>CM053654.1:6107142-7328571 GCA_028654395.1 Scutellaria barbata
ATCGTCCTAAAATGAGGGGCACATCATGATCTTCCTCCATGTCGAGAACTACGAAATCTACTGGGAAGATGAATCGATCAACTTTGACTAGTACATCCTCAATGATCCCCTTGGGATAAGTTATCGATCTATCAGCTAATTGCAACGTGATTGTGGAGGGTTTTACTTCACCAAGACCAAGCTTCTTGAAAATGGATAACGGCATCAAATTTATGCTTGCTCCTAGATCACACAAAGCTTTATCAAAACTTGATTCTCCAATCACACAAGGGATTGTGAAGCTCCCTGGGTCTTTAAGCTTTTGTGGCAACTTTTGTTGTATGATTGCACTGCACTCCTCCGTCAGATTTACTTTTTCATAATCCGCTATTTTTCTTTTCTTTGACATGACATCCTTCAAATTTTTTGCATAATTCGGCATCTGTTCCAACGCATCTGCAAAAGGAATGTCAATGTGAATTTTCTTGAAAATTTCCAAAAATTTAGCGAATTAAGCATCTAGCTTTTTCTTTTGAAAACGCTGAGGAAAAGGAAGAGAAGAAATAGTAAATGGGAGTGAAGGGTTAGAATTTGATTTTGGCTTCTCAGCCCCTTTTTGTTTGACTTCAACTTCCTTTTGCTCCGTCACTTCTTCATCCTCTTTCTTCAACTTCCTTGTTTGACCACTGGCATGCTTGGTCCTTCATATTCCATTACACTTCTCAATTGAATTGCCTTGCACTGCTTCCTTAGGTTTATTTCAATAGTGCTTGGATATTGTCCCTTTTTCAGTTGATTCCCTATGTTTTCAGCCATTTGCCCTACTTATAACTCCAAGGCCTTCATCCTTGCATCAAATTTTTCTTCCATCCTTGTGAATCTATCTCGTGATTCATTCACAAATGCACCTACTAAATCTTCAAGTGCCGGTTTCTTTGGTTCATCAATAACTCCATTTGTAACGGAAAAATCTGGAGGTGGTTGCAAAACATTCTTGTTATTTGCATAGGAGAAATTTTCATGATTCGCCCCTCCGTGTTTATACTGATACATCCCCCTATTTCGAAAGTTTTGGTTGTTTCGGAAGCCTTGGTTGTTGTAATTTTACCCATTCATAAAATTGACATCTTCTACTTCCTCTTGTTGGTAAAATCACATCCTCGACTCCCAACACTTCCTACGCTTTGGGTTTGAACCTTTGCCAGCGCAGATACTTGATTTGTGAGAGCTGCTATTTGTGAGGACAATGCAGACAATTAGTCTTGACCTTGAATCTTAGCCACTTTCCTATACGTGTTTCTCTCAGACGGCCATTGGTAGCTGTTTGTTGTCATTTCCTCTAAGATATATGTTGTCTCGTCTGGACTCTTTGCTAACAAAGCTCCTCCTGCCGCTACATCTATCATCGCTCTCGCTGTAGAAAAAACAGACTTGTTGATCCTCAGGAAATCCATGTTGAGGACATCTTCTTAATATATCTATGATAGAAACATAACAACTCCCAAAAGTACCCAAGATTGATCTCTCATCACATAAATTCCTTAATCTCCCGATCTAAGTATCTTTATGTGTCATGCGTTTATCCTTCCATAATTAAATCTCATCTCCCGAATTTTGATTCAATTATTAAAATATGCTCAATTATTGGCCAAATAATCAAACAAACAATCAATTCATAAACACACAAATAAGATGAATGATTATGAACATTGAATTAAATTAAAGATCCATCAAGATTCGAATCAGATTACTAACAAGCCCTAGAAACCCTAGAAAATTAGCTAGACATGATTATCCACAAACTCATAGAAAAGATTGAAAATATCATATCCACTAAACTAACAAGAGAGGAAAGATTAAAATCTTAGCGACGATGATCTTGTGCTTCCTTCAGTTCTTGAATTCTTGTTCTTCTCTCACCGTGCTTCTTTTCCCTGCCTCTTTTCGCCAATAATCCTTTCTTCTTCTCTTCTTGGAGTCTTATATATCAAGCAAACAATCAAACCATGCCAAAATAACCGAATTTATTGCGTGCCCGGGTATGGCCGTGCTACACGGCACGATCGTGCCCCATCCTTCAGTCTCGATCTCTAGTTGAGCACGGTTTGGCCGTGCTATTCAGCACGGTCGTGCTTTCCTGT
Organism: Scutellaria barbata; assembly: GCA_028654395.1. Lineage (NCBI taxonomy): Eukaryota > Viridiplantae > Streptophyta > Magnoliopsida > Lamiales > Lamiaceae > Scutellaria > Scutellaria barbata. Next base: position 6,109,263 of record CM053654.1, read on the forward strand.
TTGGCCATTTCACTTGAAACTTGCACTTTTCCTCACTAAAATCATGAAACTAAGCACAAACTCGTCAAATGCATCTTATATACGAATAATCTCAATAATCACCATAAAAACATAGCTAACACATTCAAATGAATACATAAACATACGCAAAAATAGGTGAAAATTGGCGCTTATCAAAAGATCCAAGCAAGAATAAATAGAACCGTTCAAGAGAAGATCAAAGTTGCAAAAATGGAACCAATACAAAGATGCCACGTGGACTGACGCGCTGCAGAAGCTGCTAGCCGCAACTGCCGCATTAAATGCTCCAAAAGAGAAAGTCAAGTCGCATTAAATGCGAGCCATACTTTTGATCAAGTACTTCAAATTCAAAAGAAGATGTCTCCTTCAACAGACATCTTCTCCTACAAGTATAAAAAGAGGATGAGAAAAACTGAAGCTGTTTACTGAAACATTTGCGCAAAAACTCTCAAGCTTTCAAGTTACAAACATTCAAGTCTACCATCAGTTTCAGTCACTCAACATCTGTGAAGTGAAGCAAGCTCAAAGCTGAAAGATCCTTCGAAGGATTCAGAAGCTCACTTCACTGCATCAGATGAAGAACAAAACATATATACTTTTAACTTTGTTGTTGTGTGCTTAGGTTATTTTAGAGGTGTCGAACAGTTGATAGGAGAGATCCTTGCTGTTTGTATAAGTTGTCTAGAGTTAGGCAGTTTTCCTGTGTGAGAGTTTAGAACCCTGTGTGGGTTAGCCTTTAGAGTTTGCAGTTGCTGTGTGTATGCTGGACTTTAATAGGTTGTTGCTTTGTAAATTTGATAGATTGTTAGGAGGGTCCTGTAATTCAATCTTTTTTAACGAAGTTCCTGCTCGAGGTAGCAGTAAAGTGGATGTAGAAGGATTACACCACCTTCGAACCACTATAAACCATAAGTGTTTTATTGTTTTCTTATCTGTGCTTATCTCATTTTCATATATATATATATATATATATCTTATAAGCATAAAACGTTTTGAAAATGATCATACTTGAGAAAACCAGTCTTGTGTTATAAATCGTAATTTTTCGCTGCGTATAAACTTTAGTTACAGCGTGCAGCACTGCATCTTAGTGCTGTAAGCAGTAACAGTCTGGCGCTGCAAGTTCTAGTAACTTGCAGAACAGAAAGATTTTTCAAAAGATTTGAAAAATCGACCAAGGTTCATTCACCCCCCATCTGAACCTCGGACACCATTTGGGACCAACAAATGAGACTTTTACAAAGGGGTTATTCAACATAGTGAGGTTGAGCTCCTGCGACTCTTTGTTATCTTTCTGGGGGTTCTATCCGAACAGCCAAGTTACCTCCAGATTTAATTTAGGTTATTTTCATTTCTTGTTTTATTCCCCATTAATCTTGAATTTATTATACCGAACTGTACCTCGATAACTTACCCAAATTGTTTCTTTCTTACAGATCGCACTATGAATCAATTTTTCAGCTTTATGGATGACGTTTCTGACGAGGAGCGAACTCCTTATGCGCCCTCCCGACACGGGGTGGATACTGATTTAACTGCCACCTACAAACAAACGGAGGAGGTTCGTCTTACTAAGCTCACCAGCAAGACACCAGGCTCCACCATAGAGGGTATCCTCCCTGAAAATGTCGAGCTTTCATCTGTTCCTGTTGAGACTGTTGTTCCCTCCCCGAGAAGTCATCCCAGTTCACCTCCCACCGTAGTTACTGCTTCCGAACCGGTAGATCTGATCGAGGAGGCTAGTGAGGTCCCGATGGCGAAGACTCTTTTTGCTAAGAAAATGGGGTCTACCAGTTTGTGGGGATCTCGAGCAAAAAAGTAATGAACCACCAAAGAGACTACGGGTGGTTTGAAAATGCTGAAGGGGAAGGTAGCCGGGAGTGGTGAGGACGAGGAGGATGCGAAAGAGAAAGAGCTGAGGAAGAATTTGACCTTCTTAGCCCATGCTAAGAAATTTTTTGAGAACTATGCTGGGAGGGCTCTCTGTCGACAAACTGAGCTCCAAAAAGGTTATCGAAAGCTGAATGAGGTAATGGATGAGAAACAAATGCTGGAGAGCGATCTGTCCATCCACTCTGAGAAGGCTAAGAAACTGTCGGCTTCGCTAGAGCAACGCGAAGTCGATTTGGTTGTGGCTCGTTCGGAGACCACCAGGAGAGATGAGCTGTTGCTAGCAAAGGAAAAATTCACCATGGAAAAACAGGAAGCTCTTCTCCTGGTGGAAGTGGAGAACCGAAGATTGAAGGAGGAGCTGGAGCGGGAAAGAAGTATACGGATTCAATTTGGTGAGGACATGCGAACAGAAGGCTTCCGAGCTAGAGTGATTGAGGGCTTTAATCAGTTCGCTCAGAGTTCAGAGATGAAGCTAATAGCTGAGGAGTATCGAGCCAAAAAATTTCATCATCTCTGGAATTCTGTTATTTTCCTCTCCAAAGCATTTCCGAGAAGGAGTCCGCATGTGCTAGGAGGAGGTGATGGAAGCTGGACGATGTTATCAACAGGAGACCGGCCAAGTGTTGCCAGAATCCCAATTTCAGTTTCGTCTCTCCTCCCTAGGTAAGAAATTGAGGCAATCCTTTCCTACTCCTCCCGGTTGGTAGGGGGATAGGAGCGAAGCTGTCGATGCTAAATGATGGGCCGACTATTTGGAGCAGGCTATCTTCGAAATTCTTCCCAATCGTCCAAGTACCAGCTCGAATCCTCTTCAGTCCAAAGAGACAACTCCGAGCTTGGTTGCGAATCTACCTGAGAAATGTTTGTTCCTTTGTTGTCGCCTTTATCTGCTGATCCTCTTTCTCTTCCAGCTCCCTCCGAAGAGCCGCCGACTCAGTCTTAGTGAAATTTTTAATGTATTTTTAGTTTGGAGTCATTTTGTATATCTTCTTTTCTGTAACTGTTCTTCATCTTGAATGTTATCAGTTTTTAATCTAAGTGTTATTATAAATAAGTCGTAATCGTAAATAGTTAGCCAAACTTTGAAAAAAGATGTGAGTTTCCTTCATTATAAGTAATTTAATCACATGAGCATATCTGAAGTGATATCCTTTCAAAGAAAAATAAACACACGTATTTAATCATTTATTCGAACATTCGAATGGGATGTTTCAATTTAATCAAAACATTCCGAGAGAATGTTTTGGTTCGCTAAATCATGATATTCCGAGGGAATATTTCGGTTTGCTGAATCATGACATTCCGAGAGAATGTTTCGGTTCGCTTAATCATGACATTCCGAAGGAATGTTTCAGTTCACTTAAGCATTAAGTATAACGACAATCATATGAAATCGAACAGAAAAGAAATGACGCAGCAATTTAACGTGGTTCGGCTAAATTAGCCTACATCCACGGAGAGTGAAGATTTCTCATTTTATTAAGGTAAAGAAAATTGAGAAAAAAAAAATAACATACATTAGTGTAGCATATTAAGCGTAGAACTTCTTCAGATGACTTACATGTCATGACCTTGTCAACAACTTGCCCTTTTTATCTATCAGCTCGGAAGATCTTCCTGGAAGAATTTTGGATACAACATACGGTCCTTCCCAAGTTGTATCCAACTTTCCAATGTCAACTAAGGCATCTAACTGCCTTAACACCATATCTCCTACTTGAAATTCCCTCTTCCGAACCTTCTTGTTAAATGCGGCTTGAATACGCCTCTTGTAGAGTTTGTGACAAACTTTGGCTTTATTCTGTAGTTCGTCTAAAAACATCAAGTCGGTTTTAACTAGTTCTTCATTCTCTAGAGGCTCAAAATTCGTGATTCTCAAAGCTTTTCCTTAGATTTCTGCTGGTATTACTGCTTCCATTCCAAATGCTAAATTGAAAGGGCTTTCTCCCATCGTCGACCTAGATGTGGTTCGATATGCCCATAATACTGATGGCAGTTCCTCTACCCAATTAGATTTTTCAGATTCAAGTCGCTTTTTAAGTCCATCTAATATGATCTTATTTACCACTTCAACTTGCCCATTTGCTTGAGGGTGAGCAACAGATGTGAATACTTGTAAAATTTTCATCTCCTTGCACAATTCAGTAATTTTCTTTCCCCAGAATTGAGCTCCATTATCTGATACTAAGATCCTGGGCAAACCAAACCTACAACAAATATTCTTCCAGATAAAATGGATCATTTCAACTTCGGTAATCTTAGCTAAAGGTTCGGCTTCGACCCATTTGGTGAAATAGTCCACTGCTACTACCAAGAACTATTTACTTCCTCTGGTTTTAACAAATGGGCCAACAATGTCAATTCCCCATCTAGCAAAAAGGACAAGGCGAACTGATGGTTAATATATCAGCAGTTGGGGTGTGAATTCGCCACCCATGCTTCTGGCAAGCTTCGCATTTTCTAACTATTTTCTCGGTGTCATTCTTAATTGTGGACCAATAAAACCCAGCTCGTACGACCTTCCGAGCTAAAGATCTCACACATGCGTGTTCGGCACATCCTCCTTTATGAGCTTCTCTTAGAACCTTAATCCCTTCTTCTTTTAATAAGCATCGGACATTTGTTGTTAGAAAGGTTTTTCTGTACAACAATCTATTAAGAAGGTAGTAGAATCGAACTTGCTTTTCCAACCTTTTCAACTCATTTTCTGTTCCTTCTCTGTTGCCTTCTAAAAAATGTACTAAAGGAGTTTCCAGTCGGACTCTGTCAAGCTGATGCTCATCACTTCCTTTTCTCTTTCCACACACATTACTATTATAGTTCTTTGTGAACAATCTTATAACGAACTGCCTATTTTCGAAAGGAAGTCCGCCTTTTGATTTTCACTTCTGGGAATCTGTTTGATCTGAAGCTTTTCGAACTTGTTTTCCATATCCCTAATTTTCTCCACGTAAGAATTCATCCGATCTTCTTTGACCTCACACTGGTTTTGCAGCTGTTGTTTACCAATTGTGAATCTGATTTAACTGTTAAATGACGAGCCCCTGCCCGTTCAGCTATTTTTAAACCCTGCAAGAAGGTTTCATACTTTGCTTCATTGTTAAAGGCCTTAAACAAAAACTTTATAGCGAACTGTAACTCATCTTTCTCTGGGCTGATTAACAATATCCCAACTCCGGATCCTTGGCGAGATGAAGATCCGTCTACAAATAATTCCCATTTTTTCTTCTTCTGCACTCTGGTCATTTCTTGAATGAAGTCTGTCAGGGCTTGACCCTTAATCATTGTTTGCGGTTCATATCTGATGTCAAATTGGCCCAATTTGACAGCCCACTTGACTAATCATCCTGATACATCAGGCTTTCCCAGAACAACACTTAACAGGTGGTCAGTTCGTAGTGTGATCACATAACCCAAGAAATATGGCCGCAATCTCCTAACCGTGGTAACCAGTGCACATGCCATTTTTTCAATCTCGGTATATCGTGTTTTTGCTCCTTGAAGAACTTTGCTGACAAAATACACAGGGAACTAATCTTTGCCTTCTTCCCTCACAAGAACCAAACTAACTGATTCTTCCCCTATCGCCAAGTATACCACCAGTGGACCTCCTTGAATTGGCTGCTTCAATAGAGAAAACGAAGAGAGAAAAACTTTCAAATCCTCAAATACCTTCTGACATTGTTCATCCCAGCCGAACTAGCTACTTTTTCTGAGAACCTTGAAGAAAGACAATCTTTTATCCACCAACCTTGATATAAACATGCTTAGGACAACCACCCGACCCATTATAACTTATACCTCTTTTACAGTTTGAGGAACAGACATATCTTGTATAGCCTGAATTTTGCTGGGATTAACTTCGATTCCTCTTTCTGTAACCATATACCCTAAAAATTTTCCTGTTTTTACTCCAAACGAACACTTAGAGGGATTCAAGTGCATCCCGTTCCTTCGAATGGCTGTCATAGTTTCCCTTAAATCGACTGCATGAGTGTTAACCTGAATACTCTTTACCAACATATCATCTACATAGGCTTCCATGTTCCGACCTAATTGATGCATGAACATCTTGTCCACCATCCTTTGATAAGCTGCCCTTGCATTCTTTAATCCAAACGGCATCACCATGTAACAGTATGTTTCAGATGAGGTGATAAAAGCGACATTGGGTTTATCTTCTTGGTGTAGTAAAATTTGATGATATCCTTATGCAGCATTCATCATGCTAAGTAGTTCGCATCCGGCAGTCGAATCCACCAATTTATCAATTCGAGAAAGTGGGTAGTAATTCTTAGGATAAGCTTTGTTAAGATTTCGGAAATCAATGCACATACTCCACTTGTTTCTAGGCTTAGGCACCAGGACCACATTGGCTAACCATCGAGGGTATTGAATCTTCTCAATGTGCCCTATCTCCAACAACTTTTTAACTTCACTCTCTATGATCTCATTCTGTTGATCTCCAAAATGCCTCAACTTCTACTTGACAGGTCAAGCTTCAGGTTTAACATTTATTTGTGAACTGCTACATCTGGATTTATTCCTCTTATATCTTCTGGTTTCCATGCAAACAGATCCAAATTTTCCTGCAGAACCTCTGTCATTTCCTTTTGGGTTTGCTCAGATAAGTAACTATCGAGACAAACTGCGTGTCCAGGTTGTTCCGGAATTAGTTCGATACTAATCAACTCCCCTTCTTCGAATTCAACTGTGTTCGCCTATCGTCTTTTTTTCTGATTAAGGTCCCTTTCTCGATCAACCTCATCTCTTTGTTCAGAATTACGCTTTCGAGATTCTGACTGATGAACTACAGCTACATAACAACTCCGAGTTGTCTATTGGTCACCATGAACTATCCCCACTCCTACAATTCGTCCTTTATCATTTTCCACAGGGAACTTCATCATTAGATGTGCAGGCGAGATGACTGCCGCATAAGTACTCAATGATGGGCGACCTAAAATCACATTGTATTGTAAAGGTGCATCCACCAGCAAGAAAGTTACTGTTTTGTTTTGTCTCCATTCTCCTTCTCCAATACCATAGGCAATTGTACTCTGCCAAAAACAGTCACAACTTCTCCTGCAAAACCATACAGGGAAGTTTCTACAGATTTTACTTCAATCGACGATCTTATCTTCCTGAAACAGTCCATGAACATGATGTCCACCGAACTTCCTGTATTCACAAATACCCTTTTGACTTCAAAGCCTTCGATCTCGACTGAAATCACCACAACATCGAAATACGGACTCTGAATTGCCATTTTGTCATGAGCTCCGAACTCCACCACTACCTCATCAAAAATAGTTTGGACCTCACCTCCTTTCTGTCGAACTAAATTCAGCCTTGCTTTACGAGCTCTGTTTGAATCTCCATCAGTTGGCCCTCCTATGATCATATGTATGGTGGGTGTTTCTTCCCTTTCGGGCTCATTGCGTGATGGAAGTGGCGGAGGTGGAGGTAATTCAGGTCGTTCTTATCTTCCTTCTTCTTGGTTCTTGTCGGACGTTTTGTTGTTCTCTATGCTCTTACCGGTGTTGACTAACATATCGGGTCAACCTGTTCTCTCTAATCAGTCTTTCTAGTTCGTTTCTCAAATGCAAGCATTCATCAGTGTCATGCCCATATTCATTATGAAACCGACATAGCTTTCCGTTCCCGGAGATAGATGGCTTCTTGGGATTCGGGCTCCAGGTTGCCGGCCATTTTGATTGTGGCAAATTCCAGATTTTCATCAATACTTATCAGGGTGGGATTGTCAGTGGCGTATATTGATCATATCTTCGGCCCACCCTATTATCTCGCAATAGTGGAGGTGTAAACTTTGCTCGTGCTTCTTCTGTGTCTTTTTTTCTCGTGATTTCTTGCTCATGTGGCCTGTTCGATCGGTTAGAGCCCTCATCTTTCTTAATCCGAATCGCTTTTTCCAGATTGATGTATTTGGTAGCTCTCTGTAATAAGTCGTCAGAATTCCTGGGCGTCTTCTTAACCAAGGAGGTATGAAAGTCGTCTTCTTTCAAACCCTGTATGAAGGCATTAACTACCAAATCGTCCGAAGCCTCAGGATCTTCCAGGGTTGCAGCCATAAATTTCTTGGCATACTCTCTCAATGTCTCCTCCACCTTTTGTTTAACTCCAAACAATGTTTGAGTAGATCATCTTTGACTTCTAGCACTAGCGAACTGGTGCAAGAACAAATCTGATAGTTGTTCGAAATCATGAATCGCTCCATCGCTTAACTGGCTGAACCATGTTTGAGCAGCCCTAATGAGGGTAGTAGCGAACACCCTGAACTTGATACCATCTGAATACCGATGCAAAAGGACAGTATTTTCAAATCGGCACAAATGGTCCTACGGATCAGTAGTGCCATCATAATCAAAATACACCGACCGAAAGAAAGCTGGTAGTTCGTCCTCCATTACCGTATCAGAAAAGGGGTTTCCTCTTGAATTCCTAGGAACCCGTCGAATGTTCCGTTGGACATCCCTCAATTCCTTTTTCAACTCGCCAACCTTCTCCAACAGCTCGTCATGTTCTCGTTTCTAGCCCCTAGTGTGATCAAACTGACTCTCCCTCTCATTTGTTTGTGATTTATCATCCGGTTGTTCTTTCTCAATATTAACTTTAACATTGCCTTGCTGTAACTCCGTTCTTGGTATACCCAAAGCTTTCTGAACCGCTGCTGATATCAAATCAGAGAATTCTTCTAGTGTTAAAGTAATGGTGCGGGGAGGATTAATCGGGACAGAATCCCGGCTATCTCTTTCATCCTCATGGTTTCTTGAAGGTCCACCTATCTCCACTCTCTGTGATCCTCTAGTATTCACCATGTTTGTTATCTCAACGTCTTAAAAACTTAGAAAATATTTTCCACAGACGATGCCAATTGATCTCGCTCCGGTTTAACGGTCGTCTTCTTTGACTAAAAACTCGAAATCTCGGATCCAAAAACCTGCAAAATAAACATCGAAAGGGGTTCCCGATGATGGGACTCCGATGCTCAAGTCAATAGAATTGCTCAAAAATCTCTCAAGCAATATATGTGTGTGTGTTTATGATAAATTTTATGTAAAAGAATGAATATAACAAGAATATATATACTCCCTGAAACTAGTTGTAGTTGGAATAGGAATCACCCGAAAAACAGGAGATGTGGATAACTGGTCCGCGAAAATAGCGGACAGGGATAACTAACCCGCCAAAATAGCGGTCAATTGAGTTCAAATCTGTTCGCTTCTTCTCCATTACTGCTTAGTTCATCGATACATTTTGAACTAAGTTAGTTCTCCAATAATATAACAGATTAGTTTGCTTCTCAAGATGGTTTCCACATAATAATTGTGATTTTAGTTCGGTTTAAGGGCGAAAACCCGGTTCACTTCAGTTGGACCATATCACTTCCAAAAATACATGATTCTTAATATAAGTAACTACACACAATTATTCATTTGTGTATAGCTAGTTCGATTGACAAGTGATCTTTTAGTGATGGTTATTGTAAAACTCTTTCTATTATATGTGATATTTTTGCATAGTACAATTTTATTATCTATGAAAGATAAAAAATATTTGAAATATAAAATAACATAAAATTAAATTAACTAGTATGCAATTATAAATCAATATTAAAACTATCAACAATTGTAACTCAGATGTAATAATTCACATAATAATAGTTAAATAATCAATCATATAATGAAGAATTATAATTAATAGTTGTTTTTACAATTATTTCATACTTCATTAAATCTAAAGAGTGAATATATTATGTACTCCTTAATAATTGATAATCAAATAAGCTAATAAAATCAATGATGAATGAAAAAAAGAAAATAATGAGTTTAAATATGAAGAGTTTATCTTAAAATTTATGTCTCCAATGAGAATTTGACAATATGAAATTAAAGTTAATTAATATATTTTTCTTAATTAAAAATACAAAATATCAAAAATACCTATAATTTCTTTTCTTTTTCTTAAATCTCCGTGGTCAGTGCCCCCTTGCACCAATGTGCATCTGACAATGGTATCAGATGTATAATCAAATTGGTAAGATCTATATTAATGTGGAGAGAAGTTCTTCAATAACACATGTTCAAGTTTAATGTAAAGTAGATTTTCACTGAAATATTATAACATAAATTGTATATCATCTTAACTTTCTTCCTTAAATATTTGTCGCTCGAATACATCCCTCAAAATCTTCAACTCTCCACTAAAAGTAAAAAAAGGAGACATGGAATCAATAATTGACACTACATTATCTCTCCCCAATAAAAGTAAGAAGTGGAGATATGGAATCAATAATCGAAATTTTGTCCCACATACAGGTATGCAATCTACTTTATAACAGATAATTGAGAATTTTTTGTCCCACATACAGCTATGCAATCTACTTTTTAACAGATGATTGAGAGAAGGCAGCGAAGCAGGTCTATAAATCACTTTATAATAAAGATAATGGAGAGCGGGGACATTAAATCAATAATTGCTTCTATTCATATCTTCATTTTGCTAATGTACTATTAACAAATATCATCAAAAAGAAAGCAGACATAACACATTTCTGATCATGGCTGATGCTGTCGTATCTGCTGTGGCTAAGAGAATTGTAGATATAATTGAAGAACAGATTAGAAATGAAGTGAATCTTGTTAGAGGCGTCGAGAAGGAGGCTCTCAAGCTTTCTGAAGACCTGAAGAGACTGACAAATGTGTTGAATGATGCTGAGAATAGAAGATTCAAAGACAAAAACATTAACTACTGGTTGTCGAGGCTGGAACAGACTTCTTACGAAATGGAGGACGTTTTGGATGAATGGAACCATGCTCTTCTTCAATATTCTAATCACGTTGCTCTTGCTACTTCAAAGCAAAAGGTTTGCTCCTTCGTCCCATCATCTTCATGTTTATGTTTCAGCAATGTTGTTGCTCGTCGTAATATTGCAAAGAAGATAAAGAATGTGAAAATACGAGTTGATCAGATTTTGAAGGAGAAAGATGAATATAATTTTATCACTTCCCAGCCCACTTATAAGGATCCCTCTCTCGAATCTTGGCGAGTTCAATCTATTTCTCTGATTGAGGTGGGGAATGTCCATGGCCGGGATGAGGATAAGGAAATTCTTGTTACCAAACTTATGGGTAATGGTGGTGGACAAGAGGAAGCAGGCAATCTGCAGGTTGTGTCTATAGTGGGTGTTGGGGGACTGGGAAAAACAACTCTTGCTCAACTAGTTTATAACGATGGTCGAGTAAAGGGGTGTTTTGAGTTAAGAATTTGGATATGTGTTTCGGATCCCTTTGATCTGGCTTCCATTGCCAAAGGGATCCTTGAGAGCTTGGGAAAGGGTGTTTCTTCAAATACCAATGAATTAGATGTCTTGTTTAAAAATGTCCAAGACTCTATTTTAGGGATGAGGTTTTTTCTTGTCCTTGATGATGTTTGGACTGAAGATGTTAATAAATGGGAACCCCTAGAAAACTCCCTTAAATGTGGTGGGGTAGGTAGTAAAATTTTGGTAACAACAAGAAATGAAAAAGTTGCTAAGATCATTGGCACAATGCATGATGACATTCATCATCCGAAACAACTCTCTGATGAATATTGTTGGTTGCTATTGCGTCGTATGGCCCTTTCTGGAAAGAATAAAGATGTATTGGAAAATTTTGAAGGTATTGGTAAGAAAATAGCTAAAAAGTGCAAAGGCTTACCTCTTGCTGCAAAGACTTTGGGAAGTCTTTTGTGTTTTAAGAATACTGTGGAAGAGTGGCAGGATGTATTGAATAGTGAAATATGGGAAATGAAAGAAGCGGAAGTAGACCTTTTTCCTCATTTTCTTTTGAGTTACAATGAATTGTCTCCAATGCTCAAGCGTTGTTTCTCATATTGTGCTGTCTTTCTCAAGGGTCAAAATATTTATGTTGATAAACTAATAAGAAATTGGATGGCATTAGGTTATTTGGGCTCTGAGGGAGACATGGAAGGTAGAGGGCGAGGGTACTTTGATATTTTAGCAATGCATTCTTTATTTCAAGATTTTGAGAAAGATGTCTCAGATGGGAGAATAATAAGATGTAGGATGCATGATATAGTACATGATTTTGCTCAATTTCTTAGAAAAAGTGTTAAAGTAGAGGGTATAGCAACGGGTAAGACAACTTGTCGAGCTTGTGACCCTTCATTAGTTTCCACTGTAAATAAATTCTGTAGTTTATTTTGGGAGTACAAAAGATCTCCTCTAAATCTTTGTTATTGTCTCAAACGGCTGAGGGTGTTAAGTGTGGCCGAGTGTTGCTTGCAAAATATTCAAATAGAGAACTTGATTCACTTGAGGTTGTTGAACTTAAGGGAAACTGTAATATCTCGCGAAGACCTTAAAGTCATTTTTCAACTATATTACTTGCAAACTCTTGACATAAGCGCTAGTGGCCTAAAAGAGATTTCAAAGGAAATTGGAAACTTGATTCAATTGAGACACCTTAACTTGAGCAATAATGGGTCTCTGAAGAAATTGCCAAGGGAAATTGGGAACTTAATTCACTTGAAACACCTCGACTTGAGCTGGAATTCGACTCTCAAGGAATTGCCTGAGGAAATTGGAAATTCGATTCACTTGAGACACCTCGACTTGCACAACAATGCATCTCTGAAGGAATTGCCAGAGAGCTTATGTGATTTGCGCGACTTGCGAACGTTGGATATTACATGTTGCCAAGATCTGTGCAAACTTCCTGAAGGATTTGGCCACTTAACTTGTCTACGCAGACTGGGTGACTTCCATGGAGGAAGGGGATGGAACAAATTGAGATTATTGAAGAAGTTAAACAGTCTTAATGGATCTCTAAAGTTGATAATCACATTTGTGGCTAATGACAATTATGAAGAAATGGTTGAAGATGCTCATGAGGCACAACTGAGGAACAAGACACAGATTGAGGAATTGGTGATAAGTTTTGAGGATGAGATGGATGAAAATGAGGAGTCATCATTGTTGAGGATGGATGTAATAAATGCATTGGAGCCACATCCAAACTTGAGAAGCCTTGTAATTGAAAGATATAATGGCTCAAAGCTTCCCCTAAGCTGGATCGTTTCGCCCCTCAACCATTTAAGACGGATTACTCTCAAGAACTGCAATCGCTTATCATCATTGCCACCCCTCGGAAAATTGCCATCTTCGGAGGAGATTGTGATTTTTGAAATGCAAGGATTGCAATTTGTGGGACGAGAACTCTTGGGAATAGCAACAACAATAGAAGGGGACATCAACATTCAATCTTCATCAGATACTACTATTATTGTTGCATTTCCTAAATTAAAGAAACTAGAGTTTTCTTTCAACACGAATTTGAAAGAGTGGGAGGATATAACGGCTGAAGAAGAAGAATGCATAAACATGTCTTCAATGCCTTGTCTCACACAGTTGGTGATCAGAGGTTGCAAAGATTTGAGAGCACTACCACATCGCCTCTTGCATAAGGCCTCGTCCTTGGAATTTTTGGATTTTACTTTTTCAACACAACTACAACATCGTTATAGGGACAAGGATGGTTCTGATTGGAAATCCATATCTCAATATAATCCACGCCTTCAATTACACGAGTTGTGAACTTTGTATGCCTGTTTTTCTCTCATCAACGAACTGGTACTTTGGTGGCTGTTTGTAATTCCCTGCAATAATAATTCAAGAATTTTACAACAGTTATGTAATCTCTAATTATATATAGTCAAATTTCAATCATTCTCTATGATAAGTCATCTTTTCATCGTAAATTTCAAACTCTTTATGTAACATAGGTGAGACTTTTTAGCATACATTAGTCTATTTCTACAAGAAAAATGAGTATTCGCAACAACAAATATTGTCGCAAAAACATTGATAATTTTGCGACAACATTTTTGTCTGAAAATTATTATTGCAAAAAACCTTCTCGCAAATAGTTATTTGCGACAACATCAAATAAGTTTTTTTATTGATTTTTGTGACAAAGTATTATCAATTTATATTTGCATTTTTTGCGACAATTTGAAATTAGACTTTTTGCAATAATTTTTGTCGTCGCAAAAAAACTTATCGTAAATACTCATTTTTCTTGTAGTGTTGTTTCTGGTTCAATCTCTACAAGGACAACATATAACAGTAGAGGAAGTTTAATAGTAAAGGACCGCTACTTCCAAATTAGACACATTTATGGTAAATGCAATATTTCAAGTTTGGCAATTGCAAGGTAAAAAATCACAAATCAATAAATTTGCACATCATAGCATATAATTCAGTAGATTCAAAGAATAAATCAATAGCAGATATAGAGGATGGGAAGCTCAAAAATGATTTCCATACCAAATGAGTAAAACCCTCAATTAGGGTTCACATTGCGACATTATAAGCGTTGCGGTGGGCCGGTGGCAGAGCAGTCGTCGGAATTTGGGGGCGGTGGCACTGCGCCGCCGTCCACTGAGCGATACCTAGCTTTATCTATTTTTGCGGCAGTGAATATCATAAAATTTAGAAGAACAAATAAAGTATTCACTAATAGTACTTTGGTTTAATTACATTAAAAACATCAATTTTATGTCGATTATCATTTAAAATATGGATTTTGGATATTAACAACATAACATTATAAATCATCAACTTTAAATTTATATCAATTCCATGTATGATCAGGTATTATCTTTTTCTCTAAAAACTTATATAAAAACATTTCACATAAGGTCATAAATGAGATGAAGCCTCATATGAGTCAATTAAAATCTATCGATGAAGGTCAACTTGATCAACACAAATCAATAGGATCAATCCGTGACATCAAAGTATTAGTAAGTCATGTAAAAAAATTAGTTTGATGGCTAAAAATATTGTGTTTATCCACTAAAGTATTACATCAATTTTTTTGTGATTTTTAAAACTATTAGTAACACATGTATATGTATTAATTTTCTATCTAAAGTAATATGTTTATCAGTCAATGAATTATCAATGTTTTAATAACTACGAGTCGATTGAATATTGAGATAATATTTACTAGTATATAGGTCTCGTGCAATGCATAAGTTTTTTATTTTTATCAATTATAATGTGGAGTTTTTAAATATGATCATGATATTTTTTTGAAAAATAAATAATTTATTCATTTTGAAAATCTAATAAAAAATTCTATTTGGATAAAAATAGGAAAATTGAAATACAAAAAAAATATCTTCTTCAATTAGTTCATATATGATGCACCATTTATACTTTATAGTACTTAAATCAAATATTTTACAATATACTCAACAAACTGTATAAATTTAATTTGTTGAGTACTTAACATATGTAATGTATGTAGACATACTCAAAATGACCATGTAGTGTGAATTACCAGTAAATTATTTCATGAACAAATAAAAAATAAACGAATAATCACATAAAAAATTGCATGAAAAGATATTGACATATTTGATTTTGAAAAAAAAAAAAAAAACAAGAGTCTATACAGTAAACGCATTTATTTAATAACGATTATTCTAATTCTTAAAACATTATTAACAAAATTGGTTAACGGTTTAAACTACAATTGATGCATTTAAGTTGAACACTTAATAATATTTGAACATTGCAATGCATGTTATTTGGTCATTGTAATTACAAAAAAAAAATTATTCAACATGTATGAATGGATTCGAACATTTTAAATATTGTTTGAACAAATTCTCATAAGTTTAATATACATAAAAGTAATCAACCAACTTAAAAATTAACCCTTTTCAAAGAAAAATAAAATATCTCATTTACATAAACAAAAAACAAAAAATCAAGAAAGTCTTGTGTATAAATTAAATAAGCACCTGAATCATTTTTGAGACCATGTTCTAAATATATATTTTTTGACAATTTTAGTTGATAGATATAAGTTGATAATTGTTTCTAACACGTTTTTGAAAAGACAAAGATGTCCCTAAATTTATTGCCACAAAATCGAATAATATATATTATATATAATGATAAATTTCTATTTTAAAAAACTATTTTTATTAAATCATTAGACCTAGTATTAAATGTACAGCCCAATTATTGAATAATTGGAAGGCATAATTAATTGGGTTTACTCTAGGTCTTTTAGAAGAATATTAAAAATATATAGAAAATGTATTTGGATGAGTTTGCTGTGAAAAATAATCTGATCCATCCTAGGTGACACTTTAATTAAACTATAAATGTTGTGTACGTTAACAATTTATTTTATATTTTCATTAACACAAAAAGTTAATAAAAATGAATCATAAAATATAAAAGAACCTCAAATAACCACGAGTCTTGTAATTCATATGGTATTTCATTTTTAAAAAAATATAGATTATAATGATCAAATCCAAACTTAAATCATGTAAATTTTCTAACTTTTGTCCAGTTAATACATTACAATAAAATCTTTTCCTTCTCAAATTTCCAACAAATATGTTCAAAATTTTCAATATGTTTCTTCATTATCGTTGCAAAGATATTTTGTGATGCATTAAAAAAAATACAAATTATAACTAGATTGGTGATGAAACCAATCGCGCTATCTTTTAATGATTCAATTAATATTGATTTAACCGTTGAACAATTTTTTTAATCAAATCAAACCAATTAAATAAATCGGACAATATAAAAAAAGGGATATCACTCATTTATAGCACAATTAATTTAGCTACCTATTTTTTTATCCCACAAAATAAATAATATATTTTTCTATCGCAATCCAATAAAATGACAAATTTATCCTCATTGATAAGACATAAATGTAATTGTGATAAAACAAATTTACCATTATATTAGTCATTTTCGCACTATTCCACATATAAGCAAATGATATGTTTAATAATTTACTATAAAATTATGGTAGAAAAGTAAGAAAATTAGTTGTTAGATAAAAGAATCTTATTTAATTTAATGTTATTTCAAAATATTTTGTCACATAAACAAACATACTACATCTTAACAAAAAGGAAGGATAAAAATAAAGGTTTCCAGAAAAGGGCAAGCAACAAATATGAGAAGAAAGACTGAAATCCAAAGGTAACCAAAACGGTAGGGACATGACTACCAATTATTAACTGACACGTGTCAAATTAGTACCGCGGGAATGCGTTTCCTGCAGTCTCTGCAATCCGATGATACAGGCTACAGGCCTGCTACGGTGCTACCCCACTACCTCCATGTTTCCTCGTATTGTACCTTGGATTTTTATTTTATTTTTAATGAATTTTGCGTATTATCTCTAAATTTGATGAAATAATCAAATAGGTTTCAAGATTTGTAAAATTGCAATTACACCATTTTACTATAAAGAAGAGTAAAAAGAAATTAACAACATTTTAATCGTATTGTTCCTTAGTTTTGAATTATTTCAAATGTTTTTGTTCTTTCTTTTTCATCAAATTTATTCATTTATTTCAAAATAAGTGTCGTTGTACATTTTAAAATTTTATTCCTTAACTAATCAAGAATTTAGGATTCAAAATTGAAAAAAAAAATCAAATTAATTTAATAAAAATATCATATTAAATTGCTAAAATTTAGTTAAGTAAGATTAACAGGAATGATTTGGAAATAAAATTGCATAAAAATCTAAAATGACATTTAATTTGAAACAAAATTTCAACTCCATAGATAACAAAATACTTTTCAAAATTATGAAAAGGCTTAACTTAAAAAAAAAATCCAAAATTTTACATAATATTTCTATTTTAGACAATTGTTTTAAAATTGTCATTCTGACCATAATTATACCAATTGATTTCAATTTTAATTTATGATTTTGGTAAAAAAAAATTGATCGTATGGTGATGTAAATGTTATGTAGATAAAGTAGGCAAATCGTATATCACTTAAAATTAACCAAACCATATTATTAGTGGATTAATTCACTTTAATCTAACAAATATAAAAAAACAGATAAAAACAATGCAACACAACAAAAAATCATGTACCAATGATAGACGTCAAACAAGATGAAACGATGTGTGTCTTAAGTAGAAACAAGATTAGAGAACACATGATAAATGGATACACGACTTTTTGTTGTATAGCGCTGTTTTTATTGTTTTTTTAATTTTTTTAAAAAATTTAGATTAAAGTAGATAAGACTCATGGTTAATCAATGATGGTTAATTTTAAGTCATGTATTATTTACATGACATCCACATCACCATATAATAATTTAATTTTGACCAAAATCATAAATTAACTAAATTTAAAATCAATTAATTTAATTATGGTCAAAATTGACGATTTTAAAATAATTGGTTAAAATTAAAAAAATTATATAAAGTTTTGGATTTTTTTTAATAATTAAACCTTATGAAAAAATCATAGTAATAATACTCGAAGGTTATATTTGTAGTAATATATAATTCGGCCTCCATTCATATATTTAATTAATTATATTATAATTTAGGCATCTAACAATTTCTGAAAAAGCTAGATGTCCTTCCTTCTATATATATATATGTCCCTAGTTCAGACAAATTCGACATAATTCATAACTTTTTTCTATTTGATATTAGCACTCCTTTTTCTTATTAATATACCCCTTCTATTGAGAGACACTTGTGTGCCCCTGGGGCACGAATCCTAGATCCGTGCCCCCGACCCGTTCCACTCCTCTTTTTGTTTTTTTTTTTTAATTTTTTTGTTTTTTTTTATCTCTCTCCTATTTGCTGCACTCCTTTTTTGTTTTTTTTTTGTTTTTTTGTTTTTTTTCTCTCTCCTATACAAATACTCATTTTTTTTTTCTTACCTCTTCCTGTGGTACTATTCCTTCTTTTTTTTCTTTATTCCTTCTTAATTTCTTCACATGATTGCTACAAATTTAGGGTTCTTATTTTTCTAATATTTCAACAAGTTTTTTTCTTCTTAATGTGTATAAAAATCTAGGGTTTTTATTTTCTTATAACTTGAAACTCTTTCTATTTTAATCCGATTCATAGCAACATATAAGATAATTGATGCAACAAACACCATAGTTGGTTATTAATTGAGTAATATGATTTTGAATAAATTTTGTGGAAGAAGATGATGAAAATCTTGTATTTAAAATTCTGATTTATTCTATAGGTGTTATAAAAATTCTGATTGTTCATGATATTATAAATTAGAATTATCCAAAAACATTGATATATGATCAGTGATACCTTTCAAGTATTACTAATATGATCTATAAGTACTACATATATACTTTTCAAGTATTATAAAATTACATGGTTGAATTATATGTAAGTAAAACCTTCAAGATATTATAAAAAAAAAGTATGAGGTATTATTAGTTTATTCTATAGGTATTATATATATGTTCTACAGGTATTACAAAAATTCTGATTGTTCATGATTTTATAAATCATAATTACCCTAAAGCATTGATATATGATTGCTCATGACCAGTGATACTTTTAAGGTATTACTGATATGATTTATAAGTACTAGATATATACTCTTCAGGTATTATAAAATTACATGTGTAATACTTATAAGGTAAGTGTAATATTTGAAAGGAACATGTGTAATACTTGTAAGGTATTTTTTAATACTTGAAAGAATATGTGTAATACCTTAAGAGTATACAACTAATATCTTCATTGAAAAATCTTAAAATTTAAAAAAAAATCCTCAAAATCAACAAATCATGATTTCATATTATTTGAAATAATTGATTTTCAATGTTTTAAAATTATTGTAATAAATTGTGATTTGAAATCAATTATCTAAATTTATGAAAATGAGTAAAAGAGAAGAGGAAGAAGAAAAAACTCCATAAATGACTTTATGAAGATTTGATGAAGAATAAGAATATAGAGAAGAATAATAATGTACAAAACAAATAAGAAAAATAACAAATTGATAAGAAAAGAGATTAAGAAGAAGAAGGAAGGAGAAGAAAAAAAAAAGAGGAAAAAGAAGAAAGCAGCGCTGTTTTTACATTAAAACCTGAAGAGTAACAGTGTGATACCTTAAGAATAAATGTGTGATACCTTAAGAGTAAATGAGTGATACCTTAAAATATAAAATTCAGGTGGTGCGCGGCGCACACCAGCTATGGTGTGGCCGCGCGTGGGGGCGCGTAGATGCGCGTAAAAGCGGCCCACGTGCCGGTTCGGATTGGGGGCACGGATCTAGGATCCGTGCCCCTGCATATAAGTTTTTGCCCCTTCTATTATATACATCTCTTAATAATATATTTTATTCTTTCATTTTACTTTATACACCCATTAATTACCTATTTTATCCTTATATATTGAAAACAAAATCAATTTACTATTTCCAATTTGTTTAACATGGTTGTCTCTTCCGTGAATAAACGGTGAGAGATGACGACCATTTTATTACCTCTTTTCTGCATACCTTTCTTCCTTCGATCAATTTTCGATTGTGGAGTATGACAAACCCATTTCTCTTGTGTTGGAAATGTGGAGTATCGAAGGCAGTTTGATGTTAGGGTTTAGAGATTTATGGGAGAAAAATGAGAATTAGATTAAGTTTTCAATCTTTTTATAATTATTTATTTTCTGAAATTTTTTATTTTTACCCCAGTTATTTTCAAAAGGGTCCAAAATCTAAAATAATGATATTAGATATTAATATTTATATATAAGGATATTTTAGTAAATTGACAAAAGATTATTTTTATCTATATTTTTTGGTGGATGTATTAATAAGAAAAAGGGCGTGTTAATAACCGCTCACTAAACGGATTTTTTTTTTCCTTCCCTAAAATTAAGTGCTTCTGGATTATAATTATATATGTTCGTTCTACTGCTATGTTACTTTCCTAAGACTTGCAAGGGCAAATTAAAAAAATTGTGAAATAAAAATTGAATTTGACAATTTGAGATATTCATGGTTCTCTATGTACTAATTAATGGAGGAGTAACAATTATATGAAATTGGTGTATAGGTGTAACAGGGTTGATCACGTTTGGAATCGCACATGTTTAAAAAAAAAAAAATATAATTATATTAATATAATCTTTATCTACAAATATCATAATTTTTATAAAATACTTTTACTTAAAAAATAATTTTAGCATAATTTATACATACATTTATGTGATATTAGTATAATATTTATGTTATATTAGTATAACCTTTAAGTACAAATATCATAATCATTATGTAATACTTTAACTTAGAAAAAAAAAAGTTCGACACAATTTGATCACACCTTTATGTAATATTACTCATACTTTTATGTAAAATTAACATTTATGTAATATTACTTATACCTTTATAACAACATAAATGTTATATTATTATGACATAAAATGTTATATTATTATAATATAAAAGTTTAAAAAGATATAACATGTATATTTAAATATTATTATAGCATAAAAGTTATATTAGTAATTAGCATGAAAATTATGTTAACATAATTAAAAGGTACAACATATTTGCCAGAAATACAAACATGCGAGATAAAAGTGGGCGTGATCATAGGGCCGTATGGATGCTGGAACGTGTGAAAATCATTTCTCAATTTGGATCCCAGTTGTATGAATCTAGAATTCATCATCAAATGTATATAAATAATTGTGTTAATGAAGATATTTTTAATTAACAAAGAATTTATTGTTCTACCATTAATAAAATTAACTTATAAAAAGCTTTACCTATTTCATATAAAGAAACTTATATGGGATGGTGTTGAAGATGTATATTTGTAAGTATTGTTTCTCAAGAATTTTGTAGAGCACATTGATATTGAATCATGCTCTATTACATAATGTGAACAAAAAGTAGATTAGCCTAAATAAAAAGAAGCAATTCTCTTGTAAAAAGATACTCCCTCCGTCCCTTAACACTTTGCACACTTTTCTTTTTAGTTTGTTCCTAAACACTTTGCACACCCAAAAATGGTAAATTTTATCACAATTCTTACCCCCACAATACACACTTATTTACACATAATGTCATTACTTTTTCTCACACAATGCCATTCAATATTCAAACTAATCACTCCATTAGAAAAAGTAAATTTGACCATTATACCCTCAATCATAAAGCAAATATTCACTTTTTCTTAAAAATTGTGCCCAATTTGATGTGTAAAGTAATATGGGATGGAGGAGAGTATGTATTTGGCCCGACATTACTAACCTAGCCAAATGTAAAACCTATATATAGGATTTAAATGTATTATTGTCAACAAGGACATGGAGAATGATGTTTTCTCACAATATGCAATGTGACTACGATGAGACCTATTTTGTACCAGCTACTTGTGTTCATTTTTCCCTTCAATTATGTTCTTTTTTTTTTTTTCCATTGATTTTGTTACTTAACAAAGTTTTCAACAAGATAACAATTCATATTCTTTTTTGTGACTTGAAATAAAGGAATGTTAAAAGGAAAAACACAATTAATATAACTGCATCAAACTTATGAGAGTCAAAATTGGTGTTCGTTCATATTTGTATATATCAGAAACCATACATTCATGACCCTATATAAAATAGATTATTGATTGAATAAAATAGCTGCATATTCCCAAGTTTTTCAACAACATTCATTTATTTTTATATATGCCTCAATTACAATCGCAAAATATGGTATGGGCAATTCATATTTTATTCACAAATAATTTGGTAAAATTGGTGCATGGAACTATAGGTCAATTCAATCTATAATCGTTTTCATGTGTTTCCATGCGCTTTCATGTGCTTCATGCGTTTAAGTGTGTACGCTCACACACTCTTCTGTGTGTTCATATTTTGATAAATATGTATTATTTTTATTATAACATTTATACTTTTTAGTTATAACATTCATATTTTTACATTATATTATACAGACATGTAATACCTTGTTTAAACCTTTATATTATATAAGGTG
Organism: Scutellaria barbata; assembly: GCA_028654395.1. NCBI lineage: Eukaryota > Viridiplantae > Streptophyta > Magnoliopsida > Lamiales > Lamiaceae > Scutellaria > Scutellaria barbata. The sequence continues at coordinate 6,132,040 of CM053654.1, forward strand.
AACCTTTATGTCGTAATTATATAACATTTATGTTAGATATAAAAGTATAAGTAGTATTACATAAATGCATGATTATGTTGATATAAAGGTACAAGTAATATCATATATGGGTATGAGTAATATAATATAAAAATTTGTTAATACAAATTACGCTAAAATTATTATTTTTTATTTTTTGAAGTTACAATATTATGTAAATGTCATATTAATTTATAATATAAAGGTTATACGAATATAACATAAAGATTAACATATAAATAAAAAAAGTTAAAATAAAATTCTAACGGATCCAGATTGCACCCAGTTGCATTGTGAAAAAGATGCACACAATTGTAACTCTATTTTATTTTATAGGGATTAACTTATCAGTTCAAATCCTGAAAAATATGTCAATTATAAATACATAATATGAAAAATAAAATTTATCAATATATTTAAGACTTGAAATATGTGAAAACTATCAAATAAATATTTTCTAAATTTAATGTCTTAGCATTCTCTAAAAAGAAAAAAAACGCTATCATACTCTCCCACATGAGGTGAAGTTGATGTTAAATATTGTGTAATTTTTTATATCCTTTCTCACATTCTCTCACACACCACCAATATCGATATGTAGTGCGATAAAATTAATTGTATAGATATTTATAATGTTACACTATTACTATATTGTGTACGTAATACATATTATAATCCGTAAAATAATTTCTTAAGTTTTAGTTGTAATATATAGTTAGTCAGTAGAATATTTTCTTATTTTTTGATTTAGATATTTATTCTGTTACACTATTATATATATATAATTTCTTATTTTTTAGTTGTAATAAATAGATAGTTAGGAGAATATTTTCTTATTTTTAAGTTGACATATTAGCGTTATTTGACAATTACGTCAGCTCATGTGAGATAATTATAAAGTCTTTGAAAGAATGCTAACGTTGGTTAAATTCACGAATCTTAATTTAACATTTTGAGAACTTATCAATTCTTATTTTTCAGGGTTGGTAATCTAATTATAATTGTTTATCCTGAAAGAATGCTAAAGTTGGCAATTAATTCACAAATCTAATTATAGATTTCTTGTTTAAGAAATCTATAATTAAATTCCATCAACAATTAAAATCATTCTAAATAAAAATGGTATGCAATTAAATCACTTTAAACCAATCAATCTTGTCCACCCATATTCATGAACACACATTAATTATCTAACATGCTTATTAATTTCACTTTATCATTATACGTTATTAATGGACATTATTATGAGTTACCCACGACAGACATTTTATCTTTTTCTTACTTATTTAATAATCTTTGTTATACAATATTTTCTCCAGGTACCAACTTCAGCCAATAGTCTAAATTATAATTTCGATAAAATGATAAGGTATTGTGTAAAAATCCTTATATAAAACCAAGCGTCTTATTGATCAGATAAACTAATAATCTAGTAAAAATAACAAACAAACTTTAAATATTATGACTTTCTATCAAAATATGACTTTGTTTATATTATTTTAAAAGTTAAATCGAATACCATAACTAATTCTATTTTTTGTGAAGCGTTCTTCAATAAATTAATAAATTATTAAGCGTTGTTGATGTTTAAGTGTATGCTTTTGAAACAAGATTTAAAAGAAATAAAAAAGAAAAGGTTTTTTGTGCTTATTTGGTTGGGAAAAAGAAGACTTCTGACTCCAAGCCTACCCTACCTGAAACCCAAAAAAAGATTTTTGGACCCTTTATCTTTTTGAATCGAGATCCGACCCGACTCACGTCGTTTCAACAATCGGCGCGGAGCACCTCAGTATACGATCACACGCAGTAATTGGGAATCCTATTACACTTTGGGTTCAAATACCCACCTACGTGCCTATGTGACGCGTGAAGTGCACGCACCAATCACTGGAGTGCGTTTCTGAACGCGTTATCTACTTTTTTTTTTTTCTGATTCAGCATGATGAACCAACCATCCTTTCTCAGTTATGAATCTATCTCCACAATTTCTTACAATACTAACATAGTTGTAGTTATCTAACTATAACCCAATTAAATTGTGTATTGTAAATGCTTTAATACATTTAATATATTAGGATCATTCAACATGTAATTAAAGTAACTAAATTCATTGAGAGATTTCTCTCTTGAGATAGAATATTGATTGTAGAGTTTACCAATTGAGACTTTCAATCATTTGGTTGGGAGATGACATCACACAACATTTGACCATTAGCAGCAGATCTTTTATATATTTTTGAATACCCAACAAACAACACTCTTCTTAAAAACACATTAGAGTTTATCTTCATAAAAAAACAGAAAGGGTTATCTCATGTTAGAAATTTAATAAAATGCCAAAAAACTATGGACCGAAAATGCCCTGAAACACATTTCTATTCATATCCTAAAATGCCCTAGCCCTAAACTAAAATTTAGATAACATAAATACTTGAAAAACATTGAAGCTCTCGACTAAAATTGTGTTCGAATGTGACAATTGTACATTCACAAAAAAACTAATAAACTAATCTAACGGAAACAACCTCAACATGTGTATTATTTCAAATCCATGGAATAATGTAGAATCGAGCCTGTTCGAACATGAGATAAGACTATCATACCTGGTTAAAGCTTTGAGGAAAATGAGGCGGTTCAATACTCGACTTCAAAGTGGGAGAAAGTATTCACGGCCTTATGCTTGAATTAGAGACAACTCAGACTTGCGATTGATCATGGATCTTTGAAGTGGGTGAGAGTGGAGATGGTGGTGTACAAAAGAAAATAGGAAGGCGTGGTGGGGCTAAAGTGGCCGAGTGATCTACATTGATGGTGGTCGAATCACTAATTTAGGGTTGGAGAGTGAAGAATAGGGTTTGATCGATTTAGGGGGATCCTCTTCCTTAAATGTAATGTCACATTTGTAATATCATGTAAACCTAAGGACACTACAGTCATTTGTCATCCAAAAGTGAGGATACTTTGATAATTTGGGTCATGTTACTATTGAACCAAACTTAAACCCACCAAGAATGGTGGGTTTATAAACTCACTATCAATCCTACCCAACCCACAAATAAATCCCGAACCTAATCAATAAACTGAGCCTCAAACACCTAAACTAAATATGGGTTTAGGTTGGTTAATAATCTCAAACCAATTTACCAAACATGGCCTAAGAGTAATTATGTAATACCTTATACTATAAGCATTAATATCTTAAAGATAAATATATAATACTTTAAAGACACATATGTTATATCTTATACTATAAGCATTAATATCTTAAATGTAAATATTTATTATTACCTTAAAGGTGCATATGTAATACATTATACTATAAACATTAATACCTTAAAGGTAAATATGTAATACTTTAAAGGTGCATATGTAATGCATTATACTATAAACATAAATAATTTAAAGGTGCATTAATACCTTAAAGGTAAATATGTAAATATCTTATACCAATACCTTTCAATCAATGGACAACTGATATCTTAAGAGTACACGACTAATACCTCAAGAGCATACAATTACTACCTTTACTAAAAATCTTAAACTTTCAAATGATCCAATTCATTTTTTCTTCCTCAAAATTTCTAGAAATCGTAATTTCATCATCTTTTTCGTTAAATTTTCTGTAAATCATGATTTCATATTATTTGAAATAATTGATATTCAATATTTTAAAATTATTGTAATAAATTTTGATTTGAAATTAATTATCTAACTCTATGAAAATGAGTAAAAGAGAATGGAAAGAAGAAACAACCTATAAATGACTCCATGGTGATTTGATGAAGAATAAGAATAAGAATAAGAAGATAGAGAAGAAGAAGAAGAAGAAGAAGAAGAAGAAGAAGAAGAATATATAAAACAAATAAGAAGATTAAGAAGGAGAGAGAAGAAAAAAATGAAAGAAAAAGAATATAGCGATGTTTCTGCACTAATACCTTAAGGGCTCGTTTGGATTGTGGGATAGGAAAATAAACCCATTTAAACCAATGAAATTTTTTGTTTGGATTGTGGGATGGTGGCTTGGTTTGATTATGGGCCCAGGTTGTGGATATGTATAAAATATTGGATTAGCCATATTTAGAGAGAAGACAACTCAACCGACCAAGAAAGGTGAGTTAATAATTTCCATCATGTTTAATGACACAATTACCCCTGCTCATCCTTTTATTTACGAAATGCCTTTATATAAATTACTCATATCTTGTCTGAAATGGAACAACACCACTCGATTTTCATCTAAACCTTAGCCGCATCAGATTTCTATTTTTGGTACATATCATCCATCTTTGTTTCAAGGAATTGCTCTCAACACTTCCACCTTCAACTAAGATCATGGTGAAATAAATTACTCCAAGATAGATCCGTACCCAACCCCCATTTTATAATTGTGATGAAGACAAAGGAGATGGAGGTCTTAAACTGATTTAAAGTTCTTGAAGATTTTCTTCCTTATTGCTGTGAACAAAAAATGTAAGTCGATACTTAATATTGCACTATGTAGGTTCTTGACTGGTTTTATTTTCGAATTGTAACGCTCTATTTTAGAAAAAAAAAAGGTTTAAATCGTAGGGATTCAAGACATTCTTTGTTTCCTGTTCATTATAGAATCAAAGACAATGTTGTTGTTATGCAAGAATATATATGGATAACATATCGTTGTATTTCTGTGTTTTCTCGTTCTTCCATTGAATGTGGGTTGGAATGGATACCTTATTTGTACCAAAACTTAGTTCGATTTGATAGTGTTTTTTATGTTTTATTTGCTTATACTTGTGTATTTTACTGTAATGGTTTTATCAGTGTGGATTGGAATGAGTATCTTACTAAAATAGAACTGTTAAAATTGGTTGTATATATAAACATACCCAAATCTATATATTGAAAGGTTTTACAACCTGTATTTTGTGTAAAATTGTTGAACCATGTGATTTGATTTTGAAGGAAAGATGATACTAACTTGATAATGTTTGTAGTGTATGACATCATCCATATTTTCCAACCATAATTTTGCATATTGATACATGAAATCTGTTCCCATTGTAAACAATGATATGATTTAAATGGGTAACATTTGCCTGCAAATCAAAACTGTTGATCATATATCATGTGTAGTTAGTGTATCATATTAACCTGGACTAGAGTAGATTGGATCATCACTCGTGTTGCAGCAGTTACAAAAGAGCCCAACTTGATTTTCAACTGAATTTAGATAGGTCGATATCGTTCTAGTATAATCGAACCATACAATGTTAGAATCTCTATAGAAAATAGACAGGTTAAAGTCTAAAATGTTGACTCAAAACTTTGATCACTTCCATAAATGATTGCATGACTATTGTATATTCTAATTTGATCTCGTAACTATAAATACTGCTCGATTCTAGTCCTATTTTATATGAAAAATTCAAAATCCAACTGATATTTTGTATGACGTAGATAGGGTAGAAGATTCTTTATTTCTCATTATTCCTTGTGATTCTTGCAAATGAAACTAACAAAAAAAAGATTTGAGTACATTTGACTTATTTCAATATAATCTGAGTTTGCAAGTATTTCCTATCCCATCTTGTAGTGTCTTTTACGTTTCAATTGCACATTTATTTTAACAATATTCTATACCGGTGAAGTGATGTGTTCGATCCAATTTTTATACTACCAATATCAGTTCAGTCGGTTCAGAATTGGGTATCAGTCTATAACTTAGTATAGCATGTCAATTCAATGATTTTTTGACATAAATACAACGATGTTACCTATGTAATTTCTCTTCTACCAGCTAGGGACTGGTTTATTAGCTGTTGATTTCCGGTAACTTTAATTTTGACAATTACTTGAAAATAAAATTCTTTATCCTAAGTTTGTTTTATATACCACTGAATTACTTATCAAATTCACATGCTTTAACATATTTACTATGAATCCTTCACATATAACACATTTTTGAATATGAAGCCACCCAATCAACGTAGTGTTAGTTTGAAGAAAACCTGTCAGGTATATATTTTTTTCTTCTAACTTAAACATATATATTGTGTTGTGTAATATGTTTGTGTGCATTCTGCATTATTGTAATAATATAGATGAGGGTTGATCGATTGTATTATTGGATTGTGAAAGAAAATTATGTGAATTTCATCCAATGACTAGATTGTGATGATAGATGAGCTTAATGTTTATGTTCAACAATGGTTAGAAACAGACTGCCACATGAGTTATTTTTTGCTAGTTTTTGTGCATGCAATGTGGCTTGAAATGTTGTATTGTTGGTAAAGTTGATAATTCTAAACAAGTTCATTAGTTGGTATAATTTATTTGCTGGATAGATGTGCTTATTGATTCCGTAAATCTTATGTTACATATTGTTTATTGTTGGTATAATATACTATTATTATTGGTTTAAGGCTTCAGAATTGTAATGTTGATAATATGAAGACGTGATGATATTTAAATCCTATATCTCTATGTGTGGTAACTCGCAATGTTGAATTATTGAAGGTGTATAAAATAGAATTTTATAAGAATTATATTTTGAAACTAATAAAACTTCTTTGAATAATAAAATACTTACATATATAGCCGATGTGATTTGTATACATACATACATACATTTCAAATACCAAATATATGATCATAATATTTTCATTTTTATTTGTAACAGTTTGAACCTGAAGCGCATACTTTTGATCTATTGCTGATTTTATTATCGTTATGATTTGCTTGCTCCATCAGGTTGGTTCTCTACAAAAATTATTCTTCAAATTCAACTAAAGCTCTTTTTTTATATTTCATTAGTTATAAATATAAGTTTTAGGCTTGAGTTTGCTTGCTTGTAGTTTAGGATTTAAGTGCTATGTGTTTTGTATACCTCATTTATATACTTACATGTCATGCAATTGATTGTTTATAAAATATCATTGTAAGAATATGCAACAAATTAGGAGATCCTAATTGGATGAGATTTTTGACATTAGGCTTGTTTCAGAAATGTGGCAACTGTATAAAATAGTAGCTTTCAAAAACATGTATGTCATCTTTGTCATGTAATTGCTAAATCATTCAAGGTATTTTTTTTTAAGGAAGTACATCTGAACAAGTTTTTCCAACATATGTAAACCATTCTCACCTTACCCAGCACAATGATCATGTTGTATAGGCAGAATTAAAATACATAGTTGGGGTTAAAACCAAATGACATATAAAGTCTCAAAGTGCAATCCTAATCACAACAAATATACAATCTCCATAACAAAACATTTGTTATATAATAGTGACAAATTATGTGAATATATAGATGTACACATTATATCTCAACAAATATTTCTCATCACGGAGATAAATAATATAATGCCCTAACCAAATTAATCGGGAATAGTTTTAAAAATACAGTCAAATATTTGGTGTTGAAAGCTAAATATTTTCACTAGTGAGCTCATGGCTTGTTTTTGAAACTCTTCATTCATCATCTTCTGAATTTCATAATTTTAATCACAAATATGCACTCCCCTGAACCAAAACAAACGAGCACAAACTGCCACAACAGTTTAATAAATCCTAATTTTTTTTTGGTTTAGATTACGAAAATGGATGAATATGAAGAACTCGAGATTATTTGTCATGTTATCGGAGCTACCAATGTTTCATCCAAATTAGTTTTTTTGATGGTCATGACTTTCGGCTACATAAGGTTTTATTGTATAAATAGGTCGATTCAATACCCACCTCATAGAGCTAGAAAATATAAATTGAAACACAAAATTACCCGACAATTAGAACACATTCGTAAGATCACATTGATAAATGATGAAACGTGTATCAACCATCTCCATATGTGTCGTGATACTTTCAGTCGACTTTGTTATCTTTTAGAGTATATAGGAGATCTTCAACCAACTCGATATCTACCAATACCTGAGCAAGTTGCTATCTTCCTTTCAATCCTTTCCCATCACAAGAAAAACAGAGTTGTGAAGGATGATTCTAGTAGAAGTGGGTATACAGTAAGCAAACACTTCAATTTTGTCCTCAAGTGTTTGCTAAAACTAAATACAGTTCTTATTATTCAACCACAACCATTCTAAACGACGAGCCCATCAATCATTTAAAATATTTTAAGGTAACTGTTGACGTCGGAATTTGTATAGTGTGAATTCATAGTCTAACACTCAAATATATGTGAATAAAATGTAAAGTAAAAGAAGACTGGCCCAGAGCCTACTCGGGTAAACCAGCTTGGTTGATCCTGAACGGTTAAAGTGACTGGGTAGGATCTTATAGCATTAACTTAGAGAAATAAGCTCTCTAGTGCTGTTTACAGAATAAGAATTCAAACCCTTTACATGTTGAAATTTAATCTATTTATAGCTACAAAGGCAACTTAAATGGTGGAGATCGTGGAGGTTATGAAATTTGAGCCCACTTTCTCCTTGATTTTCGCCTATTTATGTGGCATCAGGCGGTTTCATCACCCACGATCTTTTGGCAGTTAGCTATTATCTGGGCGGCCAGATCAGCTCGGACCGGCCAGACTGATTTGTCGATGATTCCTCCTAATAGGCCTGTCCATCCAGGAGGATGCTCAATGGGTCATCCTGGCCGGTTGAGTGGGCTGACGGCTGTCATTAGGCCGTCCAGGTAGAATGTAGCATGCAGCTCAGGTCGGATGTCCAACAATAGTCCCTTAGATCTTGGCAGAAAATTGCTTCTGTTGAGACCTAACCAATCCTGACAAGTCGAGCCGAGCAGGAAAAAAGTATAAGCTGCAAGTTGTTGGTTTTCCTTTGGGTAAATAAGTGTTATCATCTGATGAAGTGGAAGTCGAAAGGTCATCACTTTATGCCCGTTCGATTCTCCACGTGTATGTATGTGGTTGGCCAGAAGTTGAAGAGTCACGCTTTGCCTATATATAGTGGTGTCTCTTTCTCATTTAGTCTTTTCATCAACCTAAACATTTTGAACAATTGTTACATACAGAGTAGAATCGCCCGACCAGGATATTCCGTGCTACATCACCCGTAAAGACTTGTATTATTTGTAAGGTAATTTTCGTTCCTTTTACAACTATGTCTCAAACTTCTATTGGAATCCCATCTGGGCGACCGCAAGGCCCCCGAGCTGAGGTACCTTTAGAGGAGTCAGAAGCAATGAAATGGCCTTCCGTCGTCACTCAATGAGAGGTAGATCGGTGGCAATCTCTCTTTAATATACCTTAGCAGATTCTTTCATCGCTTCGTGTCCTGAGGAGCGAATGCATAGGCCACGGAAAGGTTGTGTTGCCATAAATCTCCAAGCTTTAGAGGGGGCCTGCGATTTCCCATGGCGCCCTGTTTATCTCGCTACCTTTGGCATTGAGGAATAACACCTGGACAACTTCGTCCAAATAGCTGGTCCTCTCTCTTGGGTTTGTTGGTGTTTTTCCATAGTCATAACCTCGGAGAGCCCAGCTTTGAAGAGCTGTCCTGGCTGTTCAAACTTGAGCTTATAACTGGAGTAGAAAATCACTTTTATTACCTCGCCCCTCGGATACATCGACCCCAACTAGTCTGTGATCTTCTTTTGCCAATTGAAGATTGGAGAAGTGAATGGTTTTGGGTTGATGGGGATTGGAAGAGTCCGGGGAAGTTTGACCATTTCTTCGCGGTCAGAGCGTCTTGCCCAGTTGGCTTCGGTCCTGTTGAAGGTATACCTTTGTAACTCTCTTGATCAGGTCTTCTAATGTTTTTAATATTCTTCTATCTTGTAGAGGGGTCGCTTGAGAGTCTCGAGACCGGCGGGGACTTCTCTTGCAAAATCTATTTCTTGCGGGACAGTGTTAGGCCAGCGCGGTGAGTGTTCAAGGAGTTGATTACAGAGGATCGGCTTGCCCGGGCTGGCCTTGTCTTCCCTTTTGAGCGTGCTGCCATAGATTTCCAAGGTAAGTCTTGTTGTTGTACCAAGCCTATGCTCGGCTATTTTTTGACTGATTACTCTTCGTGCAGCTGTCCTTTCTCAAGACGGTCTTCGTCCCGAGATGAATCTGACCGAGCGTATTAGGATCAGAACCGAGCGAGGTGGGAAGCAGAAGAAGTCAATTGAGAAAAGGCGAGGTCCTGCACGCCCGGTGGCTGAAACTCCTGCCCCAAGTCAGGATCCTGTTGACCCGCCCGTGAAGAGACCACGCCCGACTTCTAGCGAGCAGTCGGCTGATAGCCCCGATGCGGCCACTTCGGCTTGCCCTGGAATATAGTCTTCCGAGTCCCCTCTGGTCGGCTCGGTTAGTATTTGCGGTTGGGACCCCAGCTTGATCGAAAGCTCCAAGGAGTTCCTCAGGCATTGGCCTCCTTTTCAAGTGAGCTACTCTCGCGCTCGGGCGCCCAGCACGGACTTGATGAGGAATCTTCCATCTGGAGTTAGGCCAGCTATGGAGGCTTCGGTGAAAGCCTGGACATGAGAGCTGGAGGGTTATGCAAAAAAATGTCGGTAGCCGACATGGGGCTTGTTCGGCAATTTTGAATGCTCAGGCGTCCGTCTTTGCTTGACGGGCTCATCGCGAGTATCTTGACCAACAAGATAAGTATGTTGCAAACAGGGCAGAACTTGGTGAGAAAAAAGCCGAGTTGGCTGTCACTTCTGAGGAGATGAAAGCTCTTAAGACTCAGCTGGCCCCTGCCTATGAGTCATTAGCCAAGACCATAGAATCAGCTGAGCTGGATTGCCAGCAGATGGCTGAGGTAGCCATTGAGAAGGCCCGACTTCAGGGTAAGCTCGAAGCAGCTTAGGTTGAGCTGAAGTCTGTACGTGATGAGCTGGAGGTTGCTCGAGCTGGCCGGCTGGACGAGGCCGCCATCGTACTTAAGTATAAAGATTCTGATGAATGTAAGTATGAGGGAATTTTGGCCTACCTCTTCACTTTTATCGACAATATCGAGGTGGCTAGGAAAGTAAAGCTGGACGATTGTCCCTTTAGTGCGGCCTTAGCCGGTTATCTGAATAAGAACCCTCTCCCCCAGTACTATTTAGATTTGATGGATGATTTGCTCGGCTATCTCCCTCCAGACTCTGAACACCTTTTGCAGCCAGCCCCTCCTATCCAATTCATGTCAAATCCTAACATGGAGGCTTCTGGGTCCGGGCAGGTCAAGGAGGCTGGTGCAATCGGGGTTGAAGACGATGTAATCGTGCTCCAAGATGATTGATAGACCAATGTAACCCCCCCTTTTTTATTGGCCGCTTGGCCCCTTGTGAAGAGGTCCTGGCCTCCAAACCAGTTCATGTAATTCTGATTTTGAATGGATTGTTGTACATTATCATACACATTTGTTTAACTTGTGGTTTACCTTATTACATCTTGGTCAGCTTGTACACGTCCATCTAACAGTGAAATTACTCCTGGGCGACCGGCCACGATTGGACACGTATTTTGTCTTGGCCGGTATGAGCCCCTGGTATAGTGATCTGGCCGGCTATATTTTTGGGAAACTTGACATGATAGGGCTTAGCATGGTAGGGCTTTGAATGCCCCTTAGGCTCAACACGTGTCATAATTTGGTGGTAGGGGAGACAAAGCATCGTCAGTTGCTGGCCATCAGATCTGCCACGCGTCGTCTTCTGTCGGATGGAAGTTGAAAGGTCGTTCTCTCCTTATAAATAGGGACGACTTTCTTTCATTTTGACCTTCACTAACTTACGATCCTTAGAGAAATCTCTGATATTCACCGACCAGCATTAACCATTCAGTATCAACCGTTCAGTATTCTCCGCTTAGGATAACCCGTCCTCGATGAGTCGTCCATATCTATTTTTAGGTAATTCTACTCGACTTTCATCATGTCTTCTGCTTCTTCATCTTCGGGATCCAGGTTTGGGTATCGAGGGTATTGTTCAGAGGAGTTGGAAATGGATATTAGCTCTTTCTCAGAGGAGGTTAGGGGTTCAAGTCCTCCGGTGGTCAAGGAGGTTGGGACGTCGGGGCGGCTAGCTCGCTATCTCCCAATAGGGATGCCTAGGCCGTCTAGGTAATATAATCGGACGGAGCAGCCCTCGACGGATTCGAAGGCCATATCTTGGCCGTCCGTAGTCACCCGGGCTGAGTTGGACAAATGGCCTGCCCTTTTCAATATTCTGCAGGGAGTGTTCTTTGAAGTCTCGAGGCCGAACGAGCGGATGGACAAGCCGTCTAGGGATTGTGTGGCCATCAACCTTCGATCCCAAGAGAGTGGCCTTCGATTCCCTTTGGCCCCCCCTTACCAATTACCTTAGGTTTTGGGGGATTGCGCCAGGCTAGCTGCATCTGAACAGCTGGTCTTCTGTCCTTGGGCCGCTCGTCCTATTTTGGACGTTCAACCTCGGCGTCCTGACCCCGGAGGAGATGTCTTGGTTGCTGGGTCTAAAGCTTTTGCCCGGCACCCAGAACCACTTGCACGATCTTTCCCCCCGATCAAGGCGGCCATAGCTGATCCGCGAGCTTCCATCCTCTATCAAAGATTGGAAGACAAAATGGTTTTGGGTCGGGGGTGATTGGATGAGTCCCGGCCAGGTCGGAGAGTAGGGGACGGAACGTGTGTTTAGTCCCATATTTTTTGGGACGGCAAATGGCATATCCGTCTTTTTTTGTTTTCTGCTCGTTTGTCTGATTTTAATTATTTTTCGTTTTGCAAAGGTTTCCGTGGAGGATCTCCCTGCTGGAAGTACTTTCTCGCAAAAGATTGTATTTCTTCGGGACATCACTGCCCCATCTCAGCGGACCTTCAAGACGCTTATCACCGAGGAGCATCTTGCTCGTGCTGGCCTCATCCTCCCATTCCAGCCTGCTCTAAATAACTACCTTGGTACGGTGTTTGAGTTTGTACTATTTACTTTTATCCCTTGAAGTGTACTTATGTATTTTTTATTTTTCAACCGTCCTCCCCCACAAAGGCCTGTAGCTCGAGATGAATCCTTCTCAGTGCATAAGGCAACAGGCTCAACAGGCTGTCGTCGGGCAGGCGAGGAGGCCTCAAGGTCGAGGCCAAGACAAAGGCCGGGGTCTTGAGCGCTCGGTTTCAGCCATACCAGTACCAGCCCCCGTCCTAGAGGACGCGGCCCCACGTGCTCCGCCGGCCAAGCTATCTAGATCGGGTCCCAGCAGCAGCGCAGGAACTTCAAGGGGTAATTCAGGAGCTGCAAGAGGAAGCTCAGGAACTCTTGGAGTTCCAATTGTTTGTTCGGCGCCTGGCATCTGGACTGCTGAGAGCCCCTTGGCCGGCTCGATCAGTGTCTGCGGGTGGGACCCACACTCGTAGAGGAGACTAAGGAGTACCTTGGCCGTCGCCCGCCCTTCCAGATCAGCTTTTCGTGGGCCCAGTCTCTGTCTTAGAAGGTCATGGATAAGCTACCGACTGTGGTGTTCTCGACCGTCGAAGCTCCCGTCAAGGCCTGGACGGAGGAATTGGATAACTACTCCTACCAGATGTCTGGTATGGACATGGGCTCCTGCGTCAATATTCTCCTGGCGCAGGCGCTTGTGTTTTCCTGGCAAGCCCACCAGCAGTACCAGGAGCGGGTGGAAAAAATAAAGGCTTTCAAGGCTGACCTGAAGGAGAAAGTCGGCAAGCTTAAGACCGCGGCTGATGAGAAGCAGGTGCTGCGGACTCAGCTGACTTCTTCTCAAGAAGCCCTGGAGCAAACCACCAAAGCCGGCAGAAGGTGACCGACTTGCTGGTGGAGAACGTCCGACTCTAGGCCGGAGTGGATGATCTGAAGGCAGAGCTGGAAGCTGCCCGGGCTGCCCAAGTTGACGAGGTTGCTGTGGTTGCTAAGTACAAAGACTCTGACGAGTGTAAGTACGAAGGCAGCTTTGCCTACCTGTTCGTCTTCTTCGATGCCATTGAAGCGGCTCGAGAAGAGAAGCTGGATGACCGTCCGCTTGCGGCAGCCTTGGCCGGCTATGTGGAGAAAAATCCGCTCCCGGCTTACTACCTGGAGCTGATGAGCGACCTGCCAAAATATCTTCCGACTGGGTCTGAGAAGCTGCTCGCTCTGGCTCCCCCTATTATGCTTATGTCTGATCCATCTTTTGACATGGGGGCCATTTCTGAGGCTGAGCGGCCAGTCGAGGCGGCGGGCGAGGTGGCTGAGGAGGAGCTGGTCGATATCGGCCAGTAATACTTGTACAAATATTTTTTTTATTTCTTTGCTGTAAGAGGTACTGACCTCCAAACTAGTTTTAATCTCAATATAAGCAAACTTTTGTTCCTCTATGATTCTATTTCTATACTTCTTTGCTCGGTTTAGTTATTTTATCTAATCAGTTCGGCATTGTAATATCAGTCAAAACACTTGGTAGAAATTTATTAAAATTTGATAATCGCAGTGTTAGCCTGTTCGGCTTGTCAGATTAGTTTTTTACCACTTCTGGTTGGTCAATGCCTTAGCCTCAGCATTTTCTGGCCAGTTTGGTTTGACTCTTCTTACCCTTGGCTGGAGCCGTGGTGGGTTAGAGCGTTATTGTTTCATCTGGTTTGGGCGGCTCGAATGAGGCCGTAGCCTAATGTGGGCCGAAGCCCTGGTGGGTCGAAGCCTTGTTGTTCCATCCGGCTTGGATGGCTCGAATGAGGCCGTAGCCTTATGTGAGCCGAAGCCTTACTGTTCCATCTGGCCTGAACGGTTCGGATGAGGCCGTAGCCTTAAGCGATATACAAGCTGGGAAATAACTTCATTAATCAAGTGTAAAAATTTACAAAGAAATTAAAATTGAATAATAGCCGGCTAATGATAATATTTCTTCAGGTGCTCGATGTTCCATAGTTTGGACACTACTTGGCCGTTTAGATCGGCTATCTCGTAGGCACCTCCAGCCAGGATTCTGCTAATCTTGTACGGTCCTTCCCAATTATGGCCTAAGGATCCACTTGGTTGTAGAACTTTTTTGAGAACTTCTTCGAGCTCGGACCTTTGAGTTTTAGTACTTTGCACTTCGTTGCTTGTAGATAGAATTTTCACATCTGCATCAATTCTTCTTTCTTCCAACAAGTCAAGGTTAGTCACCAAAGCCTCTGTGTTCTACTTGTCCTGATATTTGTTCACCCTTCAAGTGCGGACGTCGAGCTCAATTGGGATAACTGCCTCAGAGCCAAATGCTAAGGAGAACGACGTTTGTCCTGTCGCAGTTCTGGCCGTCGTTTCCACAATACCTCGGGCAGTTCGTCGGGCCAAGCTCCCTTCGATCCTTCAAGTCTGGCCTTCAGGGTATGCTTGATAATTTTATTTATGGCCTCGACCTGGCCGTTTCCTTGAGGATGATATGGAGTAGAAAACAACTTCTTGATACCCAAGTTTTCACAGAATGTCTTTAGGTCTTCGCCGTCAAACTGCAGACCATTATCTGAGATGATAGAATGTGGGACTCCAAACCGACAAATGATGGACTTCCATATGAAGTTCGTGATCTTTAGCTCGGTTATACGTGCTAGGGGTTCTGCTTTTACCCACTTGGTGAAATAGTCGACGGCGACTATTGCGAATCTCACCTCTCCTCGGCCAGTTGGCATTAGACCAATCAGATCAATTTCCCATTTTACGAATGGCCACGGGGCCATGATTGAGTTCAGATCTTCTAATGGTGTTCGGATGAGGGGTGCGCACTTTTGACATTTATCGCATTTCCTGGCAAAACTAATAGCATCTTTTTTTAGACTAGGCCAAAAGTACCCTTGTCTGATAATTTTGAAGGCCAAAGACTAGCCTGCTGAATGATTGCCGCATACACCCTCATGGACCTCTGTTAATACATACTTAGCCTCATCTTCGTCCAGACATTTTAGAAGAGGATGAGAAAACCCTCTTTTGTACAGCATGCCGTCTTGGATAGTATATCGGGCAGCTCGGATTCGTAACTTCCTTGCCTCACCCTGGTCAGTGGACACCTCCCCCCTTCCAAGTATTGGATGGTCGGGGTTATTCAAGTCACCTTTGGCTCAATGTCATAGACCTCCTTTTGGTCGAGAGCCGAGCTGTTCACTGTCCCAATATTAACTGAGCCAATATCTTCGGCTCCCTCACTTGTAGCCAATCGAGCGAGAGTGTCGGCTTGTGCATTCTTGCTGCGTGGAATTTGCTCGGCTCGAATTCATCTGAACTCTACAGAGGCCAACTCGACTAACCTCAAGTACCTGGTCATTTGTTCATCCCTGGCCACATATTCGTCAGAAATCTGGTTGACTACCAGAAGGGAGTCACTGAAAACCTCAAGGTCGTCCACTCCAAACTGCTTTGCCATGTCCAGCCCGACCAGAAGTGCTTCATATTCAGCCTCGTTGTTTGTGGTAGGAAATTTGAAGCGTAAAGCCGAACAGAAGTATTTTTGGGTGGGGTTGACCAATATAATTCCAGCCCCGACGCAATTAGCAGTAGACGATCCGTCCACGTACATCCTCCAAGGCTTTTCTATTCTTTCTTCACGAAGGATGAGAGTTGGGGTAAATTCAATGATGAAGTCAGCAAGAGCCTGACCTTTTATTGCCGTTCTGGGTGCATAATGGATGTCATATTGGTCGAGTTCGACCGCCCACTTCAGTAATCTTCCGGAAGCATCTGGGCGGCCAAGTACCTGCTTTAGAGGAAAATTAGTTAATACCTCAACTTGATGTGCCAGGAAGTATGGGCGTAGCTTCTGGGCAGAGATGACCAGTGCGTAGGCCAACTTTTCCATTGCTGGGTAACGGAGCTCGTCGTCATGCAGTGACTGGCTCACATAATAGACATGTTGTTGAGCCTTCTGTTCTGCTCGGACCAACACAGAACTTACTGCATACTCGAACACTGCCAAGTAGAGCTGTAACTTCTCGTCTGACTGTAGCTTGGCTAAGACTGGAGCCTCCATCAGTGCTTTCTTAAGATCCTCTAAGGCCGACTGACACTCACCGTTCCATTCAAACTGAGCATTTTTTCTGATCAAGTTAAAGAATGGCCAACACTTATCGGTGGACCGGGAAATGAATCGATTAAGGGCTGCCACCTTGCCGGTTAAGCTCTGGACATCTTTGATCCGTCTTGGTGGAGTCAGGTTTGTGATGGCTTGAATTTTCTCGGGGTTGGCCTCGATTTCTCTTTGGCTCACCATGTATCCTAGGAATTTTCCTGAGCCTACCCCGAAGGAGCACTTTTTGGGATTTAATTTCATCATGTACCTCCTCAGGATGTTGAACATTTCTGCCAGGTGGCCTACGTGGTCGGTTTTTTATTTTGACTTGACTAACATGTCATTCACGTAGACCTCCATCGTCTTCCTGATCTAGGCGACAAACATTTTGTTTACCAACCTTCCTTTAGTACGTAGCTCTTGCGTTTTTCAACCCGAACGGTATCATAATGTAACAGTATTGTACCCGGTCAGTGATGAAAGTAGTGTGGACCTGATCGTCCTCAGCCATCGGTATCTGATGATAGCCCGAGTATGCATCCATGAAACTTATTAGCTCGTGGCCGGCGGTAGTATCGACGAGCTGGTCAATGTTGGGTAACGGGAAGCAATCCTTCAGGCAGGCTTTGTTCAGATCGGTGAAATCTACACAAAGCCTCCATGACCCATTTGGCTTTCTGACTAGCACAGGGTTGAAGACCCAAGTGGCGTACTTCGATGAAGCGGTATCCTAGCAACCTTTGTACTTCGAGCTCTAGTCCCTCGTATCTATCTGGGCTAAGTCTTCACCTCTTCTGAGCCACTGGTTGTGCAGCAGGATCTATGTTAAAGTGGTGGCAGACATCTTCTGGCCGGATGCCTTCCATATCTTCATGAGCCCATGCGAAGACGTCAGTATTGTTCTGCAAAAAAGTTATTAGCTCGGTGCGGAAAGGCTCTTACAGCTGTCGACCTATCTGCAGTTCCAGGTTTGACCTGCTTGGATCCATATTAACGAGATCTAACTCCTCAACAGGCGCGGCTTATCTTTGCAGGCCGTCTCTTCTAGGATAGATGGATCCCCATTCCTCATCGGGCTCTTGTACTTTCATGGCAACTTCTCCTCCGCCATTTTGGACGGCTGTGCCAGGGAGGACCCAACCTTGAAGGTTGAGCTGACCGGTAGTTCTGGAACAATTGTCGGTTGTGGAGGTTCATCATCTACCTCCATATTAGCCTGATCGTGCTCGGCAACCTCGAGGACGGTATCCTCGAAGACGTCCTCCATGTGCTCATCATCTGAGCCGGCCTGAGTGAGCTCGAGCTGATTGAGCTCTCTCGGACGTAGCCCCATATTTGTTTCGCGGGCTGCCAACTGGTCCCTTTCACAATATATACCTCATCGCCCATCGAGAACTTAAGGACAAGGTGATGGATGGAGACCACCACTTTTAATTTAGCAAGAAGTGGTCTGTCCCAAATGACATTGTACTGAGAGTTCAAGTTCACCACTTTGAACTCTGTTGTTGTGAAGACTTCCCAGTCGCCAGATCCGAACAGGACCTTGAGCTCGCAAGTACCGAGCACCATGGTCCTCATTCCTCCAAAACCTTGAATTGTATCGGAGGATGGCATGAGCTGGGATTCGTGAAATCTCATCCGCTTGAAAGTGCTCAAGTAGAGCACGTTGGTGTAAGCGCCTGTGTCGACCATGACCCTGTGCACCATGGTCTTGCAGATATTGAGCGATACCCCCAAGGTATCGCTATGAGGATAGGTTTTATCCCTTCACTGTCCAGCTTAGTGAATATGATAGGTGTGTGGCGGGGCTCAGCCCTAGGTGGAACGCATTGCTGATAGACGTTCATGGCCTCCCAGACTTGTTCTTTCCTGGCCCTCTTGGACCCTCGCTGCTCGCCGAAACTGTTGTTGATGAGAGTATGAATTTCGCAAGCAATTCCGTTTGGTGGTGGTGGTGGGGGCAATGCTTGTTGCGCCCCCTGGCCCTGTTGTCCTTGGCCCTTCACATACTTTTTCAGCTGACCCTGGTCGATCAATTTCATCAGCTCAGCCAAAAGTGTCTAGTATTTGTCTGTATCGTGGCCCTTCGCTTTATGGTATTTGTAATATTTATTTTGGTTTAGGCGGGCCGTGTCTGCTCTCAAGGGCTTCAACTCAGGCAGTAAATTCTTATTCTTGTTCTTGATCTCTATAAGGACTTGCGATGGGGTAACCGTGAGGATTTCGATTACCTGGCCGGGGCCTCCGGGCTGGAAGGCCCTGAAATTCATGGCCGGCCTGAACGGCTTCATAGGTTTTCTTCTTTCCTCCCTCTTCTCTTCTCACCACTCAGGCCTCCTCTCTCTTTCGGATGATCTATCATCCGGAATGGCCTCCTCAACCCCAATATACCATTCAACTCGGTTGAGGAAGTCATGATATGTTTTCGGCCCTTCTTCGTGGATGGACCACCAAAATCTGGTCCGGAGCCTTAACCCGGCCATAACGGTCATGAGGATAGCGTCGTCTGATACTTGTTCCATGCCAAGGACCAGCTTGTTGAAGCGGTCCAGATACGACTTCAGAGGCTCGACCTTATCTTACTTCACGTTGACCAGCCTCTCCTTTGGAGTCGACGTCATACTCGATCTCATGAACTGTGTAAGAAACAGTTTAGATAGCTCGTCTCACCCTCCAATTGAGGAGTCGGGAGGGAACAGAACCATCTTTGTGCTCGGTCTCCCAAAGTAAGCGGGAAGACCTTGCACATCAACTCCTCTCATATGCCCTATAACTCCATCCAGGACGTATACTTATCCAGGTGAGTGCTTAGGTCGGTCTCTTCATTATACTGACCGATGGGAGGCATCTTGAACTTGGCCGGGACCAAGGTGGAAATGTGCTCTGCGAAGGGGGTGGCCCTCTTCCAGCCCCCTCTATTTCGCCTGGCCTGAATGTCAGCCAGCATTTTTTGGAGTTCTTGCTCCTTCGCGAGTTCTGAGTACCAAAAAATGTGGCCTGTACTCTCATCGTGAGGTGGTGGGACCTCACATCTCTCATTGGGAAGCCTGTCTAGCCTCTTGGCCTCCACTGTTAGGGCTGGTCCTACGTTGTCTTGGGCAAACTGCCTATCTGCCCGTTCCCCTACACTGTCTGGGCGGACTCCGTGGTGATCCGCTCGAGCGCGTGTAGGGGATTGACTTCTCCGTAGTTCATCTTCAGCTACTCGCTTTCCAAGATTCCACATTTGCTTGGGTCCGCTTGAGGACTCCGAGTCCTCCAGTAGGCCATTGGTAGCCTTGGTTTTTTCCCTCTGTTCAACCTCTTTTAACCACTTGGTTAGTGCGGCCATGATGCCCCGAATCTGTGCTATAGACATGGGGGTCTTAGGGGTCTCCAAAGTAATAGGAGCCATCTGAATGATTTCTTCAGTCGTGATCGGTCGGGGTCGGCTGGAGCCACCAGGCTGAAAGACAGGAGCTTGGGATTCTGGGGTGGTGTTGTGTTCGTCGTTTGATCATCGTGAATCGGAGTTGTGTTCGGGTGTTTGAAAAACCCCCTCCTTCTAGCACCAAAATGTTGACGTCGGAATTTATATAGGGTGAATTCCTAGTTTAATACTCAAATATATGTGAATAAAGTGTAAAGTAAAAAGAAGACTGGTCCGGAGCCTACTCGGGCAAACCAGCTCGGCTGATCCTGGACGGTACCGGGTAGGATCTTATAGCATTAACTTAGAGAAATAAGCTCTCTAGTGTTGTTTACAGAATAAGAATTCGAACCCTTTACATGTTGAAATTTAATCTATTTATAGTTACAAAGGCAACTTAAATGGTGGAAATCATGGAGATTATGAAAGTTGAGCCCACTTTCTCCTTGACTTTCGCCTATTTACGTTGCATCGGGCGGTTTCGTCACCCACGATCTTTTGGCGGTTAGCTATTATTTGGACGGCCAGATTAGCTCGAACCGGTCAAATTGATTTGTCGATAATTCCTTCCAATAGGTATGTCCGTCTAGAAGGATGCTCAATAGGTCATCCTGGCTGGTTGAGTGGGCTGACGGCCGTCATTAGGCCGCCCAGGTAGAATGTAGCGCGCAGCTCGGGTCGGATGTCCAACAGTAATAATTAAACATATACATATAGTCTCTTCGGTTAACACCTCTATTTTTAGCAATATACTTCCATAACCCATTCCAATAAAAATCCATGCTTCAAATTGTAGGGCTGTCTCGGTGCTTTAAATGGGACCTACATCTCGGTGAAGGTCTTTCTCAGTGAAAAACCAAAATACAAGAATAGAAAGGGTTTTGTTTTCGTTAACATCTTAGTTGTTTGTGATAGTGAGATGAACTATGTATATGTACTGTTTGGATGGGAGGGATCTGCTACCGATAGTCGGGAGCTACATGATGTCATCTCCCAACCAAGTGGATTGAAAGTCCCAATTGGTAAACTCTACAATCACTATCCCATGTTAAAAGAAATTTCCAATCAAATTTAAATGCTTTAATTGCATATTGATTGGTCCTAATATATTCTGCAGTATAAGGACCATTGTCTTGTGCCCAATTCTTCCATTCAATATGTTCGTAGGCAATTACTATTTGTGTGACATAGGGTATGCAAATAGGAATGAATTTCTTGCACCTTATAAGGGTGTAAGATATCACTTGCAGGAATAGAATTACATATCCCAAACTCCTTAAACATCCCAAGAATATTACAACTTGATGCACACTAGAGCTCGTAACGTAATCAAGCGTTCATTCGGCATATTGAAAGTACGTTGGGGCATTCTTAGGAGCAACTCTTATTATCTAATCAAAACATAAAATCACATTATACTAGCCTATTGTTTGCTTCACAACTCTATATGCACCAACGCAACCATCGACCCAATTGAGATCAAGGTGCTTCACATTTGTAGTGATCCGTATTTTAACCAAACTTCTGACGTCGACTATGTTGACTAAGTCGAGACTTCCCAAGAGTGGACAATATAGAGAAAAAACATTGTGATGCAAATGTAGAATAATAAGAATATGTGATTTTATTTAGTATTTGTGTGAGTGTGAATATTAGTCAATGACATGTCAGTGAACTAATTTGTTTTCCTCAACTCAATGTATGCTCTTGAGTGGATTATTATGTTTGCATTCTTTCTTGAATTTTCCCACAGTTTTTTGATACCATAACACCATAATTTCATAGATATTTAATCCATGTTAAATAATTTGCATATGAACTTTCCATGTAATGCAACTCCGTGTTGGTGAAATTTTTTATAGCAAATTTTTGCCAAACGAAAGAAGTTAGCATCCTACTATTTTAACCCAACTAAGGAACAAGACTTTGAATAATAAAAAACTTTCATCCACAAAATCGAGAAAGACCTGAAGTTTTTATGAGGAATAACAACTCATCGATGCCTTGAAAGAGTTGGTTGCTAGAGGCTATAAGTCCGACAATAGATTTAAGATGGATTATCTTCATCTATTAGAGCAATTCTTGGTCCAGCATTTTCCCGGCACAGATTTGAAGACGGAGCCACATATTTCTAGTAAAAAATACACACATGAAAGAAAAATTACAATTCACTATCTCTAATGTTTGGTAGGAGTAAATTTGGGTTAAGCACTAACCTTATGATTGATGTTTAGGATGATGTCTGGGAAGCTTATATCAAGGTAATCCAAACTTCAATTAAATGCTAAGAAAATTCTTTCTAATTATGTTTACAATGGTTGAAAGTTATAACGAAATATCAATGGCATGTTGATAACACGACTCGAAACATGTGTTACAAGATATGACCTTTTTTTAATGATTGGGTGGAGATATTTAGGAAGGATCGGGCCACTGGTGATCATGCTTAGGGGTTTGTTTATGCTATGCAAGATTTTTTGAAACCAGCAATACCAAAACCCAAGTCATCCTCGTTTATGCCCCGTTCAATAGTGAACGAAGAATTATTTAGTGAGCTCATGTCAAAGGGTATTGCTGAAAGGTTAAACACCATCAAGCGAAGTGAGAAAATAAATGCTCGAAGGATTGACAATGAGCAACATGACCTTTTCATTAACACTGTTAGTGAGTTTTGAGAGCAAAATGATAATCATATGGGTGAGATAGCCAATGAGATAAGTGAGATTTCAAAGAAGAAGACCTCAACAATGGACTCGACTATAAAACGTTCAAAAGTGTACAACATGCTTGAGAGCTTTAAGTTTCCGTGCTTTGAGGCAAGAATCCACATTGCCCATTACTTATGCAATAATGAGAGTGACTTGGATTACTTTTTTAGTATATCAAATGATGCTAGGACTGTGCTGGTGAAGGATATTATGAAAAAATTTGAGTGTCGACTAAAGCTCTTAATAGATGTTCTTGGGCGGCTCATATATAGTCCTCCCTACGATATGAACAAACGATCTTTCTCTCATATTATGTAAAACTATTAAGAGAATTCACATACATGTAATTTAAGACGTTAATACAATTATGTAGTGTAACATTCTCAAGATAATATGTTGGCAACCAATTATCTTGGCCCATTTTCACTAACCAGTATGGATGTACAGTAAGTCAATTATGATTATTATGTTGATCATTTCTATCTCTAATGAGTATTGGCATTTTTTGCCAATGGAGATATTTTAGTAAACTATATACTTTCAATCTTCACCTAAAATACTAGTTAACAATAGTCAGGGAAAATTCATAGTCTTATGTAATCCCACATATTAAAACTTAAACTATTTCATGATGTGAAGAAGTACAAATATGTTCCCAATACTTATAAGTAACTTTCTATAACATCATGAGTTCATAATTCAAAAAAAAAAATAGCCAAACAATACCTAATATTAGTCATCACCAAGTATATCCGTACACATTTTTTCAATACATCACAAATAAAACTATTTCTAGATGGATACCCCTTACATAATAAACTCACACAACGACACAAGTCATACCGAGCATACCCCGAAAATCTCATCACTTCTTTGCGTCCGGAGATGCTTGAGTCGAAGAAGAGACATAAGATGCACTATACAAGTTCATACATATGTTATCTTAGAACCGTTTTCCTTTTTTCTTTCAAGTTAATCGGATGAGCTCATCTCCATCTTCAAAGATGGAGAATGCAATGATCCTTTATCATCAGACTCATTCCTAAAATAACCTAATTCATTCCAAAAATTAGTTGAGAGACTTCTGGATTTATCACTGGAAATTTCAATCACTTCATTCAAGGGTGTGTATTTACCAATGGGTTTAGGAACTTCATTATCTATCACAATGACCTCACAGTCGGATATCGGTTTAAAGTTGTTAAATTAGGCTCAACTGGAGGTCCGAAAATACACTTCAAGTCATCCCAATGGGGATCACCGTATGTAGCATACGCATATGCAAACAGATTAGCCTGCATTAAATAATTGACAGAAATAAATTAAAACTATATGAACTGTGCAAAGGTGATATCATAATTAAATGTCGTATCAAAGCATGAACAAATTGACCCTAACAATCTCATCCCAAGTCTCTTCAAGGTAATTAATGTGATTAGTCTCGATGGCCCATCCAATATGATCACGCATCATGATAGTTGAGAAAGTTGCATGCCTTTGACGGAGCAAGCGCGCTTACTTGACACGGTCCTTATGATTGAAATTCTTGTTAAAATATTTGTTAACGAAATACCGAGCAGTTTGAAATGCATGTTTGTTGTTGCCACTAAATGAAAATTTTCCCATTCTTGCTTGATCGACGAGGACCTCAACAAAGAGAGTGACCACATTAACATCGAATTCCAAGCCATATATGTAGTCCTCCTGCTTTAGAAAAAAGTTATTTCCAACAATTATGTATCTGTTAGGTTTAAAGAATAGTCTCTCAAACAGCTTGATTTTTTGTGATGAATATGTGTCCTTATATGGAGATTAACACAATATTGGTATTATGCTTAAAGCACCCATAGTGCAATCATAATTCACTATTTTTTTTTGATGCATTAATTGCTTCAAACTTGTATCAGATATTCTTGTTGAAAATTCTTATGTATTGGTGAGGAACATAAGGGCCCGCAAGAATTTAGTCTTGTTGACTAAAATAGTGGTCATCTATCATAGTGAGTTGGTTGATATATATAATTGCATATAACTTAAAAATAAGAAAAAGACAAATTTTGATGGAAATTCCAAGTTGATAAGATTCATTGCCTTTCTAAAAAGTGGTGGTGAAATTGGTCCACACTTGGAATGCTAAACTCATCCAACAATGGTCTGCCTCATTAACTCCACATAAATGACAACACATATTAGTTATCTACAACTCCCGAAGTATTGATGAGTTAAAATATTACTACTTAAAATTGCATTTGCTGGATAGACATCCCACCGTTTGGTAAAGTTCATACATAAGTTAATGGCTAACATAAAAGGGCATTTATAGAATTGCCAAGGTGTGTATGTAATCATATATATATTTATATAATATTTGTAATAATTCTTTTTTTAACAATCAACAGAAATGGTGTTATATATTTCATCTAAGTTTCAATTAAGTAGATTTATATGACAATTATATATACACATAGTACATTAAATATGTTCAAGGATCACATGATTGATGCACATTTATATATGCCTAATGTTTGTAGGAAATATGTCTAAGAGAAATCCATCACTCAATAAATTTTACGGATTCTTCATTCAAGACGAGGCTGAAGAATTGGTTTCATGCTTCAGCACTACATGCATCAAATGAATTATGGTCGATGTCAAGGTCCTGGTGGATGATTGTGAGTAAATGGCTCTAGAAATGAAACAGGAGATGGGAGACCCACGTTTTAATGCATATTATGTAAAACTATTTATCTCAGACAATATTGATTTGTACAAAAAGTTTCTCACATATGTGAACAACACGATTTGGATGAAGTACTAACCGAAGATCAACCGCATTGAGGTCTATGTTGAGTATTCGTATTTCATCCGAAAGGTAATCTCACCAATTATAAGAAAGCTATTAAATGTTTTACATATTTAATCAGGGACACTGTTCAAACCTTTATAAATTGTGTATTGTTATGTCAGTGAACATATATAACTATTTCTTATGTAGCATTCTCAACCACCATTTAAATTAACTACATGTGTAACATTTGAAAAGTAGGATAACGAATACCAACGACTGTTTAGAGAATGTGGCTTCCTAAATTTTGATGTGTGGTCGACCATCATTGAAGTGCACTATCCCGGACATGTATTGTTCGCTCCTATTGGGTCATCTACCGACTGTCCACTTGTCGTGAAGGAGGAGTCTTTTGACCCGAAAGCTGTGGACCTATGGGATTGTTGTTTACTGGAGAAAAAGAGTCCAACACCACTACACAAATCGAAGTTATCATTTATTTGAATTACAACTCGTGGATGACCCTTTATATTTTTCTATAAAACTTCTTTCAAAGTGGCAACATGCTAGAACTAGATTTTTGAAATACTTACATCATGGTTTGGGTGGGCAAGTAGATAGGGTATCCTTATTGTTGTTTGCAATCATGGGATAATGTTTTTTGTTCTCGTTTGCTTGAAATTGCACACATTAAAGATGTTTATATAAACAAAGCAAGTTATGATTTTATGCCTAAGTTTCAAACCATTTGCCAACTTTCGGTCATATTATTTCAACTTCAATTGAAACTTGGTTTTTATTACTTTCTGTGTGTATTATTCTTGGGTCATATATTTGCAACACAATACTAACTAATATGTTATGCAGGAATCACTAAATAGCAAATAGTATGTGATGCACACAAGCCCAAAAAAAGGGCATTCAAATAGATATGTGTATTTTTCACATAAATAACTCAAAGTTTCTGTTCAACAAATAGACTAAAGTAATATGACAACATACTTGTTATGCAGGAACACCAACCAAGACATATAAATTAGATCGTTAAAATTTGAATACTTACCATCATGTTGATAACAACGAACCTCCAAACAGTATTCTCCTTGTTAGCAGTACAAACACATACATAAATGCCAACACATCAAGTTTTAAACATCAATTAATAAAACCGATACCAGTAGTAAAAAACCCATCAACTTTAAAAGACCAAATTCTGAAAATGATTTCCTTCATTTGCCAATAAAAACTATTGACTATAATTTCAAAACACATACATTTTCACCTGAACAAGTGTGGATCCAAAACAAGGTGAATTAACATGAGTCATACATGATATAAATCATTCAAGGTAAACAAAATAGACCTCAACTTTCATAAAAGATGCAACAAAATATTAGGACCATCCCTTATGACTTAAGTACATGTTTTAAAATTTTCAAATTTCATTTGACGATATCAAACCTAAGTTGGGATTCACAAACATGAAGAGTATAAAAAATGAGAAACATACCCCAAACATGACATAGATATGAAGCTATATCTTTGTTCATGAACTTTCACAATGGTCCGAAAATTTAATCGATCAATCTTTTTGAGGCATTCAATTGCAACATCTCTAGCACGTCCTTCAAGTTGCGGCTCCAACCAAATAAACATCTCACAACCTTCTCTCTATAAGGAAAAAAAATCATAGAAAATGATGCTCACAACATTCAATTTGTAAAATATCCATGAATTCGAACCATATCAAAAACTTGATATATATAATGATCAAATTTAGATGTTCATACCCCTCGAAAAGGATAACTCATAAAACGTGGCATAGAATTTTTCTTGCTCCAGAAAATTTGCATTTACATTGGTATGGCATGTTGGCAACGCATCGGCCCAAACATTGCTTAAGAATTTGCACTTGGTTCAAACTTTGTGTTGTGAATACAAACTACATTTGTATGCAACAAATAATGTTGTCAATAACAATACTAAGTTCATATTTAATACATATTACATAGATAATGCAGAACATCTTTTTTAAGATTCATAACGATTGTTGGAAATTTGCACAACATATCGATAATGTGTTCAAAACATGTGACTCAATTTCTACAACAAGTAAATGCATAGTTTGCCAATCTGCCCAAAAAAAAATTATCTCTTAAAAACCAAACTTTTTCAAAACTCATAGCTTCAAAATCTATTCCCATTCACTTCTCAAACATATTAGCTTTATAATTTTCATCAAATAGATAAGTTTAGCAAATAAATCTATAATACTCTGGATTTAAATAAAGCTTTCAATACCTATTAGACATAAGATGGTTTGTTAGGTGTTTAACCAAAATACAGCCAAAGCAGAACTTGTATGGTTCGAAGGATTCATTCTCTGAAATCTTCTAACACTCATCTAAAATAACTCAAATTGATTCAAGATTGAAATTCTTTATCGCTGATGTATATACGAAGAACTTGAGGGTCGCTTAACATAGATCCATGTCAATTCAATGGGTTACACGATAAAAGTGTTTGATAAACATGAAATTTTAGCTTTGGCTTTCTTCTTCAATTTTATTCTTGGAGGTTGAAGATGATGGACTGTGTTGGGAAAATATTTCAAGGGTTATCTACTCAAATCTGTTTGATTCTTTTTTAACGGTACATCAGTTTTTGTCTTTCAATTTTTAATTGTAAGGGTAGTTTAGTAATTTCAATTTTTTTTCATCCTTAACTTAGCGGCAGACCCAGTGGGAGACAAGGGGGTACAGTGTACCCCCAAAATGGAATTATATATATACATATATATTTACTAAAATAACCTTATTTTATTTTTTAATTACAAAATTGCCATTAAATTTTACACAACTAACCAAACATATCACAAACCTAAACACAAACCCATTAATTTGCAGAGCAGCGTGAGTGAGAACATGGCTCCTTCTTCCTTGCCATTTTTAAGGTATTTGTTTTTTTAAAATTTATTTATCTATTTTATGTATTCATATTGTGTATATATATATTCATATTTATTGTTTGATTTAGATTATTATTTAGTGAATTTGATGTGTTTATTCATTATTTAGGGTTTGTGTTTTTTCTTGTTTATGAATGATATTTCTTGATTTTGTGACAAATGTGTTGTTATTCTTTATGGATTCTAATTGTAATTGTAAGGGTTTTAATTGTTATGTGTTGTTAGAGTTTTAATTCTAATTGTTATGTGTTGTTATTCTTTAATGGATTCTAATTGTAATTGATAAGGTGTTATTATAGAATTGATTTTATGTTTATTATTTACTATCATTTTATTAGGATGAAGAATACTCCTAAATCAAAGAAAATAAAGACAATGGAAAAGCAACCCGATCTTCGACAATTTATGTTTAAGAAAATGAAATCTCAAGAAACTTCTTGTTCTTCACCAAGAGATATCGAAATTCAACAAAAAGATATCCAAGTTCCTCAAAACGATTGTGAGTCTCCTTCTTCTCAATCACTTAATTCACCCATTCAAGAAAACAAAATGGAATCAAGTGGTTCAAGGGAAAGTAGAACGACATTAGAAGAGGAAGAATATTTATATGATGTCGATCTTCTTCCCCACGATCCAGGGAAAAGAATTAATATAATGGATTATCCTCCAAAGCAACGAAATGCAGTGAGAAGAATATATATTCTTAAAGAACCATGTCAACCAAAAACTCATGACTTCCCTCAAAGAGAACTTGGAGGTATACGTCGATTTAGTGTCTCTTGGTTCAAAAAGTATGATTGGCTTGAATATAGTATTGAGAAAGATGCAGCATTTTGTTTCATTTGTTACTTGTTCAAGAATGAAGTATTTCTTAATGTGGGGGGAGATGCATTTGTTAATGGAGGATTTAGATCATGAAATAAGCCAAATAGGTTTGAGAAGCATGTTGGTGGGGTTAAAAGTGTTCATAATCTTGCTTATGAAAAGTATGTGAATTTAAGAGACTCAAAAAAGAAATCTATTGTATATGTTTTTGATAATGCAAGTGATATAATTCGAAGTGAGTATGAAACTCGTTTGAAAACTTCACTTAGTTGTTTGAGGTATCTTTTGCGCCAAGGGTTGGCATGTCGTGGGCATGATGAATGTAAAGAATCAATTAATAGGGGGAATTTCCTCGAGCTTTTGAAATGACTAGCAGAATATAATGAAGATGTTGAAGATGCTATTTTTACAAATGCTCTAAGAAATAATCAAATGACATCTCCCAAAATTCCAAAGGATCTCATTAGTTGTTGTGCAAAAGAAACAACAAAGCGTATCATAGAAGAACTTGATGATGAATATTTTGCTACATTGGCCGATGAGTCAAGTGATGTGTCTTAAAAGGAACAATTAGCTCTTTGTTTGCGTTATGTTGTTGGTAAAACAAGAGTGGTAGTGGAGCATTTTCTTGGACTTATACATGTTGGTGATAACACTGCTTTGACACTTCAAAGTGTAATTACATCTTTGCTTGTGGAACATTCTTTAAGTCCATCTAAAATTCGAGAACAAGGGTATGATGGGGCTAGCAACATGAAGGGTGAGATTAATGGTCTTAAAACTCTGATTATGAAGGATACTCCATATGCTTACTACGTTCATTGTTTTGCTCATCAACTTCAATTAACACTCGTTGTTGTTGCTAGACAAAACAACTATTGTGGTTGGCTTTCTAAAACACTTGCACATTTTTTGAATATAGTCGGAGTTTC
The DNA here is from genome assembly GCA_028654395.1 of Scutellaria barbata. Classification (NCBI taxonomy): domain Eukaryota; kingdom Viridiplantae; phylum Streptophyta; class Magnoliopsida; order Lamiales; family Lamiaceae; genus Scutellaria; species Scutellaria barbata. Next base: position 6,162,558 of record CM053654.1, read on the forward strand.
TTGTAAGCGAAAAGAAATGATTCGAGTAGTTCAAGCTCAAAAAATTGCTCAAGCCTTGGAAATTGGTGAACTTGAGAGTGGATCAGGTTTGAATCAAGAGGTTGGTTTGAAAAGACCTGGGGATATTCGTTGGGGGTCTGATTATAAAACTCTTTTGAATGTTATCCATTTGTTTTCTACAATTATTGAGGTACTCGTCATGGTTGGGGAGAATGTTTCATGTTCAGAAGATAAGGTAAAATCTCAAGCCATTTTGTTCTCATTAGAATCGTTTGATTTTGCTTTCATGGCACACTTGATGTTGACTATTTTTGGGTATACTAATGATTTGTGTCTTGCTTTGCAAAGAAGAGATCAAGATATTGTTAATGCTATGTCTCTTGTTTCTTTAACCAAGCAATTATTGCAAAAAATAAAAGATTGTGGATGGGAAACACTCTTGAATAAGGTCACTTTATTTTGCAACAAGTATGACATTGTGGTTCCCAATATGAATGCTCCTTATAAAGCAAGAGGAAGATCAAGACGTTTTGTACAACAAGAGACGAACCTTCAACATTTTCGAGTTCAGGTTTTTCTAGGAATGATTGATTTACAACTTAATGAACTCAATAATCGATTTGATGAGGTGAATATGGAATTGCTTACATGCATGGCTTGTTTAAGTCTTAAAGATGGTTTCTCTTCTTTTGATAAGGATAAAGTGATTAAACTTGACACATTTTATCCATCCGAATTTTCAAATATTGATTTGATGACTCTTGAATGTCAACTGGACATATTCATTGAAGATATGCAAAAAGACGACAGGTTTCGGGATTTGCATGATATTGGCGCCCTTTCAAAGATACTAGTAGAAACAAATAAACATGTGACATATTCGGTAATTATTTTGTTTATCAAGTTGGTGTTGATTCTCCCGGTCGCCACTGCAGGTGTTAAAAGAGTGTTTTCAGGAATGGGCTATGTCAAAAATAAATTGAGGAATAGTATGGGTGATCAATTATTAAATGATTGTTTGGTCACTTTCATTGAGAAGGATGTGTTCTTGCAAATTTCTGATGATGCTGTCATAGATCGTTTCCAAAAAATGAAGAGTCGAAGAACCAAATTGTAGTTTATAACTTGAATATTTTGTAATATTTTATGTATTTGATTATCTTTGTTGTAAGACTATATAAAACAATGTTTATGCGTAATTTTTTTTCTATTATCTATTATTTATTTGTTCATACCCTCAAATTAAAATTCCTGGGTCCGCCACTATCTTAACTAATACACCAAACAAGATTTTATAAACAAACCTACTTTAATAAACTCATAATCATTTAAACCAAACATATAATTTACTCAAACCTACTACAAAACCTACATACCAAACACTAAAATAACATTATTTTTATCTTTAATGAACAATGCAATCCCACAAATTATATCAATCTTATCAAACTCATCGCTCAAAACAAACAAACCTTAAAAGTAGATGTGTGATAACTTAAAGGTAAAAACCTAATACCTTCAGGTGTGCACCGCGCACATCAACTATGTGTAGCCACGCGTGGGGCATGTGGACGCGCGTGAGAGCGGTCCAAACGCCAGGTCGGATTAGGGGCACAGATCCGAGGGTGTCACAAAAGTTTTTGACTTGTATAAAAAATTAGGATTAAGTTGCAACTTGGAAATGAAATGATTTTATTTTGCAATTTGATCTTTAAATTTGTTTTTCTTAAGAATGATGTGGCATTTTACATGATATGTGACGTGACATGATTGTCGGATACATGAACTCTGATTATGAAAAAATATAAATATAATCTAAATTGCAAAGGTCATAATTTTTTTTAACAATTATTAAAAGGTGGGGATAAATCTTAATTTTTGAGAAAATAGTAATTTTTTTTTTTTTTGCAATTATACCTTTTTGAAATGATAAAACTGAATGAATTTAGTTACACAGCACATTTACCTATAAATTAATATACTCTTTCATCCTAAAAATATAAATGAGTTTTAGTAAAAGTATTTTTATTCTAAAATAAGTATTATTATAGGGTTTTAAAAAATATTTACTCATTTTCTATCAAAAATAGTACACATTTACTAGTCTCAAATTATGCTATGATATATACAATTATTATTAGAAATTTCTCTATAATAAATGTATTTGAACATGGATGCATCAATCTTTTCATCTAATTTCTTAATTTGTGTATACATCAATCTTGATGAAGGGAGTATTAGTTAATTAGAGATTAATTAAAGCATCTTGAAATTTATAAATTTTGTTCGATCCCAATATTATCAGTTAAGAAATGTATTGCAGAGTAATGAATTTAATTCAAAAAAGCCATGTAAGGACAATAAGGTTTGTTTGTTTGTATGGTTTTGGGAAGGAATGAGAGTACCCACTTTTAGGCAATCTGCCAAATCCCTACCATATGAGGACAAACTGTACAATCATATTTATTACTACTATTTCCATCTCTCACATACATTTGTTTTCTTTTTTTAATGTCCATATTTAACGTGTTTTCTATAAAATAGTATACACTACAGCATGTACTTTTTGTGTTAAAATAATTATCCTTTAGAAGTTTAAATTTTATTTTAAATTAAATATTGTTTAAGATTTTAATTCAATTTTATTTCCAAATTATTTCTGTAAATATTTTTTAACTATAATTTAGAGATTTAATATGATATTTTTATGGAATTAATTTGATTCGTTTTCCAATTTTGAATTCTTTATTTCTTGATTAGTAAATGATATATTTATCTTATTTTTATGTTCCTTAACTTATGACAAGAACCTTAGAACCACAGTTACTTAGAACCACAGTTACTTTGAAATGGAGCGGGTATATATTACTAAATACTATACTAGAGAATATAATTCGTAATAAACTGATAATGAATTGACTTGTTTAATTGTCTTTTTCAATAACTTTCTTAATACTAATGAAAAATCCAATCAGTCTATGTATATAATGCAATCCTACATTCCTTTCAATAGTAAGTGTTATTTTAGAGTTTTTTGTAATAGATTAAGGAAGGTAAAAAAATCTTTTAAGTAATCAAAGAATTTAGAATCAAGATTGAAAAGAGAATTAAATTAATTCCATAAAAATGTTATATTAAATTTCTAAAATTTAGCTAAAGAATATTAATAGAGATAATTTGGAAATAAAACTGAATAAAAGTCTAGCTAAAACAACACTTAATTTAAACCTAAAATTTTTTACCTTATAACTCTGTTTTGTTTTAGAGTTTTTTTTTCGTTATCTGGTAAATTACATTTGTTATCCTATAATTATGGAAAAACAAAATAACACACAATCTTTCAATTAGTTTCAATAAATAATTTAATTTGAATTCATTCATTTTTTTAAATATCTTATTATATTATCATATTTAAATTTGAATGATGTATGTATTAAAAAATAAATGGAAATAAATTTAATTATATTTTTCAAACATTTTAGATTCGATAATAGTAATTTAACAAAACCTAAAAGATAGTAAGTGTAATTTATAGTCAATTTAATAACAAAACCAAAAAGATATTAAGGGATTTTTGAATTCTTTGAATGAAAGTAGATAGATTAGTTATATTGGGGAATCTAAAGAGTCCACGTAGTAGAGCAATTTGAACATGAGTCCATGACAACTAAACCACAAACTTTCAGTAAATGACAATATTGTCCTCAAGGTAATGTATTCCAATATGTGGTTAGTTTTCGGATTCGATGCCAATCATTTTTTTTCTTTCAAACTATTAATTCATCAAAGATTTCAAAATCAACTTTCTTTTTATTAATTTATAACTTAAGTAAATGACACGTCTTTTTTAATTTTTTAATCAGGTTTTTTTGAATAAATAATGAAATTATAAATTTCTTAATTTATATATAATCAACCCATCGAAAATATTTATATTTATTTATTTATATATATTCCTTATAACTATTTGTCCACAGTGTATTACCGATGGTTTGTCGTATTTAAATAAGTATTTATCTTATAATAAAATTAAACATCTCATCATATTAATATTCAAATAATTCTTCGGCAATTAAAATTGAATTATGTCGTTTATTCAAATAATTCTTCGGCAATTAAAATTGAATTATGTCGTTTTGTATACAAATCGTGCATACTCCAATATTGAAATAGTTTTAACGACATCACCTCGATATTTGATTAATCATCCATTATTGAAATCCCGCTAAATAAAAAAATTCCTTATTGGAAAATTCTTTCATAGTATATCAAAATAATTTGAATATGGACTTGAATTATTCTTAATACATGCTATATTACAACTGATTTGTTATATTTAAATATAAATAAATATATATCTATAATAGAATTAAATAACTCATCATATTAATATCTAAATAATTCTTCGGCAAGTAGAATTGAATTTTGTCGTTTTGTACATAAATCATACTCCAATATTGGAATAGTTTTTACATCGTTACCTTGATATTTGAGTAATCATTCACCATTCAAATTACGCTAAATAAAAATCATTCCTTATTAACAAATTCTTTCATAGTATATCAATATAATTTTAATGGACTTGAATTATTCTTAACAAATTTTTATAATCCTCTTTATTATAGTAAAATTTTTAAAAAAAAAAAAGTTAAATATATCTATAATATAATTAAACAGTTCATCATATTAGTATCCAAATAATTATTTGATTATTAGAATTGAACTATGTCATTTCGTACATAAATCACACTCCAATTTTAGAATAATATTTACGTCGTCACTTCAAAATATCGAGTAATCATCCATCATTGAAATTACGCTAAATAAAAGACATTCCTTATTAGCAAATACTTTCCTAGTATATTAAAATAATTTGAATGGACTTAAAATTATTATTAACATATTTTTTAAAATCCTCTTTATTAGTAATGTATAAAAAAAAGTTGGATATATTTATTATATAATTAAACAGTTAATATCATATTAATATCCAAATAATTCTTTGATAAGTAGAATTCAATTATGTCGTTTTGTACATAAATACTCAAATATGAGAATACTTTTTACGTTCTTACCGCGATATTTGAGTAATTTAAAATCACCTAAATAAAAAACATTCCTTATTAGCAAATACTTTCCTAATATATGAAAATAATTTGAATGGACTTGAATTACTCTCAATATATTTTAAAATCCTCTTTATTAGTAGTGTTTTCAAAAAAAAAAAAAAAAAAAGTTGGGGTGAAATGACAAGAGTGCCCTCAAGGTACAAGTCGTTGAAGCTTGAGTATGTGAACTATACTATCCGCACAAGAGAGAGAAATAGTTGCGAGAAGACAAAAGGTTGGACAGTACCGTACATGACTGCATACTCTCTCTCCCTCCCTCCCTCCCTCCCTCTCCCCCCCACCCCCTCACGTTTCTCTCTCTATGTACCTTAAACCTAAGCCTTGAGGTTTATATAAAGCCCCACCCTCCACGAAAACACGCACAAACACATACTCAAGCAAATACTTGTGGCCGTTTCTTGTTTTTCTTCTTCTTCATCTACGTTCTTCCTCTCACGTAAGCTTCAACTGAGGTTTTCTTTGTCTCTCTTTCCATGATTTGTTGGTCTGTTCTTGATATGTTTTGCCAACTCAGGGTTTTCTCTTTTTTTTTTTTTTTTGGTTTTTCTGTTCATCATCTTCTTCTTTCTATTTCTTTTGTTGTTTCTCTGTGAGAATCTTTCTTGTGTGCTTTTGTTTACTGCATAAAACATGAAAAATAACGTTCAAGATTGATAAGTTTTTTTGTAGTAGCCCATGTTTTTTTTTTTCACGTATTGTTTTATGGGTTTTTTTCTTGATATTTCTGTCCATGTTGTAAAGATTGAGGTTTTGTTGCGTGTATGTGTTTTATATTTGAAATCAACATAAAGATAGTGTTTTTGTCTTGCTTCAAAGTTTTTGAAATCGGTGTCTGAATCGCGCAGATGTTAACATCGTCGTCTTTTATTTTTTTTCGTTTTTGTGTTATATTCCTTTTCTACGTTTAATGTATCTTATCTTTTTCTCGTATCTTTGACTCCATGGCTTTTCTTGCATCTTCCTAGCAATTGAATGCAAAAACTCCTTTCAGTAGCTTAACTGGCTTATTAAATTTCTTAAATATTTATTATCTGAGAGGTTATTGAGTGTTCTAACTTCTAAGTTAACTTTAAGTATATCTTTTTTCATTTATTTCTAGTTTTTGTTTGAATGATATATGGTAATGGCTCGATTTTCTTTCATATATATATATATATATATATATATATAAGAGTGTCTTTTGATTGTTTTTCTTGATTTAACTCCTTTCAGTTTTTACCCTTTTATTCTGGGGAAGGTCATGTATTTTGATTTTTTTTTCTTGATTTAATTTTTAATAAGAGTGTAGTGCTATTTTTTGTTTCCTTTTTTATTCAATATTAGCATTAGCATTTATCTCATGCAGTTGTCTGATTTTATTTTATTTTATTTTATTATTATTACTATTAATTTTTTTTTTTTTGTCTTTTTAAGTTGAGTGGGAATGAATGAGATTTACTGCAAATAAAATGTTAAAAGTTCAGCATTGCATGTGTACTGTTGTCTGTCAATAGTATGAGAAATGGTTCACCAGCTTGCTTTATCATATTTTCCTTGTTTAGTGAGGTTTGTTTAATGGAGATATTAAAGAAGTGACATATATGGCAGTAAATCTCATATGCTGATCTTATATGTGTAATTTATGTTCATGAATTTGCTCTGGATATACTTTGTTTAAAAAATCACAGTTTGATCTTTGTAAATGGTTCATACATTATGATTTTCTTGCATCTGATTGTATGCTTAATCTTGTTACAGCTAAGATAAGATGGATCATCCCAAGAAATATGGAAAATCAGAAATGTTACCTCCACCTCCCCCTGTGCTGCCACCAAATTTTGTTCCACAGAAAGCTGTAACTGTTTGCCGTCTTCCAATGGCACGAACCGGACTTGGTTCAAGAGGCCAAAATGTCTCTCTCTTGACAAACCACTTCAGTGTTACTGTTTCTAAAACTGAAGGCTATTTTTACCACTATAGTGTATGTACTTTTGTTTCCATTTCTTGGGTTACTTTTCTTGTTATTGGGATATATAGTTGTTGAATTATTTGGTCAATTTGTTGTTTGTAGGTTTCTATTAAGTATGAAGATGACAGCCCTTGTGAAGCTAAAGGCATTGGGAGAAATATAATGGATAAAGTTGAAGAAACCTATGGACTTGAGCTGAATGGTAAAAAGTTTGCTTATGATGGTGAGAAGAGCTTGTTCACCATTGGTCCCCTGCCTCAGAACAAGCTTGAGTTCACTGTCATCTTAGATGACATCTCCTCATCAATCAGGTATCAATCCTCTTAGTTAACAATGGTGTCTCGTTTTCGGGGTTTTTAAGCTATACATGGCATATGTTATTATCATAGGAGCATTGGTGATGGTAGCCCTGAAGGGGGAAGTGACAAGAAACGAGTAAGGAAACAAGCTCGTTCTAAAACGTACAAAGTGTCTATCAGCTATGCTGCAAGAATCCCAATGCAGGCAATAGCGAATGCTTTGAAGGGCCAAGATTTGGAGTTTCAAGAAGCTGTGAGGGTGCTCGATATCATATTGAGACAGAGTGCTGGCAAACAGTATGTATCATGGAGGACTTCAAATCTTGTTGGCTGTGATTGAAGTTAATGAATGTAATGTATCTTTTTTCTTGCAGGGGATGTCTTCTTGTTCGTCAGTCTTTCTTCCACAACGAGCCTAGGAACTTCGTAGGCATTGGAGGTGGCGTTGTTGGTTGTCGTGGCTTTCATTCAAGCTTTAGAGCAACACAGGGTGGTCTTTCTTTGAATATGGGTAAGTATGCTTTTTGAATGGTTTTATGAGTTTCGATTACGGAAAAATGCTCAATGTGTATATTGTTTGATGATCTGTATAGATGTTTCGACTACTATGATTGTGAAGCCAGGGCCAGTGATTGACTTTCTTTTAGAGAATCAAAAAGTTGATCATCCTAAACTTATTGATTGGGCTAAGGTAATGAAAATGAATGATTTGTTTCTCGTTTTTCACAATGCTGTGTTACTTCTTCTAAACTGCGTTCACTTATTGAAAACAGGCGAAAAGGACATTGAAGAATCTTAGGGTCAAAGCTACGACTTCTAACATGGAGTATAAGATCAGTGGCTTGAGTGAAAAGAGATGCAGAGATCAAACGTGGGATTTTGTCGTCTTATTACATAACATTGTAGTCTTGATGTGGTTTAATGATTTGAATTTCCTTGTTTTAGGTTCGTGCTCAAACAGAGAAGAGAAGGCTCTAGTGAAGCAGTAGAAGTAGAGATTACAGTGTATGACTATTTCTATAACCACCGTAAGATCAAGCTGACCTATTCAGCAGATTTGCCATGTTTAAACGTTGGAAAACCGAAGAGACCAACGTACATTCCTGTTGAGGTTTGTGTTTTCATCTAAGGCTTTAATGCTTTCAATCAATCCAGTGCACTATAATGACAAGTGTTTCTTGCTCTCATTCTTGCAGCTATGCTCGTTGGTTTCGTTGCAACGTTATACCAAAGCTTTGTCCAATTTTCAGAGAGCTTCTCTTGTAGAAAAATCGCGACAAAAGCCACTTGAGAGGATGGATTCCTTGAAGCAAGTGAGAAGAGGCTTCAATGAATTTTTCTCATTTTTTTAGGCTGTTTGTTTAATGTTTTGCATTGTAGTAATTCTTGATCTGTATCTATTTAGGGACTGTCTAGGAGCAACTATGGTGCTGACTCACTTCTTAAATCTGCTGGGATTTCGATCAGCAGTGAGTTCAGTAGCATTCAGGGCCGCATCTTGGCACCACCCAAGGTACTACTACTTTTAGATTGCGATTATATCTTCATATGTTATGCAGACAACACCTTTACTCAACTCTATATGTTCTACAACAGCTGACAGTTGGTAATGGAGAGAACTTCATTCCAAGAAACGGAAAATGGAATTTTAACAACAAGGTACATATGGTTCTTTCATAATGTTATGTATATATGAAGTGGCGTTGATGAGTTCAAACTCTCATGTTTTTCTTTGCAGCTATTAATTCAACCTACAAGGATTACACAGTGGGCTGTGGTCAACTTTTCAGCTAAATGCAACATGGACAAGCTCCGTGATGATCTGATGAGATGTTGTCGAATGAAAGGAATAGTCAGTATTATTCCCTTTCATTGCAAGTTTAACATTGATCATCATCTTCTTCTAACACCACTTTCTTTTACGTGTATCTAGGCTATTGATAAGCCATACATTTTCGAAGAAAGTCATCAAGCGAGGCGAAGTTCAGCTTCTGTTAGGGTCGATGAGATGTTTAGAATGCTCAAAGCCGGGCTGCCAGGGCTGCCCCAGTTTCTCCTCTGCCTTCTACCAGAGAGGAAAAACTCTGATCTTTACGGTTAGTCACTTGGACGAATCACTATATTCCTTAAGTCCCATGATCTTGTTTTTCATTAAACTATCAAAATCTTGTTTTAAGGTCCATGGAAGAGAAAGAACTTGTCTGAACTTGGCATAGCTACTCAGTGCATAGCGCCAACACCAAGAATGAATGATCAGTACCTCACTAATGTTCTGCTGAAGATCAATGCCAAGGAGAGTTGTGTTTTTTCTTGTTTAAGTTATGTCAACTTTACTTGGAATAATTTTTATGCTCACTCACTATTGATCATCTTCTTACAGCTTGGTGGTATCAACTCATTGTTATCTTCGGAGCGTTCCTTAACAACTACACCTCTCGTTTCTAGAGTCCCGACCCTCATTGTTGGAATGGATGTCTCCCATGGCTCACCTGGTCGAGACGTCCCCTCCATTGCTGCTGTAATCTTCTTACAAACTACATACACTTATATGCACTCATATATATATATGATGTCTCTAATGCTATTTTGAATAAATAAATAAAAAACTAGGTGGTTAGTTCAAGGGAGTGGCCTTTAATTTCTCGATACAGAGCAGCTGTTCGTGCTCAATCGCCTAAATCTGAAATGATTGACTCTCTGTTTAAGCCGGATTCAGACAACAATGATCAAGGGATTTTCAGGTAACATTGTGTTTGTTATTGATGATTCCAAAAATATCCCTTGCTTAAATTGTTCATCATATTTGGCATTGGTTTGGTAGAGAGCTTTTGGATGACTTCTACGCCACTTGTGGTCGAAAACCGGATCACATAATCATCTTTAGGTAATAAACACTAGACTTTAGTTACCTAAATGTTGTTATGGTCTCTGATTTCCTTGTCAAATATGTTGATGAAAATGTATTGTGTCTAGGGATGGAGTGAGTGAGTCTCAGTTCAACCAAGTCCTGAACATCGAGCTCGAGCAAATAATCCAAGCCTGCAAGTTCAAGGACGAGACTTGGTGTCCCAAGTTCACAGTGGTGGTGGCACAGAAGAACCACCACACCAAGTTCTTCGTTCCAAACTCACGTGACAACGTGTCTCCGGGCACAGTTATCGACAATGGCATTTGCCATCCAAGAAATAACGACTTCTACATGTGTGCGCATGCAGGAATGATTGTAAGTATATATGCTAGACGCGGTTTTCCTTTTTCTTCTTGGTATAATTATTACTATGTAATATAGGGAACGACTCGGCCAACGCACTATCATGTTCTGTACGACGAGGTTGGATTCTCTGCAGATGAGATGCAGGAGCTGGTGCACTCGTTGTCTTACGTGTAAGAAACAAGATTCATTGATTACATTTACGCGTTTCTTGCTTGTTATTGACGATGTCTGGATTGGATTGCAGGTACCAGAGAAGCACTACAGCCATCTCTATAGGTAATAAAACCAAAAACACTATGATCAGTTAGAATGCGTGGATGATTGAATGATTAAAGATTCATATTTTGAATTTGCAGTTGCTCCGATCTGTTATGCACATCTAGCAGCAGCTCAGATGTCGCAGTTTGTGAAGATGGACGAAAGTGGTTCCGACAGAGCATCGACTGTTAGTACTGGCTCGGCGCAGGTGACTGAGCTTCCTAGGTTGCACAAAAAGATCTCAAACACTATGTTCTTTTGTTAATGCCCTCTTCCAAAAGGGCTTCTTTTGTTCTACTTGTATTTTTTGGGATGATTTGTTACAAGTTTACTGCTCCTTGATAAAACAAAATCAAGGGTTTTTTACTAGGGTTGATAAAAGGGAAAATTGAATGAAAATTTGGGAAAATTATTTAAAAGGTTCATTAACTCCTACACTGTTGTAGGATTATCTAATAATTTTAAATTTTATTATAAAATCTCTTGATTTTGGAAAAGTTGATGAAAATATCATACAATATGTATTTGTTGATGTGATATTTTTATTTTATTTTATTTAAATATATTCTTAATAAAATTACAATATTTATTTGGAAAAAAAGATTTCTTTATACTCAGTTATCATCATTTAAAAAAATTCATTTTTCGGTTCACTTATATTTTTTATTAGAAATTTATCTCCTTAAACGATCAACTTTGTAAAATATTAATCTTTTTAAATATTAAAAAAAATATAAAAGATAAAAAAAATGAAAAATTCATTGAAATGGTTTGTTTGAAGTGTGGGAGAGGAGGTTAGTAAGTGAAGTATGGTTAACTAAATTCAACCATGGTTAATTGCGGCTGCTGTTGACTTCCTTTTCACTCTCTCTAATCCTTATCCACAAATCTGAACTACCCAACGCGGGAAAAAGGAAAAAACGAAGAAAGTTCTATCTTCTACTCTATCAGTGATTCCAAGCGATTTTACAACATCATTGAAATAATTGATTAGCTTATTCTTATATTTGAATCGAGCCTTCCTGCTAAGTGTAAAAGTTGTCGGCTTATATGTGAGGTGCAGCGATTATTTTATTAGTTAATTATTTGATCATTGTTTTGGATCAGATTTGGGGATTTCTAGAGGTTTCTCCTTGTGTATCTGTGATTTGGGAAATCTCTACAGTTTTAGTTGTGAGGGGTTGTGTGCAAAGCATTCTAGGAAATGAGTTTCTTGTGATAATCTCGAATTTCTCTGCGAAGAGGTTGCGCCACCTATGGCTTATTAGATTGATGAAGATTACAGTGATGAGGAGATGGATGTTGATGAGCTAGAGAGGAGAATGTGGAGAGATAGGATGCTGTTGAAACGGCTCAAGGAGCAGAAGAACGATTCCCATGAGCAAGCTGAGAAAGGAAAGCCTGTCACCGGTGCCTCTGATAATCTTGGTGCGTGGTGGAAGGAGAAAGTGAGGTTTGATCGCAACGGCCCTGCTGCAATTGCCAAGTATCAGGTGGACCATTCGATCCCCTCAATACTCTTCACGAGCTTCAGGATACTAGGCTTGGCTCACTGTTATCGGCTTTGATGCAGCACTGCAATCCTCCTCAGAGATGCTTCCCGTTGGAGAAAGGTGTTCCTCCGCCTTGGTGGCCCACTGGGAACGAGGAATGGTGGGCCCAACTTGGCTTGCCTAAGGATCAAGGCCCTCCTCCGTATAAGAAGCCTCGTGATTTGAACAAGGCATGGAAAGTTAGTATTCTCACTGCTCTGATCAAACACCTGTACCCGGATATTGCCAAGATCAGGAAGCTCGAGAGTGCAACTTGGCTTCCTATTATTAACCAAGAGGAGTCACTATCGAGGAAACTCTATCCTGATAGCTGCCCTCCACAGTCCTTGGTAAACGGGAGCGGATCATATTTGATCAGTGACTACGATGTTGAAGGAGTCGAAGACGAGGGGAATGATGAAGTGGACTATAAGCCCCTGAATCAGGCTTCTTTCAACTTTGGGATGAATGCACCGAAAGAAGGGCATATAGTTAAGGGAGAGATCTTGGATATAGATTCAGATTTTATCTTGAAAAGGAAACAGCAATTAGAAGAGGATCGCACTGACGATTAGACGTGTGAGTTTTCTCAATGCCCTCACAGTGATATTCGAATGGGATTTAACGACCGGACATGGAGAAAAATCACCAAATCAATTGCCAATTTCGATTCACTTCTTCTGTAAAGCTTAGTGCACCGAGTTATCAGATAAACAACGAGACACAGGCTGTCTTCTCTGCACCATCTACTGAAACCAAGTCATCTTCTCCAGTGGATGTTTCTCTGATTGGGATTCCAGAAGATGGACAAAAGATCATTTCTGAGCTCATGTCATTCTATGATAGCGACCCACGACGTAACAGTACATTCAACAAACAGCTACTGTTGATTTTTTAGCATAAATTATCATTTCATATCGGATGTTTAGTAAAGTGGGGAGACTATATAACTTTATGAATAAAATTTTTCCCTTTACATTTAATATATTCCAAAAATTTGTAAGCATGAACTTTTAGAGGTGGTGCTCAGAGAAGTAGATCAAATTGACAGAACTTCAAAACTTTTAGCTGTGGTGCTTGGAGACGTAGATCAAATTGGCAGAACTTTGAAACTTTTAGAGGGTGGTGTTCGGAGACGTAGGCCAAATTGGTCGAATCCCATTATCAAATTTTCGGGTGTGATCTTTCTTTATTTCTTTTATTTTGTTTTGAAATTTATTTAAAGTTGTTTCTTTTTTCAATTGTAGTAGTATTCAATATTTATCTGTTAGATTTTTTTTGTGTTAGTATTTTATTTGGTTTTAAGTTCTATCTAGGAGATTGAATTTTAAGTGGACCAATAATGATCCTTCAATCTTTCCTAAAAATTATAGAATCATTATAATTCACTAGTTTGTGGTGGAAACTACCCGATTTTCCCAACAAGTGGTATCAAAGTCGAAGGTTCGTCCTCGATTTTTTGTTAGTAATATTGAATATTGTCTGTTGAGATCATAATGTCGTTAGAAGATTCATGACAAAGGAAGTTACAACAAATGTTACATCAGGAGCATCGACTTCCTCGTCCACATGGGTAAGGATTCCAATGTTAAGTATAAAGTTGGCGGTAGAAATATTTGACGGTACTGGCTATTTTAATATGTGGCAAAGCGAGGTCATGAATTCTCTTTTCCAGCAGGGCCTTGACATTGCCATTAAGAAAAAGAAACTAGATGATGTAGATTATAAGGATTGGAGTATCATGAATCAGTTGGCGTGCGGAACAATTCGATCGTGCATGTCCAGAGAGTAGAAGTATGTTGTCAAAAATTAGACTTATGCACACAAATTATGGAAGACATTTGAGGACAAATTTCTAAAGAAAAACAGTCAGAATAAGCTCCTTATAAAGAAAAGATTATTTCGATTTGATTATCGATCAGGTACTACTATGAATGAACATATTACTTTATTTAATTAATTAGTAGTAGACCTGTTAAATTTGGATGTAAAATTTGAAGAAGAGGATTTAGCCGTGATGTTATCATCTCTTCCCGATGAATTTGAACATTTGGAAACTACATTACTTCATGAGAAGGAGAATGTGTTTTTAAATACTGTATGTTCTGCGTTATATAGTCATGAATTGAGAAAACAAGATAAAATGAAAAATAAAGCAGTTGCAGCAGATGAAGCATTAGTGGCAAGAGATCGCCAGCAGGGCAAATCAAATGAGAGAAGAGGAAGATCAAAAAGCAGAGTTGCCAAAGATGAGTGTGCTTTCTGTCACAAGAAAGGACACTGGAAGAAAGACTGTCCAAAGTTAAAAAAGAAAGAGAAAGAAAGCTCCGTAAAATGCAAATGTTGCAGAATGTAAAAGTGATGCAGAAATAGATTTCTCTTTGGTATTTTCACCCTCAACATGTCATCTAGATGAGTGGATTTTGAATTCAGGTTGCACCTATCATATGTCTCCCATGCGGGAGTGGTTTTTCGATTTTAAAGAATTTGATTGTGGAGTTGTTTACATGGGAGATGATAATCCATGTAAAATAGCTGGGATAGGTTCAATCAAACTGTGGAATCATGATGGATCCATCAGAATCTTGAAGGATGTTCGGTACGTGCCGAGGTTGAAAATGAATCGCATCTCTTTGGGGGCTTCAGTGTCAAAAGGCTTAGTTGTGACGATGCGAGATGGAACTCTTAAAGTAATTTTGGAAGCACTTGTGATGTTGAAAGGTATCCGAAAGAATAATCTATATTACTACCAAGGTTGTACGGTAGTTGGGATAGTAGCAACTGCAACTTCGAGTAGCAAAAAAGATGCAGAGGCAACAAAGCTGTGGCATATGCGTTTGAGACATGTTGGCGAAAAATCCTTGTAAATTCTTACCAAGCAAGGATCATTGAAAGGTTCGAAAGCTTGCAAATTGGAATTTTGTGAGCATTGTGTTCTGAATTTGGCATGTCATCTACAATACTAAGGGTATTCTGAATTATGTGCATTTAGATGTTTAGGAACCTACCAATACTCTATCTATTGGAGGTAGATATTATGTTGGTCCCAAGTGATGTTCGAGGTTCAGAGGGGGGGAGTGAATGAATCTTGATCGATTTTGCAAATCAATGAAAAACTTTTCTGCTCTACAAGTTACTTGAACTTGCAGTGTCAGATAGTTACTGCTTACAGTACTAGGATGCAGTGCTGCACGCTGTAACTTAGAGTTTTGTACGCAGCGGAAAAATAACGTTTAAAACACAAGGCTGATTTTCTCAATATGCTTCTTTTAAAAACGTTTGATGCTTATGAAATATGTAAGATGAGAAGGTAAATGCACAAATAAGTAAAGCAATAAAACACGTATGGCTTATAATGGTTCGAAGGTAGTGTAATCCTTCTACGTCCACTCTACTGCTCTTCGAGCAGGAACTTCGTTAAGCAAGATTGAATTATAGGACACTCCTAACAATCTATCAACTTTACAAAGTAACAACCTACTGAAGTCCAGCGTACACACAACAACTGCAAACTTCAAAGGCTAACCCACACAGGGTTCTACACTCCCACATAGGGAAGCTGCCTAAATCTAGACAACTATACAAACAGCAAGGATCTCTCCTATCAACTGTTCGACACCTCTAAAACAACCTAAGTACACAGCAACAAGGTTATAAGAAAAAAAAGGTTTTCTTCAACAGGTGCTTTGAAGTGAGCTTCTGAGTCCTCTTAGGGATCTTTCAGCTTGAACTTGCTTCACTTCTTGAGGTTGAGTGACTGAAACTGATAGAGACTTGAATACTTGGATCTTGAAAGCTTTATGAGTTTTGCGCAAATGTTTCAGTAACCAGCTTCAGTGTTTCTCATCCTCTATTTATATTTGTAGGAGAAGATGTTCGTTGAAGGAGACATCTCTCTTTTTGAATTTGAAGTAGTCTGACCAAAGGCATGGTTCGCATTTAATGCTACTTGACTTTCTCTTTTCGGAGCATTTAATGCGGCAGTTGCGGCTCACAGCTTTCTGCAGCGCATCAGTCCATGTGGCATCTTCGTATTGGCTCTGTGTCTGCAACTTTAATCTTCTCTGGAACGGCTCTATTTATTCTTGCTTGAATCTTCATTCCTCGTACTGCATTTATCCTTCCTAGGATTGTAGGATACTCCTTGTTGTAATTTGCGCTGATTGACTTGACTGGATTGTAAGCTTTGTGCTGTATCCTAGGTCTTCATGCAGCTGATTCTTTCGTGCAGTGCTGCAGTAACCTGGTTGCAGTATCTTTGAGTAGAGCTGCTGCATCTTTTTCGTGCAGCATTCCTGTATGCCATTCCTTCTTACTTTATTGTAGTTAAGTTCTGTCTTGTTACAACGATGCTGTATCCTGCCTTCTTGCAGCGATATCTTTTCTGAACGACTTAGATGCAGCTTTATCCTTGTCAATCCTCCATTTCTCAGCACTTAAACCTAGACTCAACCTAGTCTATATATTCACTTAAACATCGTGAAAAATGGGATACTCAAAACTTCCTAATACATATATGTTTTGTCTCATCAAAATCTAAACATCGAAATCCCAACAATTTCCCCTTTTTTGATGATGACAAAACCTTTACATTATTTCGTTCATGAAGAAGTTTTTTATTTTTACATTATTTCAAATGGTTCCTCAGGATTACATGTTTGAACAGCTTTGATAAACTAAGGTCTAATCCTGGATTCATCAGAGATGCATCATGCTATTCCTTTCATCACAACACATCAGGAAAAACATAAACAACATGCATGAGTTCATAAGGATTGAACTTTGAATCAGAAAAGAAAAGAAAATTTCTTCATTATTAGAAAGAAATTTTACAAGCATATATGTTACAGCAAGGATCACAAGAGGGTAAATACATTACTGAAACAAAGACCTTTTTGTAGACTGTTCTTCAGGTCTTCTTTCAGCAAACCTTTCAAGGCATTCTCTTCCTCTTGATCCTTTCCACCAGTCCCGAATGGACTCTTCTAGCTTTTCCATAATAGCAGGGATTTGAATCCGCCTGAGCCAGAAGTCCTCACAATATGGCACAATCTCACCATGCTTCACTAGGTCGATATAGTATTTTTGAATTTCAAGATCTCCTTCCCTAGCGAGCTGTTCATATCTCTTCAATGCAGTCTTGCAAGTATGATATCTGCTGAATTTGTCTTTCCTGCATAGAGTTCTGAAGTGTTTGAGGTATTCTGATCGTTTATACACTATGATCGCCTCAAATGATGGATTCCTGTCAGTAGGCAGTCTGATTTTCTTGAAAATGTCAAACCTCCAAGCTATATTTTCACCTTCAAGCCTCTGATCCATCAGAATGGAAACTTCAGCGGAGATATTATTAGTGTCAAGGTGAGGGATCTCTTGAGGAGGGTATTGGTAGGAGTCCTTTGGAAAAATTCTCCTCTCACCAATTACTCCGAGTCTTTGAATCCAGGCATATGGATCTTGTTCTTCTCTTTGGCGCCTTTGATTCTCAAACTCTTCCCCGCTCATCCTCTTCCTTGAGCCTTGCTGCTGGCCTTCATACCCTCTCTTTGTATGATGATGAGAGAGAGGTGTTGTATCTTTACTTGCAGCTCTGCTGGGTGCAGCGCCTGCTGCTGATCTTCTTGCAGCACCAATTCCACCAGCTCCTCCATCATCATCTCTTCTCCAACGCTTAGGAGAAGGGATGTCAGCCGCAGCAGATGATCCAGACCTCCTCCTCCTCCTGCTGAGAGGTTGCTGGTCATCATCTTCATCTTCTTCTTTAGCTCTCCCTAAGCTCCTGTGTCTATCTTCTTTGCTTTCCCCCTTTTTGGCATCATAAAAAATCGGGGGCTGAGCGGGGCAGCTGGGACAACCTTGGAACGTGGTCTTCGGGTCGGTTTGGGGGCGGCCTCAGGAGCGTCAACATACTGGGGGAAGACTCGGAACATGATGTCCCTCAGTTCTCCAACAATGAGCTCCAGGTTCCCTAAACGGTCGTCCACACTTCTGGTTCGCTGAGATTGATCAATTGTGCGATCCAGAAGTGTCTGCAGGACGAAAGAATGAATAGTCAGCCTGTCAGAGGCATTATCAGCATGGCGCTTGTACAGCCTTATCTCCTGACGAGTCTGTGCAGCTTCAACTTTCAGCTCTCCCTCTATCCTGACCCGTTCCATGTAAAGCTTGTGGGAGTGATCATTCAACGTCCTCTTGATCATCCCAGGCAAAACTTCAAGGTCCTTCTTGAAACCCGTCATGGTTTCAGCGTGTAATTGGGCAGCGACCCTAAGACTGTTGCGCATGGTAGACTCGTGTTCCTGGAGGGCGTGCACCAAATGTCTAACCGCGACTTCAACTCGGTTGATCGATTCGTCAGGAGTCAGCCCCGAATTCCATCTTATTGAGGTGGTAGAGGATGCAGCGAATGGTATTACAGCTTGAATTATCGGAGCTGCATCCTGTCTTGGTACCTCAGCAGCAACCTCATCCTCATGATCGCTGGTTTGAGAGCTTATAGAGCTTGAGGATGGGTGCTCTTCTTCTTCTTCTTCTGCCTCCTCTTCGCCGGATGAGATTTGAATAGGATCTGCTCTGCCAGCTTTTGGCCCATCAACAGCTATGTTGCGCTCCTTCATCATCCTTGCGAAGTCAGCATGAGTAATCTCAGCTTCCTCAGTAACCTCTGTTGCTGTATCCTTGGAAGGTTCTTGAGAGGATGCAGCAGCTGCAGCATCAACCTCCTCTTGAGGTGTCTCTAGCTGTACGGGGGTTACTTCAGCTACTCCTTATGTATCCTCTGTGGGTACTGTCTGAACAGCCTCCCCAACAGAGGTCTTCTCCAAGGACCCCGTTTTCTCGACCGGACCTGCAGCTTGAACAGATTTCGCTGCAAGAATGGGTTCTTGTAGCTCTGGTTGGTTTCTTGCAGCGTCCATAGCATTCAGCACTGTACACTCCACTGCTGCAAGAATTTCAGCTTCCACTCTGCTTGTCTCTTCAGAAGCCGCTTCTTGGGTGGTCGCCTGCTGTACTGCTGTCTCCGCCAGTACAGGGAGTCCTGCCTTGGCAACTTCCTCCGTGGTTGCATCATCGGCGTCTTCAGCAAGCTCAGAGATTACTCCTTGAATGATGGCTGGCGGTTCCCTTTGTGATTCTACAGCAGCAGCATCCATGTGAACAGGGGAATCACCATAGTCCAACAGTTGAGATTCTTCCTCCTCCAAAGGATCCAGCGTGACAATGTTGAAGAGGCCCTCAACTACTTGCTCGTATGTAGGGGAGTTCATGAGGTGTGAACTTGAACTTCCTTCTCCCAGCATTCTCCTAGGAGTGTGCTGCATCCTTGTTTCTTTAACACTTTGTTGCAGCGCCTGTTGTAGCATAGCTTCCTCAGCTTGCTCCACTCTTAGGATGTCAATTTGCTCTTGGGCAAAAACAACATCATTGCCTCTTCTAACAGCCTCCGCAGCCGGGGTAAGAAAAACCTGCACATCTTCCATTACTGCTCTCATCGGCAGCTCTATAGAGTCGGATTCTGCGAGAGCTTTTCCCTTTCTTTTGTCCTTTGCTCCCTGAGCAGCACTGCTATCACCAAGCTCCTGTACTTTTGTTGCATACTCAGGTTGCAGGAGTGCTAGAATATCTTCTGATTTGGCCCACTCCAGGACAGCTTGTTCGACTGTCAGGAAATCCTTCCACTTCAACAGGATTTCCCCCTTAGCTAGCCGCATCTCTCTTCAGAGATTGTATTGCAGCTCCATATTTCTAGCCGCTGGAAAGGTGGGATCAAGCACTGAAGTTTTTGTTTGTAGACGAGCTTCTTCTTCAGTTGGTTTGTCCCAGAGTTGATATGGCTCCTGAAACTGATGTGACTCATCCGCAAGATTTACTACCACCTCCGAAGGTGTAGAAAGTTGGGAATTAAGAGCTCCTTCTTGATCCCGGAGCTGATGAGACTCATCCGTAACAGCAACTACAGCCAGGTTTGCTGTAGAGCGTTGGGAAGCAGCAGCTGCAGCAACTTTCTTCTTGCTGTGCGGGGCCCTTCTTACCAAAGGTGCATCGTCATCAGAAGACGAGGATTCAGTTTCAGGTACAGCCTTCCCTGAACTCCTTTGATAACAGGAAGAGGACTCTGGACATCCTCTTCTTCGGCTTCATCCCCGCTGCCTGCAGCTTCATCTTGCAGAGTCAGAGTTGCATTCTTTTTGTCTTTGATTTTTTTTCTTTGCAACTCCTACTCCTGCAGTTTTCGGTTGGGTCTTACTCTTCTTCTTCTCCCCGTGATACTTTTCGATATGAATGGGGGTAGGTGCTGCAAGTTGAAGGCCAAGCTTGCAGAGCAGAGAACAGATGGTGATACCGTAGCTCCGACGCTCCGTTATCTTCTCTGCTTCCTCCCATAGCCTCTTCATGATGAACCTCGCCCAGTTCACCTTTTCCCCGGCCATGATAGCGGACATAATCCGGAACCAGAGATCTGTGCATTTGTCATAACTCCCCGTTCTGCCTTCAATGGAGTATGCACAGATATCATGAAGCAGTTCAAACTCCGGCTTAAAGAGCTTCTTTGGGACGCTTCTCTTGATTTCAGCCTCTGCATCCCTTACTCGAAAGAGATCCCACATCTCTTGAGCAGATGCCTCCCCATATGATGTCAACTGACTGGGGGTTAAACCTCCGGCGGATATGCTGAAGGTGGTGACGATGTCTCTAACTGTTAGGGACCGTTCTTTCCCATCTGCATCCATCCTGAACAGGATGCAGTTCTTGTTCTCCGTCTGCCTAGCGTAGGAATAGAATCTCTGTACTGACTCCACAGAGAAGCCAGCGTAAACAGTCGTCAACAGCCCTAGGACTTGGGTCCGCTCAAGGGCATCGAAGATTCTCCTGATAAGGGCGTTATCATACAATCCCGAAGCAAGAATGTGCTCCTGGTTGATCAGTCTTCCTTCCAAAACGATGGTTTGTCTGGTAGCCATTGATTTCTTGAGAGAAAGGTTGAGAAATTTCAAAGTTTTGGACTTAGAGAATTTTTCGCGAAAGAAGTTTCTCTCATTGGAAGATGGTGAATAAAATGATTTCAAAAAGCGCGATTATGGGGGTTATGGTGGAATTTAAGGGACGTGGAGTAAGATCGACGGTTGAGAAAAATCAAGAAGAAATGATCTTACGGTCTAAGAAAAAGTGGAGATGTCAAATCGGCGCTTTAATTATTACAAGGCGTGTGGGCTACTGAGCGTAACCCTTCCACTTCTGACATGCGCAGACTTTGCATTTAATGCTGAAAGACATGCCATTTGCCGCCTAAATAAATGTCTTTTTAAGGTTGCAGCATCCTTAGTACGAGGTTGCAGAGTAATCAATACTCTTTTGAAATAAATGTTGTAACCTGGTGCTGCTTGAACTCTCGATTCTTGCTGTACTGTAAGGATATATAATGCAGCGTTGTTTGAACCCAGCACTGTAAGAAGGCGTAGCTTACAGCACTATATTTACTGCTTCTCGCAAGCATACAGATGTTCCCCCTTGATCTTTGCACTTTCTTTTTCCCTCATAACTTAAGAATTCCCAGCTCGTTTCTAAGCATAGAAAATCTTGATTCACTTAAGGGCTTAGTGAATATATCTGCAAGTTGGAGATCCGTGTGAACTTTCTCAAGCACAATATCCTTCTTTTCTACATGGTCTCTTATAAAGTGATGACGTATATCAATGTGCTTTGTTCTTGAGTGAAAAACAGGGTTATGGGTAGTTGCAATAGCGCTTGTATTATCACAGAGAATTGGAGCCTCTTTTTCTTGAATTCCATAATCCCTAAGTTGCTGCTGTATCCAGAGGATTTGCGTACAGCAACTTCCTGCTGCAACATACTCTGCTTCTGCTGTAGAGGTTGCAATTGAAGTTTGCTTCCTGCAGAACCATGAAACGAGTCTGTTTCCCAGAAACTGACAAGTCCCACTGGTACTCTTCTGATCAATCTTACAGCCTGCATAATCTGAATCAGAGTAGCCTTTAAGCTTGAATCCCCCTTTCTTGGGATACCATAGACCTACTTTTTGAGTTCCTTTCAGATATTTGATAATCCTTTTGACCGCTGAAAGGTGTGATTCCTTTGGTGCCGCTTGAAATCTTGCACAGACTCCTACTGCAAATATGATGTCTGGCCTGCTTGCTGTAAGGTACAGTAAGGATCCGATTAGGCGTCTGTACTTTGTGATATCAACGTCTTTACCATCTTCATTTTTGTCAAGACTTATAGATGTAGACATAGGAACGGCCGTTGCTGCTCCATTCTCCGTGCCAAACTTCTTGATAAGCTCCTTCGTGTACTTGACTTGACTGATGAAGGTTCCTGTAGGTAGCTGTTTTACTTGCAGCCCGAGAAAGAAACTTAATTCTCCCATCATACTCATCTCGAATTTTGACTGCATCAGGTTGGAGAATTTCTCACATAGCTCTTTGTTGGTGGATCCGAAGATGATGTCATCCACATATATCTGTACTAGCAGTATACTTTCTCCATCCTGTATTCTAAACAACGTCTTGTCAATTGTTCCTTTCTGGAAACCATTCTCTAGAAGATAGAGAGATAAGGTGTCATACCAAGCTCTTGGTGCTTGCTTAAGTCCATACAGGGCTTTGTGTAACCAAAATACCTTCTCTCCTGCTTGATCTTCAAAATCTGGAGGTTGTTCAACATACACTTCTTCTGTAAGGAGACCATTTAGGAATGCACTCTTAACGTCCATTTGATAGACATTGAAATTCATGTGAGCTGCATACGCCAGAAAAATCCTTATTGCTTCCAGCCTCGCTACTGGAGCAAAAGTCTCATCAAAATCAATTCCTTCTTCCTGACAGTATCCTTTAGCAACTAATCTTGCTTTGTTTCTTACAACGAGTCTAGATTCGTCTAACTTGTTCTTGAAAACCCACTTTGTTCCTATTACTCATTGGTGAGTTGGTCTTGCAACTGTCTTCCATACTTGGTTTCTTTCAAAATCATTTAGCTCTTCTTGCATGGCCTGTATCCAGTTGCTATCTTGCAGTGCGTTTTCAACATTTTTAGGCTCTGTCTGGGATATGAAGCATGCAAACATTGCTTCATAAGGGATGGATCTTCTTGTTCTTACGTCAATGGATGGATCTCCTATGATAAGATCCCTTGGATGATTCCATAGGTATGTTCTATCAGGCTCAAAGATATGTTCTGTTCTAGGTTGCTCCTCTTGTTGCTGTAAAACAGGAGGTTCTGCAGCTGTAAGAATGTCTGTTGCATTAAAGGTTGCAGCTTCCTCTTCTTTATCTTCTTCTGTATGCAGAACTCCTTCTATATAGGGAACAACATTCTCTTTTCTTGGAACTGTCTCTTCAGGTGGTTCTTCCAACTTCTTGGTGTCACAATGTGGTTCATCAAACACCACGTGAATAGATTCTTCAACCACCAGGGTTCTTTTGTTAAACACTCTGAAAGCTCTACTTACAGCAGAGTATCCTAGAAATACTCTTTCGTTTGATTTAGTATCAAAAGTTTTCAGATGTTCCTTTCCATTGTTGAGAATATAACACCTGCATCCAAAGATATGCAGATAAGAGATATTTGGTGTATATCCATTCCATATTTCATAAGGCGTTTTGTCTAGATCCTTGATGATTAGACATCTGTTTTGTGTGTAGCAAGCAGTATTAGTTGCTTCAGCCCAAAATCTCTTGGGTACTTCTGCTTCAGCTATCATTGTTCTTGCTGCTTCCCTGAGGGTTCTATTCCTCCTTTCAGCTACACCGTTCTGTTGAGGTGTTCTTGCAGCAGAGTATTCATGTCGAATACCATTATCAGAACAGAATTTCTCAATGAATTTGTTTGTGAACTCAGTTCTTCTGTCTGACCTAATCTTCACTATGCTTAAGCTCTTTTCATTTTGAATTTTCTTTATGAGACCAGGTAGCTTGTCTTGAGTTTCTGACTTCTTTACAAGGAAGATCGTCCATGTGTATCTGGAGTAGTCATCTACAACTACAAGAGAGTGCTTATTCCCACTCAAGCTTACTGGTTCCACTGGTCCAAATAGGTCCATGCGTAGAAGATCTAAGATCCTGTGAGATGACTTTTGAGACTTGTCTTTGAATGAGCTCTTAACTTGTTTTCCTTTCTGACAAGCTCCAGAGATATTTTCTATCTTGTATGCTACGTCTGGCAATCCTCTTATAAGGCCTTTCCTTGCTAGCTTGTTGATAGTCTTGAAGTTCAGATGGCTTAACCTCTTGTGCCATAGCCAGCTCAGCTCTGGTGGACTTTTCACAATGAAACATGTTGATTGAGTAGAGGAGTTCCAATCAGCTAGATAGATGTTTCCTCTTCTTGTTCCTGTAAGCTTGACTTCATTTGAGGTGCTGTTTTTGATTAAACATTTGTTGAGGTTGAATTCCACTGTGTATCCTTTGTCATAGAATTGACTAATGCTCAGAAGATTGTATCTGAGTCCTTTCACGTAAGATACATCTTTGATCTTTATGTTTCCTTTGACTAGGCATCCACTTTCTTTTGTGCTTCCTTTGGAATCATCTCCGAAGATGACCTATGGTCCTTTGCATTCTTGGAAGTCTTTCAGAGAATCTTTACTGCCTGTCATGTGCCTCGAGCAGCCGCTGTCAATGTACCATACATCACTACTGCAACCTGGCACTGAAACCTGTAACAAATTCAGACAGATTTAGGTACCCATATCTGTACGGGTCCTTTGGGGTTAGTTGCTTTAGGAACCTAAACTTTCTTAACAGTCATTGTTTTGCTGTAAGATTTGTTAGTTCTCTGACTTTGTGCAGTTGTCCTAGCAAACTGCTTGTTATAAGTGTGTGCATTAACAACATGTGTGATACCAGCACCTTTGTAGTGTGGTCTTCCACCATACTTCCCTTGAGTATATCCTCTTTGAGGTTTAGACATGTGAGTCTTAGTATAGGTGGAAAAGTTTCTTCTGTGCAACTTAGTTAGTTGCTGCATCCTTTTGCTGCATACAGCAGATGGCTTATGCTGCAGCCAGTTCTTAGATACAGGCTTATTTTCTGCAGTTGAGCACTGAGGTTTCTTCCCCTTATCCATCATTGCTGTCTTGTTCACGATCTTCACAGAGTCACATAGTAACTCTTTTACCATTGGCGTTTCAGCTTGAACAAAGTTTACAGCTCTGGATGTACTTGCTGTATTCTGAGAGCTGTGATCGCTGTAACCTATGCCCGATTTTTTAAAAGGACTTCTGATTTGGTTTATGCAATCTCTTACGTCCTTAGATGATTTGGTGAACGTGCTCATTTTGGACTGCAAGTTTTCCTTCTCAGATTCTAACTTAGTGACCAGCAGATTTAATCTAGAGACCTCTTATTGCAGCTTACTACACCTTGAGTTATCAAACTCTTGTGCAGCCAGCTTTTGGCAATGTCAATATTCTTGCTCTTGAGGATCTCATTATCGATTCTTAGGTTCCCATTTTCAACCTTCAGTTCCTCATGAATTGAGTTGATCTGCTCGAAATCACTCATGATCCTTTTTAAAGAGTGGATCCTCACTTTCTGGTATGGACAACGGTTGATAGATTACCTCATCTTCTTCGTTGTCCTCGCAGTCTCTAGCCATCAGGCATATCAGCGCTTCTTCATCAGAGGATGAGGTCTCAGTGTCGCTATCACAGGATTCTGCAGCTTTCAGTACTTCCTTCGGAACTACTGCATCCTTGGCCTTTTCCATCTCTCCTATGAGAGCTCGAAGCTTATGTCATTCCTCTCTTCTCTTATCTCTCCTCTGCTCTCTTTCTCCTTCAGGATACTTGTGCACTGTTGGGTATTGACAGTTTCTTGCATAGTGCCCTGGTTTCCTGCAGTTATAACATAAGTCAACATTACTTGTATTTGATTGTGGAGAGGAGGATACCTGAGGAGGTGGATGACTTTTTTCTGAAGTCATTCCTCTTGTTGAGGTTGATGTTGCTGCTATTGTTGTTGCTCTTTATGAACCTTCTAAATTTCTTTAGAAGAAGAGCCATATCCTCTTCAACAACTTCTGTTGTAACCTCAGTCTGTTTACTGCAACTAGCGATTGCTGTATCCTTGGAGCCTCTGGCAGTTAGCGCTGTAACTTTGGAGCTCGACTCTTCGGACTCCTTTCTCCGTCTGTTGATGTCATACTCGAATGCTTTGAGGTCGGAGAATAGGTCGAATGTACTCATAGATTTTAAGTCTATAGACACTCTCATGGCAGTGGTCTTGCTATCCCACTCCGCAGGTAGGACTCTTAACACTTTCATGTTTTTCTCTTTCTGAGTGTAGTGTTTGCCCAGAGCTTCTAGTTCGTTCACTATGAATGTGAATCTCAAGTCTAGTTGCTCAAGAGTCTCTTCATTCTTCATTTCGAAGAGCTCGAATAGTTGGGTGGCGTTGGAGATCTTGTTGTCTTTGGTGAGCTCAGTCCCCTCACATATTTGCTCCAACTTTTCCCATATTTCTTTGGATGTTGAGCAGGTTTTGACTTTGCTAAAGGTGCCTTTATCCAAAGTAATAAACAGAGCATTCTTTGCCACATTATCTACATTGGCTCTTTTCCTGTCTTCATTTTCCCACTCTTGACGTGGTTTGGTCAGGAAGTTCGGTGGTGGCTGCTCTCCTTCTACTTGGTCTCTTCCATACATTGGATTTACCTTCATGGGTATTATTGGTCCTTCAGTTATGACCGTCCATATTTCATCATTCATTGCTGAAAGATGTGTCTGCATTCTTATCTTCCAATCGTCATATTCTTCTATGAAAAACATAGGTAACTTGTGATTAGAGGAATCCATGATATGCTATAAAAATGATTTTTAGATGCAGAGAAAACGACGAGTCTAAGGTGGATTTGGGTAGGTGACCAGACAAGTTGGCTTTTAACCCAACTCGCTCTAATACCACTTGTTGGTCCCAAGTGGTGTCCGAGGTTTAGAGGGGGGGTGTATGAACCTTGGTCGATTTTGCAAATCAATGAAAAACTTTTCTGCTCTGCAAGTTACTTGAACTTGCAGCGTCAGATAGTTACTGCTTACAGCACTAGGATGCAGTGCTACACGCTGTAACTTAGAGTTTTATATGCAGCAGAAAAATAACGTTTAAAACACAAAACTGATTTTCTCAATATGCTTCTTTTAAAAACGTTTGATGCTTATGAAATATGTAAGATCAGAAGGTAAATGCACAAATAAGTAAAGCAATAAAACACGTATGACTTATAATGGTTCGAAGGTGGTGTAATCCTTCTACGTCCACTCTACTGTTCTTCGAGCAAGAACTTCGTTAAGCAAGATTGAATTATAGGACACTCCTAACAATCTATCAACTTTACAAAGTAACAACCTACTGAAGTCCAGCGTACACACAACAACTGCAAACTTCAAAGGCTAACCCACACAGGGTTCTACACTCCCACACAAGGAAGCTGCCTAAATCTAGACAACTATACAAACAGCAAGGATCTCTCCTATCAATTGTTCGACACCTCTAAAACAACCTAAGTACACAGCAACAAGGTTATAAGAAAAAAAAAGGTTTTCTTCAACAGGTGCTTTGAAGTGAGCTTCTGAGTCCTCTTAGGGATCTTTCAGCTTGAACTTGCTTCACTTCTTGAGGTTGAGTGACTGAAACTGATAGAGACTTGAATACTTGGATCTTGAAAGCTTTATGAGTTTTGCGCAAATGTTTCAGTAACCAGCTTCAGTGTTTCTCATCCTCTATTTATACTTGTAGGAGAAGATGTCCGTTGAAGGAGACATCTCTCTTTTTGAATTTGAAGTAGTCTGACCAAAGGCATGGTTCGCATTTAATGCGACTTGACTTTCTCTTTTCGGAGCATTTAATGCGGCAGTTGCGGGTCACAGCTTTCTGCAGCGCATCAGTCCACGTGGCATCTTCGTATTGGTTCTGTGTCTGCAACTTTGATCTTCTCTGGAACAGCTCTATTTATTCTTGCTTGAATCTTTGTTCCTCGTACTACATTTATCCTTTCTAGGATTGTAGGATACTCCTTGTTGTAATTTGCGCTGATTGACTTGACTGGACTATAAGCTTTGCGCTGTATCCTAGGTCTTCATGCAGCTGATTCTTTCGTGCAGTGCTGCAATAACCTGGTTGCAGTATCTTTGAGTAGAGCTGCTGCATCTTTTTCTTGCAGCACTCCTGTATGTCATTCCTTCTTACTTCACTGTAGTTAAGTTCTGTCTTGTTACAGCGATGTTGTATCCTGCCTTCTTGCAGCGATATCTTTTCTGAACGACTTAAATGCAGCTTTATCCTTGTCAATCCTCCATTTCTCAGCACTTAAACCTAGACTCAACATAGTCTATATATTCACTTAAACATCGTGAAAAATGGGATACTCAAAACTTATTAATACATATATGTTTTGTCTCATCAAAATCTAAACATCGATATCCCAACACATTATTTTGTCACTTTTATTGATGATTTTTCCAAAAGAATATGGGTGTTTCCCATGATGAATAAAGATGAAGTGCTTGTAATTTTTCTGAAGTGGAAACTGAAGGTTCTTCGCATAGACAATTGTGAAGAATATAAGAATGATTCATTTCAGAAGATATGCTAAGAGTATGACTTAGTTCGGTACGTTATAGTTAGGGAAACACCACAGCAGAATGGGGTGTCAGAGCGAATGAATAGGACATTAGTGGAGAAAGTTCGTTGTATGTTGTCTAATGCTGGATTAGACAGGAAGTTCTGGACTGAGGCTGTGACATACGCTCAACATCTTGTTAATCGTTTGTCATCATCTGCACTGAATGACAAGACTCCATTAGAGGTATGGTCTGGTAAACCTCCAACTAATTATGATTTTTTGTGTATTTTTGGTTCTACTGTAAATTATCATGTTAAGAAATCAAAGTTAGATTCACAAGTAAAGAAGACTCTCTTTATGAGTTCAAGGGTAAAAGGATACCGATTATGGTGTTTGGAGGCAAAGAAGACAATTATCAGTAGGAATGTCACATTTAATAAATCTGTCATGTTGAATAAAGTAACACAAAAATGGTGTAATGGTACTCCACAGCAGATGGAGTGTGTACCGAAACAGGTGGAGTTTGAGCAGACAATAGTGATTCCAGCAAAAAACACCATTAGTGACTCTTCTAAGGTAGAAAAAGAGTCCGATGAGAAAGAGGTTCTATCCTAAGAATTTCCGCAGCAACAAGAGCCAATTGCAGTTAGGAGAGCAAGATGAGAAATTCACAAACCTACTCGTTTTATTGATATGGTGGTATATACAGTTCCAATGGTTGATGGTGTTCAATCCACATTTCCTTAAGCAGTTCGAAGTTCAAAAATTGATAGATAGAAAGTTGCAATGGAAGAAGAGATGCAATCTCTGCATAAGAACCAGACATGGAAGTTAACACAACTATCGAAGGGTAAGAAGATAATTGGATGCAAATGGGTATTTGCAAAGAAAGAATGATTTCCTGACAAAAATGATGTTTGCTACAAGGCGAGATTGGTGGTAAAGTCTACACTCAAAAAAAGGAAGTTGATTAGAATGAGGTATTTTCTCTAGTTGTCAAACATTCCTCTTTTAGAATTTTGTTGGCTTTGGTAGCACAGTTGAATTTGGAGCTAGCTCAACTTGATGTGTTTTTTATCAACTCCCAATTCTTTCATCAAACTTTGAAGCCAAATTGCCTCTTTTATAGCTTCTGTAATTGCCATATACTCTGCCTCTGTGGTAGACAAAGCAAATGTTGATTGCAAAGTAGATTTTCAACTAACTAGCACCTTGGCAAAAGAGAACAAATAATTAGTTGTAGATCGTCGCTTATCCAAATCACCTGCATAGTCAGAATCACAATATCCAACTATACATCGTCCAAGTGATTTATCTTGCTCAAACACCAAACCAACATCTATAGATTCTTGAATATACCGTAGAATCTATTTCACAGCTAGATAATGAACATTGCCTAGGTCATGCATAAATCTGCTCACAATACTAACAGTTTGTGAAATATCTGGTCTCGTACACACCATTGCATACATCAAACTTCCAACTGCATTAGCATACGGGCTCTCATCATATATTCTAGTTCTTCATCCGTCTTTGAAAATAATTGGCTACTAAGCTTCAAATGAAGAGCAAACAGGATACTGACATGTTTTGAATCTTCATTCATTCCAAAACATTGTAATATCTTCTTCAAATACTGCTTCTGTGTTAGTCAAAGCTTGCCCCTCTCTCCATCCCTCATTATCTCCATGTCGAGAATCTTTTTGGCTTCTCCCAAATCTTTCATCTCAAACTCTTTACTCAACTGAGCCTTCAACTTGTCAATTTCAACTTGGCTCTTTGACGCTATCAACATATCATTAACGTACAAGAGTAGGTAGATGTAGGACCCATCTTGAAGTTTGCTCAAATACACACATTGATTGTATTTGCTTCTTGTGTACTTCTGACCTATCATGGACTTGTCAAATCGTTTGTATCATTGCATCGGTGATTGCTTCAATCCGTACAAAGATTTGTTCAATTTACAGACCTTACCAACAACTTTAAATCCATTTGGCTGAGTTATATAGATTTCCTCCTTCAAGTCATCGTGTACAAATGTGGTTTTCACATCAAGTTGAGCTAGCTCCAAATTCAACTGTGCTACCAAGGTCAACAAAATTCTAATAGATGAATGTTTGACAATTGGAGAAAATACCTCATTATAATCAACTCATTCTTTTCAAGCGTAGCCTTTAGCCATCATTTTCACCTTGTAGCGAACATCATTCTTGTCCGGAAATCATTCTTTCTTTGCAAATACCCATCTGTATCCAATTATATTCTTACCCTTCAGTAGTTGTGTTAACTTTCACGTCTAGTTCTTATGCAGAGATTGCATCTCTTCTTCCATTGCAACTTTCCATCTATCAATTTCTGAACTTCGAATTGCTTAAGGAAATGTGGATGGAACAACATCAACCACTGGAAGTGCATATACCACCATATCAGTAAAACGAGTAGGTTTGTGAATTTCTCGTCTTGCCCTCCTAACTGCAATTAGCTTTTGTTGCTGCGGAGATTCTTGGGATAGAACCTCTTCCTCATTGGACTTTTCTTCTGCCTTAGGAGAGTCACTAATGATGTTATTTGCTAAAATCACTACTGTCTGCTCAAACTCCACCTGCTTCGGTGTACACTCCACCTGCTGTGGAGTACCATTACACCATTCTTGTGTTACTTTATTCAACATGATAGATTCATTAAATGTAACATCCCTACTGATAAATATTTTCTTTGCCTCCAAACACCACAACCGATATCATTTTACCCCAGTATTGAAACCCATAAAGAGAGTCTTCTTCGCCTGTGGATCTAACTTTGATATCTTAACATGATAATATGCAGTAGAACCAAAAATACACAAAAAATCATAATCAGTTGGAGGTTTACCAGACCATACCTCTAATGGAGTCTTGTCATTCAGTGCAGATGATGGTAAACGATTAACAAAATGTTGAGCGTACGTCACAACCTTAGCCCAGAACTTCCTGCCTAATCCAACATTAGACAACATACAACGAACTTTCTCCATTAATGTCATGTTCTCTTCGCTCTGACACTCCATTCTACTGTGGTGTTCCCCTGACTGTAAAGTGCCAAACTTTGTCATACTCTTGGCATATTTTCTGGAATGGATCATTCTTATATTCTCCACCATTGTTTGTACGAAGAACCTTGATCTTCTTTCCCATCTGGTTTTCAACCTCAGTTTTTCACTTCAGGAAAATTCCAAGCACTTCATCTTTATTCTTCATAGGAAACACCCATATTCTTCTGGAAAAATCATCAATAAAAGTGATAAAATAATATCTACCTCTAATAGATGGAGTCTTGATAGGTCCCCAAACATCTGAATGCACATAATAAAGAATACTCTTAGTATTGTGGATGATAGTGCTAAATTTAATTTTTTGTTGTTTTCCCAAAACACAATGCTCACAAAATTCCAATTTGCAAGCTTTCGAATCTTTTAATAATACTTACTTGACAAGAATTTGTAAGGATTTTTCTCCAGCATGTCCCAAACGCATATGCCACAGCTTTGTTACCTCTATATCTTTCTTGCTACTCGAAGATGCAGCTACTACTATCCCAACCACTATACTACCTTGATAGTAATATAGATTATTCTTCCGAATACCTTTCAACATCACAAGTGCTCCTGAAGTTGCTTTAAGAGTTCCATCTCGCATCGTCACAACTAAGCCTTTTAACTCCAAAGTCCCAAAAAGATAAGATTCTTTTTCAACCTTGGCACGTACCGGACATCCTTCAAAATTCTGGTGGATCCGTTATGATTCCGCAGCTTGATTGAACCTATTCCAGTTGTTTTACATGGATTATCATCACCCATGTAAACAACTCCACAACCAAATTCTTCAAAATCGAAGAACCACTCCCCATGGGAGACATATGATAGGTGCAACTTGAATCCAAAATCCACTCACCTAGATGACATGTCGAGGGTGAAACTAACAAAGAGAAATCCGTTTCTGCATCACTTTTACATTTTGCAATATTTGCATTTTGCAGAGTTTTTTCTTTCTTTTTCAACTTTGGACTGCCTTTCTTCAAGTGTCCTTCCTTGTAACAGAAAGCACACTCATATTTGACAACTTTGCTTTTTGATCTTCCTTTTCTCCCATTTGATTTATTCTGCTGGCGACCTCTCGCCACTAATGCTTCATCTGCTGCAATTGCTTTATTTTTTATTTTATCCTATTTTCTCAATTCATGACTATACAACGTAGAAAGACACATTCTCTTTCTCATGAAGTAACACAGTTTTCAAATGTTCAAATTCATCGGGAAGAGATGATATCAACATCAAGGCTAAATCCTCTTCTTCAGATTTTACATCCAAATTTAACAGATCTGTTATTAATTGATTAAACAGAATAATATGTTCATTCATAGTTGTTCTTGATCGGTAATCAAATTGGAACAATCTTTTCTTTATAAGGAGCTTATTTTGACCACTTTTCTTTAGAAGTTTGTTCTTCAATGCTTTCCCTAATTTATGTGCAGATGTCTCATTTTTGACAACGTACTTCTGCTCCCTCGATAGGCACGATCGAATTGTTCCGCACGTCAACCGATTCATGGTACTCCAATCCTTATCATCTACATTATCTGGTTTCTTTTCCTCAATGGTAATATCAAGGCCCTACTGGAAAAGAGAATACATGACCTCATCTTGCCACATATCGAAATGGCCAGTACCGTTAAATATTTCTACCGCCAACTTCATACTTGACATTGGAATCCTTGCCCATGTGGACGAGGAAGTCAATGCCCCTAATGTTACATTTGTTGTAACCTCCTTTGTCGGTGAATCTTTTGACGACATTATGACCTCAACAAACAGTATTCAATATTACAAATAGAAAATCGAGGACAAACCTTCGGTTTTGATACCACTTATCGGGAAAGTCGGGCAATTTCCACCACAAACTAGTGAATTATAATGATTCTATAATTCTCAGGAAAGACTGGAGGGTCACGATTGGTCTCACTTAAAATCCAATCTCCTAAACAGAATTTAGAACCAAATAAAAACACTAATACAAAAAATCTTACAGATAAATATTGAATACTACTACAACCGAAAAAAGAAACAACTATGAATAAATTGTGGAACAAAATAAAAGAGATAAGGAAGGAACATACCCAAAAATTTGATAACGAAGTTCGACGGAACAAAATAAAAGAGATAAGGAAAGAACATACCCAAAAATTTGATAACGAAGTTCGACCAATTTGACCTATGTCTCCGAGCACCTTCTCTAAAATTCCGTACTTCTTTATATAGGAGAAGAATAGTACAAAGTACACAAATTTTGGGATATATAAAATGTAAAGGAAAAAACTTTATTTATAAGGTCATAAAGTCTCCCCACCTTATTGAATTTCCAATGTGGGATGATAATTTATGCCAAAAAATCAACAAATTAACAAGATAACGAATTCTTCCAGCAGGGAGGTGGAATATTTCAAGAAAGCACTAGTTTTGTTTTCTCATCAACAGAATTCGAGTATGATCACTGCAAGCCGCCTTACAATCATCCCACACTCACTACCAACATGGTGGAGAATATCTCTGAATTCAGATTTGGTTTGCCTCTCAATTTTACACCAGTCGATTACTCCATTGATTCTATGTCGAAGCAACAAGTATTTTTGTGGTACCTTTGAACTGAGAATGCTTGAATCTGGTTGAGTTGGAAGAGATACCATTGCTGTAAATGGTATCTTGTGCCCTCTAATTAGGTTAACCTTATTGATACAGTAATATAAATGTAGATGTGTGTTTTTAACTTGTGTTGGTCACTGCTGCAATGACTCTAATAATGGGGGAGATAATACAGAGTTGTGTAGATCTTCCATCTTGTGCTGTAGTTTGAAATGGTGAAAACATTCTTTTTCTTTGGTATATATCTGTATGTAACAATTTTAGTTAGATCAAAAGAATTTGTTTAATTTATTTTAGCAAGGTCATAACTCGTAATTCATCATTTGTAAATTGAGACATTTTTTAAATTTACGACTTTTACAAGAGCTTTACACACTATGGGCACTTTCATTTTCAGCTGCATGATTATCCTTCTTGCCCTTACCATTTAAAATTAGGTAGTAATACTCTGATTTGTACCAGCCGAATCATGTCGTTTAATATATATTTAAATACTATTTAATCTAAACTACTAAATTGTCATTTACCAATTCTCACTACTTAGTAATATTCTTTATTTTGGTCTGAGATATGCACAAGAGATACTTTCAATAGTTTTGCCATAAACTCCAAATGTAAGAGAAGTGTGAGGTGAAAAGCATAAATCCCTTCAAGACTAGCACAAAAAAACTCCATTTGTAATGAAAGAATATTTCTTGTTGACTTAGTCTTTTGTCCCCTTCTCCTCAGCTATTTTCCCTTTAATACATTGTCCTTGAAGACATTTGCATATAATTCATACAAAAAACAAATGTATTTATTAAAAAAAGGAAAAAAAAAATAGAACAAGTGCTTGATTAGCTGATGCAAATCCATGCTAACCACCTTATCTTACATTATTAAAATCTGCTAAACTTGTTAGTCTTCCTCAATCATCTCAAAGCATCCCATTATTCTCTTGTTCATCGTTTGACTTCTCAAGATCACATCAAAGATCCCTCTCTCATCAAAGTTCAGAAGCTTTTGTTCATCATTAGTTGATACATATTCATGGGACAAGAAGCAAGAAAATCAGTTAGTGATAAATATGAAATGAGAGAGATCTTAGGCAGGGGAGGGTTCTCTGTAGTGAGATTGGGAGTCGAGAAGTCGAAAATGGAAGAAAAGAAGCATGTAGCCATCAAAACACTGAGAAGACTAAGCCCTTTGATGGATTCAAACTCAGTTCCAATGAGAAAAAAACAGTCCCTCATATCAGATGCTTTGCTAACAAATGAACTCTTGGTTATGAGAAGAATAGTGGAAGATGTTTCGCCTCATCCAAACATCATCCATCTCTTCGATGTCTGTGAGGACAAGAGTGGGGTCCATCTCATACTCGAGCTCTGCTCGGGTGGTGAGCTTTTCGACCGGATTGTGGCTCAGGCTCGCTACAATGAGGCCGAGGCTGCAGCTGTCGTTAGGCAAATTGCAGCCGGGCTTGTAGCTTTGCACAAGGCTAGTATCGTCCATAGGGACTTAAAGCCTGAAAACTGCCTCTTCTTGAGTAAAGAAGAGGATTCTCCTTTGAAGATCATGGATTTCGGGCTCAGTTCTGTTGAGGATTTCACTGATCCCGTTGTGGGCTTGTTCGGTTCCATAGATTATGTGTCACCGGAGGCTCTTTCCGGTGATAAGATCACTCCCAAGAGTGATATATGGTCACTTGGTGTCATTCTCTACATTCTTCTCTCAGGGTGAGTGTTTCTTGTTTGTAATTTTCTTCACTAGAGATTCTTGAAGACATAGACATATAGATTGACGATGACTATGATATATTGTGTTCCACCCTAATTGGTAAGAAAATGTCTTTCTCTGTTAAAAAGAGGATGAAAACTAAAATGGGGTTTAAGAAAACTATCATATTTCAATGGACATTATGATTCATGTCATTGATCTTATTAGGTATCCTCCTTTCATTGCACAAACACACAGGCAGAAGCAGCAAATGATACTAACTGTATGTTCTTTTATCAGATTCTCAGCTTGAATTTATTTATTATTTATTTATAGGAATTCAGTTTCTTACATAGTTGCAATGTTGTGTTGTCTTGCAGGGACAGTTCAGCTTCTATGAGAAAACATGGAAGAACATTTCATCATCAGTGAAACAACTAATCACCAATCTATTGAAAGTTGATCCCAACATGAGACCAAGTGCTCAAGAGGTGTCATAATCTGCACCATGCAAAGAAGTCCAGTCATTATAATACAAATATACATATATCATTGCTACAGGATCAAGAAAAGCAACAAGACTAATAGTAGAATGATTCCTTTCTCTGTAGATTCTTGAGCATCCTTGGGTCAAAGGGGATCTTGCAAAGCAAGAACAGATGGATGCTGAGATCGTTTCACGGTTACAGAGTTTCAACGCTAGGCGTAAGTTTCGTGCAGCTGCAATGGCCAGTGTTCTAAGCAGCAGCTTTTCATTGAGAACTAAAAAACTCAAGAACTTGATGGGGTCTTATGATCTCAAACCAGAGGAACTTGAGAACCTCAGTGTAAACTTCAAGAAAGTGTAAGGATCAATTGTAGATAACATAATTTCACCATTCTTGACTTGATTATTCCACGTTTTGTTTGGACAAACTGCAGATGTAAAAGTGAAAGCGCGACGTTGCCCGAGTTTGAAGAGGTTTTGAAAGCAATGGAAATGATATCGTTACTCCCATTAGCACCACGCATCTTTGATCTCTTCGACAACAATAGAGACAGGACAGTGGACATGAGAGAGATCATCGCAGGCTTCTCGACTCTCAAATACTCAAAAGGAGATGATGCACTCCGACTATGTTTTCAGGTACTCTCCTATCTCTCTATTCATATATATGCACAACAGAGGATCTAAATCCATTCAAATTCTCTCTTTTTATGATATCAGATGTACGATACAGATCGTTCAGGTTGCATAAGCAAGGAAGAGCTAGCATCCCTTCTTAGGGTAACTAATGATCAATATAGCTTTTTCCATAAGTTAATGATAATGCTTAGAATTCTTACACTAAGGTTCATCGTGTTCGATTCTTTATGTTCATAAGGCCTTGCCGGATGACTACCTCCCCATGGATATCACAGAAGCAGGGAAACTAGATGAGATATTCGATCTAATGGATGCTAATAGTGATGGGAAAGTAACATTTGAAGAGTTTAAGGTTGCCATGAAGAGAGACAGCTCTCTTCAAGATGTAGTTCTTTCATCTCTACGCTCCAATTAGTCCCTTCTTTTTAACATTTTATTACAAAAGACTCTGCTTTTTGTCTACCAAACTTTTTGTTATATGCTATTTTTACAAAACATTATTTGTCAACTAGTGTTCATCATTGATGCACCTTCTTGTTTTATCATCATAGTGTTGTCATTTCAAAATTTGTTAATCAGTTATACTTATCGAGTTCGAGTTCAGCCTCTAAGTTGTCAAACCTATTGAGGCCAAGCACTTCGAGTTCAGCCTCTGGGTTGTCAAACCTATTGAGGCCAAGCACACCACCACGACTAGGGCTGAAGTTCAAACCAAACTTATGAACTCGATTCTACAGATATATCAAACAATCTTGAAAATATTTTTATGTTTGATAAAAGCTAAAGCTCGGCTCGAACTCAATAAGTTTAAAAGGATAGAATAAGTGTAAAAACATCTAACTGCTCAAGCTTGGTTTGTATTCGGATGGATTAAAGCTCATTCAAACTCAACTCAATTAATAATCAAACAAGCACAAACATAATTTATGAACCTCGATAACATTTCAAACAAACTTGAACGGGCTCAACTCTATTCATTTTACATTCTTAATCACGACTCATTCCATCCACCATATAAGAGATAGCCAAATGCCTAAACATTTCACCAATTAATTTGCAAAGTAGAAGCCAATAGTGCATTTAAAATCTCAAATAAACCACCATAATGTAAATTCTGTTGCAACTATAAATCAAATGCTAATTAAAAATTATTTTGTAGTGAATTCGGCATATCCCGTTCTACAATTGGCATTTAAGTTTTTTTATCAAATGTAAGTATAGAGATGCTGTGATCGCTTTAATAATATCTACAAGCAAATGAAGTTTAACTAACAGAAGCTTTCTAACTCGTAGAATGAATCACATACAGCAGAAATTCTGAATGTTCCTTGTTTTCACAATGAGCATGTACAGTGATCTCTTAAGTACTGCTTAAGTGGAAGAGGTTGAGTAATCTACAGATTATGTTAGAGAAAAACCAAAAAGAATAGCGGCGGATATTTAGAGGAAATGGCCGTGATAAAAAAAACAATGTCTAGAAAAGATTACTAAGATGAATGAACAGGCCTTGAATAACTCATTGCCAGAGATCTTTTCTTTCATCTGCTGTCTGGACAAAATGGAAGTTCTGTATCAAATTATGCTAAAGAGGTTCTTTATATGCTACGTTCATAATAATGGCAGTTATTAAATGAAATAATGGGAAAGGAAATAGTAAAATAGAGAAAGCAAGAAGCCAGGAAACAATTAACCAACCATATAATAAGATATATGCAACCATGACAGGTTTTTATGTAATGAAAATCATAGCAAAAGGAAAAATAGAAAAGGCCAACAGATTGGTCTTAAAACAAGCATTTGAATGCAACCCACGTCTACCTCAGGCAGAAAGCAAACAGAGAATAGATACAGAATGGCTGACCCCTTTAACATTTTAGTCGGTAATCTTGTATTGATGCTATCTTAAATCTTAATTCATAGTGATAAACATTATATACCTGATCTAACAGAATCTCGATTTCTTGACCTAACCTTTTATGCAATCAAAAAGCACAATTAATATTAGCCCGAGTTTAAGCACAATGATATGATGGGATATTAGTTGAGAGGCAAGTTATCTAATAGAATAAGGAATTAGAGAATTCGCAGACATGATTCATCTAGGCAATAGTTTGCTTTCTTGGAACTCTTTTCTTTAAAACCTCACTAGGCAACGGAAAAACCAAAACAAAAAAAAAAAAAAAAATTGGCATACATATATCATACATTCACCAAGGACCATATTCTTAGAACCTCCCATGGAGTAAAAGGTTTAGGATATTCTCCATCCTTCTCACAAGCAAAAAAAAAAAGGAAACAAAAAAAAAATAATAAAAAAAAATAAAAGGGAAAGAAAGACAGATATAACAAAGTTGAGGTTCCCACCAAGACTAGAAAAGTTATTAAGGATTTGATCCCCCCAAACAAACAAACAAAAAAAAAAAAAAAAACAGAAATCATGTTGCAACAGATCCCATCAGTAGCTTATAATGTCTTTTTTCAGATATTTATTTTTAATAAAAATCATTCTTCCCCAGAATTCTTTCTTGCCTCAGCTATTGGTAACAATAATACTTCCTCTAATGACCCACTAATTAACAAACCGATTACAATTTTCGTTAAAATTTAATATGGTATTTATATATGTGAGATGTCTTGTTGCTAAAAAAAAAAGTGCATTATTATATTGAATCTTTCCTTTTAGGTCTAATTGTTAAAAAATCAACACATTTTAAAATATTGCAATTTAATCATAACTTCTTGAATTGAAAAAAAAAAAAAAAAGACTTTAACTCACTATTGCAATCCAATTCACAATTGCATTTTCAGATGATCAACATCTAATAGCCTATGCATCCATCTAAATAGCCAAATCAGACATCATATCATAAGTCACATAATTTTGATTTTTTTCCATCTCCATCACAACGTCGTTTTTGGTGAATTTCAATTAAAATAAGAGGATTTTAATTCAAATTCACCAAAAACAACATCGCCTTTTATGGTGAAAATTAGTTTATTTTTAAAATTATGTGGCATCTGACGTGGCTATTTAGCCGGGACATGTGGACTCAAATCACCAGAAAATGCAATTGTGATTTGAATTGCAATAGCAAGTTAAAGTCTTGACTTATTTTGCTAAATTCAAAAAGTTAGATTAAATTGCAATTTTTTGAAATTAAACCTTCCTTTGTTTATTATTTTCAGATAGAATGAAAAAAAGTGTTTACGGTAGCATCAACAGAAAACAATGTTGCAGATAACATATGATGTAACTTCTACAACAAACCTCAATATGAGAAGAAGTAGAAAAAAAAAAAGGTATAATTAGTCCTGCAAGGAAAGCAATAACACCAAGCACAGTAAATAAGGGGGAAGAAGGAAAAAAGGATGGAGAGCTTACATATCATAGTTGCTCTCTAATATAGGCCATTGATCTTAGCATAGAACCTAAAGTATCTTTTGAAACTTGAAATTTGACCTCTGTTTCTCCTGTTGTAGTTGCATCCTGGAGCTGACAAGCAAAAATGGCATTTAGCTTAAAATAAAATATTAACTTGGCAAAAGAAACAGCGGAACTGTAAGGTATTTTTTTGTTTTTAAGAAAAAAACAAAGGTGCGTGGGGTTCATTGACTCATCCTCCTCTTCCCCATTCCTCCAATTGTATTTCCATAAAAACCAGAATGAAAGCAATGTGCACTGAACCTTACAACAACCCTCATCCAATACATCTCAATACACATACTCTGAACTTGTTACAACGATGCTGCCACTTATGAATAATCACCAAGATTTTCTATGATTCTTGCATATCAATCATAAAGTCTCTGGAAATAAAATCAAAATATATAGTCAATCAGACTGCACATTACTCCTATATGGAAAAGCCTAGTCAGATGCTATGGACTTAATCTATTTCATAAATGAAATAGATTACATTCATCTTTACATAAAAAAATAAAAAAACATTTGTATTTTATATGCCATTGCAACCAGACTTCATTGGACCAATCAGTTCAGAGACAACAATAAGCAAAAGCTCAATCACAAAGAGGCAAGCCCGCCTCTTCAAGTTTATTCTTATAGTGGAACCAAAGAGTACTGGTTTTCGAATCTTTAGATGCCACCTGCCTTCTTTCTTTCTCTTTTACAAACTTAATTTGTGAGTCTAGACCAATCATAAACTCAGCCAGAGAACAAGACATATTATTAGGCATGATTCTCAGAATAGGGACACTCAGAAATATAAATAAATAAATTACTACAGATAAATGGAAATCAAAAGGAAAACACTAAAAGTTATGACACGTTATTAGGGATGATGATGATGATAAGAAGAAGAAGAAGAAGAACAACAACAATAACAATAATAATTTTGAAAGAAAGTAAAATTAGCTGGTAAGGGCAAAAGAAAACACCTTTAGATTGATGACGGCAACCTTGTTAGCGGGTGTTGAAAGCTGTTGGCTTATGTAAGCCATGGATTTCAACATTGGCTCCAGAGTGGTTCTTGTAAGTCTAAATTGCACCTCTGTTTCTCCTGAGGGAGCCTTGCCATAATCTTGGAGCTGCCTTGGGCAAACAAAACTGCACATATAAGTGAAAATTCCATGCACCAGACTCATGTGCCTCTAGCAAAGTTGTTATGAAAACAAACGAAACGATAAAAAAAGAAAGTTTCTGCATTACAGAGTGCTAACTAAAAACTCTTTGACCAGACATGACAAATTTTCATTAATGCATTACCATAATGAAAAACAAAGAAACAGATGAAATAAATAGATTTAATAAAGCTCTGCACACCTTCAAATTAATAAGAGCCACTTTACTTGCTGGGTTCTTATCCTCAAGGACCCATGCCATGGACTTAAAACAAGTGAGAACCACCTATGAAAGCCAAAACATAGTAAGAAGAAAAAATAAACTAACTCGAGTACTGCCTCCTGAATCACAGTATAAATGTCGTGACACTCAAGACAGGAACACCTAAAATTTGATAAATAATATATCAACTAGCCAACAGTAAGCCTCTCGCAATATTATACCGTATTATCAGCAAGCATGCCATCACGGTTTATAGCTAAAGGTGCCAGAGTTGGCTGGCTCAAATCAGCAACAGGGACTCCAGCATCATTCAGATTAAAGCGATTAGGCACAGCATCCTGCCAAGGCCATAATGATGGCATCATATCAGTAGTTGGTATGGAAGCTTTCCTGCTACCAGTATCCTGGAGATTTCCACTGCCCTGGCATGTAAGAGGTTTAACTTTTGCTACAGTTTTCTTCACCAGAGCAATCTTCCTTGCACCCTCTCGTAAAGCATCAATGGCTGCACTATATGTCTCTGTGGCAATTGCTCCTTCTTCTGCAAATCTGAGTGCTTCCTTACAAAGATTGTTAAAACGAACAGTGAGAGACTCCACACATTGGATACCTGTATCTTGCTCATCTGACAGGCCAAGCCTAGCATTCCTTGTCCACCTCTTCAAAATATAATGTGAGGGGACTGTGAGAACATTTGTGACAGTAAAGACGGTCAATATGTGTCTACAGAGAACTCCTGAATACTCAAACATATGGCAGCTGCAACTTGCATTCATTTCTGAAACATCCAGTATAACAATGTAAGCCTTGTGATCATGCTCATATTTTGCGACCCTAAATTTACGTATTGCATCA
Source organism: Scutellaria barbata (assembly GCA_028654395.1). Lineage (NCBI taxonomy): Eukaryota > Viridiplantae > Streptophyta > Magnoliopsida > Lamiales > Lamiaceae > Scutellaria > Scutellaria barbata. The sequence goes on from CM053654.1 coordinate 6,205,670, forward strand.
TCACCATCAATCTTGTTGGCTGTATGAACAAAAGTTTCAACCAATTCTTCCTGAAACTTCTCAAAAACCTTTTTTGTATATAGATTAGCTGCCTGTTGTTCCATTGGAGATGGTGTCTTCAGAACTGGTGTGGTACAAATTGTGTAGTAGTCTGCCTCTATTTCCCTTTCTAAGGAATTCTCTAAAGCCCTCTCATACTGCTTAAAGAACATGGGTATTGTTGTCTGCTGGTTCACATACCCATCAAAGAAGGAGCTTACTCCATGGTTTGATGAAAGTGCAGCAAAAAAATTGTCACGAAAATAAACAGGAGCCCACTGCTTCCTGGCATTATATACAGCTTGAAGCCACTCATGTTTCTGGATATCATACTTATCAAGGATAGAACTCCACGATGATTCAAAATCCTCAATTGTTTCTGAAAAGTTGATGCAGCTATAAAGTTCTCCATAAAAAGAAGGATGAGCAAGGTATATGTGAGCCAATCTTTCTTGGCCTTCTCTTAAGATATGCCATTTGCAAATGCAGTGACGAGTTTCTGGGAATACCTGATGAACTGCGGCTTTTATGGCCCTATCTTGGTCAGTTATTATGGAAACCGGAGGCCGATTGTTCATTGCAGACAGCCAAGTCTTGAAAACCCAAGCAAATGAAGCCTCTGATTCATCCAAAAGCAGTGCACAGCCAAATAAAACTAGTTGCCCATGATGGTTCACGCCAATGAAAGGAGCAAATGGTACCTGAAACTGATTTGGTCTATACATTGTGTCAAAAGTAACTGCATCACCAAAATGACTATACGCAGACCTTGATCTCGCATCAGCCCAGAAAACATTGCTCAAGCGATCGTCATCATCAAGCTGTATGGCGTAATAGAATCCAGGGTTTTCAGCCTGCATTTTCCTGAAATACGTGAGAAGATTATTAGCATCTCTACCGAGAGTTCTTCTTCTGCTAGAAGGTTGAATAAAATGCAGTGGCATCACAGGAACAGAACTCATAGTGGCACGATTTGTTTCTATAGAGGTTGAGGTCCTACCAACAGAATTTTTTTCTGTAGCAGACTTATTTCTTGCAACAGAATTTGTCTCCATGGGGAATGTGTTTTGGACGACAAGATTAGGATCATAAAATACATGGTTTCCATCCACAGAGACCATGATTTCATTTTGGTTATCAGCGGTCTCAGGGAGGACATTCTTTGTAGCTCCAGCAAAATGCCTGCGAGGTCTAAGGAAATGCACCTTCCTGGGGCTCACAATAGAATGATTATGCTCCTCAACAAATTTAGTCACAACCCAACTGTCTGGATCTTTTCTTTCTATCTGAAGCATAGCATTGCAGCTCTGAACATTCTTTCTCTTAAAAACCTCTCTGGAACAAGAAAATTCCCAAGAAACAATTGGACCATCAGGCTTGGTACGACTATATTGACCAACATGAGTGCTAAAACCCACTCGTCTGGCATATGCATCATAGAAATCCTTTGCAGCTTCTTGAGATTCAAATTCCATACCAACATACGGTTTCATATTCCAATCATCGGCTTGATTGGTAGAAATTCCACTAAAACTTAGAGCCCCATCCTCACCATGTTGAGTTTGAGCTTCCTCACTTTTTTGCCTTTTCTCCATATCTACCTTCACAACCTCATCGCCCATTCCATTAATCAAATAATTCCATGGAAGGTTCTGAAGTTTGTTGGATTATCTGCAGTTCTAAGATAATTGATATTACTTGACGAAGGTGTGGAAGGGAATTAACAATAGCTTGAATAAAAAATTCTGCAAATAGTGGGAAGGTACACAGTAAAAGCAACTCAGCTTCATGCAACTTGAGAGAATAGAGATGTTCCTCTCTAAGAGATCAGAAGAAGCATAACATAAATATTAAACGAACAAAGATAGAAGAAATTAGTATCAATTGTGAGCAAGCTCTAACATTATCACATATATTACAAGAAAATTATAAAGGTTCCATACCTTCAGTTCATCATTTCTATCAAAGTAGATAGAACTAAGCTTACGTACACTGAACAGATTCTATCTTTAGTTCCAAATACGCAAGCTAAACACAGTTCCCGCATATTAAATTAAGTAATTAGGCGCCGTGTTTCTTTAGATTGACGATAGTATGACACCTGAATACCCCTACACAGTAGTAAATAGGAATCAAGGGGCCATGGTTTTCTTTCGGTACAAGATTCCTTAACTAAAAATAATTTCATAAATACATAAAATTTAGCCTTTATATACATATACACACACTCACACACACTTTTCAAGCTATCCACAAACTTAACCTACCAAAATTCAATAATCAGCTGAACCACAGAAAGACAGGAATTTCTAATTCATTTTCGCCACTTTTTTAATCTAATCTTCTTAAGAGATCAGTGTACCATCAATTACCCAAAATGTGCTTCAGTTATTTCCTGTTTTTCATCCTCTCATGCAATGGGGGAAATGCGAATTGTTGCACTAAGAGATTAGAGAGACACCACACAAACTTTGAGCTTTCAGTAATTACGAATTGAAGTACAAAAATTCTCACCTGGATTTTCAACTCTGAGAGTGGCGCCACCGCAATCATCACTGAGTCAATTCTCTCTCTCTCTCTCCCTCTCCGTGGAGTGTGCGATTTGTGAGAAGTTTTCTTCAATTGTTTGAGACTAATTCTATGGAGTTGGGAGATTTCCTTCTTCTTTTTTGCTTTTTCATTGCTTTTTATTTATTATTAAGTTATTAACTAGAATTTAAGTGTGTGGCTATTCACATTTCACATCACAACTATACTAGACATGTTCAGCCGGTTCCGGTTTGTCGGTTCGGAACCGGCGGTTTTTGGAACCGAGGGGAGCAAACCGAAACCGAACCGTGGGGGGTTCGGTTCCGGTTCCGGTTTGAAACCTGCGGTTAACCGGAACCGGCGGTTCAAACCGCCGGTTTCCCGATTTTTTCCTTTTTTTTTTTTTTTGATTTTTTTTGTCGAGCAGGACACGGTTCTGTCAAGTAGGGCACGGTTGTGCCCATTGAACAGCCTTGATTTTCTTTGAAAAATGACACTTATAATGTATGTTAGAGATATAGATAAATCATAAGTATATCTTTTATTGTTAGCTAGATATCTTCTTTGTCGATGTATCGACGCTATCTTATATTCTAGGTTGTTATTTAGTTTCCACCTTTGTCGATGTATCGACGTTATTTATTTTACTGGAATGAAACACAATCATTAGTTGTGGCAATTATCGCATCTCTACAATGTACAATTGAATATATTACAATTACAATGATCATGATGAATAAATGAAAGAAGAGGAAAAAATAAATTGAAAGAGTTTGAGTTTCATTTTAAGTTTGAATGTGAAATGAAAATTACATTTCCAAACTTTGAATGAAATTGTCTACGTATCCTTAATAAAATTAAGGAATCCAAAAAAAAAAATGTACAAACCGCCGGTTCGAACCGCCGGTTACCGGTTTTTGGAGAAGGCGAATCGAAACCGTTGAATATATTACAATTACAATGATCATGATGAATAAATGAAAGAAGAGGAAAAAATAAATTGAAAGAGCTTGAGTTTCATTTTAAGTTTGAATGTGAAATGAAAATTACACTTCCAAACTTTGAATGAAATTGTCTACGTATCCTTAATAAAATTAAGGAATCCAAAAAAAAAAAATATACAAACCGCCGGTTCGAACCGCCGGTTACCGATTTTTGGAGAAGGCGAATCGAAACCGAACCTTACTTCACGGTTCCGGTTTGGAACCGTTGACCGCGGTTCCGGTTTCGAAACCGTTGACCGCCGGTTCGAACCGTCCCGGTTTCGGTTTTTCGAACCGTTTGGGCACGTCTAAACTATACTTCAATTATATTTATACCTTACCATCTTTTTGAGGTTTTATTATCAAATTAATGAGTGTATCATGAGATTTGTGAAAATTATAATTAATCCCTTTCACTGATTATTTTTTTAATCGGTAATTCTATGGGCAGATTCTGCCCAGACAGAAAAGGGTAGCGCATTAATTCAAAATTAAAATAGTGTGTTAAATGACAATTATACCCTTAATGAAAATATATACAATCAAATTTTTAAATTTGAAACCAAAACAATATTTCTCTTTCCACTCATTAATGAAACAATATTTTCTCCACTAATTCATAATTTATTGTCATAAATTACATAAAAAAAAAAATTAAGACGTCTATTTGAAGAAATATAAAATTTGACTTGATAAATATTTTAAAATTATTGATTATTGTACAAATATTTGTTTGATGATGAAGAAGATTTGACTTGAAAAATATTTTAAATTATTAATTATTTTACCAATATTTGTTTAATGTATGAAGATTCGAGTTGATAAATATTTTAAAATTATTGATTAACTTATAAATATTTTTGAATTATGAAGAGGAAGATTTGACTTGATAAATATTTCAAAATTATTGATTATTTTATAAATATTTGTTTGATAAGAAAAAGATTCGAATTGATAAATATTTTAAAATTATTAATTAACTTACAAATATTTTTTTAAATTATTGATTATCTTACAAATATTTGTTTGATAAGACAAAGATTCGAATTGATAAATATTTTAAAATTATTAATTAACTTACAAATATTTTTAAATTACAATATTCTTTTATTAAAATATATAATAATTTTATGGGTTTACTTAAACCATTTTGTTGACGTCGGAATTTGTAATTGGTTAATTCCTAGTCGAACACCCAAATTGATATGAAAAGAAATGAAATTGAACGAAAAAGTGAGGTACAAAGTGTATAAGTGCAGAAAACACTGTGCCCGGAGCCTACTTGGGCAACTTAGCTCGGCTAATTCTGGACGATTTTTGTGGCCGGCTAGAATCTTATGTAATTTATATTTAGAGAAAACAGCTCTATAGTACTTAGTACAGAATGAAAATTCAGATCCGTTTATAAGTTGAAATTACATCTATTTATAGATAAAAAATATAAGTAGTGGAGGTCGTGGGAACGTGGAGGTTATGCCCACTTTCACCTTATTTTTCGCCTGTTTATTCGGCATTGGGCGGTTTTATCACCCACGATCTCTTAACGGTTGGGTTGCTCTTGCTCGGTTATTCCTGCTCGAAATAACCTATTTAGCTCGGCCATCTTTGGATTGGATAACCTAAGTGCCGTCCAGGATGGTCATCTGGCCGGGGTGTCTTGCCAGTCACAAGTCCTGAACTTTCAACCCACCGGCCAGGTTAATGATCTGTTCAGCTCGGGTATGTTGGTCCAACAATAGACCCTTAGGCCGTGAGAGAAACTATTTCTGCCGGGGTCTAACTGATTTCACCACACCGAGCTGAGTAAAATTTGAATTTGTCATCTGATTGGGTCAGAAACCCGTGGCATTGCATCCGCCTGATTGTCCACGTGTAGATATCCTAACGGTTGGAAGCTGAGAAGTTGTAATCCGTTTGTATATATATAGATGCCTCTCTATCTCATTTAGCATTTTCTCTCTTTAAAGTTCCGAGCGATTTTGATTCTCTGAGCACACCGAGCATACTCCTTTGCGCTATGTCACCCGAGGTGGTTTCTCTGCAAGGTAAATTAACTTTCTTCCAATCATGTCTGGTAGACCGTTCGATCTGAATTTAGGATCTAGTCCTACGGAAGTGGGCATTAGGGGTGTTGCTGAGGAAGCTGGTACATCAAGCTCAGGACCAGCCCCAACCCCTTCAGAATTCTCAGCTAGGCGGCGTCATGACCACCGAGCTGAAATTCCTTCTGACGATCTAGAAGCAATAGATATAGCTTCTACCATGTCTCAATCGGATTTGGATCGGTGGCATGGCCTCTTTAGTATTCCGACGTACGTTGAATTCATCGCTCCCCGTCCTGAGGAACGAATGATTCGTCCACCTAGAAATTATGTCGCCGTAAATATTCAGGCGCTTTGTAGAGGTCTCCGATTTCCCATGGCGCCCTGTTTAACTAATTATTTGTGGCATTGGAGAATAACACCTGGACAGCTTAGTCCAAACTGGTCATCCATATTAGGTTTGTTAGTCCTCTTTCATAGATATAATCTTGGGATACCTAGCCCTCAAGAACTGTCCTAGTTATTTAGCATCACACTTATACCTGGAGCAAGGGAATATTTTTATTACCTTTTACCTCGACTATTCCGACCTCAACTAGTTTGTGACCTTCCATTACCACTTAGGACTTGGATGTGTGATTGGTTTTGGGTAGGAGGAGATTGGAAGAGCCCTGGAGAGTTTGACCGTGAGTTTGCTGTGAGGATGCCATGCCCGGTTGGTTTCGGGACGGCTAAAGGTATACATCTATATTTCTCCCGACCAGCTCTTCTAATATTTTAATATTTCCTCTATCTTGTAGAGACTCCACCTGAGAGTCACCAAATTGGCGAGGATTTTTCTCGGAAAATCCGTTACTTGTGGGACAACGTCGGTCCAGCCCAATGAATATATAAGGAGTTAATCAGAGAGAGCTGACTCACTCAAGCCGAACTAACCTTTCCTTTTTTCCGAGCTCCCGTTGATTTCACTAGAAAGCCCCTGACTACTATACTAAATTTATGTTGGATCACCCTTTAGCTAAATAGATTCTTTGCAGTCGTCCTCCCTCGAGAAGGCCTTCGTCTATGAATGGACCCAGCTGAGCGGATTAGGGTTCGTGCAGAGCAGACTGTGAAACGGCGACAGCCGATGCAGAAGAGACGAGGGTCTGAACGTTTCGGTGCTAGTGGGTCTGTCCAAAACTGAGAGTCGGTCGGCCCACCCCCAAGAGGTCTCGACCGCCTCCACCTGAGCCGCCAACTCAACCTGAGCAGCCAGCTAGTGATCTCCCTACCAACGCTTCAGCTCGTCTGGGGATATGGTCATTCGATTCTGCCCTGGCTGGTTCAACCTTTGCACTTCCAACTCCAGCCCCTCGTATCTGTCTGGGCTCAGTCGGCATCTCTTCTGAGCTACTGGCTGGGCGGCAGGGTCTATGTTAAGGTAGTGGCAGACATCTTCTGGCTGGATGTCTTCCATGTCTTCATGAGCCCACGCGAAGACGTCAGTATTGCCCTGCAAAAAAGTTATTAGCTCGGTGCGGAAAGGCTTTCGCAGCTCTCGACTGATCCGCAGTTCCAGATCCGGCCTGCTTGGATCCATATTAATGAGATCCAACTTCTCAACAGGCGCAGCTCGTCTTTGTGGGCCATCTCTTCGGGGTCGATGGATCCCCATTCCTCCTCGGGCTCTTGTACTTCCATAGCCACTTCTTCTCCGCCATTGTGGGCGGCTGTGCCTGAGGAGGACCCAACCTCGAAGGTTGAGCTGACCGGCAGTTCTGGGATAATTGTCGGTTGTGGAGGTTCGCCATCTACCTCCATATTGGTCGGATTGTGCTCGGCAACTTCGAGGACGGAATCCTCGAAAGCGTCTTCCATCTGTTCATCGACCGAGGCGGCCTGAGTGAGCTCGAGCTGATTAAGCTCTTTGGGACGTAACCCCATGTTGGTTTCCCTTCACAACATACACCTCATCGCCTACAGAGAACTTAAGGGCGAGGTGATAAATGGAGACCACCGCTTTCAATTTAGCGAGTAGTGGTCTACCCCAGATAGCATTATATTGAGAGTTCAAATCCACCAACTTGAACTCTGTTGTTGTAAAGACTTCCCGATCACCGTATCCGAATAGGACCTTCAGTTCGTAAGTACAGAGCACCCTGGTCCCCATTCCTCCAAAACCCTGAATTGTGTCGGAGGATGGCGTGAGCTGGGATTCGTGAAATCCCATCCACTTGAAAGTGCTCAAATAGAGCACGTTGGCGTAGGTGCCCGTGTCGACCATGACCTTGTGCACTATGGTCCTGCAGATATTGAGCGATACCACCAAGGTATCGCTATGAGGGTAAGTTATCCCTTCACTGTCCCTTTCGGTGAATAGGATAGGAGCGTGGCGAGGCTCCGTCCTAGGTGGAATGCATTGCTGGTAAGCGTTCCTGGCCTCCCGGACTTGTTCTTTCCGGGCTCTTTTGGACCCTCGTTGCTCGCCGAAACTATTGTTCACAAGTGTGTGAATTTCGTGAGCAGCTCCGTTCGGTGGTGGTGGTGGTGGTTCATGAACGACCACTTGGCCTTGCTGCCTTTAGCCTTTCACATATTTCTTCAGCTGGCCCTGGTCGATCAATTTCATGAGCTCAGCGAAAAGGGCCCAACACTTATTTGTATTGTGGCCCTTCGCCTTATAGTATTGGCAATATTTGTTTTGGTTAAGGCGGGCTGGGTCAGCTCTCAAGGGGCGCGGCTCGGGCAGCAAGTTCTGGTCCTTGATTTCAGTAAGCACCTGTGATGGGGCGACCGTGAGGATTTCGGTTACCTGACCGGGGCCTCCAGGCTGAAAGGCCCTGAAGTTCGTGGCCGGCCTGAATAACTTAATGGGTTTTCTTCTTTCTTCCCTCTTTTCTTCTCGTCGTTCAGGCCACCTCTCTTTGTCAGATGGTTTGTCATCCGGGATGGCCTCCTCGGCTCCAATATATCGCTTTGCTCGGTTGAGGAAGTCGTGGTATGTTTTCGGTCCTTCCTCATGAACGGACCACCAGAATCTGGTCCGGGGCCTTAAATCAGCCTGACGGCCATAAAAATGGCGTCATCCGACACCTGTTCTATTCCAAGGACCAGCTTATTGAAATGGTCCAGATATGACTTCAGAGGCTCGGCCTTGTCTTGTCTTACGTTAACCAGCCTCTCCTTTGGGGTCGACCTCATCCTTGACCTCATGAATTGTGTTAGAAACAATGCAACTAGCTCGTCCCATCCTCCAATTGAAGAGTCTGGGAGAGAACGGAACCATCTCTGTGCTCGATCCCCTAAGGTAAGCGGAAAGGCCTTACACATCAGCTCTTCTCCTGTGCCTTGCAGCTCCATCCAGGATGTGTAGTTATCCAGGTGGGTGCTAGGGTCGGTTTCCCCGTTGTACTGACCGATGCGAGGCATCTTGAACTTCGCTGGAGTGATTAGAGCAGAAATGTGCTCCGTAAAGGGGTTGGATCGCTTCCAGCTCTTTTTACCACGCCTGGTTTGAATGTCGACTAGCCGTTTCCTAAGCTCTTGCTCCTCTGCCCACTCTAAATATCGGGGATTGTGGCCGGTACTCTCTTTATGAGATGATGGGTCCTCATCTCGGGCTTCAGGTAGCCGATTTGGTCGTCCAGTTTCCAAGGTCGAGGCTGGACTAGCATTGTTCGGGGTGACCCTTCTGTCTGGTCTCTTCCCCGCTCTACCTGGACGGGCTTACTGGTAGTCTATACGAGCTCGTACGGGGGACATACTTCTCCGCGGTTCGCGGTCCTCCACCACTCGTTTACCCAGGTTGCGCCTCCGCCTAGGTGTATCTGAAGACTCAGAATCGTCTAGCAGACCATTGACTGCTCGTGTCCTCTCCCGCTGTTCTGCTTCTTTTAGCCTCTCATTTAATTGAAACATGAGGGCCCGAATCTCTATAGCAGTCATGGGTGGTTGAGTTGCTTCCACCGTGACAAGGGTCGGTTGAGCTACCCCTATTGGGATTGAAACATGAGGGTCCGAATCTCTATAGCAGTCATGGGTGGTTGAGTTGCTTCCACCGTGACAAGGGTCGGTTGAGCTACCCCTATTGGGATAGCCAGAGGTGGCTGGTTAGATCCACCAGCTTGAATCGATCGGACTTGGGAATCGGGTGTCTGTTCGTTACTCATACTGTATACCGTAGTTGTGTTCGAGTGTTTGAATCCTCCCTCTTTCTAGCGCCAAAATATTGACGTCGGAATTTGTAATTGATTAATTCCTAGTCGAACACCCAAATTGATATGAAAAGAAATGAAATTGAACGAAAAAGTGAGGTACAAAGTGTGTAAGTGCAGAAAACACTGTGCCCGGAGCTTACTCGGGCAACTTAGCTTGGCTAATCCTGGACGGTTTTTGTGGCCGACCAGAATCTTATGTAATTTATATTTAGAGAAAGTAGCTCTCTAGTACTTAGTACAGAATGAAAATTCAGATCCGTTTACAAGTTGAAATTACATCTATTTATAGATAAAAAATATAAGTAGTGGAGGTCGTGGGAACGTGGAGGTTATGCCCACTTTCTCCTTGTTTTTCGCCTGTTTATTCGGCATTGGGCGGTTTTATCACCCACGTTGGCTTGCTCTTGCTCGGTTATTCCCGCTCGGAATAATCTGTTTAGCTCGGCCATCTTTGGATTGGATAACCTAAGTGCCGTCCAGGATGGTCATCTGGCCGGGGTGTCTTGCCAGTCACAAGTCCCGAACTTTCAACCCTTCCCCGGCCAGGTTAATGATCTGTTCACCTCGGGTATGTTGGTCCAACATATTTCACCATATATTTCCTTTTTAAAAACATATTTTTATATTTATTTGTAATATTTCTATTCAATTTGATTTTTTTACCTTATAAATAAACCTCTCATTTCAACTATATTAACTCATTTTTCTCCTCTATTTATGTTAACCCTAAAATTGTTAACATATCTGAATTTTAAAATTGTTCTAAAAGTTTTTTTTATAATTTTTCTTACACATTTGTTTTCATAATTTTTCTTATCAAAATTTCATAACTATTCTTGAAGTTATTTAAGGAGCAACACTTTCAAAGGTATGCAAATAATAATTAAATAAAGACGAACTTAATTAAAGATGTAAATAATAATTAAATAAATACCAACTTAATTAAAGTAAATTAAAATAAAGATCAACTTAATTAAAAAGGATATATATGGTGAAATGAAAATATGGACAAGTTCTAAAAAAAAGTTAAATATTAATATATAGATTGATTTCAATAATATGGACTAGTTCTAAAAAGGTTAAATATTGATATGATTGATGTCGTTAATATGTTCTAAAAAATGTACATATTGATATGATTAATATCGTTAATATCAATAAGTTCTAAAAAAATTAAATATTAATATATAGATATTTCAATAATATATATGATTTATGTCGTTAATATCGACAAGTTATAAAAAAGTTAAATATTGAGTTGTTAATATCGACAAGTTCTACAAAATTTAAATATTAATATATATAGATATTTCAATAATATATATGATTGATTTCGTTAATATCGACATATTCTAAAAAAGTTAAATATTGATATGATTGATGTTTGTAATATCCACAAGTTCTAAAAAATTTAAATATTAATATGATTAATATCATTAATATCGACAAATTCAAAAAAAGTTAAATATTGATATATATAGATATTTCAACTGATATTATTGATGTCATAACTTCGACAAGTTCTATGAATTGTTTATATTGAATTGATATGAATATTATATCCATAAAATTATTATATATTTTACTAAAAGAATATTGTAATTCAAAAATATTTGTAAGTTAATTAATAATTTTAAAATATTTATCAATTCGAATCTTTCTCTTCTCAAACAAATTTTTGTAAGATTATCAATAATTTTAAAATATTTATGAAGCCAAAACAGTAGCTTAATTTAATTAAGTTGATCTTTATTTTAATTTATTGTATTTATTTAATTATTATTTACATCTTCAATTAAAGTGGTCTTTATTTAATTATTATTTGCATACCTTTCAATATTAATATCAATTCAATAAGAACAATTCATATAGAACTTGTCGAAGATATGACATCAATAATATCAGTTGAAATATCTATATATATCAATATTTAACTTATTTAGAACTTGTCGATATTAATGATATTAATCATATCAATATTTAAATTTTTTTAGAACTTTGTCGATATTACAAACATCAACTATATCAATATTTAACTTTTTTTAGAGTATGTCAATATTAGCGAAATCAATCATATATATTATTGAGATATCTATATATTAATATTTAACTTTTGTAGAACTTGTCGATATTAACGACATCAATCATATCAGTATTTAACTGTTTTTTTAAAACTTGTCGATATTAACAACTCAATATTTAACTTTTTTATAACTTGTGGATATTAACGACATAAATCATATATATTATTGAAATATCTATATGTTAATATTTAATTTTTTTTAGAACTTATCGATATTAAGGACATTAATCATATTAATATTTACATTTTTTAGAATATTAATGACATGAATCATATTTAAATTTTTTAGAATTGAAATTAATCTATATATTAATGTTTAACTTTTTTTTTAGAACTTGTCCATATTTTCATTACACTATATATTTTCTTTTTAAAAACTTATTTTTATATTTATGTTTAATATTTCTATTCAATTTGATTTTTTTAATCTTATAAATAAACCTTTCATTTCAACTATATTAACTCATATTTTTTCTCCACTCCAAAAATTTTCTATAATATTTATGTTAACCATAAAAAAATTTCTATAATCTTTCTGTTTTTTTATTTTTTTTGAAATAAATAGAGATTTTCATTAACATAAAAAATAAAAATGGTAGGGGCAAAAACGCAAGCGATGATCTTTCTATTAACCATTATAATATTTCTGTTAATTCATATCTATTCTTATTTTAAAAGTTTTTTCATAATTTTTTTGTTAACCCATATTTGAATTTCGAAATTGTTCTAAAAGATTTTTATAATTTTTCTTATCAAAATTTCATAATTATTCTTATTTTAAAAGTTTTTCCATAATTTTTTTGTTAACCCATAGCTGAATTTCAAAATTGTTCTAAAAGATTTTTATAATTTTTTTTATCAAAATTTCATAATTATACTAGAAGTTATTGGAGGAGTAACACTTTGAAAGGTATGCAAATAATAATTAAATAAAGATCAATTTAATTGAAGATGTAAATAATAATTAAATAAATACCAACTTAATTAAAGTATGCAAATAATAATTAAAATAAAGAGCAAGTTTTTTTTTCGTAATTCAGCTGTTGATTTAACAATTGTATTTGAATGAGCGGGAATAAGTAGAAAATAGGCGTCATATCCATTATGATGGAGCCAAATTAAATTAGGGGTAGAATAGTCATTTAATAATATTAATAACATTTCTATTTAATTCTTTTTACTTTCTGCCATGGCAGAATCTGCCCATATAGCACGTTCCTTTTTTAATATATGGTTTTCAAAACTTAAAGTTTATTTAATAATATGATATGGAGAAAAATAAATGAGTTCAAAAATTACGTAAGTATTTTAACTATTCATATTTAAACAGTTTGATTGTAATTTTAACAAATCTTGAGAATGATAATGTAATTCACCATTTTAACCACGCATAGCATAACTTTTTTTTTATATATATAATTAATAGCGGAGACTTTAAGAATTTACTAAATAATCCTCCTATAACTTGGGGGAGATCTTGAGTTTATATACCCATTTACACTCAATAGGTTATTTGACTTTGGGTAAAAGTACTTTGTGTACTTTTTAAAAACACATAAAGTATATAACAATGTCAAAACAAATGTCACAGCAATTCATCCCCTTCAATAGTCGTTGCATCAGTCGAGAATTTATAAATTATCAAACCAATTTGTCGCCTAATTTCATAGATGACTTCTTGCATTCCCGGTCATGGCCACATCACACATAAGCTGCTCTCAATTGTCTGCAAGACGTATATACCACATGAGACATAATCGTCCTACCTATACCATTTCGATTGCTTGGCTGTAGTCATCTCCAGCTCCTGACCTTGCCAATAATAGTATCCTAAATGATCATAATAGTTAGAATGTTGCATGTTGCAGACAGTAAATACACATCGAAGGGGTCGTTCTGATCGAATCGAAGTTTGGTCAATGTCTTGTCCTACTCGTGCCACTTTCTATCAAAGACGATGAGTCTCATTGTCGGGATGTGTATCTTGGCCGCAAACCAATGTCCGTCCATATTCATCACCAAAAGTAGTTGTTCATTAAACAACAAATGCACTTGATTTAGTTTTTCAATATACAACTACATCACATAAATATAAGATATATATGTATGTAACTTAGATATTCAAATACTAACAGACTGAATATCATCCCACCAAGGCTTGATAAGTCCCTAGTTAGGTCGTTCATCCTTGACATATGGTACAAGACGATCTAGGTCCTAAAAAAAGAAAGTCTCAAGTTGAGGATATGGATGAATGGTGTTACTCGGGTCATTCTGTTGCTTCTTGTTTCAGATGTTCTTACACATTTCCTACATTTGAAAATTAATTATAAACGAGTTTTTAAAAAGTGGATACTTTAAAAAACACTCACTATAATACTTACAAAAAAAGAAGCAGTCTAACATTTGAATTTTCCACTTCAATTCCTGATCAACCCGAACATCAGCAAATTTGGGTTTGCTTTGTAGAATGTCAAGCTACGCATTGATTGTCTGCAAGAAAGAATATATCATAAGATAAAGTTTACATTATTATAAATTATAGTTTAAATATTAAAGAACTACTACTAATCTTCCAATGCACTTCCTCCCCAGGTTTAATAGGTATCTCGAAGAAGCTCGTTCCCACTGGGAAACTAATACCAATGTTATGCCTGCCGTGAGAGACTACATGTATGTAACTTACTGGTCAGCTTTTTCTCTAAGTTGAAGCCACAACAATAGGTCCTTCATCTCGATGTTGTCCCTTCTACACTTGTAATGGATGAATGAACTTCTTAACACTTTTGATACAACTTTCCGACGCACAAGACGCATGCTAGTACTCATCGAAGCTATGTCAAGCCCCATTGATGCACACGATCATCTGGCTCTATAGTAACATGTACTATTGAAGAATCTCCTAAATCACAGTGCGTAGCTGTAGGTACTAATGGTGTAATTTTCTCAAATGATGATTTGAAATTAATAGGTATCACCGAAGACATCACAATTGTAAATTGGTGTGTTGCTGTAGAGGTGACTGGATTGGGTATAGGTATATATTGATCATACATCAATTGATCTTCAGGCCATCTATCTTAGGGACTCTACGATGGAGGATTATACTCATAAGAGGATTGTGAGTCGCTGAAGAACAATTGTTACTTCTGAATCATCGAATGAATCTACCTCTCCAAATGCTCCGACTCATCCTGACTAAGGTTCTCCCAACGTGAAAACTAGCCTCTATAGATAAGTCTGTATCGATGTAAAATGTTTGTCAATCTCATGGGTAAAGCGTGAAAACTAGTCGACAAATCCTCAATGGCAATCTCGACTTGCCGCAGATGGTGGTGCTATATCGGTTTAGGAAAATGAGATCATATGGGCCCATCATCGATTGAGTGGTGTAGCTGCAATTAGTCCCACCAGGAGGCTGAACTCCTATGTTGAGGTCCATATCTATGAACTGTCAAAAATTCTGACATGTACTCAAAACTAAACACCAATGTGTCAAAACAAGAAACCTAATATCACAAGATTCAAATAGGTGGTAAATTCTTCAAATAATTTAAAATAAATGGTAAATTTAAATAAATTAAAATACCTGGCCACGTAGTGAATAACGTCATCAGTAGACCACATCGTCGACCGCTTCAAACATTGAGGCATGTGGTATGACACAATCAATCAACGACCAGCAAATGTGTTAGTCACATGAATGACCTCATAAGCCCATATCTAGACATAATACTAATAATCTTAGTAAGATTTTAATAACGAGATAATTGCACGAAATCCCCTTGTACTTTGGAAAATCAACGTGAAACCCCCTTATGCTTTTTTAAATTAGCCCGAAATCCCCAACTCCATTAATATTATTGAAAGTGTTGTACACGCGCTCTTCAAGCATTTTTTAGTATTTTTTTCTCACCTTTTTGCTATATAATGACATATTTGCCCTTTTTGAACTATATAAAATGACTCATTCTCTTATATGGGTTTTTTGTACGTGTAAATGCTTCCTTCAAACTTATTTTCTATACTAACACATAATTCTTTATTTACTTCTATTTTTTTTTTCAATTAATTCATTTTTTTAAATGTTAATTTTTATTTAGTTATTTACATTATTGTGACTAACGCCAATGGTTGGTACATATTTTTATTTTTTACTCTTACTTATTTCAATTTTTTTAATTAATTTTTATCTTATAACATTAATGATATTTCTTTCTTTATTTGGTTTTTGTGCTTGTTTTTTCAGTTCGGTTTTTTTTACAATGTTAATTTTTTATTTCCATATCTTCCTCATAAATCATCAACATTGAAGGAAGTGTTTTCAATTGCAAGAAACCCCACAATATAATGAGTCTTTACTATGTGGATTTGTTGTCTGTGCTTGTTTTAAGTTCTAAGTCAGTCTTGTCTGTGCTTGTTCTATGTACATGATTCTTATGCTTATATCATTCTTATCTGATCCTGTATTATGTAGATCCACAGAATACTACGTGTCTCTTATAATTCTTCCAAAAAATTGTATATCTCAATAAATGACATTTTTGTGAATCTTCATCTGAATAACAAATATGTAGATTCATATGAATCGTATTTCCAATGCATGACAGGGACAATAATGATATCTTTTTGTTAGTGAATCTTCACTCAAAAAATAACGATCTACCAGTTTTCAAAAATAGATCTAGGCTGCATGTTCAGACGATGATGATTTCTTTTGTATATTAGGTTGATTCACTTTAAGGGTCTGGAAATTATTTGAAAATCTCAATCTAGTGTGTGACATTACTTTCTCCGAATCATTATCTGAAAAATGATTAATTACACAACCTTTTCATTTTGCTAATCCTGATCTATATGTCTTCACAATGTAAATCTCTACATAAATGAGATTTTTGTGAATCTTCATCTGAATAATGAATATGTAGAATCATATGAATCGGATTTCAAGTACACGACAGAGACAATGATGATATCTTTATGTTAGAGAATCTTCACTCGAAAAAATAACGATCTAAAATTCTCAAAAAAGCATATAGGCTGCATGTTTAGACGATGATGATTCTTGAACTTGATTATGAATTTTTAGAGAAGATTCAGGTTGATGATGATTCAGTTGATGAGAGATTGTTGAGGAGAAGAATTTTCAGAATGTGGGTCTGAGGTAATTAATATATTTTTTTTAAGATTTACTTGGCTTTGACTATGACATAGAACGAGAAAAATACTTCTTATTTTTTGTCTGCTAATTTAGACTTATGATTTAATCATCTGATTAGTTACGTTATAATTCTGCCCAAAATATCTGGTTTTGAATCTGCAGATGATTGGTTTCATTTGCTAGAATTGTTGGATTTGTGCATTTTGCTTTTCAATTATAGTTGTTAATTGTGTTTGTATACAACTTTATATATGTTCATATACATTCTCTGAAAATAATAAAATATTTAATTCTTATAATTTTCTCAATATTGAATAGACATGTATTTATACAAAGTTGTATATTTCATTTTAAAAACATAAATATTAACCAACCTTACATATATATATATATATATATTCTCAAGCTGGCTACTTTGGATAAAAAATTTACCAATTTTCATATTCTTCCACATTCATTATATAGTAAAACCTCTATAAATTAATATTGTTGGGACCGGAGAATTTTATTAATTTAGAGAGATATTATATGTTGGGATTTCATTGTTTAGATTTTGATGAGACAAACCAACCATGTAATAGGAAGTTTTGAGTACCCCCATTTTTCACATTGTTTAAGTGAATAAATAGACTAGAATTGAGTCTTGAGTCAAAGATTGAAATGGAGGTTAAAAGAGGATAAAGCTGCATCTAAGCTTTAAAGGAAGATATCGCTGCAAGAAGGCAGGATACAGTATCGCTGTAAGAAGGCAGGATACAGTATCGCTGTATGAAGGCAGGATACAGCAAAGCAAGGAAGAATGGCGTGCAGCTTCGCTGCATAAAAAGGATACAGGAGTACTGCTAGAATGAAGTTACAGCAGCACTGCCAGACGATACTGCAAGCAGGTCTAAAATACAGCAGCATTGAAAGTATACATCAGCTGCACAGAGACCAAGAATACAGCGCCAACTACAAGACGAAGTATCCTGCAAATCCCAAGAAGGATAAATGCAGTACGAGGAACGGAGATCCAAGCAGGGACAAAAGAGCCGTTCAAGAAAAAGTCAAAGTAGCAGACACGGAGCCAATAAGAAGATGCCACATGGACTGACGCGCCGCAGAAAGCTGCGAAGCCGCAACTGCCGCATTAAATGCTCCGAAAAAAAGGGTCAGTCGCATTAAATACGAACCATACTTTGGCCAGGCTATTTCAAATTCAAAAGAGGGATGTCTCCTTCAACGGACATCTTTTCCTACAAGTATAAATAGAGGTCGAGGAGTACTGAAGCTGACTACTGTTACTGAGATATAATTTTCATACGCAAAAGTTTCGGGCTTACAAATTTAAAGTATTCAAGCCAACAGTTTCAGTCACTCAACCTATCGAAGTGAAGCAGAGTTCAAGCTGAAAGATTCCTCACGGATTCAGAAGCTCACTTCGAAGCACAAGTTGAAGAAAACCTTTTTATCCTTTTAACCTTGTTGTTGTGTGCTTAGGTTGTTTTAGTGGTGTCAAGCAGTTGATAGGAGAGATCCTTGCTGTTTGTTTTAGTTGTCTAGTGTTAGACAGCTTCCCTGTGTGGGAGTATAGAACCCTGTGTGGGTTAGCCTTTGAATTTTACAGTTGCTGTGTGTACGCTGGACTTCAGTAGGTGGTTTGCTTTGTAAAGTTGATAGATTATTAGGAGAGTCCTGTAATTCAATCTTGCTTAACAAAGTTCCTGCTCGAGGAGCAGTAGAGTGGACGTAGAAGGATTACACCATCTTCGAACCACTATAAGCCATAAGTGTCTTTATCGCTTTATTTATCTGTGATTATTTTCTGCACATATCTATCTCTTCTCATCATAAAACGTTTGAAAGAAGCATTTTTATGTAAAACAGCCTTGTGTTTAAAAGTATATTTCCGCTGCTTACAAAACTCCAGGTTACAGCGTGCAGCACTGCATTCTAGCGCTGCAAGCAGTAACCATCTATCACTGCAAGCTCAAGTAACTTACAGTGCAGAACGATTGTTTTAAAGATTCTGAAAAATCGACCAAGGTTCATTCACCCCCCCCCTCTGAACCTCGGACACCACTTGGGACCAACAAGTGGTATCAGAGCAAGTTGGGTTAAAAGCCAACCTATCTGGTCACCTACCCAGATCCACCTTTGTCTCGCTGTTTTCCTTGCATAAAAATCATTTTTAAAGCATATCATGGATTCCTCCAATCACAAGCTACCTATGTTTTCCATAGAGGAATATGATGACTGGAAGATTAGAATGCAGGCACACCTTTCGGCCATGAATGATGAGATGTGGACCGTCATAACTGAAGGACCGATAGTTCCCATGAAGGTAAATCCAATGTATGGAAGAGACCATGCAGAAGGAGAGCAACCACCACCAAACCTCCTGATCAAACCACGATAAGAGTGGGAAAACGAAGACAGGAAAAGAGCCAACCTGGATAACGTGGCAAAGAACGCTCTATTTATTACCTTGGATAAGGGCACCTTTAGCAAAGTCAAGACTTGCTCAACATCCAAAGAAATATGGGAAAAGCTGGAGCAAATTTGTGAAGGAACTGAGCTCACAAAGGACAACAAAATCTCCAACGCTACCCAATTATTCGAACTCTTCGAAATGAAGAATGAAGAGACTCTTGAGCAACTAGATCTGAGATTCACATCCATAGTGAATGAACTAGAAGCTCTGGGCAAACACTACACACAGAAAGAAAAGAACATGAAGGTGTTAAGAGCCCTACCAGCGGAGTGGGATAGCAAGACCACTGCCATGAGAGTGTCTATGGACCTGAAGTCCATGAGCACATTTGACTTATTCTCCGACTTGAAAGCATTCGAGTATGACATCAATAGAAGGAGAAAAGAGTCAGATGAGTCAGTCTCCAAAGTTACAGCACTAACCGCCAGAGGAACAAAAGATACAGCAACCGCCAGTTGCAGTAAGCAGAGTGAGGATACAACAGAAGTTGCTGAAGAGGATATGGCACTCCTCCTAAAGAAATTCAGGAGATTCATCAAGAGCAACAACAATAGCAGCAACACCAACCTCAACAAAAAGAATGATTTTAGAAGAAGTCACTCAACCCCTCAGGTATCTTCTTCTCCTCAGTCAAATACAGGGAATGTTGACGTGTGCTATAATTGCAGGAAGCCTGGACACTACGCAAGGAATTGTCCTTATCCAACAGTGCACAAGTATCCTGAAGGAGAAAGAGAACAGAGGAGAGATAAAAGACGAGAGGAAAGACACAAGCTTCGAGCTCTCATAGGAGAGATGGAGAAAGCCAAGGATGCAGTAGTTCCGAAGGAAGTACTGAAAGCTGTAGAATCCTCTGACAGCGATGCTGAAACCTCATCCTCTGATGAAGAAGCACTCATATGCCTGATGGCTAAAGACGGCGAGGACAGCGAAGAAGATGAGGTAATTTACCAACCGTTGTCCATACAAGTTGATGAGGAGCTGAACATGATCCACTCCTTGAAAAGGATCATGAGTGATTTCGAGCAAATCAACTCAATTCATGAGGAGCTTAAGGTGGAGAATGAGAACCTTAGAATCGATAATGAGATTCTCAAGAGCAAAAACATCGACATTGCCAGAATGCTCGCTGCACGAGAGTCTGATAACTCAAAGTGTAGTAAGCAGCAACAAGAGATCTCTAGATTGAATCTGCTGATCACTGAGCTAAGATCTGAGAAGGAGATCTTGCAGTCCAAGATGAGAACGTTCACCAAATCCTCAAAGGACGCAAGAGATTGCATAAACAGTGTCAGAGATCCCTTTGTGATTTCAGGCATAGGTTACAGCAATCAAGGCTCTCAGAATACAGCAAGCACATCCGAAGCTGTGAATTTTGTTCAAGCTAAAACTCCAATGGAGAAAGAGTTACTTTGTGATTCTGAAAAGATACTGAACAAAACAGCATTGACGGATAAAGGGAAGAAACCCCAATGCTCAACTGCAGGGAATAAGTCTGCATCTAAGACTTGGCTGCAGCAGAAGTCATCTGCTGCATGCAGCAAAAAGATGCAGCAACCAACAAAGTTGCAGCATAGAAGAAACTTTCCCACCAATACTAAGACCTATATGTCTAAACCTCAAGGAGGGTATACTCCAGGGAAGTATGGTGGAAGACCACACTACAAGGGTACTGGTAACACACATGTTTGCCGAGCACACACTTTTAACAAGCAGTTTTCCAAGATAACTGCATACAGCTCGAGAACCAACAAATCTTACAGTAGATCAGTTACTGTTAAGAAAGTTTGGGTTCCCAAAGTAACTAACCCCAAAGGACCCGTATGGAAATGGGTACCTAAATCTGTTTGAGTTTGTTACAGGTTACAGTGCCAGGATGCAGCAATGATGTATGGTATATCGACAGCGGCTGCTTAAGGCACATGACAGGCAATAAAGAGACGCTGAAAGACTTCCAAGAATGCAAAGGACCAAAGGTCATATTTGGAGATGATTCCAAAAGAAGCACAAAAGGAAGCGGATGCCTAGTCAAGGGGAACATAAAGATCAAGGATGTATCCTACGTAAAAGGGCTTAGATACAATCTTCTAAGCATCAGTCAGTTCTGTGACAAAGGATATACAGTGGAATTCAACCTCAACAAGTGCTTAATCAAGGACAGCACCACAAATGAAGTAAAGCTTACAGGAACAAGAAGAGGAAATATCTACCTAGCAGATTGGAATTCCTCCACTCAATTAACATGCTTCATAGTGAAAAGTCCACCGGAGCTGAGCTGGCTATGGCACAAACGATTAAGTCACCTGAACTTCAAGACTATCAACAAGCTAGCAAGAAAAGGCCTCGTGAGAGGATTACCAGATGTAGCTTACAAGAAAGAGAATGTCTATGGAGCGTGTCAAAAAGGGAAGCAACTTAAGAGCTCTTTCAAGGATAAGATTCAGAAATCGTCTCACAGAATTCTAGACCTTCTACACATGGACCTCTTTGGACTAGTAGAACCAGTAAGCTTGAGCGGGAAGAAGTACTCTCTAGTAGTAGTGGATGACTACTCCAGATACACATGGACGATCTTTCTAGCAAAGAAGTCGAAAACTCAAGAAAAGCTACCTGGCCTCATAAAGAAAATTCAGAATGAAAAGAGCTTGAGCATAGTGAAGATAAGATCAGACAGAGGAACCGAGTTTACGAATAAATTTATAGAGAAATTCTGTTCTGACAATGGTATTCGTCATGAATACTCTGCTGCAAGAACACCTCAACAAAACGGGGTTGCTGAAAGAAGAAATAGAACCCTCAAAGAAGCAGTAAGGACGATGATAGCAGAAGCAGAAATATCCAAGAGATTTTGGGCTGAGGCAACCAACACTGCATGCTATACGCAGAACAGATGTTTAATCATCAAGGATCTTAACAAAACACCGTATGAAATATGGAATGGTCATACACCAAACATTTCCTATCTACATATCTTTGGATGCAGGTGTTATGTTCTCAACAATGGAAAGGAACATCTGAAGACTTTTGATGCTAAATCAGACGAAGGAGTATTTCTAGGATACTCTGCTGTAAGTAAAGCCTTCAGAGTGTTTAATAAAAGAACCCTGGTGGTAGAAGAATCTGTACATGTGGTGTTTGATGAACCACATTGTGACACAAAGAAGCTGGAAAAACCACCTGAAGAAACATCTCCCAGAAAAGAGAATGTTGTACCATACATAGAAGGAGTTCTGCCTACAGAAGAAGATAAAGATGAAGAAGCTGCAATCTTGGATGCAGCAGACATTCTTACAGCAGCAGAACCTCCTGCATTACAGCAGCATGATGAGCAAAATACACCAACGCACATTTTTGAGCCAGATAGGACATGGCTTAGAAATCATCCAAGAAATCTTATTATAGGAGATCCAGCCATCGGTGTAAGGACAAGAAGATCCATCCCACATGAAGCAATGTTTGCATGCTTCATATCACAATCAGAGCCTAAGAATGTTGAAGAGGCACTGCAAGATAGCAACTGGGTACAGGCCATGCAGGAAGAATTGAATGGATTTGAGAGAAATCAAGTATGGCAAACAGTCGCTAGACCGACCCATCAAGGTGTAATTGGAACAAAGTGGGTGTTCAAGAACAAGCTAGATGAATCAGGAGTCATTGTAAGAAACAAAGCAAGATTAGTTGCTAAAGGATACTGTTAGGAAGAAGGAATTGATTTTGATGAGACTTTTGCACCTGTGGCAAGGCTAGAAGCAATAAGAATCTTCTTAGCCTATGCAGCACATATGAATTTCAACGTCTATCAAATGGATGTTAAAAGCGCATTCCTGAATGGTCTCCTTACAGAGGAAGTATATGTTGAGCAACCTCCTGGTTTCGAGGATCAAGCAGAAGAGAAGGTGTACTGTTTACAAAAGGCCCTATATGGACTGAAGCAAGCACCAAGAGCTTGGTATGACACCTTATCTCTCTATCTTCTGGAAAATGGTTTTCAGAAAGGAACGATCGACAAAATGCTGTTTAGGATACAGGACGGAGAGAGTGTACTTCTTGTACAAATTTATATGGATGATATTATCTTCGGATCCACAAACAAAGAGCTATGTGAGAAATTCTCCAACCTGATGCAGTCAAAGTTCGAGATGAGTATGATGGGAGAATTAAGTTTCTTTCTCGGACTGCAAGTAAAACAGCTTCCTACAGGAACCTTCATCAATCAAGTCAAGTATACAAATGAACTTATCAAGAAATTTGGCATGGAGAATGGAGCAGCAACGTCCGTTCCCATGTCCACATCCATAAGTCTTGACAAAGATGAGGAAGATAAAAATGTTGACATAACCAAGTACAGACGACTCATTGGTTCATTGCTGTATCTCATAGCAAACAGGCCAGACATTATGTTTGCAGTAGGAGTCTGTGCTAGGTTCCAAGCAGCACCGAAGGAATCACATCTTTTAGCTGTAAAAAGAGTGATCAAGTATCTGAAAGGAACTCAGGAAGTAGGCCTATGGTATCCTAAGGAAGGAGGATTCAAGCTCAAAGGCTACTCCGATTCAGATTATGCAGGCTGCAAGATTGATAGGAAGAGTACTAGTGGGACGTGTCAATTTCTGGGAAATAGACTTGTCTCGTGGTTCTGCAGAAAGCAGACCTCAATTGCAACCTCTACAGCAGAAGCAGAGTATGTTGCAGCAGGAAGTTGCTGTGCGCAGATTCTCTGGATACAGCAGCAACTTAGAGATTATAGGATAGAAGAAAAAGAGACGCCAATTCTCTGTGACAATACGAGCGCTATTGCAATTACCCATAATCCTGTCTTTCACTCAAGAACAAAGCACATTGACATTCGTCATCACTTTATAAGAGATCATGTTGAGAAGAAAGATGTCGTGCTTGAGAAGGTTCACACGGATCTACAGCTGGCAGATATCCTTACAAAACCTTTGAGTGAATCTAGGTTTTCTATGCTTCGTAACGAGCTAGGAATCCTTAAGCTGTGAAGAAAAAGAAAATGTAAGATCGCAGGGGGAACCTCTGCATGCTTGCAGAAAGCAGTAAAAATGGTACTGTAAGCTACTCGTCAATATAGCACTGGGTTCAGACAGCGCTGCAACCTACATTCTTACAGTACAGCATCTATCGAAGAAATCTAGCAGCATCAGGTTACAGCATTAATTTCAAAAGGAGTATTGATTGCTCTGCAACCTCGTACTAGAGATGCTGCAACCTTAAAAGACATTTATTTAGGCGGCAAAGGGCATGTCTTTCAGCATTAAATGCATGACTGCGGGTGTCAGGAAGTGGAAAGGGCGCTGACAGAGCCCACACGCCAAGTAATTATTAGCGACGATTTGACATCTCTGCTTTTTTTCCTGAGCCACTAGATCATTTCTCTGATTTATCTCAACCGTCTATCTCGCACGTCTCTAGGGAACCGCCATATAGACCAAATTGTGCCATTTGAAATTCTCTTTTCATCTTCAGAGAGAGAAACGCTGTGATCGCAAGAAAAATTTTCTAAGTGCAAAACCCTTGTCTCTCTCTCTCTCTCTATCTCACAAAGATTTCAATGGCTGCCAGAAAGACCATCGTTCTTGATGGAAGAATGATCAACAAGGAGAACATCTTGGAGTCAGGGTTGTATGATAATACCCTGATCAAGAGAATCTTTGACGCTCTACAACAGACCCAAGTCCTAGGGCTGTTGACCACGGTATATGCTGGCTTCTCCACGGAGTCAGTACAGAGGTTTTACGCCTACGCTAGGCAGGCGGAGGAAAGGAACTGCATCCTGTTCCGGATGGATGCAGATGGAGAGGAACGGTCGCTGACCGTTAGAGATATCTCCACCACCTTCAGCATTTCGGCTGCAGGGTTGACCCCCAGCCAGTTGGCGACATATGGGGAGGCATCGGCTCAAGAGATGTGGAATCTCTTTCGAGCAAAGGATGCAGGGGTTGAAATCAAGAGAAGCGCCCCCAAGAAGCTCTTCAAACCGGAGTTTGAACTTCTCCACGACATCTGTGCGTACTTCATCGAAGGGAGGACAGGGAGTTACGACAAGTGCACAGATCTCCGGTTCCGGATCATGTCTGCCATCATGGCCGGAGAAAAGGTGAACTGGGCGAGGTTCATCATGAAGAGGCTGTGGGAGGAAGCAGAGAAGATAACGGAGCGTTGGAGCTACGGTATCACCATCTGTTCTCTGCTCTGCAAGCTTGGCCTTCAACTTGCAGCACCCGCCCCCATTCATCCTGGAAAGTATCTCGGGGAAAAGAAAAAGGGCAGGACCCAGCCGAAGGCTGCAGGAGCAGGAGTTGCAAGGAAGAAAACCAAAGACAAAAAGAATGCAACTCTTGCTTTGCAAGATGGAGCTGCTATCAGCGGGGAAGATGCTGAAAAAGAGGATCCTTCGAGTCCTCTTCCTGTTATCAAGAGGAGTTCAGGAAAGGCTGTACCTGAACTTGAATCCTCTTCCCCAGATGATGACGCACCTTTGGTGAGAAGGGCTCCACGCAGCAAGAGAGCTGCTGGTGCTGTTGGGGATGTGTCACATCTGCCTGATATGGTTGTAGTTGACCTTAGGGATGTGTCACATCAGCTTCGGGAGCCACATCAGCACCGGGTCGAGCCAACTGAAGAAGAAGCTCGTCTACAAACAGAAGCTTCAGTGCTCGATCCCACCTTTCCGGCTGCTAGAAATATGCCGGCAGAGTACTCTCTTTGGAGAGAGATGCGGCTGTCTAAAGGAGAAATCCTGTTGAAGTGGAAGGATTTCCTAACAGTCGAGCAAGCTGTCCTGGAGTGGGCCAAATCAGAAGATATTCTGGCACTCCTGCAATCTGACTTTGCAGCAAGAGTTCAAGAGCTCGATGGCTGCAGCGCTACACAGGGAGCACAGGACAAGGGAAAGGGCAAAGCTCTTGCAGAATCCGACTCTGCAGAGCTGCCGATGAAAGCAGCAGTGGAAGATGTGCAGGTCTTCCTAGCCCCGGCTGCAGAGGCGGTAAGAAAGGGCGATGATGTCGCATTTGCTCAGGAGCAAATCAACACCTTGGGAGTGGAGCAGGCTGAAGAAGCCATGCTGCATCTAGCGCTGCAACAGAGCCTGAAGGAAACCAGGATGCAGCACACTCCAAGAAGGATGCGGGGAGAAGGCAGTTCATGTTCAAATCAGATGAACTCCCCTGCATACGAGCAAGTAGTTGAGGGCCTCTCCAACATTGTCACGCTGGATCGCTTGGAGGAGGAGGAAGCCCAACTACTGGATTATGGTGACTCCCCAGTGCGCGAAGATGAAGATGCTGCTCAAGCAGACTCTGAGGGGGAACCATCCACCATAATCAGGAATATCATCTCAGACATCTCTGAGATTGTCGATGAAGCATCTACGGAGGGAGTTGCAGAGGTGGTACTCCCTGCACTGGACGCGACAGCATTGCAGCCAGCAACCACCCTTCAACAGGAAGAAGGAGCTGCAGAAAAGAGAAGGGTGGAAGCTGAGATCCTAGCAGCAATAGAGGATACAGTGCTGAATACTGTGATCGCTGCAGGAAGCCATGCAGAGCTGCAAGAACCGACTCTTGCAGCAGAGACTGTCGAAGCTGTTTCTGGACCGGCCGAGGAGACGGGGTCCGTTGAGAAGACCTCAGTGGAGGATGTTGTTCTGACAACACTCCCTGAGTGTGAGAAGACCTCAGGTGGGGAGGCTGTTCAGACAGTACCCACTGAGGATGCTGTAGTTGAGGCCGAAGTATCCCCAGTGCAGCTAGAGACACCTCGTGAGGAGGTTGATGCTGCAGCCGCTGCTAGCTCTCAAGTACCTTCAAAGGTCACTGCAGCGAAGGATACTGTGGACGCCAATATGTCGGATGCCGAATTCGTAAGATGGATGAAGGAATGGAACATTGCTGTTCATGGGTCAAAATCTGGAGGAGCCGTTCCTGTCCCAGTCTTATCCAGCGAAGAGGAGGCAGAAGAAGAAGAAGGAGATGAACACCCATCCTCAAGCTCTACAAGCTCTCATACCAGCAAGAATGAGGATGTGGTTGCTGCTGAAGTACCGAGGCAGGATGCAGCACCAGTATGCCAAGAGGTTATCCCATTTGCTGCATCCACTGCTGCCTCAACAAGAAGGAATTCAGGGCTGACTCCTGATGAATCAATCAACAGAGTCGAGACCGCTGTTAGACATCTGCTGCATGCTCTCCAAGAGCATGAGTCTACCATGTGCAATAGTCTCAGGGTCAGTGCCCAATTCCATGCTGAAACCATGACGGGTTTCAAGAAGGACCTCGAAGTGCTGCCGGACATGATTAAGCATACTCTCAATGATCATTCGAACAGGCTGTACTACGATCGGGTTAGGATGGAGAAGGAGTTGAAGGTTGAAGCTGCTCTGACGCGCCAAGAAGTCAGGCAATGCAAGCTGCATGCTGAGACTGCCTCAACCAGACTCAACCATCACTCACAAGTCCTGGAAACACTTCTAGATCGTGTCTTCGATCAATCTCAGAGAACCAGAAGTGTGGACGACAGGTTGGGGAATCTGGAGCTGATTGTAGGAGAGTTGAGGGACATCATGGTCCGAGCTTTCCCTCAGCATGTCGATGCTCCAGAGCCAGCCCCTGAACCGACCCGACGCCCACGATCTAGGGCGGTCCCAGCAGCTCCTGCTCAGCCCCCGGCTTTTGATGATGCCAAAAAGGGGGAAAGGTTTGAAGAGAAATACAGGAGCAAAGGGGCGACTGAACCTGAAGAAGAGGAAGAAGATGATGACCAGCAACCTCTCAGCAGGAGGAGGAGGAGGTCTGGATCATCTGCTGCTGCTGATATCCCTTCTCCGAAGAGATGGAGAAGAGATGATGATGGAGCTGGTGGAGCCGGTGCAGCTGCTGGAAGAAGATCTGCTGCAGGTTCTGCACACAGCAGAGCTGCAAGCAAGGATGCAGCACCGCCCAGCTATCATCATAAGAGAAGGGATGATAGCCAGCAGCAAGGCTCAAGGAAGAGGATGAGCGGGGACGAGTCTGAGAATCAAAGGCGCCAGTATGAAGAAGCTGCAGATCCTAACGCCTGGATTCAAAGACTCGGTGTAATTGGTGAAAGAAAAATATTCCCAAACAACTTCTACCAATTCCCTCCTCAAGAAATCCCTCGCCTTGACACAGAGAACATCTCTGCTGAAGTGTCCGTGTTGATGGATCAAAGACCTGAAGGAGAAAACATGGCTTGGAGATTCGACATCTTCAAAGAAGTCAGATTGCCTTTTGATCGGAATCCAACATTTGAGGCGATCACCATTTTCAAAAGATCAGAGTACCTCAGACACTTCAGAGATCTATGCAGACAAGGCAAATTCAGCAAGTATCATACCTGCAAGACTACTTTGAGAAGGTATGAACAGCTCGTTCGCGAAAGAGGCCTTGACATTCAACAGCTGTACATCGATAGAGTCAAGGAAGGGCTGATTGTACCATTCTGCGAGGACTTCTGGCTGAGATGGATTCAGATTCCTGTGATCAGACACAAGCTGGAAGAGTCCTACCAAGAGTCCATCAGGGACTGGTGGAAAGGATCAAGAGGAAGAGAAGGCCTTGAGAGGTTTGAAAGAAGAGCAGACGAATCTGCAAACAAAAGGTCTTCGTTTTACTAAGCTGTATTCATATACCCTCTTATGATCCTTGTTGTATTTTTGATGTTGTAAAAATTTCTATCTCTTAAATGAAGAAATTTTTCTTTCTGCTCTGACCAAGTTCAATTCTTATGAACTCATGCATGCTGTTTGTGTTTTCCTGTTGAGTTTGTTGAAAGGAATAGCATGATGCATCTCTGATGAATCCAGGATTAGACTTATTTAATTCAAAGTTGTGCAAGCATGTAATCTGGATAAACCATATGAGTTAAAGTAAAATGAAACTTCTTCATGAACGAAATATTGTAAAGGTTTTGTCATCATCAAAAAGGGGGAAATTGTTGGGATTTCATTGTTTAGATTTTGATGAAACAAACCAACCATGAAATAGAAAGTTTTGAGTACCCCCATTTTTCACATTGTTTAAGTGAATAAATAGACTAGAATTGAGTCTTGAGTCAAAGATTGAAATGGAGGTTAAAAGAGGATAAAGCTGCATCTAAGCTTTAAAGGAAGATATCGCTGCAAGAAGGCAGGATACAGTATCGCTGTAAGAAGGCAGGATACAGTATCGCTGTATGAAGGCAGGATACAGCAAAGCAAGGAAGAATGGCGTGCAGCTTCGCTGCATAAAAAGGATACAGGAGTACTGCTAGAATGAAGTTACAGCAGCACTGCCAGACGATACTACAAGCAGGTCTAAAATACAGCAGCACTGAAAGTATACATCAGCTGCACAGAGACCAAGAATACAGCGCCAACTACAAGACGAAGTATCCTGTAAATCCCAGGAAGGATAAATGCAGTACGAGGAACGGAGATCCAAGCAGGGACAAAAGAGCCGTTCAAGAAAAAGTCAAAGTAGCAGACACGGAGCCAATAAGAAGATGCCACATGGACTGACGCGCCGCAGAAAGCTGCGAAGCTGCAACTGCCGCATTAAATGCTCCGAAAAGAAGGGTCAGTCGCATTAAATACGAACCATACTTTGGCCAGGCTATTTCAAATTCAAAAGAGGGATGTCTCCTTCAACGGACATCTTTTCCTACAAGTATAAATAGAGGTCGAGGAGTACTGAAGCTGACTACTGTTACTGAGATATAATTTCCATACGCAAAAGTTTCGGGCTTACAAATTTAAAGTATTCAAGCCAACAGTTTCAGTCACTCAACCTATCGAAGTGAAGCAGAGTTCAAGCTGAAAGATTCCTCACGGATTCAGAAGCTCACTTCGAAGCACAAGTTGAAGAAAACCTTTTTATCCTTTTAACCTTGTTGCTGTGTGCTTAGGTTGTTTTAGTGGTGTCAAGCAGTTGATAGGAGAGATCCTTGCTGTTTGTTTTAGTTGTCTAGTGTTAGGCAGCTTCCCTGTGTGGGAGTATAGAACCCTGTGTGGGTTAGCCTTTGAAGTTTGCAGTTGCTGTGTGTACGCTGGACTTCAGTAGGTGGTTTGCTTTGTAAAGTTGATAGATTGTTAAGAGAGTCCTGTAATTCAATCTTTCTTAACAAAGTTCCTGCTCGAGGAGCAGTAGAGTGGACGTAGAAGGATTACACCACCTTCGAACCACTATAAGCCATAAGTGTCTTTATCGCTTTATTTATCTGTGATTATTTTCTGCACATATCTATCTCTTCTCATCATAAAACGTTTGAAAGAAGTATTTTTATGTAAAACAGCCTTGTGTTTAAAAGTATATTTCCGCTGCGTACAAAACTCCAGGTTACAGCGTGCAGCACTGCATTCTAGCGCTGCAAGCAGTAACCATCTATCACTGCAAGCTCAAGTAAGTTGCAGTGCAGAACGGTTGTTTTAAAGATTCTGAAAAATCGACCAAGGTTCATTCACCCCCCCTCTGAACCTCGGACACCACTTGGGACCAACATTATATAATCAATAAATTAATAATTTATTAATTTAGAGAGGTTTTAACGGATGTACATAACTAACTTTTAAAATTCCAGGGTTGTATAATCCACTTATAATGTACATTAGTTATTGATGATAAATAAATTAAAACACAAGTTTTAATTACCATTCAGAAAATGTATTACTCACATAATCATGTTAATTTACTTACATAATTTACTTTGCCAAAGTAAAAGAATGGTTCATGGACTTACGTATATGTACATTATGTAGAAGTAGATCAATATATAATGATTCATTGTGTTGTTTCTAAACCATACACAACAATGACTTCTCATCTAAAAGGTGTTCGAAAATCAACCATGACCACCCAACAACGAAAAATGTTATGTGAGTATAAGAGAGATTAGCCCGGGTGCACTTAGAAAGACTTGGTACAAATGGGTTGAAAAAAGTTTTAATCTCAAAGTTAGTCGAGCAACAATATCAAACACTCTCAAGCGATCAATGGTGATCCTATCAACTGACTTTGAGAAATGTAGTTCTTCAAAGCATCAAAAACCAGCCAAGTATCCGGATATGGAGAAGGTTGTTTATGAGTGGTTTCTCCAACATCAAGAACGTGTGAATATAACCTGAGAGTTAATCTTGGAGAAGACGAATGTGGCGCTGAAACTTTTATATCCTGAGAATCCTTCAGAGCCTCATCTTTCCCAAGGTTTGCTTGAGAAATTCAAGTCTAGGCACTGTATCAAATCATATCACCGTTTTGGAGAGAGCGGCTCAGTCGACACACATGATATGGAGAAGAAATTGGAGAACATAAAGAAAAGATCAATCAATTAATTTCCAATGAAAGATGTTTTTAATATAGATGAAACTGATTTTGTTGGGAATTTTCCCAACATCCTGCCTTGAGTCGGAGCTTAAATTGGTGCGAGGCACAGCTCTGCCAGGTTTGAATTCGTTAGCGCAAACCTACATAAGTATAAGGCATTAAAGTTGCGTCCTATGCCCACTATATATCCTTTTGGTGTAACAGTAAGCGCTTGATGGTCCCAACAAGTTTGTTTTAAAAGTTACAGACTAATCATTCACTTACAACAAAACAACTTGAGGGTAAAAAATAGGACAAAGAAAGGCTTACAGTTGTTATTAGTTGCAATAATGATGACTTGAAAAAAATTCCTCTATGGATTATTGGTAAGTATGCAAAGCCATGTTGTTTTAAGAATATCAATATGAATAGCCTGAATTGTGAATATCATGCCAATAAGAGAGCATGGCTTTTTGAAGAATATGTTCGTTGGTTAGATGAACAAATGCATGGCAGAAAAATTCTTTTGATAGTGGATAACTGCCCAGCCCATTCAAACAATATTCAAGGGCTGCAAAATATTGAGTTATTTTTCCTACCACCAAACATGACTTTGAAATCCAACCATGTGATGCCGGGATAATAAGAGCATTTAAAATGTACTACCGTAAAAGATTTTACAGTAAAATTTTGGAAGGCTATGAGTTGGACATATCTTCTCTAAAAAAGATCAATGTTCTAGATGCTATAAATATGGCAGTCTTAGCTTGGACAACAAATGTTCAACAAGAGGCAATAGCAAATTGCTTTCGACATTGTAAAATTCGTTTGGCGAATCAAACTGGCTTAAGTAATTTAAGTGATGCAACTCCCGGAGAAGACATTTGTGAGCTTGAGAACATGATCACTGGTATGCGTTATCAGAATAAAATTGATGTGAATCACTTGCTAGACTTTCCAGGTGAAAATAATCAATGTTACATAGTTTAGAGTTTAGAAGAGATAGTGGTTGATGTCATTCAAAATCCGGTAGATGATGAAGTGGATGATGTTTCAATAGTTTTACAACCGGTCACTCGAAAAGAAGCATTGCAAGCGGCAACAACTCTTCATAACTTTTTATTGCAATATGAGAAGACAACGCCGCAACTCTTGGGTGCAATTGGGAGATTTAAAGATGAGATCGATACAGATTTGAAGTTCAACAAAAAGCAAGTAACAATAGATTCTACTAAATTGTCTTAGAATGTTCAAGTGGATAACATATATATATATATATTTGAGAATTTTTAATAATTATTAATTTATAGTTTCATCAAGACTTTAAATATACACTAGGATTTCCAAAAAAAAAATTATCTTATTATTTAATTGATTGATGTCCAAATTTGAAATGGTCCCAAGTTGGGACCGGATACACTATTAATTTTATCTAGGTCATTAATTTATCGAGTATTATTTTATGAAGGTTTTACTGTATTGATATATATATATATATATATATTATCTATACATGCAGGTATAACATTGAAGCATTCAGAAATAACAATATGATTTTGCTGTATATTCCAATAAAAACATCATAATGAAGCAAAACATACCAACCAAACATAAAGTAAGATAATTATCCCAAACAACTCACTTCTCTCCTGCAGTAGAAAAACATGACTTTAAAACATATAGATATTATTGATTGTCATATAGATAACATGCAAGTCTTCTCTTCTTAGCTATAATTGTCATATAGATAACATGAAAATACATATTAAGTCTTCAAAAAATACATATGTTCACCATATTGATTAATAAATCACTTTCAACCAATCACAATTCAATAGTTCTAAGATTTTCTAAAGAATTTATTATTTTATGATTAAATGACCTATATATGAAAATAGAAAACCATTAAACAACCATGGAGAAATAATTAAGTGTTCATGATTTGAACACCATTACTGATTCAATATTTCACTTAAATCTCACAAAGTCAATAAGATCATAAACACTTAAATCAAGAAATTGTTTGCCAACCAACAATGAAATTGATCCGAACAACAAATCACAACATATAATCCAAACCATGTCCTTCAAAAAGAAAGACATGATTCATCCAAAACAAAAATTCAAAAACTAACAATCCCAAACACTGCAAACATTAGCAGAACAATCCACATAACAAAATACAACAAAATAACCAAGTTGCAGAAACAAATAACTAAGCTGCAGAAATCCCTCTTCTCCTTCTTAATTATAGGCTTCCATTACTCGGGCTGTGTCATTAAGAAGTCCTCAATAAGTTTTCGTTTCACAGGCCTCTCATTAACTATCTCTTTAGTCTTCTCATTCTTAATGATAACTTTTTTTTTCCTCATCACCTTTTGTTGAGAACTCATCAATCAGTTTTCACTTGATAGCCCTATCCACTACTACATCTTTTTCATTCTCTTTATTATTCAAACTCTGATTAGCTGGAGTACTGAAACACAAACATGAACACTCAACCTATAATGAATTAATAGCTAATTAGAAAACATTAAAAAAAAACTTATTGCACTACACTAAATCCAAACAAACTTTATCAGACTTAATCTCTTCATCCCCAAGGTTATGCACCATATCAAACCCATGTGCATTAAATTGAAACCATAAGCAATGAATTCACAAAGATTTAGACATCTAAAACTACACATAATAACTCATACATGTAGATAGTGATTTACCTGATTTGCTTCTACTAGACCAACATTAAATTCTAGCTCAGTTCGTATCCTCCTAACAATATAAGCCCCATAAAAGCATGATACTTGATCTGGTGCCACCTGCAACTTAAAAAATAGTTCCCTATCAAGAAGGTTGCTTATCTCACTTGACAACAAATAATCTGAATCCATAACCTAACAATAAATATGATCAAAATGTAATAAAATACCAAGGCCAAATAAAAACAACATAAGTACAATAAAAATTAAAAAAAATACATATTGTTGATGCAATTCCAGAGCTGTCTTCCCCATGAACTCAACACATTGTTGATCCCAAAGAATCACAGATGCATTGTCAGTTGAATCTTGAATCAAAACCTGGATTTTAAATCTATACACAAAAATATTTTGAAATTAGCTTCCAAGAACAATTCTCCAACAATGGAAAACAAAAAAAAGTCTCATAGAACAAATTATGATGAAAAATATACTTAGGATTGCCAGACGAATTAAACTCATCACAACTTGTGCAGTAGAACCTTTGATCAGCCTTACTTAATTTCTTGAAACACCTAAGGCAAGACATGTACCACCAATCCGCAACTGACTTAATGCAAACAATCCTAGCATTTACCCAAAAAGTTCCTGCCTAATAAAAAAAATACATGAACATAACAAACCCCCACAAAATACAGGACCAAAAATTTATACATCAATACATAAATTCATTAAGTATGTTCCAATATGTATATACAAAATTTTTATATAAGATATCATAACATTATAATACGTAGCATATTATGCTTTGGTTACTTTTATATGTAATACATGTATACCTCTGAACAGCTTTCGTCGGCACAAATGTAGAATTATTATAAGAGCTACACCACCTCTTTCAACCTTCTCTATAAATTGATCGACAAAAAGCTTCCCATAAAGTGCAACTAAGATGATTACCACTGCAAAACCAGACACAAACCATAAACAGAAAACATACTCAAGTAATTTTAAAAAGTTGAATATAAACTATACTAACTCATGATCTTCCAACACTACTTCCATCCTCTGTGTCTCGTGTTCATTGTTACTATGAACAAACAGTCAACTCACACTAATAACATGTCCAATAACATCTACAAAACATATATTATTCATGTTAAGTAACATATACATAAAAGAATTAATACAATAATCATCCTACTAAAAACTAATGTCCTACCTATCAAGACTATTTCATCAATATCCAGAGGATTGCATACTTCAGTAAATGGTTTGAACAAAAACATATTATTAGGAAAACCTAGTTCAAAGGACTCAGTAACTCATGTATCGTTAATGAAGATTAACATATATCGATTTGTTGTTATCTTGAATCTCATCTTATTGTTAGTCATAACAAAGTTCTCCACAACATACAATGCACCCTTTGTCAAGTTCATGTTCAGTCTAGAAAGCAAATCACTCTTGATGCTTGCATGGATTCTCTGCCCCTGTTACAAATAAATATCAGAAACTGAACATGGGCTCTTTGTAAATTTGCAGAAACAGCTACACATGAAATAACCTACAACTTCTTTATACCTCAATGTCATGGAATATGCATTCAACACTGTATATTCCATCATAATTGTCAAATGCAGGAACGTGATACCAGCAAACTAAGTAAAACTTTAAAGCCCACTGCGTCCTAGACGGACCAATCTCGCGTACCAAACTGAAGCATAATGCCATACTGCAAAGATAGAACTTCGAATCAGACCTTTAAATACTAAAAAGGAATGCACAGAGCAGATTAAATGAAAGGTACATACATTCAATTGCAGAGATATTTTTACAATTTAAACTCTTATAAACTTTTGCTTTTGTTGAAATAGAAAACTTTGCCAACAATGTCAACATCAATTTTTATAGAGCAATTCCTGTGGAATCCGATGAGCCACTGAACAACCTCATGCTTGCTATTAAGGAAGATTCCAGAGAAGCATCTTCCTAGTTTTGTTAGACTTATTTAGTGGAATTTGTAATTATTTTATGATTATGTTTCCTTTCATATACTTTGTAATTGTATATATTATTGCGGTATATTTTTATAGAAAATTAACTTTTCCCATAATTCTAATTCTCTATATGGTATGAGACTTGATCCTGAATACACAATTCCGCTGCCCTACACCTCTTGCCGTCATCTCTCATTCTCTATTTGAAAACCATGACAGATTTCAGTGAAAAAGGGTTCTCAATCCTCTCTATCTCTTATTGATGGCACCTCCAAATCACTCTCCACTAGTTCCAATCAACCAATAATCACTATACCCACCTTCCTTCAACAGATTCAAAAGCTTACGAGGGTGAATTTTACCCAATGACGGGCACATCTCCTTACCATGTTGAATGACCTTGATCTCCAAGGTTATGTTACTGGTGACGTCTCTCTGTCACCTCCTACATCACCAACCTATAAGTCATGGTTCCAACAAGATCAACTTATCCTCTCCACCATCATGAGCTCTTTTTGGGATGAAGTGTTCCCCTTTGCATCCAATACTACTACTTCGTTTGGAGCATGGACCACTCTTCATCAAATATTTATGAGTCGCTCCCGATCTCGAGTCATGCAATTGAAAACTAATCTTGGAAAGGCTTGGATAGGTTCCCATTCTGTAACTGGGTTCCTACACTCTCTCAAAGCCAAAACAGATGAGTTGGCTTTTATTGATACACCTGTCTTGGATAATGATTTTACATGTTATGTTATCAATGGCTTAGGGAACAAATTTCGTGATATTATTGCATCTGATCATGCTCAACCACATTCAATTTTATTCCTTGTCCTTTTTGATATTTTAGTTGCTCAGGAAAATTTTGTCAATGGCCTTGAAGAGCACAAGTCTCAACTTGTGGTGTCGGCTAAGACCGCCCAAAATATATACCTTAGCTACTCGCAATTCTCAGCCGACTCAATACCATTTTCCCAACAACAGAGGCCGCAACTAATGTTATAGGAACTATCATGGTGGCTCCGGTAGGGGACGTCATTCTGGTAACCAAGAAAGACTTATTATAATAATTATCATAATAATAATAATCAATCATTTATTATTTATCAGATTTGCCAATTTCCTGGCTATGTTGCTCTCAACTGTCGTCATTTTCAGACAATAACCAACTTGGCTCGTTTGCCAAACACATTCACTCCTCCTAATTCTTGGATAATGGATTCGGGTGTTTCACACAATATGACCTCTGATCTTAGGAATTTATCTCTTCATTCTGAATATGACGGGACCGACGAAGTTCAACTTACTGATGGTTCTTCTATACCGATAACACATACTGGTACAAGCCTTTTATATTTTCCATCGCATACCTTTTGTTTGAATGATGTTTTATGTGTGTCTCAGGCTTAACAAAATTTATTATCTGTGCATCAATTCACTCGAGCCAATAATGTATCTGTGGAATTTTTCCCATCTTCTTTTATTGTGAATGATCGTCGTATGGGGGTAGCAATTGATCAAGGAACATGTGATAAAGGGGTTTATCATCTTTGACCTCCTGTCTTTTATTTAAAGTCAATAACTAATTTTAGTACTCTTGGTCTGCGTATCGAAACCGAAATAACCGAACCGAATTTATTGGTAAAATCCTTAACCGAACCGAAACCGATTTTATGGGTGATCGAAACCGAACCGAAAATCGAATTTTTGGTTCGGTTTTCGGATAACTGAAATGAGAAAAACATCTAGATTTTTACCTAAAATATATCAAATTACTCATTAATCATCCAATAATAATAATAATAATAATAAATCTACCAAACAAAATATTGAATTTTAAAACTAGCAGACAAACGATCCCTAAACTTAGGTAGTAGCAAACTAAATAAAGTAAATATAGCAATTAGCATGATACTTATAAAAAACTTAGGCAGAAGCAAACTAGACAAAGCAAATGTAGTAATTAACATGACACTTATAAACTATAGTCCTTACAAAACTCAACAAATACCACATCACAAATTACAGATTCATTCCAACTTGGACAACCTTCATTTTAAAAAGATAAAAAAGACCTGGACAGCCTTCAAATCATTGACTGTTGAATACATTTCCAACTTCATTTTCCTTCAAGATCAAATTCCTACATTGGCATTTGGCAAATCTGAAAAACAAAGAAAAAATAGTTAATCAATAGACTATACAAATATAAATAGATTAACATAATAAATTAAAGAATTATTCAATCAAATAAAATTACCTTTCTTAATGTTCTCAAGCTCTTCCAGTTGCTCTTCAACTCATATGGGGAATTCACCTCGTAGCCAATCTTGGGCACAAACCAAAGCTTCAACTATTTTAGGAGTTAAAGAGCTCCTAAATGCATCTAATACTCTTCCACTGATACTAAATGCTGATTCAGATGCAACAGTTGAAATGGGAAGAGACAATATATCACGAGCCATAAGAGAAAGAATTGAAAATCTATCCGAATTGAACTTCCACCACTTTAAAATCTCAAAATTCTCCGCATCATCTACTATAGTTTCACTCAAATAAACTTCAAGTTCTGTCTTCTTCTTTACACCACCGTCCAATTCCATTTTTTACTTCTTATACCTAGATTTTAGGAGAGCATTAGGCTTGTTGATCAAAGAGCTATCACCAACACTTCCCGAAGGTCTCGAACTAGTGTTTGAGAGGCCACTAGTAGCACTTGCACTTGCTTCACTTTCAGGTTGATATTTCAATTTGTATTCAACAAACAAAGCCTCAAGCCCTTTTTCACACTTTCAAAAAATCTGCCATCCACTTCAGTGCCATAAATAACACCTAATGAGTATTCCATATACTCCAATTTATCCCGTGGATCAAGCACATTCACCCAAAAGATGAGATAGTTCATTTTTTCCGAATCCCCCCAATATTTATCAAACTTCAAATTCATTGACACACCTAATTTTTTTACTTCATCGTCATCACTGGCTATCCAATCATTCAAGATGCAACATAAATCACTAATTTCATTAAAGAAACTATTTGAAGTGACATATGAGGATCCTGATATGCTCAAGGCCATGTCATAGAAATGCTTCAATAAATCTGAGAATTTTCGAGCACAATCCCAATCTTGACTACTTGGAACTCCTTCCCATCCTAAATCACCCACGAAACTCGACTCATTCTCTGCATACCTCTCAAATGCCCTCTCAAATTTTGCAGCCGTATTCAATATTAAATACGTTGAATTCCATCGAGTTGCCACATCTAAGCACAATGAACTTTTGCATTCTATCACTTCCAAATCCACGTACTCTTTGAATTTCCTAAGTCTCGCTGGAGAGTTCCTAATGAACCTAACTGCATCCCTGACTCGTTTTACTGATGGATTTATTTCTTTCAAGCCTTCTGAAACAACCAGATTAATTATATGTGCTATACATCTCATATGAAGGAATTTGCA
Source organism: Scutellaria barbata (assembly GCA_028654395.1). NCBI lineage: Eukaryota > Viridiplantae > Streptophyta > Magnoliopsida > Lamiales > Lamiaceae > Scutellaria > Scutellaria barbata. Next base: position 6,245,658 of record CM053654.1, read on the forward strand.
ATCTGCAATACCACCACCCCAACTCATAACTCTCTTTTTCAAAAAATTAAGAGTTGTTTCATTGTTACTAGCATTATCAATAGTTATATAGAGAATATGTTCTTTATCCCCCACTCAAGAATGCAAGTTTCTATTGCTTTACCAAGGTCCTCACCTTGATGGCTAGAAACCGGCACAAAATTAAGAATTTTTTTATGCAAATTCCAATAATTATCAATGAAATGAGCAGTCAAGCACATATAATTAATTCTTTGAATAGAATTCCACGTGTCAGTTGTGAGGCAAACTCTCTGGCAATTATTTTTTATGAAAGACTTCAACTTCACCTTCTCTTCAGTAAATAGCCTAAAGCAATCTCGCGTAACTGTCGATCTAGATGGACATTTAAATCTAGGGCATGCTTTACCCAACAAATTATGAAACCCCTTTCCCTCCACAAACCTAAAGGGTAATTCATCAACAATCACCATATGCGCAAGTGCATCCCTAATTTCACCCTCATCATATTTCCAAGTAGTAAGACTACCCATCCTAATATTTACCCTCTCCTTAGTAGGTTGTAAATTTAAAAGTTTTTGTCGGGCATCTAACTTGTTTGGATTTTCATCACAACTTCTCAAATGACTAATAAGAGAGGAAGTCCCATTTTTTTTCGTATTAGCAGCAAGTTCTTTCATACAATAATTGCACTTAACTGTTAAGATATCTCCATCTTCATCTTTGGATTGCTCAAAGTGATTCCACACCTCTGATCTTTTTTTCATTTCTTTCCTCTTTGTCTTTGACTGTGAAGGTCCAGCTTGTTGTTGGCTTGTATCTTGGTCTTGTGGAATAGGTAACTCATCGCCAATACGTGAGCCTTGAGTAGTTTGGGCAACACTTTCTTCTTGTGTGCTAGTTGGCATCTACACATTGAAAGAAAGATATGAATTAGGTTGAATGAGAAGATCAATTAAAAAATAAATGAATGCTAAACAACAAGTATTATCTCATCCACATTAGTTTGTATAACTAATATCTTAAATTTATCGTATTTGATGTGTGCGAGAGGAAGAGGAGAAAACAGATAATAGATCTAAGCTACAATAATTCAATAATGTATTAATCAAAAAGAAAGATGGATAGCAAATGTCCAAAAGCAAATAAAGGTCATACCCAGTGCACTTTAGCTCCAAAAACCGATGACTTCACTACTCTGCTTTTAACCATATCGAGCACCCTATAATTGATCCTCTTTGAAATCCAATTTATTCATCTTTAGCAATCCCCTGATTCCGACCTTATCTCCAATTAAAAGTAACAGTAGTGGATAAACTACCAGCTAGTTATTTGATTATTTAAAGCATTAAACTTCAAATCCCATTAATATAAATACAACATCAACATCAAAGAATGAAAGCAAGCTCTCCTTTTTTGTTGTAAATTTTTAGCTGTAAATAAAGAGTTATAATATAAATACAACATCAAGCATATAAATTTAATAGAGCATATTTTTCATGAAAACTAAACTAAAAAAACATCAAACATATAAATTTGCTCATCAGATCTTACTTTAATGTTTTATTGTCACGAGACTATTGACGATTGAGGACAGTGAAGATATGTGAGATAGTCGACGATTGAGGGGATGCCGGACAGGAGCTCACCGGCTCGGGCTGTGGTCGTCAACGACGGCAAATGATTGGGAATGGGGGATTAGGGTTTCTGGTTTATCTCTTGGAGGCTGGCCGCTGGAGTATAGGATAGAGCTTTCTGTATAGGTTTTTCTTTTACAATTTTTCAATTATTATTATTGTTATTATTATATAATATTATGTAATTAATATATATTAATTTATGAGGAGAATGGATATATATATATATATATTAGAAGTTCGGTTAATTCGGTAATTCAGTTAACCGTAATTGAAAATTTTAAAAATCGAAACCGAAATCGAAAACCGAATTACAGAAAATCTATACCCAAAACCGTAACTGAAAACCGAAATACCAAATCAAAATTTTAAATCGATTTGGTTCGATCGGTTAAATCGGTTTTAACCGAATTCTGAACACCCCTAATCCTACTGACTTCAATACTTAAATATCACACGACCTGGCATTTGTTTTATGGTTAATCATCTTGCTCAGGCTTAGAGCCAATAGAAGTCAAGTAGTTGTCTATTTCCTGGATTCTATCATTACGATCTTAACAAGACGATGAATGCACCAATTGATCCTTCTACACCGCGGCCACCCCTTACATTTTTGGTCAAAAAACACATAGTGGTAGAAAATAGAAAAACCAAGTTCCCCAAGACAACAGAGCCATCATTGTGAGGAGGGTAAAGAGCATCCAAACAAAGGATGAGTTCGTTCATGCTCGTCGAAGTGTATTTTCTTTCAAGTTTCTCTCTAGTGCATTTGTCCAAAGTCTTCGGTAGTTTAAGAGGAAACGTAGTGAACTTAGGCAAGTGAGGGGATGCACGTTCTCGCAAGCCTATAAGTGATTGGTTTTGGGGGCCCGATTCGCCCGTAGAAAGGTCTCAGAGATCCAAGTAGATAGGAAATCTCTAAACTTCTATCTCGAAAGAGCAAGGGCTATTACTCAGCGTAGGGTCCAAAAACCTGACATACCCTTTGTTTGATTTTTTAGAGCACCTAGTAAACCTATTGGATTGACGTTTGACCCCTCGATCATTTACTATCTATCTTTCAGGGAGAATGCCGTGATAGACACCATTACTGAGGCTATAAATGTGGCTTGAAAGCTTCAATAAAATAGACCAATTCTCAAGAATGTCTCCCACCTATATGATTGGTTAGCGATCGAACAACTTTTTTCGTTACTTGAAGGGCTCAATTCATCATGGGTTGTTATTACGCACTCCAACAACTCTTACACTCAAGGCTTATTGTGACTATATTAGTGATGGAAAATCGATTTCGGCTTATGTAATTTTCTTGGGTCCAAATCCGATTTTTTGGAGCTCTCGAAATAAACTGGTGTTGCACAATCATCCACTAAGGCTGAATATCGTGCATTGGCGTCCATTCTTGCGGAGGTCTGTTAAATTTTTCAATTTTTTTAAGAGTTTAGTATCTCTTGTCTTCGCCACATCGCCTACTTTGTAATAATTTAGGTGCTACCCAACTTGCATTACACCCAATCATGCATTCTCGCATGAAACATATTACATTAAACCTACATTTCGTTCATGACTTAGCTGCTAAAGGGATTTTTTCAATAGCATATGTCAACACACTTGACCAACTTGTTGATGTCTTGACAAAATCACTAGCTCAGACGAGATTTTTACTTATACGTTCCAAAATCTCTGTGGTCGATAACTCGTCGATTTTGCAGGGCCGTATTAAGGAAGACTCCAGAGAAGCATCTTCCTAGTTTTGTTAGGCTTATTTAGTGGGATTTGTAATTATTTTATGATTATGTTTCCTTTCATATACTCTTTGTAATTGTATATACTATGGTATATTTTTAATAGAAAATTAACTTTTCTCATAATTCTATTTCTTTATAGTTGTCATCATCACCTACTTTTTAGACCACTCAAAATACTGAAGCTCATGCAACAACTCAGCATATTCCAACCTCATGCACCAAACTCTGCACATACCTGTGTAGGAGATAATCATGATCTGCAGATTTTCATTAATTAGCTAATACCCTTCTATTAGTAGCTAATAGTCTTTTAATATGTGATTGTCTATTGTTGCATTGTTTATTGATCCCTCATTTTAATTGCTGCTAAATTGTGATAGACTCTAACTAATAGTATTTTAATATGTGATTGGTTGTTGTTTTGAGCCCCTATTTTCATTGTTGCTAAATTGTGATTGACTCTAGCTAATAGTCTTTTAATATGTGATTGACTGCTGTTACATTGTTTATTGAGCCCCCATTTTGATTGCTGCTAAATTGTGATAGACTCTAGCTAATAGTATTTTAATATGTGATTGGCTGTTGTTATTGAGCCCCCATTTTCATTGTTGCTAAATTGTAATTGGCTCTAACTAATAGTCTTTTAATATGTGATTGACTGTTGTTGCATTGTTTTTGAACCCCCATTTTAATTGGTGTCCTAAATTGTGATTGACTCTAATTTATTGTTTGTTGAGCTACCTCTCTTGCAAGCAACATCATTAGAATGCATTCACCATATCTCAAACAATGCACCATCTTTATAATATTTTTTTTTGCAACTATAACCTATAAATTACAGATTGTTGGTTAATGATAAATAATTAAATATATAAAATAAATTTTCAGATACATCATTACAAAGTGTTGGTCCCAAGTGGTGTCCGAGGTTCAGAGGGGGGGTGAATGAACCTTGGTTGATTTTTCAGAATCTTTAAAACAACCGTTCTGCACTGCAAGTTACTTGAGCTTGCAGCGATAGATGGTCACTGCTTGCAGCGCTAGAATGCAGTGCTACACGCTGTAACCTGGAGTTTTGTACGCAGCAGAAATAAACTTTTAAACACAAGGTTGTTTTTCTCAAGAATGCTTCTTTTCAAAATGTTTTATGATGAGAGACAGATAGATATGCAGAATATAAGCGCACAAATAAATAAAGCAAATAAAACACTTATGGCTTATAGTGGTTCGAAGGTGGTATAATCCTTCTACGTCCACTCTACTGCTCCTCGAGCAGGAACTTTGTTAAGCAAGATTGACTTACAGGACTCTCCTAACAATCTATCAACTTTACAAAGTAAACCACCTACTGAAATCCAGCATACACACAACAACTGCAAACTTCAAAGGCTAACCCACACAGGGTTCCATACTCCCACACAGGAAAGCTGTCTAACTCTAAACAACTAAAACAAACAGCAAGGATCTCTCCTATCAACTGCTTGACACCACTAAAACAACCTAAGCACACAGCAACGAGGTTAAAAGGATAAAAATGTTTTCTTCAACTTGTGCTTCGAAGTGAGCATCTGAATCCGTAGGGATACTTTTAGCTTGAACTTGCTTCACTTCGGTAGGTTGAGTGACTGAAACTGTTTGTTGGCTTGAATGTTTGAATCTTGTAAGCTTTGAAACTTTCACGAATGGTTTTTAGTTCTCAGTAACAGTATCAGTAACAGCTTCAGTCCTCCTCGACCTCTATTTATACTTGTAGGAGAAAATGTCCGTTGAAGGAGACATCTCTCTTTTGAATTTGAAGTAGCCTGGCTAAAGCATGGTTCACATTTAATGCGACTTGACTTTTCTTTTCGGAGCATTTAATGCGGCAGTTGCGGCTCGTAACTTTCTGCAGCGCGTCAGTCCATGTGGCATCTTCTTATTGGCTCCGTGTCTGCTACTTTGACTTTTTCTTGAACGGCTCTTTTATTCTTGCTTGAATCTCCGTTCCTCGTACTGCATTTATCCTTCCTAGGATTTGCAAGATGCTTCATCTTGTAGTTGGCACTGTATTACTTAACTGACTTGTAAGTCTGCGCTGTATCCTGGGTCCTTGTGCAGCTTATGCTTTGTTTCAGTGCTGCTGTAACTTAGACCAGGTTGCAGTATCTTTCGGCAGTGCTGCTGTAACTTCTTTCTAGCAGTACTCCTGTATCCTTTTCTTGCAGCGTTGCTGCACGCCGTCTTTTCTTCCTTTGCTGTATAGAATTTTTGACTTATTACAGCGGTGCTGTATCTTCCTTCTATCAGCTATGCTGTATCCTGCCTTCTTGCAGCGATACTGTATCCTGCCTTCTTGCAGCGATATCTTCCATTAAAGTTTAGATGCAGTTTTATCCTTGTTTATCCTTCATTTTCGATACAAGACACAAGACTCAATTCTAGTCTATTTCTTCACTTAAACAATGTGAAAATGGGGTACTTAAAACTTCCTATTACATAATTGGTTTGTCTCATCAAAATCTAAACATTGAAATCCCAACAATTTCCCCCTTTTTGATGATGACAAAACCTTTAAATTATTTCGTTCATGAAGAAGTTTCATTTTACATTAACTCATATGATTTATCCAGATTACATGCTTGCACAGCTTTGAACAATTTCAATCTAATCCTGGATTCATCAGAGATGCATCATGCTATTCTTTTCATCATAAGCAACAGGAAAACATAAACAGCATGCATGAGTTCATAAGATTTGAACTTGATCAGAGCAGAAAGAAAAATTTCTTCATTGACAGAGAGAAATTATTACAACATCAAAAATACAAAAAGGATCACAAGAGGATTTATGAATACAACTTAATAAAACAAAGACCTTTTGTTTGCTGGTTCATCTGATCTTCTTCCTGCAAGTCTTTCAAGGACTTCCCTTCCTCTTGATCCTTTCCACCAGTCCCTGATGGACTCTTAGTAGGACTCTTCCAGCTTGTGTCTGATCACGGGAATTTGAATCCATCTCAGCCAGAAGTCCTCGCAGTATGGTACAATCAGCCCTTCCCTTACTCGGTCGATATATAGTTGTTGAATATCAAGGCTTCCTTCCCGAGCGAGCTGTTCATACCTCTTCAATGCAGTTTTGCAAGTATGGTACCTGCTGAATTTGCCTTTTCTGCATAGTTCTCTGAAGTGTCTGAGGTACTCTGATCGTTTGAAAATAGTGATCGCCTCAAATGTTGGATTCCGATCAAAAGACAGTCTGACTTCTTTGAAGATGTCAAATCTCCAAGCCATATTCTCTCCTTCAGGCCTTTGATCCATCAACACGAACACTTCAGCAGAGATATTTTCTGTGTCAAGGTGAGGGATTTCTTGAGGAGGGAATTGGTAGAAGTTATTTGGAAAGATTTTTCTGTCACCAATTACTCCGAGTCTTTGAATCCAGACATTAGGATCTGTAGCTTCTTCGTTCTGGCGCTTTAGATTCTCGGACTCGTCCCTACTCGTCCTCTTCCTTGATCCTTACTGCTGACTATCATCCATTCTCTTATGATGATAGCTGGGAGGTGCTGCATCCTTGCTTGCAGCTCTGCTGTGTGCAGAACCTGCAGCCGATCTTCTTCCAGCAGCTGAACTGGCTCCACCAGCTCCATCATCATCTCTTCTCCATCTCTTCGGAGAAGGGATATCAGCAGCAGCAGATGATCCAGACCTTCTTCTCCTCCTGCTGAGAGGTTGCTGGTCATCATCATCTTTTTCTTCAGATTCAGCAGCCCCTTTGCTCCTGTATCTATCATCAAATCCTTCCCCCTTTTTGGCATCATCAAAAGTCGGAGGCTGAGCAGGGATAGTTGAGACCACCCTTGAACGAGGGCGTCGGGTCGGCTCGGGGGCGGGCTTTGGAGCATCGACATGCTGAGGGAAAACTCGGACCATGATGTCCCTGAGTTCTCCCACAATCAGCTCCAGGTTCCCAAGACGGTCATCCTCACTTTTGGTTCTTTGAGATTGATCATATACGCGATCCAGAAGTGATTCCAGGACTTGGGAGTGAGAGTTGAGTCTGGTTGAGGCATTTTCAGCATGCTGCTTGCACTGCATGATCTCCTGACGTGTGAGTGCAGCATCGACCTTCAACTCCTTCTCCATCCTGACCCGGTCGAAGTACAGCCTATTTGCATGTTCCGCAAGATTTGACTTGATCATCTTAGGCAGCACTTCGAGGTCCTTCTTGAAACCCGTCATGGTTTCAGCATGGAATTGGGCACTGACCCTGAGACTGTTGCGCATGATAGACTCATGCTCTTGGAGAGCATGCAGCAGGTGTCTAACAGCGGCTTCAACTCGGTTTATGGATTCATCAGAAGTCAGCCCAGAATTCCTTCTAGTCGAGGCAGCAGCGGATGCAGCAAATGGAATAACATCTTGACATACTGGTGCTGCATCCTGCCTCGGAACTTCAGTAACAACCTCATCCTCATCCTTGCTGGCATGCGAGCTTGTAGAGCTTGAGGATGGGTGTTCTTCTCCTTCTTCTTCTTCTTCTTCCTCACCTGCCACGTCTTCGCTGGATGGGATTTGAACATGATCTGCTCCGCCAGATAGTGGCCCATGAACAGCAATGTTTCGTTCCTTTATCCTCCTTGTGAATTCGGCATGAGACATATCAGCATCCATAGTAACCTCTACTGCTGTAACCTTTAAAGGTTCTTGAGAGCATGCAGCAGCTGCAGCATCAACCTCCTCTCGAGGTGTCTCTAGCTGCACTGGGGTTACCTCGGCTTCATCTCCAGCATCCTCAGTGGGTACTGTCTGAACAGCCTCCCCACCTGAGGTCTTCTCACCCTCAGGGAGTGTTGTCAGAACAACATCCTCCACAGAGGTCTTCTCACCGGACCCCGTCTCCTCGGCCGGTTCTGAAACAACTTCGACAGCCTCTGCTGCAAGAATGGGCTCTTGCAGCTCTGCTTGGTTTTCTGCAGCATCCACAGCTTTCAGTACTGTATCCTCCTGTGCTGCAAGAATCTCAGTTTCCACCCTTTTTGGCTCTTCAGCAGCAACTTCTTGTAGGGTGGTTGCCTGCTGCACTGCTGTCGCGTCCAGTGCAGGGAGTACCGCCTCTGCAACTTCCTCTGTAGATGCGTCATCGGCAATCTCAGAGATGTCAGCGATGACATCCCTGATTATGGCAGTCGGTTCCCCCTCAAAATCTGCATGAGCAGCATCTTCATCTTCGTGAGCTGGGGAATCGCCATAATCCAATAGTTGGGCTTCCTCCTCCTCCAAGCGATCCAGCGTGACAATGTTGGAGAGGCCCTCAACCACTTGCTCGTATGCAGGGGAGTTCATCTGTTGTGAGCTTGAACTGCCTTCTCCCCGCATCCTTCTTGGAGTGTGCTGCATCCTGGTATCCTTCAAGCTTTATTGCAGCGCTAGATGCAGCATAGCTTCTTCAGCTTGCTCTACTCCCAAGGTGTCGATTTGCTCTTGAGCAAACGTGGCATCATCGCCCCTTCTTACAGCCGGGGCAAGGAAGACCTGCGCATCTTCCACTGCTGCTCTCATCGGCAGCTCTGCAGAGTCGGATTCTGCAAGAGCTTTACCCTTTCCCTTGTCCTGTGCTCCCTGTGCAGCACTGCATCCATCGAGCTCTTGAACTCTTGCTGCAAAGTCAGGTTGCAGGAGTGCCAGAATATCCTCTGATTTGGCCCACTCCAGGACAACTTACTCGACTGTCAGGAAATCCTTCCACTTCAACAGGATTTCCCCCTTAGACAGTCTCATCTCTCTCCAAAAAGAGTACTCCGCAGCCATACTTCTAGCCACTGGAAGGGTAGGATCGAGCACTGAAGCTTCTGTTTGTAGACGAGCTTCTTCTTCAGTTGGCTCTACCTGGTGATGATGTGGCTCCTGAAGCCGATGTGACTCATCCGCAAGGTCAACTACAACCATATTAGGTGTAGAGAGTTGGGAATAAAGAGAGTCACCTTTATCCTTGGGCTGATGTGACACATCCCCAACAGCAGCAGCAGCAGCCCTCTTGCTGCGTGGAGCCCTTCTCACCAAGGGTGCGTCATCATCTGGGGAAGAGGATTCAAGTTCAGGTACAGCCTTCCCTGAACTCCTCTTGATAACAGAAAGAGGACTCGAAGGGTCCTCTTTTTCGGCTTCTTCCCCGCTGCCTGCAGCTTCATCTTGCAGAGCAAGAGTTGCATTCTTTTTGTCTTTGGTTTTCTTCCTCGCAACTCCTGCTCCTACAGCCTTTGGCTGGGTCTTGCCCTTCTTCTTCTTCTCCCCGAGATATTTTCCAAGGTGAATGGGGGCGGATGCTGCAAGTTGAAGGCCAAGCTTGCAGAGCAGAGAGCAGATGGTGATACCGTAGCTCCGACGCTCCGTTATCTTCTCTGCTTCCTCCCACAGCCTCTTCATGATGAACCTCGACCAGTTCACCTTTTCTCTGGCCATGAAGGCAGACATGATCCGGAATCGGAGATCCGTGCATTTGTCATAACTCCCAGTCCTTCCTTCAATGGAGTATGCACAGATATCATGAAGCAATTTGAACTCCGGTTTGAAGAGTTTCTTGGGGGCGCTTCTCTTGATCTCAGCCCCTGTATCCCTTGCTCGGAAGAGATCCCACATCTCTTGAGCGGAACTTTCCCCATACGTTGCCAATTGGCTGGGGGTCAAACCTGCAGCCGAGATGCTGAAGGTGGTGGCGATGTCCCTAACGGTCAGCGACCGTTCTTCTTCATCTGCATCCATCCGGAACAGGATGTAGTTTCTGTCCTCCGCCTGCCTGGCGTAGGCTTAGAATCTCTGTACTGACTCCTCAGAGAAGCCAGCATACACGGTGGTTAATAGCCCTAGGACTTGGGTCTGTTGAAGAGCATCAAAAATCCTTTTGATCAGAGCATTATCATACAGCCCTGACTCAAGGATGTGTTCCTGGTTGATCATCCTTCCATCAAGAACGATGGTTCTTCTGGCAGCCATTGATGATATTTTGTGAGAGAGAAAGTGAAGGATCGAGGGTTTGCACTTAGAAAATTTTGCGATGAATGTGTTTCTCTCTCTGAAGATGGTGAAAAATGAATGCAAATGGCATGTTTTGGTCTTTATGGCGGTTCTCAAGAGCCGTGCGTAGATCGACGGTTGAGATAAATCAGGGAAATGATCTAGTGGCTCAGGAAAAAATAGAGATGTCAAATCGACACTAATAATTACTTGGCGCGTGGGCTCTGACCGCGCCCTTTCCACTTCCTGACACCCGCAGTCATTCATTTAATGCTGAAAGACATGCCCTTTGCCGCCTAAATAAATGCCTTTTTAAGGTTGCAGCATCTCTAGTACGAGGTTGCAGAGCAATCAATACTCCTTTGAAATAAATGCTGTAACCTGGTGCTGCTTGAATTCTCGATAACTGCTGTACTGTAAGAATGTAGGTTGCAGTGCTGTCTGAACCCAGTGCTGTATTGACGCGTAGCTTACAGTACCATCTTTACTGCTTTCTTCAAGCATGCAGAGGTTCCCCCTGCGATCTTGCATCTTTCTTTCTCTTCACAACTTAAGGATTCCCAGCTCGTTTCGAAGCATAAAAAACCTCGATTCACTCAAAGATTTTGTGAGAATATCTGCAAGCTGTAGATCCGTGTGAACTTTCTCTAGCACGACGTCTTTCTTCTCAACATGATCTCTTATAAAGTGATGACGTATATCAATGTGCTTTGTTCTTGAGTGAAAGACATGATTATGGGTAATTGCAATAGCGCTCGTATTGTCACAGAGAATTGAAGTCTCTTTTTCTTCTATCCCATAATCTCTAAGTTGCTGCTGTATCCAGAGAATCTGCGCACAGCAACTTCCTGCTGCAACATACTCTGCTTCTGCTGTAGAGGTTGCAATTGAGGTCTGCTTCCTGCAGAACCACGAGACTAGTCTATTTCCCAGAAATTGACATGTCCCACTGGTGCTCTTTCGATCAATTTTGCAGCCTGCATAATCTGAGTCGGAGTAACCTTTAAGCTTGAATCCTCATTCCTTAGGATACCATAGGCCGACTTCCTGAGTCCCTTTCAGATATTTAATCACCCTTTTTACAGCTAACAGGTATGATTCCTTTGGTGCTGCTTGGAACCTAGCACAGACTCCTACTGCAAACATAATGTCTGGCCTGCTTGCTGTGAGATACAGCAATGATCCAATGAGGCGTCTGTACTTGGTAATGTCTACATCTTTACCGTCTTCATCTTTGTCAAGACTTATGGATGTGGACATGGGAACGGACGTTGCAGCTCCATTTTCCATGCCAAACTTCTTGATAAGCTCCTTCGTATACTTGACTTGGTTGATGAAGGTTCCTGTAGATAGCTGTTTTACTTCCAGTCCGAGAAAGAAGCTTAATTCTCCCATCATACTCATCTCGAACTTTGACTGCATCAGGTTGGAGAATTTCTCACATAGCTCTTTGTTTGTGGAACCGAAGATAATATCATCCACATAAATTTGTACCAGAAGTACACTTTCTTCGTCCTGTATCCTAAACAACATTTTGTCGATAGTTCCTTTCTGAAAACCATTTACCAGAAGATAGAGAGATAAGGTGTCATACCAAGCTCTTGGTGCTTGCTTCAGTCCATATAGGGCTTTTTGTAACCGAAACACCTTTTCTTCTGCTTGATCCTCGAAACCAGGAGGTTGTTCAACATATACTTCCTCTGTAAGGAGACCATTCAGGAATGCGCTTTTAACATCCATTTGATAGACGTTGAAATTCATATGTGCTGCATAAGCTAGGAAAATTCTTATCGCTTCTAGCCTTGCCACGGGTGTAAAAATCTCATCAAAATCAATTTCTTCTTCCTGACAGTATCCTTTAGCAACTAATCTTTCTTTATTTCTTACAACAACTCCTGATTCATCTAGCTTATTCTTGAATACCCACTTTGTTCCAATTACACCTTGATGAGTTGGTCTTGCAACTGTCTGCCATACTTGATTTCTTTCAAATCCGTTCAACTCTTCTTGCATGGCCTGCACCCAGTTGCTATCTTGCAGTGCCTCTTCAATATTCTTAGGCTCTGATTGTGATATGAAGCATGCGAACATTGCTTCGTGTGGTATGGATCTCCTTGTTCTTACACCAATGGATGGATCTCCTATAATGAGATTTCTTGGATGGTTTCTTAGCCATGTCCTATCTGGCTCGAAGACATGAGTTGGTGTATCTTGCTCATCAGGTTGCTGTATTACAGGCGGTTCTGCTGCTGTAAGAATATCCGCTGCATCCAAGGTTGCAGTTTCTTCTTCTTTTTCTTCTCCTATAGGCAGAACTCCTTCTGTATATGGTACAACATTATCTTTTCTAGGAGCGGTCTCTTCAGGTGGTTCTTTCCACTTTTTCGTGTCACAGTGTGGTTCATCAAACACTGTCTGATCTTATCTTGACTATACTCAAGCTCTTTTCATTCTGAATTTTCTTCATGAGATTAGGTAGCTTTTCTTGAGTTTCCGACTTCTTTGCTAGAAAGATCGTCCATGTATATCTGGAGTAGTCATCTACTACCACAAGGGAGTACTTCTTCTCACTCAAGCTTACTGGTTCTACTGGTCCAAAAAGGTCCATGTGTAGGAGGTCTAGAATTATGTGGGATGATTTCTGAATCTTATCTTTAAAGGAGCTTTTAACTTGTTTTCCCTTTTCACACGCTCCACAGACATTCTCCTTCTTGTAAGCTACATCTGGTAATCCTCTTACGAGGCCTTTTCTTGATAGCTTGTTGATAGTCTTGAAGTTTAGGTGACTTAAACGCTTGTGCCACAACCAGCTTAGCTCTGGTGGACTTTTCACAATGAAGCATGTTGATTGAGTAGAGGAATTCCAATCTGCTAGGTAGATATTTCCTCTTCTTGTTCCTGTAAGCTTTACTTCATTTGTGGTGCTGTCTTTGATTAAGCACTTGTTGAGGTTGAATTCCACTGTGTATCCTTTGTCACAAAATTGACTGATGCTTAGAAGATTGTATCTAAGCCCCTTTACATAGGATACATCCTTGATCTTTATGTTCCCCTTGACTAGGCATCCGCTTCCTTTTGTGCTTTCTTTGGAATCATCTCCAAATATGACCTTAGGTCCTTTGCATTCTTGGAAGTCTTTCAACGTTTCTTTACTGCCTGTCATGTGCCTTGAGCAGCCGCTGTCAATATACCATACATCACTGTTGCATCCTGGCACTGTAACCTGTGACAATTTCAAACAGATTTAGGTACCCACATCTGTACGGGTCCTTTGGGGTTAGTTACTTTAGGAACCCAAACTTTCTTAACAGTAACTGATCTACTGTAAGATTTGTTGGCTCTCGAGCTGTATGTAGTTATCTTTGAGAACTGCTTATAAGGAGTGTGTGCATAACCAACATGTGTGTTACCAACACCCTTGTAGTGTGGTCTTCCACCATACTTCCCTGGAGTATATCTTCCTTGAGGTTTAGACATATAGGTCTTAGTATAGGTGGGAAATATTCTTCTATGCTGCAACTTTGTTGGTTGCTGCATCCTTTTGCTGCATGCAGCAGATGACTTCTGCTGCAGCCAAGACTTAGATGTAGGCTTACTCCCTGCAGTTGAGCATTGGGGTTTCTTCCCCTTATCCGTCATTGCTGTTTTGTTCATGATCTTTTCAGAGTCACAGAGTAACTCTTTCTCTATTGGAGTTTTAGCTTGAACAAAGTGTACATCTATGGATGTACTTGCTGTATTCTGAGAGCCTTGATTGCTGTAACCTATGCCCGATAATTCAAAAGGATCTCTGACACGGTTTATGCAATCTCTTGCGTCCTTTGAAGATTTGGTGAACGTGCTCATCTTGGACTGCAAGATTTCCTTCTCAGATCTTAGCTCACTGATCAGCAGATTCAATCTAGAGACCTCTTGTTGCAGCTTACTACACCTTGAGTTATCAGACTCTCGTGTAGCGAGCATTTTAGCAATGTCGATGTTTTTGCTCTTGAGGATCTCATTATCGATTCTAAGGTTCTCATTTTGAACCTTAAGTTCCTCATGAATTGAGTTGATCTGCTCGAAATCACTCATGATCCTTTTCAAGGAGTGGATCATGTTCAACTTCTCATCAACTTGTATGGACAACGGTTGGTAAATTATCTCATCTTCTTCACTGTCCTCGCCATCTCTAGCCATCAGGCATATGAGTGCTTCTTCATCAAAGGATGAGGTTTCAGTGTCGTTGTCAGAGGATTCTGCAGCTTTCAGTACTTCCATCGGAACTACTGCATTCTTGGCTTTTTCCATCTTTCCTATGAGAGCTCGAAGCTTGTGCCTTTCCTCTCTTCTTTTATCTCTCCTCTGTTCTCTTTCTCCTTCAGGATACTTGTGCACGGTTGGATAAGGACAGTTCCTTGCGTAGTGTCCAGGTTTCCTGCAATTATAACACAAGTCAATATTCCCTGTATTTGTCTATGGAGAAGGGGATACCTGAGGGGTTGGATGACTTTTTCTGAAGTCATTCTTCTTGTTGAGATTGGTGTTGCTGCTATTGTTGTTGCTCTTCATGAATCTCCTGAATTTCTTTAGGAGGAGCGCCATTTCCTCTTCAGCAACTTCTGCTGTATCCTCACTCTGTTTACTGCAACTAGCGGTTGCTGTATCCTTGGTTCCTCTGGCGGTTAGCGCTGTAACTTTAGAGATTGACTCCTCTGATTCTTTTCTCCTTCTATTGATGTCGTACTCAAACGCTTTGAGATCGGAGAATAGGTCGAATGTGCTCATGGATTTTAAATCCATAAACACTCTCATGGCAGTGGTCTTGCTATCCCACTCCGCTGGTAGGGCTCTTAACACCTTCATGTTTTTTTCTTTCTGAGTATAGTGTTTGCCTAGAGCTTCTAGTTCATTTACTATTGATGTGAATCTTAAATCTAGTTGCTCAAGAGTCTCTTCATTCTTCATCTCGAAGAGCTCAAATAGTTGGGTAGCGTTGGAGATTTTGTTGTCTTTTGTGAGCTCTGTTCCTTCACAGATTTGCTCCAACTTTTCTCATATTTCCTTGGATGATGAGCAAGTTTTAACTTTACTAAAAATGCTTTTATCCAAAGTAATAAATAGAGCGTTCTTTGCCACATTATCTAGGTTGGCTCTCTTCCTGTCTTCGTTTCCCCACTCTTGTCGTGGTTTGATCAGGAAGTTTGGTGGTGGCTGTTCTCCTTCTGCATGGTCTCTTCCATACATTGGATTCACCTTCATAGGGATTATCGGTCCTTCAGTTATGACCGTCCACATCTCATCATTCATGGCAGAAAGGTGTGCCTGCATTCTTATCTTCCAGTCGTCATATTCCTCTATGGAAAACATAGGTAGCTTGTGATTGGAGGAATCTATGATATGCTTTAAAAATGATTTTAATGCAAAGAAAACAGCGAGACAAAGGTGGATCTGGGTAGGTGACCAGATAAGTTGGCTTTTAACCCAACTTGCTCTGATACCACTTGTTGGTCCCAAGTGGTGTCCGAGGTTCAGAGGGAGGGGTGAATGAACCTTGGTCGATTTTTCAGAATCTTTAAAACAACCGTTCTGCACTGCAAGTTACTTGAGCTTGCAGCGATAGATGGTCACTGCTTGCAGTGCTAGAATGCAGTGCTGCACGCTGTAACCTGGAGTTTTGTACACAGCGGAAATAAACTTTTAAACACAAGGCTGTTTTTCTTAAGAATGCTTCTTTTCAAAACGTTTTATGATGAGAGACAGATAGATATGCAGAATATAAGCGCACAAATAAATAAAGCAAATAAAACACTTATGGCTTATAGTGGTTCGAAGGTGATGTAATACTTCTACGTCCACTCTACTGCTCCTCGAGCAGGAACTTTGTTAAGCAAGATTGATTTACAGGACTCTCCTAACAATCTATCAACTTTACAAAGTAAACCACCTACTGAAGTCCAGCGTACACACATCAACTGTAAACTTGAAAGTCTAACCCACACAGGGTTCCACACTCCCACACAGGGAAGCTGCCTAACTCTAGACAACTAAAACAAACAGCAATGATCTCTCCTATCAACTGCTTGACACCACTAAAACAACCTAAGCACACAGCAACAAGGTTAAAAGGATAAAAAGGTTTTTTTTTAACTTGTGCTTCGAAGTGAGCTTCTAAATCCGTAGGGATACTTTCAGCTTGAACTTGCTTCACTTCGGTAGGTTGAGTGACTGAAACTGTTTGTTGGCTTGAATGCTTGAATCTTGTAAGCTTTGAAACTTTTGCGAATGGTTTTTAGTTCTCAGTAACAGTATCAGTAACAGCTTCAGCCCTCCTCGACCTCTATTTATACTTGTAGGAGAAAATGTCCGTTGAAGGAGACATCTCTCTTTTGAATTTGAAGTAGCCTGGCCAAAGCATGGTTCGCATTTAATGCGACTTGACTTTTCTTTTCGGAGCATTTAATGCGGCAGTTGCGGCTCGCAGCTTTCTACAGCGCGTCAGTCCATGTGGCATCTTCTTATTGGCTCCGTGTCTGCTACTTTGACTTTTTCTTGAACGGCTCTTTTATTCTTGCTTGAATCTCCGTTCCTCGTACTGCATTTATCCTTCCTAGGATTTGCAGGATGCTTCGTCTTGTAGTTGGCGCTGTATTACTTAACTGACTTGTAAGTCTGCGCTGTATCCTGGGTCCTTGTGCAGCTGATGCTTTCTTTCAGTGCTGCTATAACTTAGACCTGGTTGCAGTATTTTTCGGCAGTGCTGCTGTAACTTCTTTCTAGCAGTACTCCTGTATCCTTTTCTTGCAGCGTTGCTGCACGCCGTCTTTTCTTCTTTTGCTGTATAGAATTTTTGACTTATTACAGCGGTGCTGTATCTTCCTTCTATCAGCTATGCTGTATCCTGCCTTCTTGCATTTGACTTATTACAGCGGTGCTGTATCTTCCTTCTATCAGCTATGCTGTATCCTGCCTTCTTGCAGTGATACTGTATCCTGCCTTCTTGCAGCAATATCTTCCATTAAAGCTTAGATGCAGCTTTATCCTTGTTTATCCTCCATTTTCGATACAAGACACAAGACTCAATTCTAGTCTATTTCTTCACTTAAACAATGTGAAAATGGGGTACTTAAAACTTCCTATTACATAATTGGTTTGTCTCATCAAAATCTAAACATTGAAATCCCAACACAAAGAATCAATATTAGCATAAAAAATTGAAAATCTAACATGCTGGTCTTGGTAAAAAAAATCAAAATGCCACATATACAAAATGACAAACATTAAAAGATAATAGAAAAATGGGCAGGAAAATGACATTATTATAATTATTTACAACTGTCTTGCTATTAGTATAGTATAGATATTTATATATATATATACATACAATATTAAAAAAATGGAGAATGATGAATCCTCATTCCATATAAATGGGGTCGTTTCAGTGATTGGTGTGGACATAAATATCATTCCCCAACAGAAATGGTTTCCAAAGGAAAATTGTCTTTCCTACTATTACAATGGACACCACATTTTAACAAAGGAAAAACACATATCAAATCTTTAACTATAGAAATGATTAATGTTAAATTTATAAATCCAATTTATTAGAATTATGAGTACTTTCATAAATTAAAAACCTTATTTAGGGGTAAAAACTTGTGAGAACCAGGTGCATGGATCCGTGTAACTAGGTTGACCTAATTTGAGGTGAATTTTACACGCTTCATGTGTTTCTCACGCGCCTACACGGGTCCTATATCCGGGTTCACTGTCCGCACCCACACTCTTATACCACGCACTTAACCTTTCTATTATGTTCACGTATCCTTTCTGTTATGTTAGTGTAACTTTTATATTATTTTGTGTAACCTTTATGTTATATTAGTTTAACCTTTACATTATATTATATTACAAACATATAATACCTTTTAAACCTTAATTTTATAATAACTTAACTTGTATGTTATAATAATATAACCTTTATGTTTTTTTTAAAGTTAAAGTATTATATAAAAGTTATGATATTTGTACATAAAAGGTTAGACTAATATAACATAAAGATTAAAGTAATATAACATAAATGTATAACTATATAACATTAATTTTTATGCTGAAAGAAAAATATAAGTAATATCACTTAAAGGTAATACTAAAATAACATAAAGGTATAACTATACCACATTAGTTTTTATGATGAAAAAAAGGTCTAATAATATCACTTAAAAGTTATGATATTTGTACATAAATATTTATTAATATAATATAAAAGTTTTCCACATAAATAAATAAAAAATATTTGAGCATGAATCTGACTCGAATCCAACCCACACCCATATACACTCTGCAAATGGTACACACAAGTGCTACTTTTATTTAGGTGGTGTCCATCATGTCAATGAGTGTTGAGTTTCCAAAAGCCACATCAGAATATCATTGAAAATTTATCAAAGACATCAAAATGTAAAAAAACAAAATCATGGTAGATTTAAAAGTGAAAAATTGTAAAAACAAAAAAAAAATCAAAAAAAAAATAATTATCCCAAATAGATATCATTTTATAAAATTTCACAAAATGACTTATTTATACCTATTAAAGTTTAACTATTAAGTTTCTTTTAATCACTTAAAATTTTAAATAACAATTATTTTGAGATAATCTTTTCTGAAACTACTTTTTTGAAAGGGAAGTGTCAGTTAAATTTCCGAAGTGAAGTCTCTTTCCTAATACATAGGCATAAAGAGGAAGCAAATTGTGTGGATTCAGTGAAGGCGAAGGCAATGAGACCTCAAATAGTATTGTTCGGGGACTCAATAACACAACAATCTTTCAGATCAGGTGGTTGGGGGGCCTCCATTGCTGACATTTACTCTAAAAAGGTCCCATCTTTTCGATTTTTCCTAGATTTTTCACTGTTATTGTTACTATAATGTTTGTATATTGATCTGGGCATGCATACAAACTGTTTGATAATTTGCCCCTTTTGTTTTTGCAGGTTGATGTTGTACTCCGAGGGTATGGTGGGTACAACACCAGATGGGCTCTGTTCTTGTTGCATCATCTCTTTCCTCTGGTAATCCTGATTCTTGAATTGTTTGTCTGTGTTATTTATATCTGTTATTTTTTTTTAATTCTCTTATACTATCAGCTAAATTTCATTCTAGGTGTGTTTTTAGTATGAGGGGCAATGTTCAATCAATTTTATGTTGGAAGGGCTTTGCTCACCAATTTCCAAGGGCATCTTGGATCAACAATTATGACTTAGTTTTTGCTGATCAGGGAATAAACTCTGATGTGGTTCCAATTTACCGCTCTTCTTTTGGAATCGAAACTCGAAACCTTTGGTCCAAAAACCTGCAAAACAGACACCGGGAGAGGTTCCCGGCGAAGGGACTCCGACGCTCAAATCAGTTAGATTGCTCAAATAGATCTCTCAAATTATACGTGTGTATCATTGTAAATTATCTATCAAAAGTGAACAGAATAAGGATATATATATATACTCCCTGATACTTGTTGTAATAGAAATAGGAATCTCAGTTGTAGTTGGAATAGGAGTCCTAGTTGTAGTTGCAGTAGGAGTCCTAATTTCAGTTAAAGTAGGAGTCTATTTAGTTTGACCACATCAGTACTCCCCCCTTTTCATAGTGTATGTTGACATACACTAGTGGAGTTTACTAAACTTTGAAAAAAGATGTGAGTTTTCTCCATTATAAATAATTAATCACATAAGTATATCTGAAAGAAATAAACAGACGTATTTATTCGAACATTTGAATGAGATGTTTCAATTTAATCAAGACATTCTGAGGGAACGTATCAGTCGCTTCAACAGTTCGACATTCCGAGGGAATGTATCAATTCGTCAAGACATTCGTCTTTTTAGTTAGTTCGTCAGGACATTCGTCCTTTTAGTTCGCCGGGATATTCCGAAGGAATTCATCAATCAGTCTACTCCATCAGGCTATTCCCAGGGATGTGTTGATCAGTTCGTTCGATCAGGACACTCCATGGGGATATATCAATCAGTTCGTTCCAAGGGAATGTCGATCAATTCGTTCGATCAAGACATTCCGAAGGAGTTCATTAATCAGTTCATTCGAAGGGAAGGTTTTTTGATCAGTTCGGTAGATCAACACTTCCGAGAAGAAATCAATCAGTTCATTCCAAGGAAGTTTTGTTGATCAGTTCAACACTTTCAAGGAGAAATCAATCAGTTCATTCCAAGGGAAGTTTTGTTGATCAATTCGGTCGATCAACACTTCCGAGGAGAAATCAATCAGTTCATTCCAAGGAAGTTTTGTTAATCAGTTTAACACTTCCAAGGAGAAATCAATCAGTTCATTCCAAGGGAAGTTTTGTTGATCAGTTCGGTCGATCAACACTTCCGAGGAGAAATCAATCAGTTCTTTCCAAGGAAGTTTTGTTGATCAGTTCGGTCGATCAACACTTCCGAGGAGAAATCAATCAGTTCTTTCCAAGGGAAGTTTTGTTGATCAGTTCGGTCGATCAACACTTACGAGGAGAAATCAATCAGTTCGCTTAATCATTATGTATAACGGTAATCATATGAATTCTCATAAAAGAAAAGACACAACAATTTTAATCGCGGTTAGGCTAAATTAGTCTACGTCCAGTTAGGCTAAATTAGCTTACGTCCACAGAGAGTGAATATTTCTCATTTTATCAAGGTGAAGAAAATTGAGAAAAAAGTAATAAGAAGCGTACATAAGTGTAGCTCATTAAATTGGTTCTTCTCAGCTGTTCTTTGCGTTCTTTTAATGTTCACCATATTTGCTTTCAACGTCTTAACTCAAAATTTCCCACAAACGGCGCCAATTGATGTGGTTCCGATTTACCGTTCTCCTTTTGGAACTGAAACTCGAAACCTTGGGTCCAAAAACCTGCAAAACAGACACCGGGAGGGGTTCCCGGCGAAGGGACTCCGACTCAAATAGATCTCTCAAATTATACGTGTGTATCATTGTAAATTGTCTATCAAAAGTGAACAGAATAAGGATATATATATATACTCCCTGATACTTGTTGTAGTAGAAATATGAATCTCAGTTGTAGTTGGAATATGAGTCCTAATTTCAGTTAAAGTAGGAGTCCATTTAGTTTGACCACATCAAACTCTTTGAAATTGGATTTTTCAGTCTTGAATGGATAATATACAATTCCACAAGTTTCAACTGCTTTATTGTAAAAGATGTTCATTCTGTACATCTTTTACTGCAGTAGTCAGACTCTACTTGATAAGCATGGTGAATAATGTTTAGTATGTCATGCTATTAGAAGATTAAGTGCTTTATTTTGTTTCTTATTTGGGTCTTATCGTGCGTCTAATTTTGTTTGGTATTGTGAAACTAAGCATTCGTGTTTTGGTGTTTTTTTTATCTGAAGCAGGAAGCTGCAACACCTCCTGCTGCTGTTACTATATTTTTCGGGGCAAATGATGCAACTCTTTTAGATGGCACTGGCAAAAGACAGCATGTGCCACTTGATGAATACCAGCAAAATCTGAAAAAAATGGTCCAGCACATTAAGGTTTTTATTCTACAAGCTATTGTGGTTAATATATGTGCCACCAAAACATCCTGAAATAAAATCCTTACAAGTGAAAGAAAGTGAATATATATTGCTAATTTGTCTAGTTAAGCTTAAAGGTTAATATAGAAAACAAAACAAGTTTTAAGACAAAGTACAATTCAAATTTTTGTATCAGAGCTTCCACCCCTTTGGAGTTGTGGGTAAAGGACACTACTGATTTTCTTAGTAATACTCGCTTCTGATCTTGCATAAATGCATTTGCATTTTTCCATGAGTTTCTAGAAGATTCAAATTTTAATTAGTTTTAGAGAGTGATTGCAGAACCGATCACCAAAAACGCTTGTAGTGCTTATAACTCCACCTCCCATTGATCTGGAAGGGCGTCGAGACTATGCAAGGTATACGGATTTGGCTATTACCATTACTCTTTTCTCTTTGTCCACCATATTATTGCACACATATATCCGTCAAGTTCCAAC
Organism: Scutellaria barbata; assembly: GCA_028654395.1. Lineage (NCBI taxonomy): Eukaryota > Viridiplantae > Streptophyta > Magnoliopsida > Lamiales > Lamiaceae > Scutellaria > Scutellaria barbata. Next base: position 6,268,041 of record CM053654.1, read on the forward strand.
TTAGAGTGAAATATAATTTTAAACAAGAATTCAACATTTCACTCCAGATTTTCTGCTACATTTGGGGTTTCATCTCGTGTTAAATAGCTTGCTAACCTAGCATAATAAGCAGGTCTCTATACGGAGATAAGACATCAGAAGTAGCTGATAGGACGAATGAAGTGGCTGGTAAATATGCTGAGCAGTGTGTTAGTGTAGCCAACGAACTTGGTCTACCTTCGATCAATCTATGGTCCAAGATGCAAGAAACCGATCATTGGCAGAAAAGATTCTTAAGGTTTGTTAACAACCAAGACATATAAACTAAATCTCTGTTACGTACAAAAGGCGTGGGAGGAAGTAGTAGTCCTTGTTGTGTGAATTATTCAGTTTTGGATGATCATTGGATTTGGCGTGGGACGAATATCTCGGTTTTGTGTTCTGTTTTCTTGCATATTTTGTGTGGTTGTGTGTCTATCTCCTTCACTCCAACACTGTCAAATGTGGTTGAACTCTTAATCGTACTGTGTTATTTCTTTCGACAGTGATGGCCTGCACTTGACACCAGAAGGAAATGCAGCTGTGTTTGAAGAAGTCGTGAAGATATTTGATGAAGTAGGGTTCTCAGAGCTGCCATTTGATTTCCCCCCATATTCTGAAATTGATGAAGAAAACCCTCAAAAGACGTTCTTGCTACAATGTTCTGCTGTGTAGTAATTTTGGCATAATTCACTCTTGATCATTTGTGTCCTTTTCCCACATTTTATAGAGGTCGTCTAAGATCAGAGTTGGCTTCTTTATAGAGCTGCACACAAATTAATCAAACTGAATTAATTCCGATTCAATCTTATAATCAAAATATCATGATCTATGTTGTTTCATGGAAGATATTTTTCCTACCTTTTTATAATATAAAAGATTGAGAATATTGTTCCAATTTGTTTTGAGAATATTAATATCTATGATGGAAGTTAATGTTTATTTATTTATAATGGTCTGTTCCATTTTCCTGTTTTATTTATTAATTTTTTCTTTTATATGAATTTTCCTTTGATATGAAAACAGACTATGTATGCATTACAATAATTTTTGAAAAAGAAAAAAAAAATGCATTCTTATTTGGGCTTTGTACTTGTTAGCTTGTGGTTAATATCATTTTCCAATCTATATTATACGCACTTTTTACTTTATATTTTAAATTATTATTTTTCGATCACATCCTGTATTGTACTTTTTTTTTTATGTTAATTTTTGTGTGCAAATCACATATGCTTTTTGGTCATTGGAGGATCATTTTATCATTTTCTCTTTTAATACATGATAAATTTTGGTGTTGCAACTAGTTTTAATGGTAAAAGACACAAAAATATTTTCGATTTGTGTCTGATTTTAGGAATGAGCACTAAATTAGGGTTAATGACGATTTTGGAGGTGAATCAGTTGATGAAAGAAAAATGACAAGAAATACTGTAACGCTCAGAACAAAAACGAAGCATAATTGATTAATTAAATAAGTAAACCCTTAATTAAAATATCTTATGTGTATTAATTTGGAATTGTTTAATTTAATTACGTGCGTTTTAAATATGTGTTTAACGTCCAATTTTAAATGGATAAAATTTATAGATATGAAAGATAGAATATTTTTATACGATTAGATGCGTAACGAAAAAAAGAGAAAATAGAAACAAACTAGAGGTCAATCGGACACCCGCAGCTCAAACGGCGAAGGAAAGGGCAAAATACGAAATTTCAGAAAAACGAGAAATGAAATCTTATCATGAATAGTAACCAAAATCTTATCATGAATAGTAACTTTCAAAATTTTCTATAAATAAGCTCTCATTCGATTTCATTTTTCATCGTTTCTTCGAACGAGCCGAAAAACGCCGAACACACGTAAGTCTCTCTCTCCTCTCTCTTTCCGTTTAATTTTATATTCGTCGTCGTCGGAGTTGCCGGAAAATTTCAAACTTGTCCGTTTCAGCTGATTTTCGTACACAACGTAGCCCTTGACGATACGAGTTTAGGGCAACTTCCGGAATTCAATTCTGATTCTCCGTTCGCCGAAAAATGTCAAACCCGTCCGTTTCGGCTGATTTTCGTATACAACGTAGCCCTCGACGATACGAGTCTAGGGCAACTTCCGGAATTCAATTCCAATTTCCCGTTCGCCGGAAAATGGCGAAAAACCTTCTCCAAAACCCCAACCCTTGCTTCTTGCCACCTTTTCTCTCTCCCGTTTTTCTCTCTCTCGCTCTTGTTCTCGCCGTTGCAAGTGCCGGAGGGGATGCCGGAGTTGTGGGCTAGCGACTGGAGGGGTGGCGCCGCCATGGGTGGCGGCGCCGGTGCTGGAAAATGGCCTAGAAAGGGGGGCTGTTGCAAGGAGTTGTGAAATGTGTGTGACGAAGGGTTTTTGAGGCTATTTTTCAGGCACTATTCATGCCGGAATCCGGTGATAGATGGCCGAATCTAGTAGCCGGCAGTGCGGGCTAGCCGGAGGACTAAGGGTCGATGGCATAGGGCGGCGCCACCGCAGCCGGTGGCACCGGGAAGGTGGCTACTTGAGCAGGCCGACGACGGGAGGTCTGGGCACCAACCTGCCCCCGCTGCCTAGAAAACTAGGCAGCCGACGGGAGACGCCGTCGGGAAATTTTTCCGTCGCCTGGAACACGCGCGACGTCGTGTTTTCGATTCGTTTTCGATCCGAATCTCGTTTTCTTTTCATCATACTTTATCAGCGAGATGTTGCCAACAAAATATCATTGACCGGGGGTCGTGGGTCCCGGTCAAAGTCAACCCTTTGACCAAATTACCAAAATACCCCTAAATCTTAAAACGCTCCGTTCGAGCTCGTTTCAACCCCCATGAGCTCATTCTTGTTTTGTTGTGATCCAAAATTCATTCTCTTTCATCTCAACCTTATAAACTGATATTTCCCTCTTGTTTCTTCAACCTCAATTGTTAAGCCTTCCGTTCCGATTCGTCTCATCTCAATCGATAGTATCCGATCCAATGTTGGTTTAATCTTTAATTATAGATTATAATGATCTAAGAAAACATCGTAAATTATGTAGGCTACCTGTTGGAGTGAAGCCTTGGGATACGTGATCTTTAAGAGGTGCTGCTCACGTGGTAACCACCGAACAAGGTGGGGGTAATTTCTTATTACGATATTTATACTTCTTTCAAAGTATTTAAATTACGAACTGTTATACTATATAAAAATGTGTTGGGTATACGTGCTGAATGCATGAGATGTTATATGTGATAATGTTATGATATGATGAATGTGAATGTGATTGCTGAATGATTTAGGGTTAAGTGATGGATTTTGATTATTAATTGTTTTAGTTGATTGATGGAAATTATGATGACTGTTGAATACTTGTATAGTTGAATTACGTAATTATGGATTGTGATCTTTATGGGATGTGAACGTTTTACCATGAATGCAAAAGTGAAGAATGATGTGAAGTTAATAATTGCATATGTGCAAATAAGATGTGTTATTATGGCAATTGAGAACTGCAATTAAGTGTTATGTTAAATTAATGTGCTTCTATGTGTATGTTTGATATGTGAAAATGTGATGAAATTATGTACGCATGTGCATGCGTATGTAAGGCGGCTAGGGCTCGCATATGACAGCTGATCACCGTATTATGACGGTTAATAATCGTAAAATGTTTTCACGGTGGCTAAGAACCGCAAAATGCTTTCATGGCGGCTAAGCACCGTAAACTATGTGAAAAGTGAGGTTTGAACGTGAATGATTGATTGTATGTTTACAAGACGGCTAAAAACCGTAAATGTGAAAATGAAGTGATATGTGCTTGTGCATGCGTATGCAAGGCGGCTAGGGCTCGCATAAAGACGGCTGATCACCGTATCATGACGGCTAAGAACCGTAAAATGTTTTCATGGCGGCTAAGAACCGTAAAATGCTTTCATGGCAGCTAAGCACCGTAAATTATGTGAAAAGTGATGTTTGAATGTGAATGATGGATTATATGTTTTCAGGGCGGCTAAGACCCGCATATGTATTGCAAGACGGTTAAAAAACCGTATATGTGATAATGAAAGTGATATGTTTGAATGTGAAGGATGATTGATTAGAGATGGATGCTTACATTATAAAATGATTTAAGTCAAGTGATTGAAATGATCTTTTTTCTACGGTTTTTATTAAAAGACAAACGTTTTACGAAAATCTGTTATATTTGATAAAATGGTGTTTTGGTGTGTGTGTAAAATCTTTGGAAATTATTTTATGTCCTCCCGAGTTTCCCTACCCCACTGAGTGTATTTCAAACACTCACCCCTCTTTTAAAATGTTTTTCAGTTTAGGGATTTTTAAGGCGTGGAGTGCGAACGGTGGATGCTGGTAGCCGATGAACAAAGGTTACAGAAGATTTTTATTTAAAGTGATTAATTTTATGAATTTTAAGAAATGTAAATTTCACAAGATTTTATTGATATTTATTCTTGGACAGAGGAAATTTTTGTAAGAGAGTAACGTCTCGGTTTAGATTTATTTACAAAATAATCAGGACGTTACAAATACCCTCTAGTTGCGCATGTGGAAATCACATATACATTTTTTGATCGGGAATTTACTGTTGGAGGTTGGAAAATTGAAAAAATTATGTAAATTATAAGTTGTAATCGAAAAAAAATTAAGTTATAAAATGAAAAAGCACATATAGTACAGATTGGAAAATAATGTCTACTCAATCATTTGCTCAATTTGGCCCGTGTACTTTCATTAGTTCACATTAGCAGTGGACTTGTGCGCTACACGAATTAATATACTTTTAGGTAAATTTTAATTTTGTTTACTATAGTTAAAGATTGTGTATTTATTTTGAACTATGATATTATATAAAAAAAAGAAAGCAAGTTTTAAGTATTTGTAAATATTGTATTTAATTAATATTCTTTGTGACAGTACATTTAATTTATAATTTTAACATGAAAATGAATAAATAGTGTTTGTGTGAATCAGGTGTATGGATCATAATCCGTGCAATTGGGTGCGTGCGGGTCGGGTCCGACCCAGATCCGTGCCTAGTTTTATTTATTTATATCATAACTTTTATGTTATATGAATATAACTTTTATGTTATATTAGTATAACTTTACGTACATATCTTTAAGTCATATACTTAGATATTTTTTAATAAAAAATTCATATAGTATGGATGAATCTTTATGTTATAATAATTTAATCTTTATTTTATATTAGTATAATTTTTATGTACAAATATCATAATATTTATGTACTTAAAGATTAACATAAAAGTTATATTATTATAACACAAAAGTTAAATTATTATAACATAAAGGTTTAAAAGGTATTATAGGTCTAAAATACACCTTAAAATGTCAAATTAGTAGAAAACATAAAGATTTATGCAAACATAACTAAAAGGTTTGGTTAGACGTGCCCAAACGGTTCGAAAAATCGGAATCGAGACGGTTCGAACCGACGATCAACGGTTCCGGAACCGTTGACCGCGGTTCCGGTTTGGTTTGGAACCGTGAACCATCGAGGTACGGTTCGGTTTCGGTTCGGCCTGTAGAAAAACAGGCAACCGGCAGTTCGAACCGGCGGTTTGTGTAATTTTTTTTTTTTTTTAGATTTTACTTTATAATTATTGTGAGATTTATTATTTGAATATAATTAAGATAGTAATTATTGTATATTATCGGATAATTTTTGTAGCTTTACAACTTTCAAATACATTATCATTTCTGGGTTTGTGTATTTTTATGATATTTATGGGATTATAGTTTCCAAAATTTCAAATTAAGTATTAGGTTAATTTTTGGGTTAATTATACATATATATTGACTAAAATTATTGAATATTAGGGTAAGTATTTGATTTTCTTTTCCTCGATAAGATCGATAGCAATACGTGTTTTTGACAATATTCCAGTTATGCTTAATTTTTTTTTTTAAACAAATTTATTGTCTTATCAATGATTATTTTATAATTTGCCATTTGTATTTATGAGCATAGGTTCATTTTTATATTTTAATTCTATATTTCTTGCAAAGCAAAACTCAATTAGCTAATATGTTAATTAAATATCAATATTAAAATGTACATTTTCTTTGAATGTGTCTTTAAACAGGAAAATCTTTACCTTTTAGTTTTGTAACCGGTTCTGAGTTATGTTTCTATTTCAAATTATTTAATCACTTTTCATGCATTTTCAAAATTTCTAATTACAAAAATAGGATAACTGTGATATTTCGATATAAAATGAATGTAATATGATGATCTATTAATGGATCATAATAGTATCAAGAAGGTCGAAATATAAGTGCTGTCAAATATTGAAAACATAACTATAATATCTATATTTAAGCATACTTTTATTCTAAATTCTAAAATGCAAAAAATTCTTCGTTCTTAATCAATTATAATTTCTATGGGTAAAATTAGCTTTTTTTATGGCTTCTATTTGATGTTAATATTTCATATATATATGTAAACATATCTGTTTAAAAAAAATAATCCAATGGGGCACGGTCGTGCCGTGTAGCACGACCGTGCCCTACTTGACAAAACCGGGGAAAAAAAAAAAAAAAAAAAAAAAACGGGAAACCGGCGGTTTGAACCGCCGGTTCTGGTTAACCACCGGTTTCCAAACCGGAACCGAAACCGAACCCCCCACGGTTCGGTTCCGCTTTGCCACCTTCGGTTCCAAAAACTGTCGGTTCCGAACCGACAAACTGGAACCGAAACCGACGGGGCATGTCAAGGTTTGGTTCGTCAAACAAAAAAGTTAGGCGAACATAATTGTGTAACTAGGGTTTGGGTGCGGATTTAGGACACGTGGGCATGTAAATTATGCATGGGGTGCGTGAAATACACTATCGGATTGGATTGATCCAATTGTACGAATTTAGAACACATGCACTTGATAAATAGAAATAATTGTGAAAATGAATACATTTTAGAGTAAACTACTTTTTTTCCCCCGTAAAATAGGTGGTCTGGCATTTTCGAACATTTTTTTTTCGGGCTGGCTAATTTGGACAGTATTTTCCAAAAAATTGCAATTTATGCCCAATTTAAGCCCGAATTGCATAATAGGGCTGAAATTGCACGTGATATGCACGTGTGGACATAATTTCGAGCTCTGTGGGCCAAAATCGGACATGATGGCACTTTTTAATTACTTGGCATTTTGTAGTAGAAAATCATTTCTCTTTCTCACATAAAATTCGGGATTTCAAGAACCCTAATCCCCAAAATTGAATTCCCAAATCACAAAATGGAACAGAGAAACAGAAAATGATGCTCAAAGCAAGGATCTTGAAAAACTGTCTACGGCTATGGATTTGCTGGAACGACACGATTTTGAGCCATTTAATCGTGAATAAACTGTAGGCGGCGCAGGATTGCATGTGCAACATGGTTAGGAAAATTGGGTATCTGTATCCGTAGAAGTTGAGGAGATACTTGTTGAGCAATAGCACTCTGATGTTGGAGCAATACCACGACGCAATAATGGCGGCGATGAGAATGCCGGGGGAGATTAGAGAAGAGTACGGCTGCTGTCGGATCTCCGCCGTCGGAGTCACCGGAATATCCAAAACTTGGTTGTTGTTATTGGCCTTGAATCGCGGGTTGCTCCCCCTTCACGTCGTCCATGATTGTGCTTCCACCATTACAGAGTAGAACTCAGTTTGATGAATTAAAAAGAAGTGATTGTTTTTAGATCCCCCTACAGCGTGCACAACAATTTCCAATCTGAACATCCAGGATAAAGGTGTTCCACTAGCACCTCTTTTCCCTGCAGAGTCGGAGAAAATTCATTAAACAATCAACGCTTGGTCTACATACATACTGTGTGATGTAATAGCATAATGTTGGAGTTCAATTTTGGGGATTTGGGGATTAGGGTTCTTGAAATCCCGAATTTTATGTGGGGAAGAGAAATGATTTTCATATATATTATACTTTCATATACTTCATATCATATGGCATTTACAATCACATCATAGGATTAATAATATATCATATTATATCATATATCTAAAAAAAGAAATCATATTGCATATATATTGTATTTAATAATTTAATTTTTTGACACGTAATGTTATAATTTTTTTAATAGCATAATAATGTAGATCTGCATAAATATTTCTCAATATAAATAATTAAAACACCTTTATATAAATATAAATTCTTTTATAATACAATCCCAATGTTTGAAATCCAAAATATTCCATTTGAATTCCAATAAAAGGATAAAAACTCGTTAAAAGTCTCAACTCATTTTAAACACCACTTAAAACAACCACCTAAATAAAAAAGGAAAAAAGAAAAAAGAAAAAAAAAAGCTCAATCACCCAATAATAACATTAACCTACAAAATTGATATATCAATTATATAATTAGAATGTAGGCCGAAGGATGTAGTCCATATATTAACCACTTAGTTGTAGCCTAATAAAACCCTAATTTGCTCAAGTGGCCAATATTTAAATGAAAGGAAAGTCATCTCCCCTTTCCTCTCCTCTCTCGCACTTTGTTCTCTCTCTCTCTTCCTCATTCTCTCACCCTCTCACTACAAAATCCAAGTTCTTCCCCTCCCCTCTCTCTTGGTCTCACAATAGTATATCTTCTTGAATCCAAGTTCTTATAGTGTTTTTTTAATATATATTTATTTAAATTTGTATTCTTGTTTTATATTATGAGTTAGGTCTCTTGTGAGACCGTTTCACAAACGACGAGATTCAAATATATCATTTATAGGTATACGTATGCGTTTTTCAGTTATAAGTACTTGTACATGAATTATATAAATATGCGTTTTACAACTATAAATACACGTTTTACTGCTGTAAGTATATGTTTTTTCAATCGTCGCACAATATCATGATTGCATATGAATTTTTGTGATTTTTTATTACCATGAGGAAGATATGAATTTATCTACATATGAAATTTGGTCAAATGTTTTTGTTCTTTTTATTTTTACAAAAGGCAATGGTACTTATTTATTTGCGTTTTTCTATAATTTAAGCAATTATAATTTTAAATTATTTGTTGTACTGAAAAGTGGAGATGGAGAAAAGAAATCATAAGATAGTTTTTCTCCTCTTCCCTTCACAAATTTCGAACATTATCAAGGATCTTTCTTCATTCTCCCAGTGACGAAATCATTTTATATATTTCACTTTTTCTTTTTAGCAAATGATTGTTAAGCATAGGCTGCATTTGTTAGACATTGGACAAATTAATTCAAAATGAGAAGATGGATAGTAGACTTACAATTTCATCATTGAAATTTCTAACAATCATCTTTTTTACATTTTTTTTGGTTTAATAATTTATATTTTCCCTATTTTCTTAACAATCAGATTTGAATGTTATTTTCTATCATTGATATTCGTTTTCTATTTTCCTCTTATTTTTAGATATATATGAAGGAACAACAGAGATATTTGAAGATTTTTGCCTTAGCTGCTTGCCTTCCTTGAATAAAAGGAGAGAGAAGTGATGAGAGAGGGAGGAGTAGGGTTTTGAGGTATAGATGTAGTGTAGAGGTTATTGGGAGAGAGAGGAATATAATTAGAATTATAAAGAGGGGGAAAGAGATAGAGAGGAGAGGGTAGTAATAAGTCACATAGCACATGGTGAATGGCAACATCAAGAAAGTATATACTGTTGGACTAAAAGTATGGTGTACTTGAAGATGACTAAAATAACAAATGCGAAAGTTGAGGCAAGAGTTAGACTCTTTCTCCGTAAGACGAAATTGCCCCGTATTCAGTGCTTTACGGTCTATGGCAAACGTCCCCAAGATACGACTTACTAACTTAAGGATCGCAGCACAACGACTCCAAAAGTTTTTCGGCGAACGAAAATGATATTTGGAACTTTTTTAGACAAGATGATGAGAGACTACAATTGTTAGAATGCTAATAATGCAAGTTGTAGTGAAGTGAATGAAATGATTGAATGTGGGGTCTATTTATAGAAGTAGAAGAGGTGTGGTGTCTTTCCATAAAAGACACCTTTTAATTTGAAATGATGTCTTTTCATAATTAGACATCTTTTTGTTTGAATTGAAGTCTTTTCACATTTAGACATCTTTTGTAATGAAATAAGGTGTCTCACAATGTTTCACATTAGTTGCATCCCTTTAAATTGGATTGCATCAATTCAATTCAAACTCACATCTTTCCATAAATTCACACCTCTTTAAACTTTCACACATTTTCAATTCAAGTTGCCAACTTTAAGCATTAATTTCTCATTCATCCGAAATTGGATTTGAGAAAATAAATACTCTAAATTTATCTACTGGAAATGTAGATTTCAAATTTGCAACTTATTTTCGTTTCCAACAAACGAAACATCATGAAATAATTGGTCAAAGATTGGTCAACACCAATTTTCCAAAACCAATTTCCAACAATCCCCCACATGAATGAAAATTAATGCATATGCGAATGCAGACACTTTAAAAAGTTCCGACGAGCTGCTATTGCATCAGGATAGGTAGCTTCCGGCTTTGAACCTTCCTTAGTAAGATGCTATCGGATTTACTTACTGCTCGGTGAACGCGATGTCTTGAACCGGTCAGCTTTTTGTGTAAACCAAGACAATAACATTTACACAATAACAACTCTTAATATCTTTTGTTCTCACGTTGTGTCCATTTCGACCCTGGATCATATCTTGGATTCATAAGTGATTAAATTGAAGCGGCCAAACTTCTCACTTATATAGGTAATACCCCACCTTTTAAAGGTATAAGAATCATTAAAAGCATAAAAGCTTACCCTCACCACACGTCAGCAGGTTAGCACTTGGACAGCTTCGAGAATGAGGCACTAGATAGATTCCAAGTGCACATTTGAATCATCCATAACTTAGTTGTCTCATTGAACCAAGTTCGTGGAATCTCCACTCATCATAGTTCAGTTACTGCTATGAACGTTCTTTAATGTGTGGGTTTTAACCCCATTCCCCTTACTGCATTGTACAATAGATCTCTATTTATACCTTTTGTTAACTGATCCGCTATATTTTCCTTTGACTTCACATAGTCAATGGCAATTATTCCATTAGAGATCAACTGTCTAACTGTATTATGTCTCCTCCGAAATTTCTTGAGTACACTCTCAATGTAATGAGATTGTGACAAGACAATTCCTTCAGATGTCCTAGAGATCTTTATCCTTAGTATGACGTCTGCCAGACCCATATCCTTCATATCGAAGTTTTTCTTCAACATATTCTTAGTTTTCACGATCACATCATGATTACTACCCATGATCAGCATGTCGTCTACATACAGACAGACGATTACATATTCATCAGGTGTGCCCTTAATGTATACACATTTATCACACTTGTTGATATGAAAATCATTTGACTGCATAGTTTTGTCAAACTTTTCATGCCATTGTTTAGGTGCTTGTTTAAGCCCATATAAAGACTTGATAAGTTTGCATACTTTATGTTCTTGTCCTGGTGCAACAAACCCTTCAGGTTGTTCCATGTAAATCTCCTCTTCCAATTCCCCATTTAGGAATGATGTTTTTACATCCATTTGATGTATCTTAAGGTTATGCAGTGCTGCAATAGCAATGAGTACTCTAATGGACGTAATCCTTGTAACTGGAGAGTATGTATCGAAGAAATCATACCCTTCTTTCTGTTTGAACCCCTTGGCTACCAAACGAGCTTTGTACTTATCGATTGATCCATCAGCTTTGTATTTTGTTTTAAGGATCCATTTACATCCTAAAGGTTTACATCCCAGTAGGAGATCAACAATTTCCCACGTATGATTCTGCATGATGGACTCAATCTCACTATCGATAGCCTCTTTCCAGAGAGGAGCATCTGGACTAGACAATGCCTCTTGAATTGTCCTGGGTTCATTATCTAACATGTATGTTAGAAAATCTGGACCAAACGTCTTGGCCACTTTGCTTCTATTGCTGCGTCTCAGTTCCTCTTCAACATGAGGGGAACTTTGTACAGCTTCACAAGTTCTTTTGTTCGAACTTATCTATTTCCTTTCTTTGTTCGAAAAGACATTCTCAAAGAATATTGCATTCCTTGATTCTATGACCATTCCTTCGTTTATATCAGGAATATCCGATTTGTGCACCAGAAATCGATAAACACTACTTTGATATGCATATCCAATGAATGCAATCAATTGTCTTGGGTCCTATTCTAACTTGTTTAGGTTTAGGCACTTCGACCTTTGCTAGGCACCCCCACACTTTTAGAAAATTGTAGGAAGGTTGTCTTCCTTTCCATAATTCATATGGAGTCTTATCTATTTTCTTGTGTGGCAATTTGTTGAGAATGTGATTAGCTGAAAGGATGGCTTCCCCCCACATGTTATGTGGTAAGCCAGAGCTTATCAACATAGCATTCATCATCTCTTTCAGAGTTCTATTTTTGCGTTCTGCAACGCCATTAGAATGAGGTGAGTATGGAGCAGTCGTTTGGTGAATTATAACATGTTCTGTGCAGAATTCTTCAAACGGAGCAACATATTCTCCCCCTCTGTCACTTCGAATCATTTTGATTTTCAAGCTAAGTTGATTCTCAACTTCATTCTTATAACTTTTGAAAGCGTCAAGAGCTTCGTCTTTCCCTTTCAAAAGATATACATAACAATATCTAGTGCAGTCATCGATAAAAGTGACAAAGTACTTTTTTCCACCTCTAGTTTGCACTAGCTTCATATCGTATATATCGGTATGAATAAGTTCTAAAGGTTTAGTATTTCTTTCCACTGAATGAAAAGGTGTTTTGGCCATTTTTGCCTCAACACAAATTTCACATTTGCTTTGTGGATCGAAATCCATTGCAGGTAGTAAATTTAAACTTACTAATCTCTTTTGTTTGTTTAAATTTACATGTCCTAATCTATCATGCCATAAATTAGAACATTCAAGCAAGTAAGAAGAATTAATAACTTTATTATCACGCTTAATAGTTATTACATTCATCTTAAAGAGCCCTTTGTCAAGATAGCTATTTCCTATGAATTGACCACTTTTGGTCAGTACAAACTTATCGGCTTCAAATACTAGCTTAAATCCGGCTTTGCTCAATAGGGAACCAGATACTAAGTTTTTGCAAATGTCTGGGACATGCAACACATCCACAAGCGTCAGCTCCTTTCACGAGGTCATTTTTAGTACCACTCTTCCCAATCCAACTACGTTGGAGGTTGCAGAGTTTCCCATAAACAGCTTTCTACCATTGATCGGTATGTAGCTTGAGAACATCTCTCTTTCTGAGCATATGTGGCGTGTAGCCCCAGTGTCCACCCACCTCTCTCTCAGATTATCCACCAAGTTGGCTTCAAATACGACAGCTGATAGGTTTAACTCATTCATACCCAGAGATACTGAATTTTCCTCAGTTAGGTTAGCCTGACCTCGATTGTCTTTCTTGGGTTGTCGACAATCCTTTGCCATGTGACCGAGTTTGTCGCAGTTGTAGCAGTTGCCTTTGAACTTTCTAGCTTTTTTCTGCTTTGGCTCCTGCTGCTGCTTCAAGCCCGTCATCTTTCTCTTTTTGCTAGTACTTGCTTCAGCCAAGTTTGCTCTTACCTCCATAGATGTCCTGCCGCTCTTGACTTTAGATTTTCGGTTGTCTTCCTCAATCCTTAGTCTCACGATCAGGTCCTCAAGCCCCATTTCTTTTCATTTGTGCTTGAGGTAGTTCTTGAACTCTTTCCAAAGAGACTGTAGCTTTTCAATAATGGCAGCTACTTGGAAAGATTCACTGAGTTGCATTTCTTCGGCATGAATATTATGCAGGATCAATTGCAACTCTCGTACTTGGTCTAAGACCGTCTTGGAATCCACCATTTTGAAATCCAAGAACCTACCGACGATGAATTTCTTCGATCCAGCGTCTTCGGTCTTGTATTTCTTTTCTAGTGAATCCTACAATTCATTTGCAGTTTTTGTCACTGCATATACATTGTAGAGGGAGTCGTCAAGTCCATTAAGGATGTAGTTGCGACACAAAAAATCACTATGATTCCATGCATCCAATGCAGTCCTTTTCTGGTCAACGGCTTCATCTTCCCCCACAGTTGGTGCGTCTTCTTTCAAGAATCGAACCAAATTCAAGGTTGTTAGGTAGAACAACATCTTTTGTTGTCATCGCTTAAATTCAGTACCGTCGAACTTCGCCGGTCTTTCAGCATAACCTGGTGCTGCAGGAATAGAGCTAGCCATTTTCAAAGTACACAGAAATTTCATCTTACGCTATTGGACTATAAGTATGGTGACTTGAAGATGACTAAAATAACAAATGCGAAAGTCGAGGTAAGAGTTAGACTCTTTCTCCGTAAGACGAAATTACCCCGTATTCAGTACTTTACGGTCTATGGCAAACGTCCCCAAGATACAACGACTTACTAACTTAAGGATCGCAGCACAACGACTCCAAAAAAATTTCGGCGAACGAAAATGATATTTGGAACTTTTTTAGACAAGATGATGAGAGACTACAATTGCTAGAATGCTAATAATGCAAGTTGTAGTGAAGTGAATGAAATGATTGAATGTGGGGTCTATTTATAGAAGTAGAAGAGGTGTGGTGTCTTTCCATAAAAGACACCTTTTAATTTGAAACGATGCATTTTCATAATTAGACATCTTTTTGTTTGAATTGAAGTCTTTTCACATTTAGATATCTTTTGGAATGAAATAAGGTGTCTCACAATGTTTCACATTAGTTGCATCCCTTTAAATTGGATTGCATCAATTCAATTCAAACTCACATCTTTCCATAAATTCACACCTCTTCAAACTTTCACACATTTTCAATTTAAGTTGCCAATTTTAAGCATTAATTTCTCATTCATCCGAAATTGGATTTGAGAAAATAAATACTCTAAATTTATCTACTTGAAATGTAGATTTCAAATTTGCAACTTATTTTCGTTTCCAACAAACAAAACATCATGAAATAATTGGTCAAAGATTGGTCAACACCAATTTTCCAAAACCAATTTCCAACATATACCCATTAGAGCATTCACAACCCTCACCCAAAAAATACAATTTATTTAATTATTTAATACATTCTCTCTTCTCCACATTAAAATTTTATTAATTTAAAACCACATTCAGCGGACGTAGAAAAATAAAATTGAGATGGCACAAGTAAAAGTATGGATATCTATTTTGAAATGAGAATCATTTTGATCAAATGTTTGCATTTTATATTTGTTATATATGTTAATATAATTGTCCAATTAATTTATATTGTAGTAATATGGTGTGTGGTGCCACACAGAAGATCATGTTATCAGTTCCTTGTAAATTATAAATAGTAGCTCACAACCAAGATGATTTGGACAAACCATCGTAATAGTTGTAGTGTAATTTGGTATTAGTCCATCTTGTTTATAAAATTACACTAGTACACTTTGTGTGTATTAAGGAGGATCATTTGAGGTTTTTCGATTTATACTGATTATATAATAGAACAAGACCTCTGTTATTATAATTGAGTTATCCATTATGGTTTGGTCCTAATAGAAACAACCTTGCACAAATAATTTTTTTATCTATCAAATATTAGGAGATAAATGATCTATTGAATTACTTTTCTATGAAAATCATTTACTAGGAAAATTATTCTTTTAATCATCTATCAAATACTAGGGATAATTATCCGAGTCAACTACTAGGAGATATTTTAAAATTGATGTAACGCCCAGGATAAAAACGAAGCATAATTGATTAACTAAATAAGTAAAATCTTAATTAAAATATCTTATGTGTTTTAATTCTTGAGTGTTTAATTTAATTACGTGCGTTTCAGATATGTGTTTAACGATTGGTTTTAGAGGGATAAAATTTATAAACATGGAACATAAAATATTTTTAAACCATTAGATGCATAACGGAAAAATTAGAAGATAGAAACGAACTAGAGGTCAATCAGACACCCATAGCTCAAACGGTGAAGAAAAGGGCAAAATACAAAGTTTCGGAAAAACGAGAAACAAAATCTTATCGTGAATAGCCATGAACAGTAACCTACTCATGAATAGTAAATTTTCCAAATCTATAAATAGGCCCTTATTCGATTTCACTTTCACCGTTTCTTCGAACGAGCCGAACGAGCTGAAAAGTGCCGAACACACGTAAGTCTCTCTTCTCTCACTTTTTCTTTCTCGTCTTTATTCTGTCTCCGGCGTGCCGCCGCCGAAGTTCGTCGGAAAAAGTCAAACTCATCTGTTTTAGGTGATTTTCATACATAACGTAGCCCTCGACGATACGAATCTAGAACAACTTCCGGAATTCAATTCCGATTTCCCGTTCGCCGAAAAACGGTGAAAAACCTTCTCCAAAACCCTAACCCTTGCTTCTTGCCACCTTTTCTCTCTCCCGTTTTTCTCTCTCTCGCTCTTTTTCTCATCGTTGCAAGTGCTGGAGGGGCTGCCGGAGTTGTGGGCTACCCACTGGAGGGTGGCGCCGCCATGGGTGGCGCCGTCGGTGCCGGAAAATGGCCTAGAAAGGGGGGCTGTTGCAAGGAATTTGTGAAATGTGTGTGACGAAGGGTTTTTGAGGCTATTTTTGAGGCACTATTCATGCCGAAATCCGGCGAGGGATGACCGGATATGGTAGCCGGCGGTGCGGGCTAATCGGAGGACTAAGGGTTGATGGCATAGGGTGGCGCCGCCGCAGCCGGTGGTGCCGGGAAGGTGGCTGCCCAAGCAGGCCGACGCCGGGAGGCCTGGGCGCCAACCTGCCCCCGCTGCCTAGAAAACTAGGCAGCCGACGGGAGACCATGCCCGGTTTTTCTCCCGTCGCCGGGAATGCATGCGACGCCGTATTTTCGATTCGTTTTCGATCCGAATCTCATTTTATTTTCATCGTACTTTATCATCGAGATGTTGCCAACAAAATATCGTTGACCCGGGGTCGTGGGTCCCGGTCAAAGTCAACCCTTTGACCAAATTACAAAAATACCCCTAAATCTTAAAACGCTCCGTTCGAGCTCATTTCAACTCCGATTGAGCTCATTCTTGTTTTTTTGTGATCCAAAATCCATTCTCTTTCACCTCAGCCTTATAAACTGATATTTCCCTCTTGTTTCTTCAATCTCAATCGTTAGGCTTACCGTTCTAATTTGTCTCATCTCGATCGATAATATCCGATCCAATGTTGGTTTAATCTTTAATTATAGATTATAATGATCTAAGAAAACATCGTAATTTATGTAGGCTACCTGTTGATTTGAAGCCTTGGGATACGTGATCTTGGATACTTGCTGCTCACGTGGTGACCACCGAACAAGGTGGGGGGTAATTTCTTTAAATTAAGATATTTTATAAAGTTTATGCAATCTTTTAAGATTATTATTAAATGAGTTGGGTATACGTGCTGAATGCATGAGATGTTATGTGTGATAATGTTATGATACGATGAAGGTGAATATTATACTTGAATGACGTTGGGTCGATATACATGCTATGTGAATAAAGTGCTCTGAGCTAAGATTATTATTAAATGAGAATGTGATTGATGAATGATTTAAAGCAAGTGATGGATTATGAATGTTTTACTATGAATGCAAAGGTGAAGAATGATGTGAAGTTAATATTTGCATATGTGCAAATAAGATGTGCTTTCATGGCAGTTGAGAACTGCAACTAAGTGTTGTGTTAAATTAATGTGTTTTCATGTGTATGTTTGATATGTGTATGTGTGATGTAAATATGTGTGCATGTGCATGCGTATGCAAGGTGGCTAGGGCTCGCATAAAGACGGCTGATCACCGTATTACGACGGCTAACGACCGTAAAAAGGCGGTTATGACCCGCAAATGTTTTCATGGCGGCTAAGAACTGTAAAACGCTTTCATGGCGGCTAAGCACCGTAAATTATGTGAAAAGTTATGTTTGAATGTGAATGATGGATTATATGTTTCCAGGGCGGCTGAGACCCGTATATGTTTGCAAGACGGTTAAAAATCGTAAATGTGATAATAAAAGTGATATGTTTGCAGGTGAAGGATGATTGATTTGAGATGGATGCTTACATTTTTTTAAAATGATTTAAGCCAAGTGATTGAAGTGATCTATTTTCTACGGTGTTTAGTAAAAGATAAACATTTTACGAAAATCTGTTTTATGTGATAAAATCGTGTTTTGGCATGTGTGTGTAAAATCTTCCAAAATTATTTCATGTCATCCCGAGTTTCCCTACCCTACTGAATGTATTTCAAACACTCACCCCTCTTTTTAAAATGTTTTTAGTTTAAGGATTTTTATGGCGTGGAGTGCGAGCGGTGGATGCTGGTAGCCGATGATCAAAGGTTACAAGTGCTGTTTATTTAAAATGATTATTTTCATGTATTTAAGAAATGTATATTTTATAATTATTCTTGATTTTATTTATTTTTATTCTATTGAAAGAGGAAATTTTATAAGTAAGTAACGTCTCGGTTAAGTTTTATTTACAGAAGAATCAGGACGTTACAACTGATTAATATGACTATTTAATGATATCCAATTTAATGTTGATAATAAATATTAGTAAATAATACTGACATTTTAACTAAATGTGTTAAAGTAACACATGACTTTAAATATAAAATCATTTATAAATTTGAAATTTATTGAATAAATGTTTTTTTAGAGAAAAATATAAATAATAAAAAAGGAAAAATTAAAATAAATATGGGATGATTAAAAAATAATTATTCAAAATTTTCAAGCTTATTAATTAATAAAATTGAATAGTTTTTTTTTTTCCAAATTTGTGTTTTAAAATGAACTATAGAATTTGTTTGAGAAGTTTTGACCTATAAGAAAATTTATTTGAGAATTAATAAAATGAACCATAAGAAAAAACAAGGGGTGGCACGTGCCACCCCATGCCTCTTAATGTGTCCATCACTGACCACACCCACATTCCATCAAATCCAAATTCAACTATTTTATGGATTCTATCTCCACACAATCTTCTACTTCCTAATTTTAATTTAAATTTAATTTAGATTTTTTAATTCTGGAAACACAAATTTTTATCTAAATATAATATATTTTAAGTAAATAAAATATTATATTAAAACAAAAGTATCTAAATAAATTTATTTCATTTTAATAAATACTAAAATACAGAAGTATAAAAAAAACATAAAATTAAAGATAGAATAATCTAACAGATACAAATTAAGCATTTTAATTCTACATTAAGACATCAAAGTGTTCCCAAATATGCTCAACTAAATCCACACAGAGTTGGTGATGCACTTGATTATCACGTATCTTCGTATTAATTCAGAAAAATTCTTGAAATTATCTATTTGGGCCTTAGATGTGTTCTGTGGGATTATCACATTCATCATTATACCAATTTGTAACCATATTTCTCTCATCTTCAATGATCATATTATGTAAAATAATACAAGTCAACATGATTTTCTTAAGTTTTTTTCTATACCAAAATCGCATTGGGCCTCTCACAATTGCCCATAGAGCTTGAAATTGCCCATCGAGCTTGAAGCATCCTAAATGCTCATTCAACATCTTTTCTTGTAATTTCTTATTTTTCTTTGAACAATCTTCTTTTAGGATCCTCTGGGCATAGAAATGCTTTAACGAAAGTAGCTCGTTTCGAATAGATTCCATCTTTTGACAGTGAAAAAATTCGCATGAGATAGTGTAAGATTCTTATGAAAGATACAAGTCGTTACCCCCTTAAATAACTTATTTTCCATCAACAAATGTGTGAGGAAATCAAAGCCAAGTGGCGTGGCTAAATATGTTTACTCCTTTATTTTATCAATTTGTATTTTCTATTATGCATTTTCGATTGTTTTTTTTTTAATCTTATAAGTTGTAGGAAGATATAATTATCTTTAATTATTATTAATTTAGTATTAATGCATTTCAAGTCAATAAATCTCATTTACATATATTGTCTCTATCTCAAAATGCTAATAAATTCAATCTTACATGTATTATTTCTCTCTCTCTCTCTCTCAAAGTAACATACTGAAAAGAGATAACATATAGGGAATCACCATCACCTAAAGATCACATGCACTCTGTAAGGATCACATGCACTTTGTAAATGTTGGCTCAATTATTACATGAGTCACATGCGCACAGTTTCAAAGTAATGCAAGAAAAAATATAAGAGGTTACATTCACAATTTCACATTCACAATACAATACAACACAATTTTATAAAATGTCTCAATATTCTAACAACTCAAATTCTAGCTTTTGTAGTGATGTGGAAGTTGATCCACGAGCTAATGATAGGGAGATAGAATTGATATCAAGGATAGTTCGACGAAGCAATGAAATCTTGCATATATGTATACAAGAAAACGAGATGCGGCAGAGAAGAAGATATATTAGACTAGATTGTGAAGCCGGACATAAAATGTTAGTCAATGATTATTTCTCAGAGGATCCTGTGTATTTCAAAAAATGCAAAGAGAATTATTCATTTGCATCATGAATGCACTAGAAAACCACTCAAAAAAATTTCAATGAAGAATTGATGCTCTGGGAAGAGCTAGTTTATCATCATTACAGAAATGTACAACGACTATCCATCAATTGGTCTATGGAGTTCCAGCAGACTACCTTGACGAATCCTTACGAATGGGTGAGTCAACCTCTATCAAGTGTTTTTTTTAGTACTTGAGGATCAATACTTGAGGAGGCCAACTGTTGACGATACTCATTGCCTTCTCCAAATGCATGAGGAGAGATGACTTTCAGGTATGTTGGGAAGTCTTGACTGTATGCATTGAGAATGGAAAATTTGTTCAATTGCTTGGAAAGGCTGATTTTCAAGAGGACATGAGTCACCTACAATTGTCCTTGAAGCGGTCGTCTCTCATGATCTATGGATATGACATGCATTTTATGGCGTTGCAGGCTCACACAATAATATTAATGTGTTGTATGAATCACCTTTGTTCAACAATGTACTGCAAGAAAATGCATCGAAGGTTAATTTTACGATGAATGACACAAATTATATAAAGGGGTATTATCCCAATAATTGGTTGTTGTACTAACACTGAGTTCAAAGCCTTGATTCTTAAATACATGCCAAATGGAAGTTTGGAGAAATGGCTTCATTCTAACAGTAATTGTTTGGATTTGATACAAAGATTGAAAATAGCAATAGATGTTGCATTAGCATTGGAATATCTTCATCATGGTCATACATTTCCTCTCCAATTAATATCAAGTGCTAGTGAAGTATCTTCAGATGATAATATTCTTCTTTGTTTACATTTTCTGATAAGCAAGAATATGAAAATCAATAGTGTAACAACCAGGTTTTTAATGGATAAAATTCATACACATGGAAAATAGAATATTTTTATATCATTAGATGTATAACGGAAAAACGAGAAGATAGAAACGAACTAGAGGTCAATCGGACACCCGTAGCTCAAACGACGAAGAAAAGGGCAAAATACGGAGTTTCGGAAAAACGAGGAACGGAATCGTGATGAACATAACCGAAATCTTATCGTGAATAGTAACCGATGCTTATCGTGAACAGTAACCTACCCTATGAACAGTATCCCTACCCCCTATGAACAGTAACCTTTCCATTTTCTATAAATAGGCCCTAGTTCGATTTCATTTTCACCGTTTCTTCGAACGAGCCGAACGAGCCGAAAAGCGCCGAACACATGTAAGTCTCTCTTTCCTTTCTCTTTTTCTTTCCCGTCTTTATTCTGTCTCCGGCCGCCGTCGTCAGAGCCACCGCCGGAGTTCGCCGGAAAATTTCAAAGTTGTCGGTTTCGACTGATTTTCTCACACAACGTAGCCCTCGACGATAGGAGTCTAGGGCAACTTTCGGAATTCAATTCTGATTCTCCGTTCGCCGGAAAATGACGAAAAACCGCCGCTTCCGTCGCCGGAAAAAGTCAAACTCGTCCGTTTTTGCTGATTTTCATATATAACGTAGCCTTCGACGATACGAATCTAGGACAACTTTCGGAATTCAATTCTGATTTCTCGTTCGCCGGAAAACGGCGAAAAACCAACTCCAAAACCTTTAACCCTTATTTTCAGCCACCTTTCTCTCTCCCATTTTTCTCTCTCTTGCTCTTTTGCTCGAGGTTGCAGGCGCCGGAAGGACCTGCCGAGGTTGTGGGCTAGCCACTGGAGGGGTGGTGCCGCCTTGGGTGGCGGCGTCGGTGCCGAAAAACGGCATGGAAAAGGGGCTGTTGCACATGGGGTTTTGTGTGTGTGTAATGTGTGTGTTGTGTATGCATGCTGTTGGGGGTTGTATTGGTGGTTGCCGGTGACTGGAAGTCGCCGGCCAGTATCCTAGGTGGTCGGGGAAAGGGTCACCGGTGACTGGAAGTCGCCGGCCGGAGCTGGAAAGGCGGGGTTTGGTTATGTATTTTGTGTGCGATGAAGGGTTTTTGAGGATGTTTTTATGGCACTATTCATGCCGAAATCCGGCGAGGGATGGCCGGAGGTGGTAGCCGGCGGTGTAGGCTCGCCGGAGGATAAGGTGGTGTTGGCATAGGACGGCGCCGCCGCAGCCGGTGGCTCCGGGAAGGTGGGTACTGAAGCAGGATCGCGCCGGGAGCGTTGCCCTATTTTTCTCCCGCATGACGCATCCTGTAAATTTTAAGACGCGTCCTGCACGCTAAACTGAATTGGACAGAATTGTAGTCTCTGTTTTTGCCCGCAGGATGTGTCTTGGAAATTCCAAGACAGGTCTTGGGAGACATTACCTTATTTTTTTCTCCCGTCGCCGGGAATGTGCGTGACGTCGTATTTTCGATCCGAATCTCATTTTCTTTTCATCGTTCTTTAACATCGAGTCATCGCCAACGAGATATTGTGGAACGGGGGTCATGGGTCCCGGTCAAAATCAACCCTTTGATCACATTACCAAAATACCCTTCTATCTTAAAACGCTCTGTTTGAACTCGTTTCAACTCCGATTGAGCTCATTCTTGTTTTGTTGTGATCCAAAATCCATTCTCTTTCATCTCAGCCTTATAAACTGATTTTTCTCTCTTGTTTCTTCAACCTCAATCGTTAGGCCTATCGTTCTGATCCGTCTCATCTCGATCGATATTATCCGATTCGATGTTGTTTTAATATTTTAATTATAGATTATAATGAGCTAAGAAAACATCGTAAATTATATAGGCTACCTGTTGGATTAAAGCTCTGGGATACGAGATCTTTGACTTGCTGATCACGTGGTAACCATCGAATAAGGTGGGGGTAAAATCTTAATTATGTTTTAAAATTGTACAGTTTTATGGAAAACTACATGACTAAGTGATCTAAATCCTGTTATTATATGATGTCATTTTCAAGTGAAATATTTTTACTACGTGAACAGGATTCGAGTAAATTATATGGTTTTAAGAGCTATTGCTTTCAAGTGACACAAATGCAAATGGTTTCAAATGATGATAAGACGGGATAATACCCGCTAAAAAGGGGTTTCTTTAGAAACCACATATGTCAAGGGATTTTCTTTACCTATATGTTATGTGAATTATGTGGCCAACGTGAACGTGACAATGTGCACTATGTGTTATGTGGAAACTGTTGTATGATAATTTAACTGCGCATGCGTGTACCACGCCAAGTAGGGTACTCCTCGTCGGAGCCCAACAAGGGGGTATTCTACGGAATCCCAACATAAAGGGTGTAACAACCCAAAATTGGGTCGGCTTGGGGCCTCGATAGGTCTTCTTCGGAAACCTATTCAATGGATTGCATTGGGACTCTTTGGGAGTCTACAACGTGTATATATATATAGTATTCATGAAATGTTATGTGTACCCCTTTTACTGTACAAATCAACCCCACTAAGTGTCCTTTTGGCACTTACCCCCTTTTATGTGAATTTTTTTACAGAAAATTTCGGAGGCGAGGAGGAATGAACAGAGATGCCTGTTATATTATTTTTGTATATATATAAGTATGTATATGGATGTTCGGTATTTTCCGAAAACCCGGTTATGTACAAAGCAATGATATAAACTGTTTGTATTTTAAATGGTTATCTTCTAGATCTTTGTTTGTTTTAAAATCTCCACGGTTTAGAATTTTCTGCTAGACGCCCTATGAAAATGCTGTGTTTGCACTCTGTTTTGCTTTAAAGAAACATTAAATTTTTTTTTATTATCCACGTTTTAAATTTATTTCAAAATGGGGCGTGATAGTAATGGTATCAGAGCCTGGCTCTACCTTCTTTTTCGTAGGGCCTTGCTCATAAAAAAATACACAACGACAACGGTTGGCACAACGGTTTTTTACTACTGTTGTCGTTGTGTGTTTTTTTCGCACAACAACAAGGGTTGGGACAACGGTTTTTTGTACCATTGTTGTTGTGCGGATTTTTTTGCACAACGACAACGGTTGGGACAACGGTTTTTTGTACCATTGTCGTTGTGTGGATTTTTCCACACAACGACAACGGTTGGGACAACAGTTTTTTGTACCGTTGTCATTATTCGGATTTTTTGCACAACGACAATGGTTTTTTTGTACCGTTGTCGTTGTGCGGATTTTTTTTTCACAATGACAACGGTTTTTATGTAACCGTTGTAAAAGAAATACATGTAGAATATAAACACATAAGCATTAGTGGCCTAGTGGTTTAAGGTCCAACAACGCGCGCGAGTTCGATTCCCAGACAACACACATTTATTCACAATGACGTGGCAGATGACGTGGCAAGCTATGATGATATTGCAGTACTTTGATGATGTGGCAGATGATCTGGTAGATGACGTGGCAATGACTTGTCAGAGCTATGATGATGTGTTAACTTTTGGTTAGTGTCTTCCACAACAGGTAAGAAAAGGTCTACGACAACGGTTAACCGTTGTGGTAGATATGGGTCTACGACAACGCTATCTTCCACAACGGTAAGAAATGGTCTACGACAACGGTTATTAACCATTGTCGTTATCATCTACGACAACGGTTAATAACTGTTGTGGAAGATGGGGTCTACAATAAGACCATCTTCCACAACGGTAAAAAAATGTCTACGACATCGGTTAATAACCGTTGTCGTTTAGCATTTTTTTTAGTGTCTATTGCTATTTTCTACAAAAAAATGTCTACGACAACAGTTAATAACTGTTGTCGTTTACCATTTTTTTGTAGTGTCTATTGCTATTTTTAGTCTTTGTATCAAACCCAAGCAATAACTATCGGAGTGAAGCCATTTCTCCAAACTTCCATTTAGCATGCATTTAAGAATCAAGGTTTTGAACTCGATGTTAGTACAATAACCAATATTGGAACTAAGTTTCGATGGCAAATAGAGCTTAATATTTCATTTTTAGTGTCGAAGCTCTTAGAGCTCCTTTTAACTGTAAGTTAAAGACTTTTACTGCAACAATTATCCCATCAGAAAGTATTGCTTTGAATACTGAACTAAAACTCTCCTCTTCCAAGTAAACTAGTTTCACTGAAAGAACTTGTCACTCGTATAAGTCCTATGTATGAAATTCTTCTCCAATTAATATTGAGTGCTAGAGTAATATCTTCTGATGATGGTAAGCTTTTCTGATTATATTTTCTGATGAGTATGAGTATAAAAACCAATAGAGCAACAACCGAAATGAAAGATGGTTAAATATACTTGATGTAATGGACAACATTTTTTGATTCGATTGAACCTCTATGATTTTCTGGGCAAGGTGTCACTTCAAATCTCTTTGCACCACATAGAGCAGAGTTGTGAACAAACGATTGAACAGTGAAGTTAACAAAACATCCCCTATTGGAATCTCTCTTTCCAATTTGCTGTAAGACATATTAAAATATTCAAGATTGATGGAACCAATGGATCGCCAACCCCATGTAATTTTGATTCGGGGTCCGTGCAAAATATGACAAGCGCAGCGGATAAAATGTGTCATACCGTTCATCAAAGAATAATGATGAAATGGGCTTGAAGATTCAACGATTGATATGGAACCTCGACCTCTCGATCTTCTGCTGTATTCCTTATCTGTTTCTCAAATGTTGTATGGTCAACGAGCCTTCGAGAATATCAGCCGCCTTCTCTGAAATCACACATGAGATTTATTTCGAATGTAGAGAAATGACTGACCTAAAGCTTATTTATAGGCTACAATAGAGACCTAAAGGAGGAATTAGGGTTAGGTCTCCTGATGGGCTTAGGCGTCCCATGTTCGGCCCGAACACACAACTTAAGTCCATCAATAATAACTCGATCCACTAAGGAGTTATTATTGAACTACCGCCCCAATCCCATATTAAATATGGGCTTCTTCTTATTATGAGTTCGTTTATCTCTCCGTGTTTAAGATTTCAAATGTCTTAATTAAATGAGTTACTAACAACTCAATTAATTAACATCTACTTTCCAAGAGTAGTACTACTCAACTTTATTATCCCGTCGGAATAAATCTACCTGCATGGTTTACATGATAATCCCTATGAGCTCCTCAAGGAGACATCATCATCCTAAATAATTAGGAATAAATTCCTTCTATAATCAACAACATACCATATAAACAGCATTGTCTCCAAATTCACCGAGCTTATTGATTTAATGAATAAATCTCACCCATTGGCAAATTAAAGAAATAAATATTGAGTATATGTATCTGTTATTATATAGGGATTAAGAGAACGCACATCCATAATAACAGAGGTCTTGTTCTATTATATAGTCAGTATAAATCGAACAACCTCAAATGGTCCTGCTCAATACACATAAAATGTACTAGTGAAATTTTATAGTCGACAAATACCAAATTACACTACAACGATTCCAATGATTTGTCCAAATCCTTCTTGGTTGTGAGCTACTATTTATAATTTATAAGAAAATGATAACATGATCTTCTGTGGCACCACACGCCATGTTATCTATAATAAATTAATTGGACAATTGCATGAACATATATGACAAATATAAAATGCAAACATTTGACCAAAATGATTCTCATCAAAATAAATGTTCATACAAAAGTTAGGCTTATAGTATACATCCCAACAAAGATAACGAAAGTCTTCTAAATGCTTTGGTATTTGTCTGGAAAAATTATTGTTTGATAAATCCATCTGAATCAAACCTACCTTCAAAAGATTGAGAGATAAATCCTTTGAATTGATTATTCGACAATTTCAGATATTCTAATGATTGACAACCGCCAATTAAGATTGGAATATCACCAAAAAACTGATTATAGGACAAGCCTATTCCAAATTGCCTTCAAATTTGAAATTTGAGATGAAAGTTGTCCACTCAAATAGTTTGAGGACAAGTTTACATCCAAGAGGTCACTAAGACTCCAGAAGATTGATGGTATGGTGGATTGCAACTTGTTAGACTCCAAGTAGATGTTTCTTAGGGATTTAAGTTCACTAACACATTCAGGAATTTGACCTATGAGGCCATTTCTACTTAAGGACAAAACCACCAAATTACTCATCTCACAAACTTCATTAGGGATAGAGCCTTGCAGTCTATTATCATTGAGATATAGTCCCTGCAGTTGTCTTAGTTGTCCTGTTCTTGGGGGGTTGAAGTCTCTAATTTGATTTTTGCTGAAACTTAATTGGAACAAACTGCGTAAGTTTCCAATCTCTAAAGGAATAAATAGTTGAAGAGAAGAGAGCAAATTACCAATTAAGGTTTGGGAGAACACCACTAATTAGTGGATTGTCTGATATTATCAAGTAGATCAAGTGTTTGTAAGTAGTCAATGAAGTGAGAAAATCCCAACTCTTGAGTTGGTGATTCCATACCAGCAGTCAAATTATTGTCCCAAATTCCTAAATATCGTAAGAGCCTTAAATTACCAAAGTTGGGTATGGAGCCGCTGAAAGAGTTGCTGAACAAGTTCAATATAGTAAGCTTAGAAGCATCGTTGATAGAGATTGGAATCGGCCCACTCAGTGTATTATGGGCCAAATAAAGTTCTTCAAGATTGAAAAGTGAAAGTCTGATGTTTAAAGGAAGACTACCGCAAAACTTATTATATGCAAGTGATAATATCTTCAAACTTGATTATTAAATGTTGAATATGGGATTGAACCTGAAAAATACATAGAGAATAGATTAGAATCATTAGCGTCATTAAAGAGATATTATGTATTTGAGAGTTGTGTGCTTAGTGGATAGTTATAATTGAAAAAATATAAATCAGATAATGTTTAAAAAATAAGTACATTGGACTACTTCTTAGAGAAAAGAAAAAACTAAAAGCTTTTTAAGAATTGGATTATTCTTTTTATTTTTCAAGTGTTGAAAATAAAAGATGAAATCCATCCTGTTTAATGATAGATGTTGGAAAATAGAAGATCAAAAATGTCTATCCAAAAATTAATAAGTATGCACCCATATCGGCATTTTTTTTTTTTTGGAGAATTGCACTTAAGCAAAGACATGTTGAAAGAATTTAATTAAATTTTGATTAATGTATATTGCCAGTTTGCCACTGAAATTGTTTTGTGGCAAGCGCAGGTCTTCTACCTCTCAAGTTCATTACGAAAGGAAAAGAGAGATTCCATTACAATAATAATTAATAATCTTTACTTCAACTACTTGTGTCTTGCTATGGAATGATGCTATAATATATCTATCTATTATCCATATAAAATATGGATGTTTCTTATAAATTTTGAATTGTCTAATATATCCTTATTAAATATTATTATTTAAGGTTATAATAATAATTTAGTAATTAATAATTTTAAATACATATAGTTTTAATAAATTGAAATTTAGTATTTTGCAGTGTATGGACTCTTCCAAATCCATCTACACCAAATAATCCTAATCTAATTAAGAGTCTTGCATAACAAAGACTATTAATTCATCAACAAAAACCATTTAGAAGCAAATCAATCAACTTAATTATTGATATCTGAAAATCCGATTCTTCCAATAATACTAATAAGAATTCTATCCATCATTATTATTAAAGTTGTGTGCATGTATATGTTAATAATAAAGTGTTTTTTTAATTAATGAAATATGAAAATTATTTCATCCTATATTAACTTTTTTGTAAACCGATGATAATTAGATTACCAAAAAATATTAGGCTGTTATTTCATATTAACATGTAATGCTTTTATTTATATATGCGATGTGTAATATTACTATATGTATCATGTAATACTTATATATGTAATATACTAAAGTAGTAATATTAGAGTACACATGTCACTCTTTTCATTCATTTAGTTTCCCTTCCAAATCACTATTAAATTATACCATTTCAAACCCAGGATACATGAATACTAAAGGCGTAAGGATATCTAATAAGTATTCTTTGAATTTGGTATTGTTACACCACATCGATCCCCTATACAAGTGAAAACACAAGTATAGCATTGGACACGCAGGGTTTCCAGCCAAAACTTTGAATAATTATATTTGATATATTTTTACCAGACATTTAAACTCTTAGAAATTTACTGAGCATTTAAGACGTATATGTATTATCAAATCCCCTTCAACCCACAAATGCCTCAAACGCCTTCCTGGCTAAAACGGCTAAGAGGGTGAACATTAGGATTGTATAATACATCGTAGTACTTAAGCCTCAAACCTGAGTGTCTTAACCTTTCATTAGTATCCATGTTTCCATAAATCTAAAAATAAACAAACATGCTCAAAAGAACCAGCAGTATTTATCTAACACATAAATATCTAGCCTATCATTGATAGGCCTTTCATAAACATATAAAATAAAAAATTAAAACTGAAATTTAAATACTTACAGAGTCTGGAGAACACCAAGAACACAAAAGATTTATATATTACAAGATTATAAAGAGGAAAACTTAGACAGAGGTTTAGAGAGAGGAGAGAGAGAATGGGCGAGTACTTTACTCAAGCGTGCCCTTACAAATGAAAAATAAGCCCTATTTATAGGGAAAAAGGAAAACTATTACAAACATTGCTTTATAAAAGCAAATAGTAAAGATTCTTTTTTATTGGACTTTATTGTCTATTACAGCAATGTGAGGGGTCCACCAAGTGGAGAGCATCTTTATCTTCTTTGTCTTTTTATCCTGCAAGGATTGAGCTTTGAGTTTTTAACGCCTTGAGGGATTCTTCGAGCCTCCCTAAGTCAATCATTTTATCATTATTTTCATCATCCTGAAAATATGGATCAAAGAAAAGAAGTTGTTTAACTTCTTTTATCTTTCTTTCAATAATCTTAATTTTTCCTTTTATTGTAGAAACTCTATTCCAACTTTCATGTCCTTCATAGAAAAGTGGATTATAATATGGTCTCCATAATGAGTGTGGATAATTTCTTTGGATGAAATATAAATCTTCCACAATATGAAAATTTAACTCTTCCATTTAATCTTTGAATTTTTCGAGGAGAGATTCTCTAAGTATGTTAAATGACACACTTAATTCAGGATTTTCTTCTTCCTGATCTTGTCCTTCTTGTTCAGAAAATAATCTTTCTGTGTCGTATCTGCTGCTGGAGTCAGAAAGCATTGAAGTATCAGATTTTGAACCTGAACATCCAGTATTTTGTAGATTCTTAAAAAGATCATTTTTCATCTCTTCAAAATATATATCTATCATTTTTTGCCTGGAAAATGTTCCAGCATATTTTTGGGAAATTCTTTTGAAAGGACTATTTAAATCCTTTATCTCTTTTTTTTTTCTTTCAGTGTTTTATAACACTGTATTTTTTCCTTGATATTATCAATGTTAGATTGAGAATATAATTCTCCTATTCGGGATCGATTCTTGTCATCTTATCCCACATCTTGGTATGACCAATTCTCCATAAACAAGGAGTTCCATTATCGGTATAATCGAATTCTGGTGTCCATTTCCATTTCCATGGAATACCTGATTCTATAAAGAATTGACAAGGGGTTTGACCCTTTATTGAATTATTTTCAACTAAAGATGCAGACATAGTCCATTCTTCCATCAGATTTTTATAATTATCGGGTAGAATATCTATTGTGGTACCAAATATTTTCCACCAGTTATAGAACCAGTTATTAACTGGATGTTTTGAGCAATTGCTACAAATTTTTATCAACCAAGTATGTTTTTTTTTCTTATTTTCAAAGAAAAGGGCTTTATGAAAGTCATCAACATAATCCCAAAAATTAAATTTATAGGAATTTCTTTGACTAGGATGTATAACTTCATTTTCAACCAAGGGAGATAATCCCCATTCTTCAAGAGATATAATCTTCTTGATAGTAAACTTTGAATATGCATGTTCATTTGTCTGGTTATTTCCAGGACCAAAGTGTTCAATGTCAATACTTTCTAATGCTTTAAGCATTTCTTCATAGAATTCTCTTGATTTATACGAACCACTTATAATGGTTCCATTAGGAACATATCTATCCATAATAGTCCATGAACTATCTTTCCATTGGATGTCTTTTTCTTCTATTAGAAGAATTAAATCTCTATATTCAGATTTTTTAAAGAGTATATTACTCATTTCCTCAGAAGTAATACTGGCATAGGAAGATTCTTCCTTTTCTTCAGGACTATGTTCCTGTGATTTCTTTTTCAAAAATTCTTGAAAATCTCCATATAATGGATGATTTTTGTCAGGAATATTTCCTGATGCATTTCCAGAAATATTCTGGGAAATAAGCTTTTGTTTGCCATGTTGGGCTAAGATTTCGTGGGAATTTCTTCCCCTTCATTTTCCCCTATTAGGGAAATAGGATCCTCGTCCCTGTTGACTCATATCTGGAATCATAAAAGAAATTCTCTTGTTAGATAGTCAGGCAAATTATTGTCCTTTCCTTGTTTATAAACAATTTCAAAATCAAAAGGAGCCAAATAAGCTTGCCATCTTGCAAACATTTGTTTAGAAATATCATGTTTGAAATCTTTTTTGAAAAGACCTTTTGCTGCTTAGCAATCTGTTTTTATAATAAATTTTTGATTATATAAATCATCCTGAAATTTTATAATACATTTTACTAAGGCAAGAATTTCTTTAGCTACAGTAGCATAGTTTTTCTGTGCAGGATTCCATTTTCCTGAATAAAATCTAACAAGAATTTCTTGTTTGTCTTTTGGATTTATTTGTTTCAAAATACGTCAAAATCCTAAATCTGAAGCATCTGTTTCAATAATTTTTTCCCATTGGGGATTTGCAAGCATAAGACAAGGGATATTTTTTACCTTTTCTTTTATAAGCTTGACTACCTTGGTATGTTCATCTGTCCAAGGAGTAGGATTTTTCTTAAGTCTATCATATAATATAGCAGATATTTTTGAAATGTTTTCAACAAATGAGGAAACATAATTCAAACTTCCAAGAAATCTTTGTAATTGAGTTTTATATGTAATTATATCTGAAAATTTATTTCCAAATTCCATACTTCTTTGTATTGGAATTATTTTTCCATTTTCAATATTATGCCCTAAAAATCTGACATTTGTCTGAAACAAATTCATTTTAGGTTTTGATATAACAAGACCATTTTGAATAATAAGTTTTCTAAAGATTTCTAAATGTTTAAAATGAGTTTCAATATCTTTAGAGAATACAAGAATATCGTCAATATAGACAATTATAAAATTACTATAAGGGATAAATATGTCATTCATTATTTGTTGAAATTCTGAAGGAGCATTTTTTAACTCAAAGGGTAAAACTGTCCATTCATAATGTCCTATTGGAACATTAAAAGCTGTTTTATATCTATCAGCTTCTTCTATTTGCATTTGCCAATATCCTGATTTTAAATCAAATTTTGAAAATATTAAAGCTCCAAAAAGTCTATCTATAAGATCTTTTTTTTTAGGAATATGATGCCTAATCCATTTTAAAACCTTATTAAGAGGTTTATAATTTATAACAAGTCTAGGTACACCTCTTTCTTGTTCTGAATGTTTATTAACATAGAAAGCCGTGCAAGACCAAGAAGACTTAGAAGGAGTTATTAACTTCTTATCAAGAAGAGATTTTATTTCTTTTTTACATAATTCTAAATATTCAGAATTCATTTGACAAGGTCTAGATTTTGTAGGAATATTCTTTTCATTAAAATCTTCCTCATAAGGAAGAGAAATCACATGTTTCTTTCTATCCCAAAAAGCATTTGGGTGATCATCACATATTTCTAAAGAAAACTTATTATAAATAAGTTTTATTTTATCATGTAATTTAGGATTTTTCAATTTTTCTTCAATAGTAAGAGAATTAATTTCTTCTTTTAAAGAATTGATATGAAATATTTTTCTATCCATTTTCTCTTTTATTTCAATCAGAACCTTTTAGATTGGTCTGTCTATAAATTGGAAAATAATAGGTTTATTTTTATATGTACCAATTATTCCTTTTTCATCAACACGTGTTAAAGGATATATACTTTGTATAAAGGGTAAGCCAAGAATAAGTTGACTAGAAATATCTTTTGCAAGAAGGAAACTAGTAGGTATACAGCTTCCATTTTTACATATTAAAGTTTCTGGTAGTTTATAACTAATATCCAGAGACCCTCCTCCTGCATGTAAAAGAGAATGAGTTGTTTTATGAAAAAATCTCGAAGGAATTAATCCTTCCTGTATAACATTCAAATCTGCCCCGCTATCAATCATGACAGTAAATTATTTTTGATAATTATTATCAATTAAAAGAGTTATTTTTGTATACCACTTTTGTGATGTAAACATATTCATTATTTGAATAATTTCTTTTGCAGATTTGTTTTTATCTATTGTAGACAAGAAATTTTCTTGTTGTTCTTCTGATTCAGCATATTCTTCTTTTTCCATAATTCTTTCTTTTTCTATTATGGATAATCTGTTATGTATATTAATATTACATTTTTGGAGATCTTTTACCTCTATTTTTAAATTATTAATTTCTATTAATAATTCTTCAGTAGTTGTAGGTTTTTTATCCCCATATTTTTGTTTAACATTCTATGAATTTCTTTCATAGAATATGTTTGATTTTGATTTTGAATAGGAATATTTATTTCCTCTTTTTTAGTATTACTTGTAGATGGCGTATTTTCAATTTGATCAATAATCTTTGATCTTAATTCAGGATCTTTTATATTTTTTAATAATTCTATAAAGGAATTATTATTTATAGTATTAATATTTAAATCCTGAAATTGAGATAAGAGTTTATAAAACTCATCTCCTTTTTCATCAGTACTACTGATATGATTTATACAAGGTTGTCCTTGTATACAATTATCATATTCTTCATTATCTGAAGATATATTTTCACTATCTGAATTTCTTAAATCATCAGAATAATATAATGATTCTTCTTCTGATTTATTAACTGAATCATATTCTATCATTATTTGTAACAAGACATTTTTGATATTATCATCAATTTCTAATTTATTTATTTTAGCCTGAGTCCAGCATTCATTAGCATAATGACCTGGTTTATGACATTTATGACATATAATGTTTGTCTTATCTTTATTTCCTTTATTCTTATTAAAGGTTTCTTTTCTTCTTTTCTTTTTCTCTTTAAAATTTTCAGAGAAATGCCTTTTTTTCTTATAATGTTTTCATTTTGATATCTAGGATTCCTAGAATGTTTTTTATGCTTAGATTGATTTTCTTTAATTCTTTCCATACCAAATTGGTCACAAAAATGTCCTAATTGTTTTCTTTCTATTAAACTTTGATTTTTAATTTGTTTATTTAATTTTAATTCATTACAAAGGGTTCAGTCTTCTTGAACACAAGCACTTATCAAGTTTCCATATGTATAATTTTCATAGGGAATATTTAAATTATCTTTTCTAAGAATTATTTTAATTCTTTCAGCAAAAAGACTTGGAAGACCATCAATAAATTTGGCTTTCCAATAAATGTTATTACAATCAGGTAATACGAAGACTCTAGAAAGAAAAGTATCTTTATACCATCTAAAATCTGTTAAAGTTCTACATCTTGTATTACTCAGAAGAGTACGAATATTTTTGTTATTATCTGTAAATTTTCCATTAAAATGTTCAATTATTGTCATTATTAAAGTATAGACAACATTGCTTTTTTGATTATTATCTTCTAATTTAACAACATTTTGAATTGTATCTTTTGCTTCTTAAGATAAATAATTATCCCACCAACCTTTAAGTTGACCAGTAAACCCTGCTATAATCATTTTAGCAATATTAATATCATTATTTCCTGTTGTTGTACAAACAGTACTATACATAAGCATTCTATGGGCCATATTATAAATATGTGTATCTGCAAATCCATCAAGATTCCATTCGTAAATACTTTTCCCATTATAACTTGTTTCTGAGAAAAATTCTTTTTCTTCATGTAAAACATCAATAGGTGTTGGTTTACTCATATAGTATCTTTGTTGGGTAGTTCTATCTGCCCATTTTATTTTATTTATTTTATCTTTTGAAGGTTCAGATGGTCCTTCTTCATTATTTAAAGTAGAAATATTCTGTCCTTTAAATTTTTCAGTTAATTCAATAATTAACTCCTCTAAATTATTTTTAGATGATTTTAATTTAAAATCTTTTATTTCTGGAGGTGGTTGTATAGATGAAGAAGCAATTGCAACTATATTTGTTCCTTTCTTATCTTCAATATGTACATTTGGTTTAATTTGTTTTATAATTGAAAGTATATTTTCAATTTTATTATGAAGAGAATTTAATTCTTCACCTATTATATTTAAATATAAATTAGTATAATTTTGTTTTTCCATTAAAACATTTATGTGTTTTGTAGTAACTTGTAAAGTTTCATTTTCAATTAATTTTGAAAATGCTGTAAAACTCATAATTTTGCTATTTTTTTCCATTTGGAATGAAGTACTGGGGGAATACAAAGATCTTTGTTCTTGTCCAGTAGTTAATTTATAAGTTCTTTCTAAAACCGAAATTTGTTTTATAATATAAGTTTTTACAAACCAAGGAACAAAATATATTTTTGTATTGTTTTCTTTGCAATATTTATAAAATTCTTCTTGAATTTGTTCAAGATTTTCAGATAGATTTTCAAAAAATCATTTTCTGAAAAGTAACCATTTTGAATTTTTAAATTCTTTACAAATTTCCTGCCTAATAGGTGATCTTTTTTCAAAATTAATTGGTGTATTAATCATGAAGACTGAATGGGGCATCTGACATAGTGTCACTGTCCTTATGGGTATTTCCATAATTAAAATCCCTAACAATTCTATTTCTATCAATAAAGACTTCTTCTTTATTTTTATTTCTTTCAGATTCTAATTCTTCTCTTATTTGAGAAGTAGAAGCTCTAGATGTTTGTGGTAAATCTACCCAATAATCTAGAGGTGATATATAAGAATCTGTTGTTCTTGTTTTAAACATTGAATTATTTCTAGATATAGAAGACGGAAGTAATAATTTTTTCTATTCATTTGAAAATTGAATTTGAATAGTTCCTTCTTCTGTTTGAATTATATTTGTCAAATCTTTATTTATTAAAGGTTCTTTATAAACCTCTTGTTCAATTATCCATTTTTCTGGAAAGTTAATTTCTTCCCATTTAATAGTTCTTCTATCATTAATAGTAAATTAAATAAATTATTAATTATTATATTATTAATTTTCAATCAATATATAATCAATATTAACTTACTCTCTTAATGTTAAAATAGAAAAAGAAATACTATTTATTATTATATTCATTAATATTGGTCCACGATAGCCAACTATGAAAGACTTGAGGTCATAAGCTAAATCAAAAATAAAATCAACCTCGACCCGAGTTCGGCTCAACTGAACTCTTAGTCAGCCAAGGAAACCGATCAAAGATAGTTGAGCTGACTTGAGAATAATTTTTGACACACCAATTTGAGAACCAACCGACTTGAGATGGTCGAGCCGACCTAAGAATACTTGGCCGATCAGAGAATTGACGATCCACGTAAGCCATCTAAGGAAGAGTTAAGGACCTAAAAAATCTGATGACCTAAGAATACTAAATCAATCTCTTTCGAGATGAGTTCAACCGCCTTGGAAGTTTACTTCAAGAAGAGATTTTCAAGACATTTCAAGAAGGAAACAAATCTAAGATCAAATCAAATACACTCAAGATAAAGATAAATCTATACTTTCAATATCTAGACCCTACGATTTAGTTCTTATTCCCCAGGAAATGTATGTTAGACTTAGTTTATAAATAGGACGTTAAGCTCATTCAAAAGGATCGCGATTTAGGTTTGAAAATTAATGTATTCAAGCACTTGAGAGCTTATTTTTATGTACTTATATAATACACGTTCTGGAAGGCCAGATTTGACCAGCCAGGATAGCCTAGCTAATTTGTCTGAGTAGGCACCGGGTATAGTCTTGTGTATTTCATTCGATTTTTCTATTATTATTCGGCTCTGCCCTTCCAAACTGGATCAGTTAATTTTTTATTGTTTGACTAGAAATTTATACTTATATAAATTTTGATGTCAAGAAGCGACGATAACAATATCACCAAAAAATTATTTGTAAGAAGACTTTTGAAATAATAATTCACCGAAAAAATATTCACATAAAATATTTTTGAGACAACAATCAATGTTTTCTTAACTGACATCCTCATATGTAGCACAAGGAAAATCCTGATCACTCATTTTTTTTATTGATAAATTGTAGATGAATTTATTTATGTGTTAATTATTAAGTTAGATCGATTAGATTCAATCTGAAAGAGTTTTGACTTGATTCGAAATTAAGTTAGTAGTTTAAATCGTGATAGTCATTTAATTAATTTAAGGATTATAAGTTAAAACATCAACTAAATTATGAAATTGATCTATAAATTAATGTTACTTTAATTAGGACTCTAATTTAATTTGATTTAATTTAATTATATAGGAGAGTTGAAATTGACATTATAAAAATTGGACGAAACATACATACTTATATAATACTTATATATATAATAGTAAGGGAAAATTGGTAAAATGACTTTTAAGTTTGCCAACATTAGGAAAATGACCCTTAAATATTGACATTTTTAAAACTAATCTGTAACTAAAAAAAAGTTGGTAAAAATATCCTTTGATCGGCTCCAGCAAGTAACCGTTCCGGTTACCAGCTTATGTGTCACATAATTAAAGTTTCATTTCATTTTTTAAAGAAATTAAATCCTAAAATCATTATAAATTCCACATAAACATATAAAGTGACTTTGGGGAAATATAAAAATAAAAATAATTCATTTAATTAATATAAAAATATATAAAGTAAA
The DNA here is from genome assembly GCA_028654395.1 of Scutellaria barbata. NCBI lineage: Eukaryota > Viridiplantae > Streptophyta > Magnoliopsida > Lamiales > Lamiaceae > Scutellaria > Scutellaria barbata. Next base: position 6,306,252 of record CM053654.1, read on the forward strand.
AAATATTAATTATGAAAAATCAAAAAAATAATTTTCAAATAACTAAAATTAAAAGTAAATTAGAGAATTGTTAAAAATTTTAAAAAAATTTAAATTTATGTAACATTTTTTAAGACTATATTGGAGAGGTTCATGGATTTCAAACCAGAAATGTTGAAAACCAGAAATGTTGAAGATAGAAGATGGAATTTATCCTTAATGTTAAAAATAGAAGATCATATGTTTAAATACCCATGTGGATAACTTTTAATATATTTACTGATAACATATAATGTTTTCATTCTTTCGTTATATAAAAAGTGAAATTAATAGATTTACTAGATAGGGTAGTAGGGCTAGTTCTTGTTATTACTCAATTTGAATTCATGAAAAGCCGGCCCAAAAGCCTAATTTTCACGGCCCATTAGTATCATATGAAGAAGAATTTTCATTTCCATTTGGGCTTTGTTATGTAAAGCCTCTTGGGCCATAAAGAAATCTTATTTTGGGCCCAGGACAATCACTCGTAGAATTAAGCATTGGGCCTCAGTACAACTTTTTGGACTCAAAATGAAATATAGATCTATAACTATCATTATTGGGTCAACTACATGCATAACCCTTGATGTATGTATAAATTTCAAAATAGTTAATAAAGTTGGGGTAATAGCCCATGTTAGCCATTTATATAAACATTCATCCCTTTCTATTTATTAATATAACAATACATACCCAAATATCCTTAAATATAATAAAACATCCTTTTCTACCCATTTTTCATAGAAAATTACTAGGCTACCCTTGTTGGCTTTTATTATTTACCAAAACCCAATAATGCCATTAGCCATTTTTGTTTTTCCACACTTATACCTATTAGATCCGAATTAGCCCCTTAATCAATATCAGGCTCAACATGCTTCCATAAATAAAATAAAACTGAGTTTAAATCATACATCGTCTTTGTCTCTTAAATTCTCCTGGTTCTCAGTTTAGGATTTACGGATCAATGATCCAACCACTCGCCCGCAGTCTACGGTTCTAAATCGATCTTCTTGAGAACCCAAATCGCAACCCTTCTCAACGGCCACCTACCTTTAAGGGGATCACGGGGAGACTCACTGTTGGATGAATTTCACTCAGAAATATAAAATTTTGGATAGTATGTCGGAAAACAAAAGTCTTATTTATTGAAGAATATAAACTAAACTATTTTACAATAATTATTTTCTCTGCCATTGGAGGAGAAACTTGATTTAGCCTATCATGGCTAAAACTTGAAAAGGGAAAACCCCCATGAATAGGAAAGATTGAAAGCTAAACTATTACCACTAGAGAGAAGATTTCTCGAAAACTTATGGTAGAGAGAAGTGTTGTGGATTTTCGATGATCCTCTTCTGAGGCCAAATGCCTCCTTTTATAGGCATCAATGTGCTCCTGTATGGATCCATTATTGTCTTGCTAGCTTGCCCTCCACTTGGTTAGTGGGTAAGGCCGACTTTCTTTAGTTTTCACCCTCCGTTAAGTAAGTGCACCTTCCACCATTTATTGTTAGGTGGCCTCATTGTCTTTTTATGTCGGCAATGCATCTTTTGTTAAGTGGAGGGGTCCTCCACTTTTGTCTTTTGGCAATTCATCTATCGTCGATGCTGATTCTTCAAAGATGGTGGGTCCATCCATTACACCTTGTCTGACGGTAATGCCATGTGCTGGATAAAGCCAAGAAAGATCTCTTAGCCCCCTTTGAACCTGTATAGGGTTTGTATTTGAACCCTTTATACTGTATTCCTATCTATTACATTTTTAGAATATAATACAACTTGTTTACTATCGAGTTCAATTAGACTCGTTTTCTTTTATTACATATTTGGGTTTTATTGTCTAAAAACTCTTCTCTTTTCCCTTCTTCTTTGGGTAATCGGGTTTATCATGTTTAACTTTGAAACTTTGTCCGAATAATGGTTTCTCTTGTACCTGACAGTAAGAACATATTTGTTCCTTCCATCTTCCGATGTGTATCATGTTACATATATTTCTCCTTGTTTGTTCCGTTGCCGAAACCTTGTTTTCCTAAATTAATTTCCTCTTATTTTCGAAGAGGCTTTCAGCAAATCTGGTTGTATTTCCTGTCATTGAGTTTAACAATTTGCAGAATTTTGAAAGATTTTGAACGGGTATTTAACTTTATCCATCTCTGTGAGACAGACCCAAAGTCTCTAGGCTCGCCTTGTAGATATATCATCTTCGGTGAGGGCGACCACCAAGGGGCTATTTGATGGTGGTGTTTTAGCTCGGTTAACAGCCACCATATCTGGTCTCTATAGTTTTATAAATTGAAAAATAGGGTGAGACCCTTTGCCAGTAATTTCAGGAGCTGTTGAAATGATTTTTAGCTCCAATATATCTCTTCGACCCAAATATGGATTGTTCTGCCATGAATCGTGCTCAGCAGTAGCTATCCATTCTAACATATAAGCCCAAAATACCCATTTTTTGTAAAAAGACCAAAAAACCTTTTGACATCCCATTAATAATCATTATTTAATTTTGAAAATTGCTATTGTCACTCCAAATTTATTATTTCCAAACTAATTTGCTAAAGAGTCTTTTGAAACCGGATATAATTATCTTGGTATATCGGTTGGAAACTTTTCCCGTGCCTTAAAAAACACTCATATTTATAGACAAGACAGAATGGAGGAGGCACATGAAGAAGCAATTCAGCTTCTAAAGAATGTCTTGCAAGAAGGACCACCTCAGATTTGACATTGATGAGGAAAGTTTACTTTCCCTTGAAAATGTTGAAAGGCTAATACAAAGGAATTTCAATGAGAATCCTTTAGCCTGGTGGGACAAAAACCAGATTGAAGCAACCCTAAAGGTAAAAGAACAATACCGATATGAGTTGGTTTGATATAAGCCGATTCAAATGAACATTGAAGATCGAAAGGACATACAAAAAATTATAAAAAAGCATATTGATCTCAATCTGATCGAAGCAGGTATTTCTCCTTACAGTAGCCCTGGGTTTTTGGTAAGAAACCATGGTGAAATAAAGCGAGGAAAGGCAAGGTTAGTAATTAACTATCAAGGTATTAATAAGATTACTGAATTTGATGGTTATTACATTCCTAGTAGAGAACACTTAATTGATTGCATTAGGGGATCAAAACTGTTTTCGAAATTTGATTGTAAGTCTGGTTTCTACCTGATCAAGTTACAAAAAGATTCGAAAAAATTAACGGCTTTTTATACTCTACAGGATCAGTATATCTGGAATGTACTTCCAATGGGTCTTGCGAATGCACCCCAAATATACCAACGAAAGATGGATAATCTTTTCAAAGATTATTTTGAGTTTATGTGTGTTTACATATATGATATTTTAATTGCATCCAAAAATATGAAAGATCATTTAAAGCATCTTGAAATATTTTCAGAAGCATGTTATAAAGAAGGATTAGTGTTTTCTGAAAAGAAGGTAATAATTGTGGTTAATAGAATCGAGTTTCTCGATGTCATTATTGACCATGCAGGAATGGAATTACAGGAACACATTATGGAGAAAATCCGTAATTTTTCAGATGTTCTTAAAGATAAGAAGCATCTTCAAAGCTTCTTAGGCGTGATTAATTTTGCAGGTTCATTTATTAAGGACTTAGAAAAATATCGCAAGGATTTCCATCCTTTATTACAAAAGGATGAGAAGACCAAATGAAAATGGGAAGACATCCATTCCCAACAGGTCCGAGAGTTAAAACAGGTTTGTAGTAACCTGCCGAAACTCGTGATTCCTTAAGATGAGGATCAGTTGGTTGTCTACACAGATGCTAACGACTTTCGATGAGCAACAGTGCTCATGAGAAAGACATCTACTGGTGAAGAACTATGTAGATACACAGGAGGGTTGTTTACAGAACAACAAGCCAGAGTCTGGCATATTAACGAGAAATAATTTTTTACGGTTTGTAAGACCTTTATTTTTATTAGCCAAAGAATTTATTTTAAAAGTTGATAATACAAATGTAAAAGCTCTTTTGAAGAATAAACTTGAATCAAAAATCGAAAAAGCTCGTATTATCAGGTGGCAAGCAGAATGCCAATATTATTTATTTGATATTGTCATTGTGAAATCTAATGAGAATGTTCTTGCAGATTTCTTAACAAGGGATGGACATCCTTGAAGCGGATTTCATCACGGTACGAGCAAGACACCTCAGGAAAAACCTTGAGGAACTTTACAAGGCATTTGAGTTGCTTAGGACACGAGCCGAAGCGGCTGCATATGTACAAAAGATGGATTTGGACAAAGTCCAAAAAACCCTACAAGCGGCAATGACCTCTAATTATCATTTATGGAATACATTAGAGGGACCTCTACACAAGGCGTGTTCACCATCGGTGATCCAGAAAGAAATACAAGAGAAAGGTTCATCATCGATGAACAAGTAGGGTACTTTTATACTCGAAGTTGGACATCCTGCTGCAAGTGTTTTTTATCGGACATCGGTGAAAAGATTGATAAAGCTGAATCAAGTGTTTTATTGGAATTCGATAAAAATATTAATTCGGAAAGTCAAGAAGCAATTCCAGGTAACCCGAGTCAACCCAGCACTTCTGGGGTAAAAGAGGGAAAAGTTAACCTAAGGCCACAGACTGGCCCAAGACAGGTTATCACTAACCAAGTTATTTCTTCATTTTAGGTTTACCAAAGAACATGGGAGAAATTGGTTACGAGAAATGAGATCAATCCAGGAAAAATAACTGCTGATTGGTCTGGAAAGTATCCAAGACTTTGGATGCTTTCGGGTGTAAACCCACATGATGTGCGAGAATGGTTCGACTTCGGAGCAATTATTTTGGTGTTTACTACCGCACCTAGTTTTTCGGAGATTTCCAAGTTACTGGAATGGATAGCTACTACTGTGCAAGATTCATGGCAGAACAACCCACATTTGGGTCGAGGAGATATATTGGAGCTAAAAATTATTTCAGCAGCTCCTGAAATTACTGGCAAAGGGTCTCACCCCGTTTTTCAATTTATAAAACTGCAGAGACCAGATATGGTGGCTGTTAACTGAGCTAAAACACCACCATCAAATAGCCCTTTGGTGGTCGCCCTCATCGAAGATGATATATCTACAAGGCGAGTCTGGGGACTTTGGGTCTGTCTCACAGAGATGGACAAAATTAAATACCCGTTCAAAATCTTTCAAAATTTTGCGAATGGGTCATTCCTGTTAAACTCAATGACAGGAAATACAACTAGATTTGCTGAAAGCCTCTTCGGAAATAAGAGGAAATTAATCTGGGAAAACAAGGTTCCAGCAACGGAACAAACAAGGAGAAAGATATGTAACATGATACATATCGAAAGATGGGAGGAACGAATATGTTCTTACTGTCAGGTACAAGAGAAACCTTTGTTCGGACAAAGTTTCAAAGTTAAACAGGATAAACCCGATAACCCAAAAAAGAAGGGAAAAGGAAAGGGTTTTTAAATAATAAAACCCAAATATGTAATAAAAGAAAGCGAGTCTAATTGGACTCGATAGTAAGCAAGTTGTATTGTATTCTAAAAATGTAATAGATAGGAAGACAGTATAAAGGGTTCAAATACAAACCCTATACAGGTTCAAAGGGGGCTAAGAGATCTTTCTTGGCTCTATCCAGCACATGGCATTACGGTCAGACAAGGTGGAGGGCAAGTTGGCAAGGCAATAATGGATCCACACAGGAGCACATTGATGCCTATAAAAGGAGGCATTTGGCCTTAGAAGAAGATCATCGAAAATCTTCTCTCCAGTGGTAATAATTTAGCTTTCAAGCTTTCCTATTCATGGGGGTTTCCCCTTTCCAAGTTTTAGCCATGATAGGCTAAATCAAGTTTTTCCTCCAATGGCAGAGAAAATAATTATTGTAAAATAGTTTAGTTTGTATTCTTCAAGGCTTTTGTTTTCCGACATACTGTCCAAAATTTTATATTTCTGAGTGAAATTCATCCAGCAATGAGTCTCCCCGTGATCCCCTTAAAGGCAGGTGGCCGTTGAGAAGGGTTGCGATCTGGGTTCTCAAGAAGATCGGTTTAGAACCATAGACTGCGGGCGAGTGGTTGGATCATTGATCCGTAAAACCTAAATCGAGAACCAAGAGAATTTAAAAGACAAAGGCAAGGTATGATTTAAACTCAATTTTATTTTATTTATGGAAGCATGTTGGGCCTGATATTGATTAAGGGGCTAATCCGGATCTAATTGGTATAAGTTTGGAAAAACAAAAATGGCTAATGGCATTCTTGGGGTTTGGTAAATAATAAATGTCAACAAGGGTAGCCTAGTAATTTTCTATGAAAAATGGGTAGAAAGGGATGTTTTGTTATATTTAAGGGTATGTTGGGATGTGTTGTTATATTAATGGATAGAAAGGGATGAATGTTTATATAAATGAGTAACATGGGCTATTACCCCTAAATATAACATATAAGCCCAAAATACTCATTTTTAGTAAAAAGATCAAAAAACCCTTTGACATCTCATTAATAATCATTATTTAATTTTGAAAATTGCTATTATCACTTCAAATTTATTATTTCTAAACCAATTTGCTAAAGAGTCTTTTGAAACCGGATACAATTATCTTGGTATATCGGTTGGAAACCTTTCCCGTACCCCAAAAAATACTTGTATTTATACTTGTGATCTGGTCTGAAAGGTATAACAAGGCCACGTACTGGGTGATTATTATTTGGAAACAAAATTAATAGAGTTTTTTCATAATTTATATTTATTGAGATCCGATGCACAGAAATTGTATCAAAGCCAAGTTTTATTGAAGATATAAATTTAAATCATTTGTACAATATTATTTTATTATGCCTAAGGGGAGGAGAAAATCAAGAAAAACTGTATCCGAAATTATTTCGAGATAAAACAAGTGCAGGATTTCATTAAATGACATCCAGCAAAGATTGGAACATAGTTGTTCCAGACACATCTAAGGTTACCCAAGACCTTAGGGAAGTCCAAAAGACCATCATATGTTATGGTGGATAGATGGAGAAGATGTGTCGATCTCTATCCGAGATCCAACAAGAAGTTTTAGATCTGAAAAAAGAAATTACAGATCTAAAAGGAAGGTTACCAAAGGGAACAGGTAGATCGATGAACCGGAATGGATGTGTAGGTTCTAGCATCGTTTTTGCCCAAGGGCTGTTAGATGTTATCTTATTCCATGTCGGTCGTCTTTTTTGTCGATCCATAGCTACGCTGTAGTCGACTCGATCATATTTCCATTCTTGTGGTTGTTCGGGGATGAGTGTTTCAACACTCGTACTCCTGTCTTCCTCTTTGGGAATATGGTCATTCATCTTGAGATTAACCAGATCCACAATTCCTAGATTGGAAAGTGATTCGGTTAATTCCGAGATGTCTACTCTTGAGACCTCCATCAGACTTGTCAAATGATGTCAAGCAAGAGTTCCTCATAGCTTTTAGACTTCGGGACTTCCGTAACCTTTCCTTTGGGAATTATTGGTTTATCTCCAAATGCATTTTTGAAACGTTCGTTCATCGATCTACCTGTTTCCTTTGGTAACCTTCCTTTTACATCTATAATTTTTTTTTCAGATCTAAAACTTCTTGTTGGATCTCGGATAGAGATCGACACATCTTTTTCATCTGTCCACCATAATATATGATGGTCTTTTGGACCACCCTAAGGTTTTGGATAACTTTAGATGTGTCTGGAACAACTATGTTCCAATCTTTGTTGGATGTCATTTAATGAAATCCTACACTTGTTTTATCTCGAAATAATTTCGGATACATCTTTTCTTGATTTTCTCCTCCCGTTAGGCATAAGAAAATAATATTGTACAAATAATTTAAATTTATATCTTCAATAAAACTTGGCTCTAATACCATTTTTTAGCATCGAATCTCAATAAATATAAATCATGGAAAAACTCTATTAATTTTGTTTCCAAATAATAATCACCAGTACGTGGCCTTATTATACCTTTCAGACCAGATCACAAGTATAAATATGTGTGTTTTTTGGGGCACGGGAAAGGTTTTCAACCGATATACCAAGATAATTTTATCTGGTTTCGAAAGACTGTTTAGCAAATTGGTTTGGAAATAATAAATTTGGAGTGACAATAGCAATTTTTAAAATTAAATAATGATTATTAATGAGATGTCAAAGGATTTTTTGGTCTTTTTACCAAAAATGGGTATTTTGGGCTTATATGTTATATTTATGGGTATTTTGGGTTTAAGTTTTATAAAAATGGGTATCCATTTCTGAGCATCGGATCTCAATAAATATACATTATGGAAAAACTCTATTAATTTTGTTTCCAAATAATAATCACCCAGTATGTGGCCTTGTTATACCTTTCAGACCAGATCACAAGTATAAATATGAGTAATTTTTGGGGCATGGGAAAGGTTTTCAACTGATATACCAAAATAATTATATCCGGTTTCAAAAGACTCTTTAACAAATTGGTTTGGAAATAATAAATTTGGAGTGACAATAACAATTTTAAAAATTAAATAATAATTATTAATGAGATGTTAAAGGGTTTTTTGGTCTTTTTACCAAAAATGGGTATTTTGGGCTTATATGTTATATTTATGGATATTTTGGGTTTAAGTTTTATAAAAATGGGCATCCATTTCTGAGCATCGGATCTCAATAAATATAAATCATGGAAAAACTCTATAAATTTTGTTTCCAAATAATAATCACCCAGTACGTGGCCTTGTTATACCTTTCAGACCAGATCAGAAGTATAAATATGAGTGTTTTTTTGGGCACGGGAAAGGTTTCCAACTGATATACCATGATAATTATATCCGGTTTCAAAAGGCTTTTTAGCAAATTGGTTTGGAAATAATAAATTTGGAGTGACAATAGCAATTTTCAAAATTAAATAATGATTATTAATGGGATGTCAAAGGGTTTTTTGGTCTTTGTTGGGATTTCGATGTGTAGATTTTGATGAGACAAACCAAATATGTAATAGGAAGTTTTGAGTACCCCATTTTTCACAATATTTAAGTGAATATATAGACTAGGATTGAGTCTTGTGTTGAGTGCTAAAAATGTAGGTTGATCAAGGATAAAACTGCATCTAAGTCCTTAAGGAAAGATATCGCTGCAAAAAGGCAGGATACAGTATCGCTGCAAGAAGGTTGGATACAGCATAGTTGGAAGAAGGAAGATACAACAATGCATTAATAAGACAGAACTTCTATACACCAAAATAAGAAAGAACGGCGTGCAGCATCGCTGCAAGAAAAGCATACAGGAGTACTGCTAGAAAGAAGATACAGCAGCACTGCCAGAAGATACTGCAACCAGGTCTAAGTTACCGCAGCACTGCAAGAAAGTAACAGCTGCACGAAGACCTAGGATACAGCGCAAAGCCTACAGTACAGATAAGTCATACAACGCCATTTACAAAATGAAGTATCCTGCAAATCCTAGGAAGGATAAATGCAGTACGAGGAACAGGGTTTCAATCAAGAATAAATAAAGTCGTTCAAGAAAAGATCAAAGTAGCAAACATGGAGCCAATAAGAAGATGCCACATGGACTGACATGCTGCAGAAAGCCTGCAAGCCGCAACTGTCGCATTAAATGCTCCGAAAGAGCAAGTCAAGTCGCATTAAATGCGAACCATGCTTTGGTCAGACTACTTCAAATTCAAAAGAGGGATGTCTCCTTCAACGGACATCTTCTCCTACAAGTATAAATAGAGGTTGAGGAGCACTGAAGCTGGTTACTGTTACTGATATCTGAAAATCATTTACGAAAAACTCAAAGCTTACAAGATCCAAGCATTCAAGTCTACTATCAGTCTCAGTCACTCAACCACCCAAAGTGAAGCAAGTTCAAGCTGAAAGTTTCCTCAAGGATTCAGAAGCTTACTTCGAAGCACAAGTTGAAGAAAAACCTTTTTATCCTTTTAACCTTGTTGCTGTGTGCTTAGGTTGTTTTAGCGGTGTCAAACAATTGATAGGAGAGATCCTTGCTGTTTGTTTAGTTGTCTAAGAGTTAGGCAGCGTCCCTGTGTGGGAGTGTGGAACCCTGTGTGGGTTAGCCTTTGAAGTTTGCAGTTGTTGTGTGTACGTTGGACTTCAGTAGGTGGTTATCTTTGTAAAGTTAATAGATTGTTGGAGTGTCCTGTAAATCAATCTTGCTTAACAAAGTTCCTGCTCGAGGAGCAGTAGAGTGGACGTAGAAGGATTACACCACCTTCGAACCACTATAAGCCATAAGTGTTTATCGCTTTATATTTATCTGCGCTTTTATCTTCTGCATCTTGATTGTCTCATAAGCTTAAAACGTTTTGAAAGAAACATATTGAGAAAAACAACCTTGTGTTTTAAAGTTAATATTTCCACTGCGTAAAAAACTCCAGGTTACAGCGTGCAGGACTGTATCCTAGTACTGCAAGCAGTAACAATCTGACGTTGCATGTTCAAGTAACTTGCAGAGCAGAACGGTTTGTTTAAAGATTTGCAAAATCGACCAAGGTTCATTCATCCCCCCCTGAACCTCGGACACTACTTGGGACCAACAAGTGGTATTAGAGCAAGTTAGGTTAAAAGCCAACTTATCTGGTCACCTACCCAGATCCACCTTAGACTCGCTGTTTTCTCTGCATAAAAACTCATTTTTAAAGCATATCATGGATTCCTCCAATCACAAACTACCCATGTTTTCCATAGAGAAATATGACGATTGGAAGATAAGAATGCAGGCACACCTTTCGGCAATGAACGACGAAATGTGGACGGTCATAACTGAAGGACCAATCATCCCCATGAAGGTGAACCCAATGTATGGAAGAGATCAAGCAGAAGGAGAGCAACCACCACCGAACTTCCTGACCAAACCACGTCAAGGGTGGGGAAACGAAGATAGGAAGAGAGCCAACCTAGATAATGTGGCAAAGAATGCTCTATTTATTACTTTAGATAAAGGCACTTTTAGCAAAGTTAAAACTTGCTCAACATCCAAAGAAATATGGGAAAAGTTGGAGCAAATCTGTGAAGGGACTGAGCTCACCAAAGACAACAAAATCTCCAACGCGACCCAACTATTCGAGCTCTTCGAAATGAAGAATGAAGAAACTCTTGAGCAACTAGACTTGAGATTCGCATCCATAGTGAATGAACTAGAAGCTCTGGGCAAACACTACACTTAGAAAAAGAAAAACATGAAGGTGTTAAGAGCCCTACCTGCGGAGTGGGACAGCAAGACCACTGCCATGAGAGTGTCTATGGACCTAAAATCCATGAGCACATTCGACCTATTCTCTGACCTTAAAGCGTTTGAGTATGACATCAATAGATGGAGAAAGGAGTCTGAGGAGTCAAACTCCAAAGTTACAGCGCTGACCGCCAGAGGAACCAAGGATACAGCAACCACTAGTTGCAGTAAACAGAATGAGGATACAGCAGAAGTTGCTGAAGAGGATATGGCTCTTCTCCTAAAGAAATTCAGGAGATTCATAAAGAGCAACAATAACAGCAGCAACACCAACCTCAACAAGAAGAATGACTTCAGAAGAAGTCATCCACCTCCTCAGGTATCCTCTTCTCCACAGTCAAATACAGGTAATATTGACTTGTACTATAACTGTAGGAAACCGGGACACTATGCAAGAAATTCTACGTATCCAACTGTGCACAAGTATCCTGAAGGAGAAAGAGAGCAGAGGAGAGATAAAAGAAGACAGGAAAGGCACAAGCTTCGAGCTCTCATAGGAGAGATGGAGAAAGCCAAGGATACAGTAGTTCCGAAGGAAGTACTGAAAGCTGCAGAATCCTCTGACAGCGACACTAAAACCTCATCCTCTGATGAAGAAGCACTAATATGCCTGATGGCTAGAGACGGCGAGGACAGCGAAGAAGATGAGGTAATCTACCAACCGTTGTCCATACCAGAAAGTGATGAGCTGAACATGATCCACTCCTTGAAAAGGATCATGAGTGATTTCGAGCAGATCAACTCAATTCATGAGGAACTGAAGGTTGAAAATGAGAACCTAAGAATCGATAATGAGATCCTCAAGAGCAAGAATATTGACATTGCTAAAATGCTCGCTGCACGAGAGTCTAATAACTCAAAGTGTAGTAAGCTACAACAAGAGGTCTCTAGATTAAGTCTGCTGGTCACTGAGCTAGAATCTGAGAAGGAAATCTTGCAGTCCAAAATGAGCACGTTCACCAAATCCTCCAAGGACGCAAGAGATTGCATAAACCAAGTCAGAAGTCCTTTTGAAAAATCAGGCATAGGCTACAACGATCACAGCTCTCAAAATACAACAAGTACATCCAAAGCTGTTAATTTTGTTCGAGCTGAAACTCCAATGGAGAAAGAGTTACTCTGTAACTCTGTGAAGATCTTGAACAAAACAGCAATGATGGATAAGGGGAAGAAACCCCAATGCTTAACTGCAGGAAGTAAGCCTGCATCTAAGAATTGGCTGCAACAGAAGCCATCTGCTGCATGCAGCAAGAGGATGCAGCAACCAACAAAGTTGCAGCATAGAAGAAACTTTCCCACCTATACTGAGACTTACATGTCTAAACCTCAAAGAGGATATACTCTAGGGAAGTATGGTGGAAGACCACACTACAAAGGTGCTGGTATCACACATGTTAATGCACACACTTTTAACAAGCAGTTTTTCAAGACAACTGCATACAGCCAGAGAACCAACAAATCTTACAGTAAATCAGCGACTATTAAGAAAGTTTGGGTTCCCAAAGTAACTAACCCCAAAGGACCAGTACAGATATGGGTACCTAAATCTGTTTGAAATTGTTACAGGTTACAGTGCCAGGTTGCAGCAGTGATGTATAGTATATCGACAGCGGCTGCTTAAGACATATGACAGGCAGTAAAGAAACGTTAAGAGACTTCCAAGAATGCAAAGGACCCAAGGTCATCTTTGGAGATGATTCCAAAGGAAGCACAAAAGGAAGTGGATGCCTAATCAAGGGGAACATAAAGATCAATGATGTATCCTATGTGAAAGGGCTTAGATATAATCTTCTTAGCATCAGTCAATTCTATGACAAAGGATACACAGTGGAATTCAACCTCAACAAGTGCTTAATCAAGGACAGCACCACGAATGAAGTCAAACTTACAGGAACAAGGAGAGGAAATATCTATCTAGCAGATTGGAACTCCTCTACTCAATCAACATGCTTCATTGTGAAAAGTCCACCAGAGCTGAGCTGGCTATGGCACAAGAGGTTAAGCCATCTGAACTTCAAGACTATCAACAAGCTAGCAAGAAAAGGCCTTGTGAGAGGTTTGCCAGATGTAGCATACAAAAATGAGAATGTCTATGGAGCATGCCAAAAAGGAACGCAAGTTAAGAGCTCATTCAAAGATAAGATTCAGAAATCATCTCACAGGATTCTAGATCTTCTACACATGGACCTTTTTGGACCAGTAGAACCAGTAAGTTTGAGTGGGAAGAAGTACTCCCTTGTAGTAGTAGATGACTACTCCAGATACACATGGACGATTTTTCTTGCAAAGAAATCAGAAACTCAAGAAAAGCTACCTGGTCTCATGAAGAAAATTCAAAATGAAAAGAGCTTAAGCATAGTGAAGATAAGATCAGACAGAGGAACTGAGTTCACAAATAAATTTATTGAGAAATTATGTTCTGATAATGGGATTCGTTATGAATACTCTACTGCAAGAACACCGCAACAAAATGGTGTTGCGGAAAGAAGGAATAGAACCCTCAAGGAAGCAGAAGCAGAAATACCCAAGAGATTTTGGGCTGAAGCTACCAACACTGCTTGCTACACACAGAACAGATGTCTAATCATTAAGGATCTAGACAAAACACCTTATGAAATATGGAATGGTCATACACCAAATATCTCTTATCTGCATATCTTTGGATGCAGGTGTTACATTCTCAACAATGGAAAGGAACATCTGAAAACTTTCGATGTAAAATCAGACGAAGGAGTATTTCTAGGATACTCTGCTGTAAGTAGAGCTTTCAGAGTGTTTAACAAGAGAACCCTGATGGTAGAAGAATCTATTCATGTGGTGTTTGATGAACCACATTGTGACACTAAGAAGTTGGAAGAACCACCAGAAGAAACCGCCCCAAGGAAAGAGAATGTTGTACCATATATAGAAGGAGTTCTGCCTACAGGAGAAGACAAAGAAGATGAAACTGCAACTTTGGATGCAGCGGATATTCTTACAGCAGCAGAAACTCCTGCACTACAGCAATAAGATGAGCAACCTACACCAACTCATGTCTTTGAGCCAGATAGGACATGGCTAAGGAATCATCCAAAGGATCTTATCATAGGAGATTCATCCATTGGTGTAAGGACAAGAAGATCCATCCCACATGAAGTGATGTTTGCATGCTTCATATCCCAGACAGAGCCTAAGAATGTTGAAGAGGCACTGCAAGATAGCAACTGGGTGCAGGCCATGCAAGAAGAGTTGAACGGATTTGAGAGAAATCAAGTATGGCAAACAGTTGCAAGACCAACCCATCAAGGTGTAATTGGAACAAAATGGATGTTCAAGAACAAGTTAGATGAATCTGGAGTCGTTGTAAGAAACAAAGCAAGATTAGTTGCTAAAGGATACTGTCAGGAAGAAGGAATTGATTTTGATGAGACTTTTGTTCCAGTAGCAAGGCTGGAAGCAATAAGGATTTTTCTAGCCTATACAGCACATGAATTTCAATGTCTATCAAATGGATGTTAAAAGCGCATTCCTAAATGGTCTCCTTACAGAAGAAGTATATATTGAACAACCTCCAGGCTTCGAAGATCAAGCAGAAGAGAAGGTGTTTCGGTTACAAAAAGCACTGTATGGACTTAAGCAAGCACCAAGAGCTTGGTATGACACCTTATCTCTTTATCTTCTAGAAAATAGCTTCCAAAAAGGAACGATCAACAAGACGCTGTTTAGGATACAGGACGGAGAAAGTGTACTGTTAGTATAAATATATGTGGACAATATCATCTTCGGTTCACAAACAAAGAGCTATGTGAGAAATTCTCCAACCTGATGCAATCAAAGTTCGAGATGAGTATGATGAGAGAGTTAAGTTTCTTTCTCGGACTGCAAGTAAAACAGCTACCAACAGGAACCTTCATCAGTCAGGTCAAGTATACGAAGGAACTCATCAAGAAATTTGGCATGGAAAATGAAGCAGCAACGTTCGTTCCTATGTCCACATCCATAAGTCTTGACAAAGATGAAGAAGGTAAAGATGTTGATATTACCAAGTCCAGACGACTCATTGGATCCTTACTATATCTCACAGCAAGCAGGCCAGACATTATGTTTGCAGTAGGAGTCTGTGCAAGGTTCCAAGCAGCACCAAAGGAATCACACCTTTTAGCGGTAAAAAGGGTGATCAAATATCTAAAGGGAACTCAGGAAGTAGGCCTATGGTATCCTAAGGAATGAGGATTCAAGCTTAAAGGCTACTCCGACTCAGATTATGCAGGCTGCAAGATTGATCGGAAGAGTACCAGTGGGACGTGTCAGTTTCTGGGAAACAGACTTGTCTTATAGTTCTATAGGAAGCAAACTTCAATTGCAACCTCTACAGCAGAAGCAGAGTATGTTGCAGCAGGAAGTTGCTATGCGTAGATTCTCTGGATACAGCAGCAACTAAGAGATTATGGGATAGAAGAAAAAGAGACTCCAATTCTCTGTGATAATACAAGTGCTATTGCAATTACCCATAATCCTGTCTTTCACTCAAGAACAAAGCACATTGACATTCGTCATTACTTTATAAGAGATCATGTTGAAAAGAAAGACATTGTACTTGAGAAAGTTTATACGGATCTCCAGCTTGCAGATATCCTCACCAAGCCTTTGTGTGAATCGAGGTTTTCTATGATTTGAAACGAGCTGAGAATTCTTAAGTTATGAAGAGAAAAGGAAGATACAAAAACTCAGGGGGAACCTCTGCATGCTTGCGAGAAGCAGTAAAAACAGTACTGTAAGTTACGCGTCAATACAGCACTAGGTTCAGACAGTGCTGCATCTTATATTCTTACAGTACAGCAGAAATCGGGAACTTAAGCAGCACCAGGTTACAGCATTTATTTCAAAAAAGTATTGATTGCTCTGCAACCTCGTACTAGGAATGCTACAACCTTAAAAATGCATTTATTTAGGCGGCAAATAGCATGTCTTTCAGCATTAAATGCATGTCTGCGTGTGTCAGGAAGTGGAAAGGGCGCAGTCAGACCCACGCGCCAGGTAATTATTAGCGATGATTTGACATCTCCGCTTTTTCCTGAACCATTAGATCACTTCCTTGATTTATCTCAACCGTCGATCTTCGACACGTCTCTTGAGAACCGCCATAAACATCACAACCGCTGCTTTTGAATTCATTATTCACCATCTTCCAAGAAGAGAAAACGTTCTTCGTGAAAAACCCTCTAAGTCCAAATCTTCGAATTTTTCTCTCTTTTCTCTCTCAAAATCTTCAATGGCTGCCCGACGTACCATTGTTCTGGATGGAAGGCTGATCAACCAGGAGCATATCTACGCTTCAGGGTTGTATGATAACACCCTTATCAAGAGGATCTTCGATGCTCTTCAACAGACCCAAGTCCTAGGGCTGTTGACCACCGTATACGCTGACTTCTCTGTGGAGTCAGTTCAAAGATTTTATTCCTACGCCAGACAGGCGGGGGAAAGGAACTGCATCCTATTCAGGATGGATGCAGAAGATGAAGAACGGTCTCTGACCGTTAGGGACATCACCGCCACCTTCAGCATCTCTGCTACAGGTTTGACCCCCAGCCAGTTGGCAACATATGGGAAGGCAACGCTCAAGTGATGTGGGATCTCTTTCGAGCAATGGATGCAGGGGCTGAAATCAAAAGAAGCGGCCCCAAGAAGCTCTTCAAACCGGAGTTCGAACTGCTCCATGATATCTGTGCATACTCCATTGAAGGAAGAACTGGGAGTTATGACAAATGCACAGATCTCCGATTTCGGATCATGTGTGACACCCGTAAAATAATAATAGAAGTAATAATAAATTAATAATTTAAAGGTTGTTAGATTTATAAAAGAAATTATATCAATCCTATATAATGTAGGATTTTAGTTAAATGATGAGTCTAATTGGAATTATAAGTTAAGTCTTACTAGACTTCTTTTAGTATGAGCCCAAGAGATTAGAAGGCCCATTACCTTATTAATAGGTTTAGAACCCATGAACCTAATCATATAAATAAGAGAAAACTTAGTACGCTAGGGTTAGGATTCTCAACTCTCTTAGGAAAGGTACGTGTTTTTCCTTTTCTCATAATTTTCTTTCCATGTCAAATCTTGAGTAATTTGTTTTATTCCTATGATAAATCTAAGTGATATCTTGAGTTAGAATACAAATAAGTTAAGGAAACACATCTTGTTCTTTAATTTCAAATTCTAGAACGGTTAGTCAATTATTTGAATTCGTAGTTAGACACCTCCGAATTTCATGAATTTTGGATATGTTGATCTTTAATATATATTGAATACTCAGTAAAAATTTCAGATCAATCGGAGTTGAAACCGATTTAAAATAAATTTTATATTCCTTCAGTCCAAAAATCGGTATGTTCACGTTTCTGATTTAGACGTTTTAAAATAAATACTTATAGACCTTATAATTTTATGAAATTTTAGTATGTTATATTATACTGTAATTTTGGTCTTCTGTAAAAATTTCATGTCAATCGGAGTTATATTTTATTTTATATAAATTTTATATTACCGACTTTCGGAATTCAACAGCTTTAGTATCGCAGTTTAAAAAATTTAAAACTATTATTTGTATACTTCCAAATTTTATAATATTTTACCAGGTTATATATTATCAGGATTTTGATTTACATTAAAAATTTCAAATTAATCCGATAGCTATTTCATTCAAAAATTAATTTTCTTTTTCTGTCTTGGAAGGATTCACGATGTACACTTTCTGATTTACGAGATTAATACTCATAGTTAAACATCTTCAAATGCTTTGAATTTTGGATATGTTACAGATTCATATGTCTTTTATCTTCTGGAAAATGTTCAAAATAAAAGAGTTTATATTTCTTAGTATACTAATTTTCTTTTACAGCTCTGCAGAATTTTTCTGTTTCTGGAAATTAAGTTTCAAAAATTATAAATCTGTGGTTATACTATTTGAATCTTTGTGAAATTTATAAATGTTATTTATTTAATAACCTGGATTCCATGTTTAAAATTTAGGATCATTTTATCTTATACTTTTTAAGAAATAAATCTTGCAATGCTTAACTAGAGTTTTCCTAAAATCTTCCAACTTAGGATTCATGTTTTAATTCTTCAAAAAATTTTAAGAAGTTCTTATTTACCCTCTAAGGTGTCCTAAGATAATTTTAGAGATTTAATTTAATTAAAATAGTTATTGAGGTTTTCTTTAGACCTTTAGGTATTAAGTTAGTGTATGTTTTCGTTATGGATGAATAGGTGTCGAAGAAGGTGTAGCTCGCGAGGAATAGGATTGCATTCACTTTCATTCCGCTCAAGGTTTTTAACTTTTAAGGTGGGGATTCTTTTCATATATGTTTGTCTTTATTAAATGTGTTACGTGGAAGTGATTGATGAATTGATGCAATGTGTCATGAGAAAATTTTTATGAAAATGCTTGCTAAGATCTATTGATCTGTGCATGAGACTTGCTGTGATCTATGATCTATGCATGAGAATTAGCCAGGGACGTAAGAGGTCCAAGGATCAAAAGTAGGTCCTCGGGTATACCCGCCGTGCTCAGAATTGATTGGCCAATCCCAAGATGAGAAAATGTTTATTTGCTTGGCTGTTGTGTTATTTGTCTTGCTTTTGCCTGATGCCTTTAATCTTGACAAGCATGTCCCCACTGAGCTAGTGTTTGCTCACCCCTTTATGAAAAATCTAAAATTTCAGAGTAATGGCATGGACGTGGAATGGAGTGGATGAGCGGTGGCTAGAGTTACTTTACCTGTTTTATTTTAAGCTAATTACTTCAAGAAAGATTAAATGTTTCCATCTTCAATCTGCTTTAGCATGACTCATTTCATTTTGTTGAGATCTTCTGATGAAACCGTTGTAGGATTCGGATTAATTTTAAATACTCTTACGGTCTTTATTTTATTACTCAAACTTCTATTTTTAAAATATTTGCAAATTTAATTTTCCGCTGCAAGAATATTAATTTTTATAAACATTTTAAAAAAAAAGTTAAGAAAAATTGGGATGTTACAAGTGGTATCAGAGCGGGTCGACGTTTCTGTAGACTCGTAAAATAAGTTTTCATTTTCAAAAATCTATCTGTTTTTAAGTCGGACGTTAAAGTAAAATGATTTTTTTTAAAAAAAAATTATGAGTCCCTTAATAGCTACTGCCGTTTCTCTCTGCCACGTCCATAAATTGAGGTATGTTTTATGATGAGGATGTAAATTTTACTTCAAAACGATAAGTTTTGATGAGAAAGGAAAATGATGGATTATTATCATTTTATTTATTTTTTGCAAGATTCATGCTTACGAATAATTTCATTTCAAAATTTTATGCATACATGTCCATTGAGATTAGAGAAAACTCGCGTTAGTATTAAAAGAGTAATGAAAGATCTTCCATTTATTGAATAGATGGTACGTAGGTTTGCTTACGCTAAGAGGTCAATGCCCCTATGGCCTATTGAGGTTAAGACACAAATGTATAAAGAATATCAATATGAACGTAGATGAAGTATAGGAATACATATTGACACCCTACTAAAACAGTGGAGGGAAGTAAAGGATTTTGGAGAAGGGATTATTGATTATTGGGCGTGTTGCAAACTTATTGAGACTCTTCCTGAGATATGACGGCCACGTGCGAGACACGTGTTTCATCAACTGATGACATACTCTACCCAGTCCAAGGTGCCAATCATAAGTTATGCTAGATTTTCAAGCGAGTTGTATCTATTATGGGCAAGACGAAGCGAATATGTGGCCTCACTTGAGAAGGAAGAGCCTGAGGAGGACCCCGATGAGAAGAAAATTTAAAGCCGTTAGTACTTACTATGATGTCATAGTGACTTATAGTACCGTGGAATAAAATATTAAGTATTGTTGAATGACTTATCTCATTTTGGATTGAGTTATTTAGAGGATAGATGTTGAGGTTAATTATAAATCACATAATTTACATTTAAAAAAAATGATAGTAGAAAAGATGCCTTTAAGACGAAACCTTGTGAACCAAGGTGAAACTAGAGATGAAAATTAAGATAGAGATGGAAATCAAGCTACAAACAGAAATCGCGGACACCCTGCTAATCCTGGTACTGGACAAGACTTGTTCAATCAATTCGTGAATGTATTTCAAAAGGCGGCCCAACGCCGCAAATGATCAAGTGTAAGTTGTGAAACAGTTTCGCCGACATAGTCCACCTAAGTTCAATGGGTAACAAGGACCAGCTTATGTAGAAGAATGATTCCGATCACTAGAGCCACACATTCTCTTATTTCCTCTAAATTTTGCAATATTATCAAGAGTAAGAGAATTAAAGTTAGTGAACACTAAAAATTAGCTTGCCTTCTGGGAAACCTATAACCACTAGCTCAATGATTAAAGAAATATATATCAATTTTAGTGGAAAGAATCTAGAAGTTAATTTATATGTAGTGAATATGAAAGACTTTGATGTCATATTAGGTATGGATTGGTTGTCTAAGTACAAAGCGAACATAAAATGTCAAGAAAGAATGGTGATTTTGGACTTGCCAGGAGATGGGGAGGTAACGTATTATGGAGTAAGAAGTTTCCTCGTACCACGTGTGATACCAGCAATGAAGGCGATGAAGATGTTAAGGAAAATGAGTTGTCAAGGGTATCTAGTAAATGTAATGGGGAATAAGGCAGTGAAGCTTACGCTATGCGACGTACCGATAGTACACGAATTTGCTGATGTATTCCCGGAAGAGATACCTGGAATTCCTATAGATTGACAAGTAGAGTTTGTTATAGATTTGGTTCCTGGAGCAGCACCGGTATCTAAAGCCCCTTATAAGATGGCACCGAAAGAGTTACAAGAATTGAAAACCCAATTACAGGAGTTGTTGGAGGTGGGCTTCATCCGACCAAGTGTTTCACCATGGGAAGCACCAGTGTTGTTCGTAAAGAAGAAAGATGGGACCTTGAGAATGTGCATCGACTATAGAGAGCTCAACCGACTTACAATAAAGAACAAATATCCACTTCCGAGAATCGAAGATCTTTTTGATCAGCTAAGAGGAGCTAGAGTGTTTTCAAAAATTGATTTGAGGTCGGGTTATCATCAGCTAATGATCAAAGAGGAAGATATTCCAAAGACTATGTTCAGAACCGTTACGGTCATTATGAGTTTGTTGTGATACCTTTTGGACTCAGTAACGCCCTTGCAGTTTTCATGGATTTGATGAATCAGGTTTTTCATCCCTACTTAGATCAATTTGTAATTGTTTTTATAGATGACATCTTGATCTACTCAAGAGATAAGAAACAACATGAAGAGCATTTGAGGATAGTGTTGGAGGTATTACGTAAAGAGAAGTTGTAGGTAAAGTTTAAAAAGTGCGAATTTTGGATAGATCGAGTGGTTTTCCTCGGACATGTTGTCACTTCACAAGGAATGGAGATCGAACCTACTAAAGTTGAAGCTATCAATGGATGAAGGACGTCAACCAATGCAAGTGAAATACGTAGTTTCTTAGGTTTAGCTGGATATTACCGAAGATTCATAGAGGGATTCTCAAGGATAGCAACACCAATGACACGTTTGACCAGGAAAGGTGAGAAGTTCATTTGGACGGATAAGTGCGAGGAATGTTTTCAAGAGTTGGAGCGAAGGCTTACTACGGCTCCAGTATTGACAATTCCTGATCCTACTAAGGAGTTTATCATTTATAGTGACGCATCAAAACAAGGGTTGGGATGCGTTCTGATACAACATGGCAAAGTCATTGCCTATGCTTCAAGACAGTTAAAAACACATGAAACCAACTACCCTACCCATGATTTGGAGTTAGCAGCAGTTGTACATGCGTTGAAGATCTGGCGTCATTATCTATATGGGGGCAGATGTGAAATATACACTGATCATAAGAGCCTGAAGTATCTTTTCACACAGAAGGAGTTGAATATGAGACAAAGAAGATGGTTAGAGTTGGTAAACGACTATGACTGCACCATTCATTATCACTCGGGTAAAGCTAACGTGGTAGCTGATGCTTTGAGTCGGAAGTCGAGGGGAGAACTAGCTTGTTTATCTACAATGCAAGAATTATTGGTGAAAGATTTTTCCAAGCTGAATCTGGAGATTGTGGCACCACCAAATAATGTAAAGTCAATTTTGGCAACATTGGTGATACAATCCACGTTGAGAGAGAGAATTAAGGAAGCTCAAGCCCTAGATGCTATCTTGTGTAAGGTAAAAGAGCAAATAACAACTAGAAATGGAAAAGGGTTCGTTCTCACTGATGATGGTATGATAACATTTGAAGGAAGGTGGTGCATACCTGAGAATGATAGGTTAAGAGAAGAAATTCTTGAAGAAGCTCACCGCTCGCCTTATACTGCACATCCGGGAGGTACAAAGATGTACAACGATCTAAAGAAGACATTCTGGTGGAGAGGTATGAAAAAAAAAAGATATTGGAGACTTTGTTGCAAAGTGCCTAAACTGCCAACAAGTAAAAGCCGAGCATCAAAGACCGTCTGGTTTGCTTAACCCACTAGAAATTCCTCAATGGAAATAGGAGCACATAACAATGGATTTTGTGGTAGGTTTACCAGGACAAACAAAGGGAATCACGCAATATGGGTAGTCGTGGATCGATTAACAAAGTCTGCACACTTTCTGCCAGTGAAAATGACTTACACATTGGAGCAATATGCTTAAGTCTACATTCGTGAGATTGTTAAGTTGCACGGAATTCCTGTTTCAATAGTATCAGACAGAAATCCTAGTTTTACATCAAGGTTTTGGAGGAGCCTGCAAGAAGCCATGGGTACTAAGTTGAACTTCAGCACTGCCTATCACCCACAATCAGATGGTCAGTCAGAGAGAACCATACAAACGCTAGAAGATATGTTAAGAGCAACTGTACTTGACTTGGGAAGTAACTGGGAGAAGTACCTACCTCTAGTGGAATTTGCGTACAATAACAGTTTTCAATCTTCTATTGGAATGACTCCTTACGAAGCACTATATGGGAGGAAGTGTAGATCACCGTTGTATTGGGACGAAGTTGGAGAAAGAAAGATGTTAGGTCCTGAGCTAGTGGAGCGAACCGTGGAGGTCATACAAAAGATTCGAGAAAAAATAAAGACTGCTCAAGATAGACAAAAGTCCTATGCAGATGTTCGAAGGAAGGATCTAGAATTTGAGGTGGGAGATAATGTGTTCCTCAAGGTGGCACCGATCAGAGGAGTTGTTCGATTTGGGAAAAGGGGCAAGTTGAGACCAAGGTTCGTAGGGCCATTCGAGATCTTGGAACGAGTGGGAGAGTTGGCGTACCGTCTGGCTTTACCACCAGAATTTGCAGCTGTTCACAATGTTTTTCACGTATCTATGCTGAGGAAATATATCTATGACCCGAGTCACGTTGTCAACTATGCAACTATGGAAGTCAACCCAGACTTGACTTATGAAGAGTTTCCAGAGAAGATCCTTGATCGTAAGGTGTATAAACTAAGAAATCGAGAGATCACATTAATTAAAGTACAATGGAGTCGTCATGACAAGGATGAAGCTACTTGGGAACGTGAAGATAACTTTCTGGCAAAGTATCCAAACTTTTCTATAATTGGTAAGTTCTTAAATTTCGAGGACGAAATTAATTTAAGGGG
Source organism: Scutellaria barbata (assembly GCA_028654395.1). Classification (NCBI taxonomy): domain Eukaryota; kingdom Viridiplantae; phylum Streptophyta; class Magnoliopsida; order Lamiales; family Lamiaceae; genus Scutellaria; species Scutellaria barbata. The sequence goes on from CM053654.1 coordinate 6,330,156, forward strand.
GTAGGGATGTGACACCCGTAAAATAATAATAGAAGTAATAATAAATTAATAATTTAAAGGTTGTTAGATTTATAAAAGAAATTATATCAATCTTATATAATGTAGGATTTTAGTTAAATGATGAGTTTAATTGGAATTATAAGTTAAGTCTTACTAGACTTCTTTTAGTATGAGCCCAAGAGATTAGAAGGCCCATTACCTTATTAATAGGTTTAGAACCCATGAACCTAATCATATAAATAAGAGAAAACTTAGTACGCTAGGGTTAGGATTCTCAACTCTCTTAGGAAAGGTACGTGTTTTTCCTTTTCTCATAATTTTCTTTCCATGTCAAATCTTGAGTAATTTGTTTTATTCCTATGATAAATCTAAGTGATATCTTGAGTTAGAATACAAATAAGTTAAGGAAACACATCTTGTTCTTTAATTTCAAATTCTAGAACGGTTAGTCAATTATTTGAATTCGTAGTTAGACACCTCCGAATTTCATGAATTTTGGATATGTTGATCTTTCATATATATTGAATACTCAGTAAAAATTTCAGATCAATCGGAGTTGAAACCGATTTAAAATAAATTTTATATTCCTTCAGTCCAAAAATCGGTATGTTCACGTTTCTGATTTAGACGTTTTAAAATAAATACTTACAGACCTTATAATTTTATGAAATTTTAGTATGTTATAGTATACTGTAATTTTGGTCTTCTGTAAAAATTTCATGTCAATCGGAGTTATATTTTATTTTATATAAATTTTATATTACCGACTTTCGGAATTCAACAGCTTTAGTATCGCAGTTTAAAAAATTTAAAACTATTATTTGTATACTTCCAAATTTTATAATATTTTACCAGGTTATATATTATCAGGATTTTGATTTACAGTAAAAATTTCAAATTAATCCGATAGCTATTTCATTCAAAAATTAATTTTCTTTTTCTGTCTTGGAAGGATTCACGATGTACACTTTCTGATTTACGAGATTAATACTCATAGTTAAACATCTTCAAATGCTTTGAATTTTGGATATGTTACAGATTCATATGTCTTTTATCTTCTGGAAAATGTTCAAAATAAAAGAGTTTATATTTCTTAGTATACTAATTTTCTTTTACAGCTCTGCAGAATTTTTCTGTTTCTGGAAATTAAGTTTCAAAAATTATAAATCTGTGGTTATACTATTTGAATCTTTGTGAAATTTATAAATGTTATTTATTTAATAACCTGGATTCCATGTTTAAAATTTAGGATCATTTTATCTTATACTTTTTAAGAAATAAATCTTGCAATGCTTAACTAGAGTTTTCCTAAAATCTTCCAACTTAGGATTCATGTTTTAATTCTTCAAAAAATTTTAAGAAGTTCTTATTTACCCTCTAAGGTGTCCTAAGATAATTTTAGAGATTTAATTTAATTAAAATAGTTATTGAGGTTTTCTTTAGACCTTTAGGTATTAAGTTAGTGTATGTTTTCGTTATGGATGAATAGGTGTCGAAGAAGGTGTAGCTCGCGAGGAATAGGATTGCATTCACTTTCATTCCGCTCAAGGTTTTTAACTTTTAAGGTGGGGATTCTTTTCATATATGTTTGTCTTTATTAAATGTGTTACGTGGAAGTGATTGATGAATTGATGCAATGTGTCATGAGAAAATTTTTATGAAAATGCTTGCTAAGATCTATTGATCTGTGCATGAGACTTGCTGTGATCTATGATCTATGCATGAGAATTAGCCAGGGACGTAAGAGGTCCAAGGATCAAAAGTAGGTCCTCGGGTATACCCGCCGTGCTCAGAATTGATTGGCCAATCCCAAGATGAGAAAATGTTTATTTGCTTGGCTGTTGTGTTATTTGTCTTGCTTTTGCCTGATGCCTTTAATCTTGACAAGCATGTCCCCACTGAGCTAGTGTTTGCTCACCCCTTTATGAAAAATCTAAAATTTCAGAGTAATGGCATGGACGTGGAATGGAGTGGATGAGCGGTGGCTAGAGTTACTTTACCTGTTTTATTTTAAGCTAATTACTTCAAGAAAAATTAAATGTTTCCATCTTCAATCTGCTTTAGCATGACTCATTTCATTTTGTTGAGATCTTCTGATGAAACCGTTGTAGGATTCGGATTAATTTTAAATACTCTTACGGTCTTTATTTTATTACTCAAACTTCTATTTTTAAAATATTTGCAAATTTAATTTTCCGCTGCAAGAATATTAATTTTTATAAACATTTTAAAAAAAAGTTAAGAAAAATTGGGATGTTACATCATGTCCGCTATCATGGCCGGAGAAAAGGTGAATTGGGCGAGGTTCATCATGACGAGGCTGTGGGAGGAAGCAGAGAAGATAACGGAGCGTCGGAGCTACGGTATCACCATCTGTTCTCAGCTCTACAAGCTTGGTCTTCAACTTACAGCACCCATCCCCATTCACATTGGAAAGTATCTCGGGGAGAAGAAGAACGGTAAGACCCAACCGAAAGCTGCAGGAGCAGGGGTTGCGAGGAAGAAAACCAAAGATAAAAAGAATGCAACCCTGGCTCTGCAAGATGAGACCACCGGCAGCGGGGAGGATGCCGAAGAAGAGGACTTTCAAGATCCTCTTCCTGTCATCAAGAAGAATTCAGGGAAGGTTGTACCTGAAACTGAATCTTCTTCCTCGGATGATGACGCACCCTTGGGAGAAGGGCCCCACGCAGCAAGAAGAAGAATGCTGCAGCTGTTGAGGATAGGTCACGTCTGCTCCGGGATAAAGAAGGTGCTCTTTATTCCCAACTCTCTACACCTTTCATGGCTGTAGTTGACCTTGAGGATGGGTCACATCAACTTCAGGAGTCACATCAGCACCGGGTCGAGTCAACTGAAGAAGCTCGTCTACAAACAGAGACTTCAGTGCTTGATCCCACCCTCCCAGTAGCTAGAAATATGGCTGTGGAGTACAATCTCTGGAGAGAGATGAGGCTGGCTAAGGGGGAAATCTTGTTGAAGTGGAAGGATTTCCTGACAGTCGAGCAAGCTGTCCTGGAATGGGCCAAATCAGAAGACATTCTGGCACTCCTGCAACCTGAGTATGCAGCAATAGTTCAAGATCTTGAAGACTGCAGTGCTGCACAGGGAGCAAAGGACAAAGGGAAGGGCAAAGCTCTTGTAGAATCCGACTCTGTAGAGCTGCCGATGAGAGCAGCATTGGAGAACGCGCAGGTCTTCTTTACCCCGGCTGCGGAGGCTGTAAGAAGGGGCGATGATGTCGCTTTTGCTCAAGAGCAAATCGACACCCTAGGAGTGGAGCAGGCTGATGAAGCTATGCTGCAACAGGCGCTGCAACAAAGCATGAAGGAAACCAGGATGCAGCACACTCCTAGGAGGATGTGGGGAGAAGGAAGTTCAAGTCAACATCAGATGAACTCCCCTGCATACGAGCAAGTAGTTGAGGGCCTCTCCAACATTGTCATGCTGGATCATTTGGAGGAAGAGGAATCTCAACTGTTGGACTATGGCGATTCCCCTGTTCGCATGAACACTGCTGATGTAGACTCTAGGAGGGAACCATCAGCCATCATTCAGGGAGTAATCTCTGAACTTGTTGAAGACGCTGATGATGCAACCACGGAGGAAGTTGTAGAGGCTGGACTCCCTGTACTGGCCGCGACAGCAGTAAAGCAAGTAACCACCCTTCAAAAAACAGCTGAAGAGACAAGAAGGGTGGAAGCTGAAATTCTTACAGCAGTGGAGCATACAGTGCTGAAAGCTGTGAACGCTGCAAGAAACCAAGCAGAGCTGCAAGAACCCATTTCTGCAACTGAAACTGTCCAAGTTACAGGACTGGCCGAGGAGACGGGGTCTTTGGAGAAGACCTCAGGGGAGGATGTTGTTCTGACAACACTCCCTGAGGGTGAGAAGACCTCTAGTGGGGAGGCTGTTCAGACAGTACCCACTGAGGATGTTGAAGAAAGAGCTGAGGTAACCCCTGCTGTGCAGCTAGAGACACCTCAATAGGAGGTTGACGCTGCAGCTGCTGCAAGCACACAAAAACCTTCCAAGGTTACAGCAGCTGAGGTTACTGAGGAAGCTGAGGTTACTTATGCCGACTTCGTAAGGATGATGAAGGAGCGCAACATAACTGTTCATGGGCCATTATCTGACGGAGCAGATCCTGTTGAAGTCTCATCCGGTGAATATGAGGCTGAAGAAGAAGAAGAGCACCCATCTTCGAGTTCTTCAGTTTCTAACAACAAGGAGGATGAGGTTGCTACAGAAGTACCGAGGCAGGATGCAGCACCAGTCTGTCAAGATGTTATTGCATTCGCTGCATCCACTGCTGCCTCAACGAGAAGGAATTCGGGGCTGACTCCTAACGAATCGATCAACCGAGTTGAAGCTGCTGTTAGACATCTGCTGCATGCTCTCCAAGAGCATGAGTCTACCATGCACAACAGTCTCAGGGTCACTGCTCAATTCCATGCTGAAACCATAACAGGTTTCAAGAAGGACCTGGAAGTACTGCCGAAGATGATCAAAAGGACGCTTAATGAACACTCCAACAGGCTGTACGGGGAACGGGTCAGGATAGAGGAGTTGAAGAATGATGTTGTGCAGACATGCCATAAGATCAAGATGTGCACGCGTCACGCTGAAAATGTCTCTGAAAGGCTAAACACTCACTCCAAAGTAATGGAAACACTTCTGGATCGTGTATGTGATCAATCTCAGCGAACCAGAAGTGTGGATAATCGTTTGGGGAACCTGGAGCTGATTGTTGGAGAACTGAGGGACATCATGGTCCGAGCTTTCCCTCAGTATGTTGATGCTCCAGCGGCCGCCCCCGAACCGACCCGTCACCCACGTTCCAAGGTGGTCCCAGCTGCCTCTGCTCAGCCCCCAGCTTTTGATGATGCCAAAAAGGGGGAAGGATTTAAAGATAGATACAGGAGCTCAGAGACTGCTGAAGAAGATGCTGATAATGATGACCAGCAACCTCTCAGCGGAAGGAGAAGAAGGTCCGGATCATCTACTGCTGCTGACATCCCCTCTCCGAAGAGATGGAGAAGAGATGATGATGGAGCTGGAGGAGCCGATGCAGCTGCTGGAAGTAGACCTGCTGCAGGTGCTTCACAGAGCAGAGCTGCAAGCAAGGATACAGCACCTCCCTCCTATCATACCAAGAGAAGGGATGATAGCCAGCAGCAAGGCTCAAAGAAGAGGATGACCGAGAACAAGTCTGAGAGTCAGAGGCGCCAGAGAGAAGAAGATGTAGATCCTTATGCCTGGATTCAAAGACTCGGAGTAATTGGTGAGAGAAGAATATATCCAGATCACTTCTACCAATATCCTCCTCAAGAAATCCCTTGCCCTGAAGGAGAAAACATGGCTTGAAGGTTTAACATCTTCAAGGAAATCAGACTGCCTTATGACAGGAATCCATCATTTGAGGCGATCACCTTATATCAATGATCAGAGTACCTCAGACACTTCAGAGAATTATGCAGGAAAGGCAAATTCAGCAGATATCATACTTGCAAGACTGTATTAAAGAGATATGAGCAGCTCGCTAGGGAAGGAGGTCTTGAAATTCAGGAATATTATATCGACCTATTGAAGCATGGAGTGACTGTACCCTACTGTGAGGACTTTTGGCTCAGGTGGATTCAAATTCCTGTAATTATGCACAAGTTGGGAGAGTCCTATCAAGAGTCCATCAGGGACTGGTGGAAAGGATCAAAAGGAAGAGAAGGCCTTGAAAAGTTCGCTGAAAGAAGACCTGAAGAACCGTCAACTAAAAGGTCCCTGTTTCAGTAAATTATATACCCTCTTGTGATCTCTGTTGTATATATTTTGTCTTGTAAAAAATTTCTCTTTGCCAATGAAGAAATTTTTCTTTCTGTTCTGTCCAAGTTCAAATTTTATGAACTCATGCATGCTGTTTAAGTTTTTCCTGTTAATTTATGATGAAAGGAATAGCATGATACATCTCTGATGAATCCAGGATTAGATTTAATATTATCAAAGTTGTTCAAGCATGTAATCCGGATAAACCAAATGAGATAATGTAAAATAAAACTTCTTCATGAACGAAATAATGTAAAGGTTTTGTCATCATCAAAAAGGGGGAAATTGTTGGGATTTTGATGTTTAGATTTTGATAAAACAAACCAAATATGTAATAGGAAGTTTTCAGTACCCCATTTTTCACAATGTTTAAGTGAATATATAGACTAGGATTGAGTCTTGTGTTGAGTGCTAAAAATGGAAGTTGATCAAGGATAAAACTGCATCTAAGTCCTTAAGGAAAGATATCGCTGCAAGAAGGCAGGATACAGTATCGCTGCAAGAAGGTTGGATACAGCATAGCTGGAAGAAGGAAGATACAACAACGCATTAATAAGACAGAACTTCTATACAGCAAAGTAAGAAAGAACGGCGTGCAGCATCGCTGCAAGAAAATGATACAGGAGTACTGCTAGAAAGAAGATACAGCAGCACTGCCAAAAGATACTGCAACCAGGTCTAAGTTACCACAGCACTGCAAGAAAGTAACAGCTGCACGAAGACCTAGGATACAGCGCAAAGCCTACAGTACAGATAAGTCATACAACGCCATTTACAAAATGAAGTATACTGCAAATCCTAGAAAGGATAAATGCAGTACGAGGAACAGGGTTTCAAGCAAGAATAAATAGAGCCGTTCAAGAAAAGATCAAAGTAGCAGACACGGAGCCAATAAGAAGGTGCCACATGGACTGACGCGCTACAGAAAGCCTACAAGCCGCAACTGTCGCATTAAATGCTCCGAAAGAGAAAGTCAAGTCGCATTAAATGTGAACCATGCTTTGGTCAGACTACTTCAAATTCAAAAGAGGGATGTCTCCTTCAACGGACATCTTCTCCTACAAGTATAAATAGAGGTTGAGGAGCACTGAAGATGGTTACTGTTACTGATATCTGAAAATCATTTGCGAAAAATTCAAAGCTTACAAGATCCAAGCATTCAAGTCTACTATCAGTCTCAGTCACTCAACCACCCGAAGTGAAGCAAGTTCAAGCTGAAAGTTTCCTCAAGGATTCAGAAGCTCACTTCGAAGTACAAGTTGAAGAAAAACCTTTTTATCCTTTTAACCTTGTTGCTGTGTGCTTAGGTTGTTTTAGCGGTGTCAAACAGTTGATAGGAGAGATCCTTGCTGTTTGTTTAGTTGTCTAAGAGTTAGGCAGCTTCCCTATGTGGGAGTGTGGAACCCTGTGTGGGTTAGCCTTTGAAGTTTGCAGTTGATGTGTGTACGCTGGACTTCAATAGGTGGTTATCTTTGTAAAGTTGATAGATTGTTAGGAGTGTCCTGTAAATCAATCTTGCTTAACAAAGTTCCTACTCGAGGAGCAGTAGAGTGGTCGTAGAAGGATTACACCACATTCGAACCACTATAAGCCATAAGTGTTTATCGCTTTATATTTATCTGTGCTTTTATCTTCTGCATCTTGATTGTCTCATAAGCTTAAAACGTTTTGAAAGAAACATATTGAGAAAAACAGCCTTGTGTTTTAAAGTTAATATTTCCGCTGCGTAGAAAACTCCAGGTTACAGCGTACAGGACTGTATCCTAGTACTGCAAGCAGTAACTATCTGACGCTGCAAGTTCAAGTAACTTGCAGAGCAGAACGGTTTGTTTAAAGATTTGCAAAATCGACCAAGGTTCATTCACCCCCCCCCCTCTGAACCTCGGACACCACTTGAGACCAACAGTCTTTTAACGAAAAAATGGGTATTTTGGGCTTATATGTTATATTTATGGGTATTTTGGGTTTAAATTTTATAAAAATGTGTATTTTGAACCCTTACCTCTTATATTTATGGGTATTTTGGGTTTAAGTTTTATAAAAATGGGTATTTTGAATCCTTACCTCTAATAAATTTTGTGAGAATTGTAAATTATAAAAATCACTTAATTTACCATCTTTGTATAAATGTATTTAAACTTTAAAATTTTATAGTATAACCACCAACTTTTGTGAATGGTCCGCTACAGATAATCAATTAAGGAATATTTCTAGATATTCTTTCCCGTGTTGGAATTATTAGGGTCAAATATGGAAATATTTTGGATATATTATGTCATCAGACATCGGGTTACCTATATGAGTCAGTTGGTGTAGTTTAATAAAGTTTAAAAATTTAGGTAGTTTGGTGCAAATGAGATCATGATTTATCATGATTTATGTAGTATACCTTGGTGAAAATTATAGTTAAATCCTTCAATGATCAATTTATTTATATATGTCCCATTCAACATATAAAATAATTTAATATAATATGATTCTGATAAAAAAAAAAGTAAATTCAAACCAAATCATCATAACAATCTGTCAAAATATTACTTAAATTTATTAGTTTAACTTTTCATAGGTGATTAATCTGGTTGTAATTTTCACAAAATTAAAGACCTATATTAAACCAGAACACATGGGTGATGAATATAATTCATCTATCATTATTTTACACTATCATATTGATTGGTATGAAGATGCTTATGACTTGGGCACAAAGTCATCAAGCTTCCTGAGTCAAAACAACTGATCCCACCTTAAGTAGCTATACTTTTTTATTTATACATACCTTAATTAATAGATTGAGGCTCAACTTGTGTTTTCTAATTTTTTTTTATTTTTAAACATACATTTGTTTTTTTATCGATCCAGAAGGCCAGCTACTACTTTTTATAAAAAAAAGTTGATAATCGTCAACTTGTGATAGTTAGTGATTCACTTGAGTTATGCATGTATTTAATTGTATATGCAATTAATAGAGGTGAGTAAAACCGCAATTGAAAAAAAATGAAACAAAATTTTTATTTGGTTAATTACAACTTTTTTTTCATTCTTTTTAAATATTTTTATTATATATTATTTTACTTTAGATTAAACTAATTTGTAAGCGATTTATGATTTATCAATACTCACACAATAATTAATAAGTTAATTTGGGATTTCTACTTTCTCCCGTTATGTAAAAGTAATCAACAAAACATTTGCTTTTTCTATGACTTATGCCGAGATTTTCAATATCCAAAACTGATAACTAAACCAAATCGGCTGAATTTTTTTTTGGTTCAGTTAAGAATAAAATTTCGGTCCAATTGTCAAAATGATAAAATTTCGATTCTTTCAATATTTGTCGGCTAAGTCGAACCGATCAATTACTCATATCTACATGAAACTATCATATATTATACTTTATTGGTGTATGATGATAGTATATGTATTTAATGTGTACCTACGGACTTGAATTGCCAATAAATTAATCTTTCATGCAAAACAGTTAGCATAAACAAAGTCACAAGATAAAATTTGCATAAGAAGAAAAGTGGTGTATATATATATGTAGATTATTTAAGAAGATTGATGAAATTAAACAATAAGACATCATATTTGCTTATCAACTACAATTTTCTTGATCTCTACAAATCCAAAAAAAAAAAAATAAGGAAGAAGATAGAATCAGCAATTTGCCAAATGCAATTTTCCAACACATTCTCCCTTCAATCAACCTCAAAGAGGCTGTTCAAACAAGCATTCTCTCCTGAGTTATCATTCCTGCAGTTGCAAATGTGTCTCTAATTTTCTGTAGGGTGACAACTACCTGAGTCATATTGATTCTTTCATTGGGTGAAATGGCTAAACATTTCATTGCCAAATCAAATATCGATGCAACACAATGCTCCTTGGTAGAGAAATGTTGATCTTCTGTTGATAGTAAACTAGAGGCAACAACTTCGCTTATTGCATTTTCTTGTGAAGCATTACTCACCCACTCCTTTAAGCTCATCTCAGCACTGAACATATCATCTGTCGGCTTCTTTCCTGTAAACATCTCCAACAACAATATTCCGAAACTATATACATCGCCGTTTGTGGATACTTTTCCTTCCGATCCATGCTCTAATTGTGTAGAGAAATATATGATATAAGTATATAGAGAAACAAGAATTTAAGATTTTTATGAACATTGTATGTTACCTGGTGCTGCATAACCTATAGTTGCCAAGGTTTTAGTTTGAATCACAGTCTCCCCTTCATTAAAAAGCTTTGAAATTCCAAAATCAGCAACATGAGCAGTCATATCTTCATCAATCAAAATATTGCTTGGTTTTATATCGCAATGAACAACAGGAAATGTATGACCATGATGAAGATATTCCAATGCTAATGCAACATCTATTGCTATTTTTAATCTTTGTATCAAATCCAAACAATAATTGTCAAAGTGAATCCATTTCTCCAAACTTCCATTTGGCATGTATTTAAGAATCAAGGCTTTAAACTCAGTGTTAGTACAACAACCAATTATTGGGACTAAGTTACGATGACGAATAGAGCTCAATATTTCACTTTCAGTGTCGAAGCTCTTGGTAGCTCCTTCTAACTGTAAGTTGAAAACTTTTACTGCAACAGTTAGCCCATCGAAAAGTACTGCTTTGAATACTGAACCAAAACTCCCTTTTCCAAGTAAACTAGTTTCACTGAAAGAACTTGTCACTTGCACAAGTTCTATGTATGAAATTCTTTGCCAATTAATACCAAGTTCTAGTGTAATATCTCTAGATGATGGTAATCTTTTCCGATTACATTTTTTGATGAGCATGAGTATGAAAATCATTAGAATAACAACTGAAATGAATGAGGGCAAAATATACTTGATGAAATGGACAACACTTTTTGATCGAATTGAACCTCTATGATTTTTTGGGCAAGGTGGCACTTCAAATGTCTTTGCACCACATAGAGCAGAGTTGTGAACAAATGATTGAGCAGTGAAGTTAACAAAACAACCCCCATTTGGTATCTTTCCTTCCAATTTGTTGTAAGAGACATCCAAATAATTAAGATAGAGACCCTCCAAGGATTTTGGTATTTGTCCAGAAAGATTATTGTTAGATAAATCCAACTGAATCAAGCCTTTGATAATTTCAAAAGATTGAGGGATAAATCCTCTGAATTGATTATTCGACAAGTTCAGATATTGTAGTGATTGACATCCGCCAATTAAGGTAGGAATATCACCAGAAAACTGATTATGGGACAACTCTATCATATAAATTGCCTTCAAATTTGAAATTTGATATGAAAGTTGTCCACTCAAATTGTTTGAGAACAAGTTTACTATCAAGAGGTCACTAAGATTCCAAAAGGTTGAAGGTATGGTGGATTGCAACTTGTTAGACTCCAAGTAGATCTTTCTAAGGGATTTAAGTTCACCAATGCATTCAGGAATTGGACCTATTAGCATATTTTCACTTAACATTAAATCCCCCAAATTGCTCATCTGACAAACTTCATTAGGGATAGAGCCTTGCAGTCTATTACCATTGAGATATAGTCCCTGTAGTTGTCTTAGTTGTGCTATACTTGTGGGGATGAAGCCTGTAATTTGATTTCTGCTGAAACTTAATATGATCAAACTGCGTAAGTTTCCAATCTCTGAAGGAATAACACCATGAATGTTACATCCAGCTGCATTAAATAGTTGAAGAGAAGAGGACAAATTACCAATTGAGGTTGGGAGAACACCACTAATTAATGGATTGTCTGATATTTCCAAGTGGATCAACTGTTGGCAAGTAGTCAGTGAAGTGAGAAATCTCAATTCTTGAGTTGGTGCACCACTAGTCAAATTGTTACCCCAAATTTGGAGTATCTGTAAGAGTCTTAAGTTACCAAAGTTAGGTATGGAGCCGCTGAATGAATTGTTGTACAAAATCAATACAGTAAGCTTAGATGCATTGTTGATAGAGATTGGAATCGGCCCACTCAGTGTATTATCACCCAAATAAAGTTTTTCGAGATTGAAAAGTGAAAGTCCAATGTTTAAAGGAAGACTACCCCAAAACTTATTAGATGCAAGTGATAATAACTTCAAACTTGATATATTAAATATTGAATATGGGATTGAACCTGAAAAATACGTAAGGAATAGATTAGAATCATTAGGGTCATTAAAGAGACATTATGTATTTGAGAGTTGTGTGCTTAATGAATAATTATAATTGAAAATAAAATAAATCAGATAATGTTTCAAAAATAAGTACATTGGACTACTTCTTTGAGAGAAAAAAAAAACTAAAAGTTTTTTAAGATTGGATTATTCTTTTAATTTTTTAAGTGTTAAAAATAGAAGATGAAACCATTTGTCATTAAGTGAAGGTCTCATCAAATTATAGAGCAACTCTAATTTGTTAGGCGAATTATCAACCGTCACCATCGCCGGGTCAGATCAAGTTAATGTACAAATTTAACATATATATCAATTTGTAACATGTAATGCTTTTATTTATATATGTAGTGTGTAATATTATTACATGTATCATGTAATATTTATATATATCACAAAAACTTTTATGTAATTGGTGCACGGTTCTAAGATCCGTGCACCTGACCTGACTCGACCCACGCGCCATCCACGCATGCGCATGCGGCCCCACACACATGGGTGAGTGCGCTCAAACCCACCCAAATTCACTTCAGGTGATATACCTTTATGTTATGTTAAACATACCTTTATATTATGTTAGTCATACATTTAGAGCTTTTATATTATATTAAGTATATCTTTATATAATGTTAAGCATACATTTATGTTATATTAAGCATATCTTTATGGTTTTATGTTATGTTAAGCATACATTTACGATTTTTTATGTTATGTTAAATATACATTTATGTAATGTTAATCATACCTTTATGTTAAGCATATTTTTATGGTTTTATGTTATGTTAAGCATACCTTTAGGTTTTTTATGTCATGTTAAACATACCTTTATATTATGTTAAATATACATTTATATTATGTTAGTCATACCTTTTAATTATGTTAGTTGTACTTTTATGTATTATATAAAGGTATGACTAATATTACTTAAAGGTATGCGTAATATTTACATAAAGATATATATGTACAAATTAAGGTTTTTTTGTGCTGAAATTATAGTTTTTTCGTCAAAATTAGAGTGTTTTTTTTTTGCCAAAATTAGGATTTTTTAAGTTAATATATTAAATAAAGGTATGCTTAACATAATATAAAGGTATGACTAATACAACATAAATGTCAGGGTAAAAAAAAAAGCAGGAAATGACGCGACCGGCATTGTATGGATCTTAAATTCATACAACAGTTACACACATGTATAACTCTATATATATATATATATATATATATCTCTCTTTAATATATACTAAAGTACACATGTCACTCTCTCATTCATTTGGTTTCCCTCCCAAATCACTATTAAATTATATTTAAGTTTATTTTATATCATTAATACTAAATTAAATAAATTATTAACTATTATATTATTAATTTTCAATCAATATTAACTTACTCTCTTAACGTTGAAATAGAAAAAGTAATACTATTTATTATTATATTCATTAATATTGGTCTACGATAGCCAACTAAGAAAGACTTAAGGTCATGAGCAAAATTAAAGATAAAATCAACCCCAACCCCAGCTCGGCTCAGCCGAGCTCTTAATCAGCCAAGAAAGTCGAGAGACGGTTGAGCCAGCCTGAGAATAATTTTTGACGGACCAATTTGAGACCCGACTGACCTGAGATGGTCGAGCCAACCTAAGAATATTTAGCCAATCAGAGAATTAACGATCCACGTAAACCATCTAAGGAAGAGCTAATGATCTAAAAAACCAGATGACCTGAGAATACTAAATCAATCTCTTTCGAGATGAGTTCAACCGCCTTGGAAGTTTACTTCAAGAAGAGATCTTCAGGACATTTCAACAAGAAAACAAATCTAAAATCAAATCAAATACACTCAAGATAGAGAGAAATCTATACTTTCAACATCTAGACCCTAGGATTTAGTTCTTATTCCCCAAGAAATGTATATTAAGCTTATTTTATAAATAGGACCTTAAGCCTCATTCAAAAGGATCACGATTTAGGTTCGAAAATTATTGTATTCAAACACTTGAGAGCTTCATTCTGTATACTTATATAATACACGTTCTGGACGGCCATATTTGACTAGCTAGGATAGCCTAGCTAATTTGCCTGAGTAGGCACCGAATATAGTCTTGTGCATTTCATTCGTTTTTTTTTCTATTATTATTCGGCTCAGCCCTTCCGAACCGGATCGGTTCGGTTAATTTTTAGGTGTTTGGCTAGAAATTTATATTTAGACAAATTCTAACGTCAACAAGCGACGACAGCATTATTACAAAAAAATTATTTGCAATAAGACTTTTGAAATAATAATTCAACAAAAAAATATTCTCATAAACTATTTTTGAGACAACAATCAATATTTCTTAAAGACATCCTCATATGTAGCACAAGGAAAATCCTGATCACTCATTTTTTTTATTGATAAATTGTGGATAAATTTATTTATTTGTTAATTATTAAGTTAGATCAATTAGATTCAATTTGAAAGAATTTTGACTTGATTCAAAATTAAGTTATATATGGTAGTTTAAATCATGATAGTCATTTAATTAATTTAAGGATTATAAGTTAAAACCTCAAACTAAATTATGAAATTGATCTATAAATTAATGTTACTCTAATTAGAACACTAATTTAATTTGATTTAATTTAATTATATAGGAAGGTTAAAATTGATATTATAAAAAATGGACGAAACATTTATACTTATATAATACTTACTTATATATAATAGTAATATATATATATATATATATATATAGATAGATAGAACATTTTATGTATGTGAACAATATTATCCACTTCAATATATAATTTGACAAATATATTAAAAAGAATAGAATCTATAGGATGAGATTTACCTGTTAGAGAGGCGTTGTCGATGTTTAACCCCTCTAAATGGGAAAGCTTTCCTATTTCTGTAGGAATTCCTCCTGAAATTATTGTGTACTCAAATATCACATGAAAGATTAATGAACAGTGAAGAATAGATATAGTTTCATTCTTGATTAGAAGCTCAATAATAATGAAGAATATATATAGTTTTGATCCAAGGAGGTGAAAAACTAATATCACGAATAAAAAATTGATAAATACTAAAGTAGCAAGCATGGATGAAAAACTGATACACACTAGTAAAAGACTGATAAATATCAAAGAAGTGCGTAGAATGTGCATTTTAAAGATACATACTGCCTGATTAAATCTTTTTATGTATACCTTTGAAGTGGATGTTCTCGAGATATAAGAACCTAAGCTTGCTCAAATTTCCAATTTCAGTTGGGATGCTTCCACTAAAATGGTTGTCAGATAATACAAGGTGTTCAAGGTCACTGCATTTGCCTATATTTGCTGGAATTTCCCCCTCAAGTTTGTTCA
This sequence comes from Scutellaria barbata, assembly GCA_028654395.1. Taxonomy (NCBI): domain Eukaryota; kingdom Viridiplantae; phylum Streptophyta; class Magnoliopsida; order Lamiales; family Lamiaceae; genus Scutellaria; species Scutellaria barbata. The sequence goes on from CM053654.1 coordinate 6,345,471, forward strand.
CACTAAGATAAAGACTTTCGATGTTTGGCATTTTGTTGCAAATATCACTCGGGATCCTACCTGAAAATAAATTTCTCTTATATATGGAGTGTCGAATAAGCTTATTATACTCTTAATTTTGCTATTTTTAGAAAAGAAAAATTGCATATAGAAATACCTATCAAGTTGTTTTGTTCAAGATACAACTCCTCAAGCTTTAGAATATTAGTGCCAACACTTTGGATGCTACCAGAGAGATGATTATTGGAGAGGGTCATGGATTTCAAACCAGAAATGTTGAAGATAGAAGATGGAATTTTTCCTGTTAAATAAGAGATGTTAAAATTAGAAGATCATATGTTTAAAACTATAAACTAATACTCTACATCTCAAGTATATATAAAACAATGCTCACATGCCCAAATATACATTCACACATATTTGATTCAAATGTATGCTTTTAAGTTTACTATTTTCATAGCAGAAAAATTGCATATGAATATACCTGTCAAGTTGTTCTGAGAAAGATCCAAGGTCTCAAGCTCGGGAAGATTAATGCTTAAATTTGGGATGCTTCCAGATAGTTGATTATCGGAGAGGCCCATGTATTTCAAACCAGAAATGTTGAAAATAGAAGATGGAATCCGTCCTGTTTAATGAGAGATGTTGAAAATAGTATGCACCCATCACTACTACAAGAATGCACAACAATATGAGATTTACAACACTTTTATGCATTTTGTGTTGTTATAGACAGATTTTTGCGTAAAAGTGTTGTCGTTGTGCTAAAAAATGGGCTCAATGACAACACTTTTTAAGGAGATTATCCTCTCGCTTACTCTTTCTGATCTAATTCACCAGCGATTTCCAACACACCTTACTCTTCCTGATCTAATTCATCATTGATTTCCGACACACCATAGCTCTTGTCAGTGTTTGGTACTTTCCACAGGATGATGATGATTATCTCATGTTTAATTTGGGGATTAGGCTTGACAATCTTCTGATTTGGGAATTACGGTTTAATAGGATGAACTCTGTTATGAGATTATCTTCTTATCTCATGTTTCCATTTAATTTTCCTCTCTTGGCTGAACCAATGTTTTTATAATGGGTTGAAGCTCAGTTTGGTTGTGCGATTAGCCTGATGATGTAACTGGAGATCTTGTATCTGTTTAAAATTGATGAAATTGTTTTCTCTACTTTGTAAAGCCTTTTTATTTTTTGCAATTCATGCCTTCAATCACGAATTTAGCAAATGTTGTGCCTCTTCTTTATGCATTTATCATATGAAAATAAAGTCCCAAATAGGCTAGGATGGTGTTCTTGCACGTGTGTGAAATGAAGCATATTTATTAATTATTAAATCATCTGGTAGAATTACAGGGCTTATTTTATCTCTGTATTTAATGAGATGTTGAAAATAGTATGCACCCATATATATTCGCGTATATCTAATTCTTTAGAATGTAAATAATGACTATATGCTCGATCATAATATATTTTTTGAGAATTGCACTTAAGCAAAGACATGTTATAAATGTAAAAATGTTGATGAGTGAAATCATACCTGTGAAATGGTTTGACCAAAGAGCTAAAATCCTAAGCTTATCCAACTTCCCAATTTCATTTGGTATTTTGCCATTGAAATTGTTGAGTGGCAAGCGAAGGTCCTCCAGCTCTCTGCATCTGTAAATATTTGCTGGAATTTCCCCCTCAAGTTCATTCTCAGATAGATGCAGAGCTCTAAGTCTTGGAGTGTTATGACATATGTCATTTGGAAGCTTTCCTGATAGCTTATTCGTTCTTAGATTAATTTCTATCGAAGAAGAGATGTTGAAGATGCTATATGGTATAGACCCCCTAAACTGGTTACCCCTCAAATGCAATATTTCCAAGTAAGAAAAATTTCCAATCTCTTCCGGAATATTTCCGTCAAGAGAATTATTTTCAATTTCTAAAGTCTGCAACTTTGTAATATTGAATAGAGTAGGAGGAATTCTACCGGAGAAGGTGTTGTCATTCATACGCAGATGTTCAAGTTGAGATAAGACTCCAAGCCACGATGGTATCTCTCCAGTGAAGTTGTTAAATCCGACGTCTAACTTCTTTAAACGATGTAATTTTGACAGCTCAGATGGTACCACCCCGGTGAAATTGTTGGAGCTAATGTCTAGAGATCGAAGAAATGTTAAATTTCCAAGATGTGGAGAAATGGTTCCTTTGAGCTCGAATCCTGAAACGTTTAAGGCGGTGACCCTATGATGTTTGATGCCACAAGAGACACCAATCCAGTAACAAAAGGATGAATTACTATTAGCAGAAGACCAATTCTTGGTAAAGACACCATAAGGATCAGAAGTGATGGAGTTTTTGAAGGCAAGTAATGCATATTCTTCGGTGCTCAAATTGGAAAAAGGGTGGGAAGAGGTGAGTCTAAGGGTGTTTATAAATATGAAGAGCACATGAATACCAAAAGAAAAGAGAGATTCCATTACCATAATATTAATTTTTACTTCAACTTGCTGTGTCTTGCTATGGAATGATGTTATATTATATATACTATAAAATGAGGAGGTGAAGACACTCTGATTTTTTGTTTTCATTTAATTTTTTCAGTTTTGTTTTAAACTTTATAATTTGTATAAATTGTTAATTTTCATTTTAATTTTTCATAAAAATTTACTTAGTTTTGCATTTTCTTTAATTCAAAATTTAATAATACAACAAATCCAATTTGACAAATAAGCACTAATTTCCCTACATAATTTCGAGACCAAATTACATAAGCAATTCTGATCGCCATGTCAGCAGGTAAAAGAGTTTCGATAAAAATTGAACTTAAATTCGAAAAATTGAACATATAAAGAATCAAAAATGAAAAATGTATAATTAGTGATAATAAAATAGAAAGGGATTAGTTTTATGTTTAAGTTATCCCTTATTATTATATAGTTATATATATTTAAAAGAAAAAAATTATAGGGTTATATTTCAAATTTTTCTTTTCGTAAATTTCTCTAATTTCTTTGGATGATCAATGTTAATTGAAGAACACTCTATCTTTTAATTATAGTTGATCCGTTAGTTTGAGGTATCAAAATTTGATCAAAACGTGACTTTTGTGTTTTTTTACACCTAAACATAAATTATAGTATTATTTTTTCACATTTTCTTAAATATAAATAGTAGTTAGTTTTTTTTTTTTTTAAGTAATTGTTATTTTACTTTTCTCAAGTAATATATAATTATTGCCCAACATTACATATGACTCAAAACTATCGTAATCAATTTTAACCTGATAGGAAAAAAAACTCGAATACATTAGCTAGTTAGCGTCAATATTTATAAATAAAATTATTTTATATGTCTCTCATAAGTTAGCATCGTGTATTCTTTTTCCTCCCATCACTTTCTTTGTATTTATGGGATTTTGAAAAAAAGAAAATGTTATTTAATTAAGAATGTAGTTTTTTTTTTCCACTTTCATATCAAAAATTACAAAATACTTCCTGATCAGATGAATTTTTTTTTAGTTGGTTCCTTAATCATTTTTTATTTTTATTTATGCATTGGATATATTGAATCCTTTTTAATATTCAGTTAGAACCTATTATTATTTTTAAAGTGTTATGTCCAGAATGCTTCACAATTATATTTTGCATTAATTTTTTAAAATGGTTATATATAGGATAAAATTTATTTTCAATATTAGAGAAATCTTCTAGTACTCTAACAATCTTAATGAGCTCTCTTCTAAACGAATTACTAGAGAAAATACCATAACATCTTTCTACCATACATCCTCTCATAATCAGTTATGAAATATTTTATAAATTATTATTATTATTATTATTATTATTATTATTATTATTATTATTATTATTATTTCATTCTTAAATTGCAAGCAAAATAAAAAAACTACTTACAATCATGATCACCAAGGCCGACTATGACTTTTATTGGGGGCCTATTGTGAAAATAAAAGAAAACGATCCCCTTATTTTGAATTTTGAGAAGTTTTTTTTTGTTTAATTTATAAAAAATATAAATATAGATATTTATTTATATTTTTGGACCCACAAATTTAAGGCCCTAGCAATCAATAAGCAAACCAGTCAATGAAGCAACCAATCGATATAAAGGACGAAGAAATCTACACTAAGTGAAGTATCACCATGTGACTGTGGGGCTGCGTTTACCCAAAGTCAATGCACCAATCAGTCGATATAAAGGACGAAGAAATACACTAAGTGAAGTATCACCATGTGACTGTGGGGTTGAGATAATTTGCGTTTACCCAAAGTCAATGCACCATAGTCAATTTGTAACATATAATACTTTTATTAATATATTAGATATAATATTTTTATGTATATCATGTAATAATTTTTTTATATACATTTAGTAATGTATTTTAAATTTATTTAATTTGATAAATAATATTTTTATTCTAATTATATAATAGATTTGCTTGTACAATGTAATACTTTTATATATAACAAGTAATGCGCTGTAAATACTAATTTTAATATTTTTGTTGTATCATGTAATACTTTTATGCATATCATATAATATTATATAATATATTTATAATTTTGACAAATAATATTATGTAATATTTTTGTGTGTATCAAGTAATATTTTTATTTATATCATGTAATACTTCTGATAAATTATAATTTTAAAAGTAATGCATTATGCAGTATATACACATATAATATAAAAATATTACCTGATATATAAAATTAAATATTATCTAATAGATACAAAAATATCTCACCTTATTAATTTGTCTGACTCGAATCTTAGCATGCGACCCGCTGAGAGGTGACTCATTCAACTTGTTAAAAATTGTTTATAAATAGCAATTGTGTGTTATTATTAATTTTCTGCACAACGATATACAACTTATAATTTTTTATATTTATATATTAAATTGTAGTTACCAAGAGATTGAAATCAATATGAACTCCTATATCCCAAAAGAACAAGGGCTAAATTTAAAGAAAAAAACAAAAATTACCTAAATGGGATAAAAATCTCAATTACAATAATCAATGATGAGCTCGCATAACTGCCAATAAAAACTTAGATTCCCTCAAATTTGAACAAAAGTTTTTAAATAATTATTAACTCTTGATTAAAAAGTGTAGTTCGCACCTTTCAAATTATTAATGGTCTAACAAAAACTCAAACTAGTGGCTTAATTATTCCCCAAAAAACCTTTAACTTGATCGAACAAATTTGTTCCAACAATAATTGTAAAACTTGCATTTCTTAAGATTTTAAGATATTTTTATTTTAATATTGCTTTAATAGTATGATAAATATTATATCTTTCGATAACAACACTTTTAAATAGTATTGTAAACTAAGTGTCATGACTTAAAAACTTATACAATTATAAAACCAAAATATAAAGTATCACCGATTTAATTACTATTAAAGTAAATGTTATTACTTTAATGACAAGGAAAAAAAGTGTTACTAAAGTTTTTCTTCATTGTGGCACTTTAAAAAATGTGTCAACAATGTATTAAAATAATGACGTTTTCATAAAAACGTTAAATATATGAAAATGCTGATTTTTTTTTTATGTTAGTAAAATTCATACCTATTAGTCTTTCAAAACTCTATATATACTTCATTATTTATTGGACTTGTAATCAAGAATGAAACTATATCTATTCTTCACTATTCATTAATTTTTCATTAAATTTCATGTGATATTTGGAGGTGCACAACAATTTCAGTAGGGGTGCACAACAATTTCATTAATCTATTCTTTTTAATATATCTGTCAAATCATATATAGAAGTGAACCAATTAAATATTAATGCGCACATTGCTTCAGTGCAACACCAATTATTCTTCACAAAAACTTTTATACAATTGGGGATTCGTGCATCTGACTCGATCCGGTTTACGCATTTGAATGGGTGTACTTAAATCCACACAAATTTCCTCTAGGTGCTAGATTTTTATGTTATGTTAACATATATTTATATTATATTAGTCATACCTTTTAATTATATTAGTTGTACCTTTATATATTATATAAAAATATGACTAATATTAATTAAAGGTATACGTAATATTTACTTAAAGGTATATATGTACAAATTAGGTTTTTTTTTGGTTGAAATTATAGTTTTTTCATCAAAATTAGGGTAAGTATTACATAAATGTATGTTTAACATAATATAAATGTATGACTAACACAATATAAAGGTCAAGATAAAAAAAAATGCACGGATCCGGGTCGGATTCGGCCGACCCGACCCGACCTGACCCATATTGTATGGATCTAAGATTCATACAACAGTTGCACACAAGCCTCACTCGTCTTCACAAAAACTTTTATACAACTTGCACCTAACCCGACCCGACCCACGCGTCTTCCACGCGCCCTCACGCGCCTGGGTGGGTGCGCTCAAACCCACCCAAATTCGCTTCAGGTGCTAGACATTTATGTTATATTAAGCATACCTTTATATTATGTTAAACATACATTTATGTTATGGTACTCATACCTTTAGAGCCTTTATATTATGTTAAATATACATTTATGTTATGGTAGTCATACCTTTAGAGTCTTTATATTATATTAAGCATATCTTTATGTTATGTTAAGTATACTTTTGTGGTTTTATAGCATATCTTTATGTTATGTTAAGTATACTTTTGTGGTTTTATGTTAAGCATATCTTTAGGATTTTTATATTATATTAAACATAGTTTTATGTAACATTAAACATACCTTTATGTTATGTTAAATATATCTTTAGGGTTTTTATGTTATGTTAAGCATACATTTATGTTATGTTAGTCATAACTTTTAATTATATTAGTTGTACCTTTATGTATTATATAAAAGTATAACTAATATTAATTAAAGGTATATGTAATATTTATTAAAGGTATATATGTACAAATTATGGTTTTTTTGTGTTGAAATTATAGTTTTTTCGTTAAAATTAGGGGTTTTTTTTTGCTAAAATTAGGGTTTTATTTAAATTAAAATATTACATAAAGGTATGCTTAACATAATATAAAGGTATGTTTAACATAATATAAATGTATGACTAACATAACATAAAAGTCAAGATGAAAAAAAAAAGTACAGATCCGAATCGGATTCTACCAAACCCGACTCGTGTTGTAACAACAATTACACACAAGTCTCACTCATTAGTCTTTAATGTTTGCTCTTCTTTTTCCAAATTCAACAAATGCGTGCAATTATGTCTATCGAAGAAACTTCCATGGTTTGACTACATGTATACGATTTCATTTTTTATTTATCATTTGTTTGGCTTTCACCGACCAAAAAATGGAATTTTTTCATTGCCATGTAGACTACATATATAATATTTTCCTTTTATTCTATCATGTGCAATGTAAACCATCGTATATATGTAAGTCTACCTAGACCCTTGAGAGTCGAGACACAAACTTTTTTATTTTATTTTATTTATCAATTTAATATATTAGTTCCAATTTAGTCGGTGGGTAAGATTGAGTTAATGCATAAGCCATCAGTCTGTCACTGATTTACTATTTCTCTTTAGAAAAAAAGATATCTTTGATCAATTGTGGGTGAGATGAGTCGCAATTAAAATACTCCAGATATCTTGCTAAGGTCTAATTTACCCTTAAAATTTGCATTTGCAAATCAAGTTAAAAATAATTTTGTATTTTCTTAATCTATTATGAAAGAATATTTCGACTACCAAATATTAAATCATAATACATCTTAGTTACATACAAAATATATATATATATATAAACAGAATAGTTTGCTAAAAATGATTGGAATATTTTTTCTACCCATCTTAAGTTTCTATGTTAAGAAATACTATTTATAACATTTTATTTTGCATTTATTGTATAGAAATTCATAAACAAAATAAATCAACAAAATAAATAAACAAATAAATAAGAGAAAACAATGATTGGGGAAGGGCTAGCCTAGAGATGGGTGGGGTTAAGCTGGTGGATTTATATTTGTCAACAAATTTTTTAAATTACAATATATATTTGATTTTAAATCAATTTTTAGTATGTAATGTATCAAATAATCATATATTAATGATCTTTAATTTGATATCCATATATTAGTTAAAATGGGAATATACAGACAACTTGATCATATGTATTAATTAGCTATTATCTTAATCAAAACCAGGCTGCCACCTGTTACGCATGGTGTTGATCTATCGCTGTTACTTTTGCTACCATCTTTTGGAGAGCAGCTACCACTTGTACCATATTCATTCTTTCCTCTGCTAAAAACGCTAAGCATTTCATAGCCAAGTTAAAAATGTACGAGACACATTGTTCCTGATCTTTTGATCTTGCAAGTAAATCAGGGGCAACTACTTCACTTATTGTATTTTCTTGTAATGCATCACTTGTTAATAAAATGGAATTGAGGAAATGGCTAGAAATAAAACGAAAAAATCAGAACCAAACAGAATGAAAAACTGAGGTTTGTGTAACACAGTTTCCTTAAAACAGATTCGTCCTCTCCACGGTGTTAAAGGAATACAAGGACGTCTATTTTCCAGAATACAACGGTTGCAAGATAGCGAGTCGAGCACACAACTCTCACTGACGGCAAACTGGAAGCACACCCGATCAGTATCAACAGAAGGCCAACATAATGTAGGAGGAACGAAGCAAAATATACGAAGGAGAGATGAGTTCTATATATTTCGAAGTGGGGGGCTAGCTCATTATATAGCCACTCCAGGACCGTTACAAGTAGTTGGAAGGTCAAAAGTCGACTGTTACAGAAGAGACGAAAAGACAGTAGGAGATGAAAAATCATGTACTGACCGCGCTGTCGTGACGCGATAAAATTAATTAATTTCCTTTCTAACCTTGCTAACTAGTAGTTAGGGTAAGTTGGAGTCGATCCCACGGAGAGTGAAGAATTAACTATGTCACCTATGTTCAATTCAAGAAACTGAAAAGGTAGGGGGTTTCATGATTGAGAACACTAACTAAACTAATAACCTAAAAAGCAATTAAATAACAAGAAGTCGATAGATGAAAATATTCAGTTAACAGTTCAGTTATCCCTCAATTTCAATTATGCCTTAATCAACGTAACACCCCTCTCTCAAATTATCATGGAATTATCACCACTAATCTAACAACAAGCTCTGTTAAACCGAATCGTCTCTTAAGATTAGTTAAATTAGGATAAGACCACTAATTAACCCTATTTAATTGAATAACCCAGAACAAGCTCTTTAGATTTAATTCATTAAATGCATTAATTACCAAGACGATAGGATGAACTAGACTCCGAATACACAAGCTCGATTCGATAATCTAGGATTATATTATCCTAGAGATGCACGACCTCTAGTTTACCACTTATGAAAATTAAATCACAACAATTAGGATTCATGATTTAAAATTCTAGCAATCAATTATCAACACTTAACCTATGTGATCAGTCTAAATCAAACATCAAATAATCGAAAACGATATGCACAGATAACATAATCAATTCCAATCAAATATCGAGAAGGGAAAACAGAATTAATTAAAACATAAAAGAAATATGGGTTCGAACATCCCTGCTAACCGAAATCACGAATTAACCTAGCATTCTTGAAATCGAATCCACAAAGACAATTGAAAACTCCATCATAAAACTAATCTAAAAAAAAAGTAAAAAATATATTTCTCTCTCTAACTTCCTCTCTCTACCCTCTAGCTACGTGAGTCACTTTTCTTGGCTGCCTCCCATCAATAATCCCTTTGACTTGAGGAAAAAGAAACTATATATATGTTTGCTGGAAAGAGTGGCGTGCCCTTGGCTTCTTAAAGATGGAAAATGGGCTTCAAGCCCAAACTTTCTTGGGCCAATTCTTTCTTATTTTTTCAATAAATGTTTAAGCCCAATTGTTAGCTTCAAAAATACCTAAATAATCCAGAAAATAAATTATGAAGCACTTTCAGTTCAAAAACACAAATATGTAAGAAAACGATGCATTTAATCATATCAAAAAGTATAAAATCCCAAATTAATTCAAAATAATATGCACCAATTTTCTACCTATCATGTACTCGAATAGTCAGCAAATCGTGTACACACAGAGCGCTACTCATGTACATGAGTTCCATGGCAATCTGTGTACACAAAGAGAGTAACTCGTGTACACGTATAACTCGGCAAGTTTGTGTACGTGTGCACAGATTCAAAAGACAAAATGTGTACATGAAGTTTAAGTGGCAAAAGGAACGAGGCTAAGCTCGCCGCCTCCGGACCGACATTCGTGTACGCAGATCGCGCACACACCCGAGTTCAAGGTTCGAAGTAGAAAGTACATTTGATTTGCACCCCTCGCACGCGAGAGAGAGCCTTCTTGCCAACTATTCTTATCTCCACCAAAGGGAAAAAACAATAATATAAACCAATGAAATTAATTTCATTTTCCCAATGTGGGACAAGACATTTTCAAGCTCCCAAGCATTCCTAAAAATGATCCAAAGTCACCACTTCAACCCATAATTTCTCATTCACCCATTAAATTATTTTGGCCAAGCTATATACCGTCTCGAACCTCTCTCGGAGGAGAACACGTTCCAATGACTTATTTTTTAATTTGGGTACGGGATCCACATGCAAAATTGCCCCAAAATGAGCAAAAATTACAGATTTTTCAACATCACTCACCCATTCCTTCAAGCTCTTTTCCTCGCTGAGCATATCATTTGTTGGTTTTTTTCCTGTAAACATCTCCAACAATAATATTCCAAAACTGTATACATCACCATTTGTTGATATTTTTCCTTCTGATCCATACTCTAATTGTATGACATGTTCATCGTCGTGCTGAAAAGATCAATACTTATAGTTCAAGTTAGAGAATATTAGGAAATAAATAAATAGAGAGAAATTGATATTCAAGATATTATGAAGATTGTATGTTATCTGGTGCTGCATAACCTATAATTATGGTTTTAGTCTGAATCGTAGCCTCCCCTTCATCAAAAAGCTTGGAAATACCAAAATCAGCAACATGAGCAGTCATATCTTCGTCAATCAAAATATTTCTTGGCTTTATATCTCAATGACCAATAAGAAATGTATGACCATGATGTAGATATTCCAATGATAATGCCACATCTGCTGCTATTATCAATCTTTGTATCAAATCCAAACAATAACTGTCAGAATGTAGCCATTTCTCCAAACTTCCATTTGGCATGTATTTAAGAATCAAGGCTTTGAATTCGGTGTTAGTACAACAACCAATTATTGGGACTAAGTTCTAATGGCGAATAGAGCTCAATATTTGACTTTCAGTTCTGAAGCTCTTAAAAGTTCATTATAACTGTAAATTGAAAACTTTTATTGCGATATTCAACCCATCGAAAAGTGTTTCTCTGAATATCGAACCAAAACTCCCTTTACCAAGTAGACTTGTTTCACTGAAAGAACTAGCTACTCGCATAAGTTCTATGTATGAAATTCTTCTCCAATTAATACCAAGTGCTAGTAAATTATCTTCAGATGATAATATTCTTCTCTGTTTACATTTTCTGATGAGTAAGAGTATGAAAATCAATAGAACAACGACCGAAATGAAGGAGGGCAAAATATACTTGATTAACCGGATAACACTTTTTGATCCTGAACCTCTATGATTTTCTGGGCTAGGTGGCATTTCATATTTCTTTACACCGCATAGAGCATAGTTGTGAAGAAACGATTGAGCACTATAGTTAACAAAACAACCCCCATTCAGAATCTTTCCTTCCAATTTGTTGTAAGACACATTAAAATATTCAAGATAACACAGATCATCCAAAGACTTTGGTATTTGTCTAGAAAGATTATTGTTAGATAACTCCAATTGTATCATGCCTTTGATACTTCCCAATGATGGAGGGATAGATCCTCCGAATTGATTATTTGACAAATTTTGTTGTTCTAGTGATTGACAATCGGAAATTAAGCTTGGAATATTAGCTGAAAACAGATTAGATGACAAATCTATTTGATGATTGCCTTCAAATTAATTTGCAATTTGAAATGAAAGTTGTCCACTCAAATTGTTTGAGAACAAGTTTATAACCAAGAGGTCTTTGAGATTCCAGAAGTTGGACGGTATAGATGACTTCAACTTGTTTGAGTCCAAGTAGAGCTTTTTAAGGATGTAAGCTCACCAATGCATTCAGGAATTGAACCTGCTAACTTATTCCTAGTTAAATACAAGTTGCCCAAATTAATCATCTGACAAACTTAATTAGGGATAGAGCCTTGCAGTTGATTTCCACCGAGATTTCGTCTGTAGTTGGCTTAATTGTCCTATCCTTATGGGGATAAAGCCTCTAATTTGATTTTCTCTTAAACTTATCCTTATTAAACTGCGTAAGTTTCCAATCTTTGAAGGAAAAACACCGTGAATGTTGCATCCTATTGCAAGGAATACTTGTAAGAGAAGTGGACAAATTACCAATTGAAGTTGGAAGAACACCACTAAGTGGATTGTTTGATATTTCCAAGTCGATCAAGTATTGGCAAGCAGTCAATGGTGAGAGAAATCTCAATTCTTGAGTTGGGGATTCAGCACCTACCAAATTATTGACCAAAATCCTAAGTGTTTGTAAGAGCCTTAAATTACCAAAGTTGGGTATGGAGCCACTAAATGAGTTGTTGTTCAAGAGCAATATACTTAGTCTTGAAGCATTGGTGATAGAGCTTGGAATTGCTCCACTCAATGTGTTAAGGTTCAAATAAAGCTCTTCAAGATTGAAAAGTGGAAACACAATGTTTAAAGGAAGACTACCCGTAAATTGATTTAATTGAAGTATTAATATCTTCAAACTTGATATATATATTAAATAAAAAGTATGGGATGAAACCTGAAAAATACATAGATCATAGATTATAAGGATATAATAATTGAATCGAGCAGTTAAGATGAGCATTTAACTACACAAACCCACATATGTCTTGCTTTCACTATTACTTTATGTATCATTATGAGGATGGAGAAATATTGATAGCTAACCATGAAATTACACAAACCAACAATTGCTTTCACTACAAGAAATGCGCACAACGACAACGGTTATTAACCGTTGTCATAGACCCTTTTTTTACCGTTGTGAAAGACGGTATCGTCGTAGACCCCCTCAACCACAACGGTTATTAACCGTTGTCATAGACAATAACAACAATGGTTGGCACAATGGTTAGCCAACTATTGTATTCCAGTGAGCATTTACAACTTGTGGACAACGGTTAATAACCGTTGTCGTTATTATTAACCACAACGGTGTTACAACAGTTTATAACTGTTGTTGTAGATAATAACGACAACGGTTGGCATAACAATTTGTCTACTGTCGTAATTGAGCACGCATTTTACTTCGCCTGCACAACAGTTGAATAATCGTTGTCATTATGGTTTCAACAACAAATTTACAACGGTTAATAACCGTTGTCAAAGACCATAGCGACAACCGTTTTTTTCTGTATTTTTTTGGTGTTGTCCTTTTTATATGTTTATAATCTATTGTAATACATAATAAATCATAAATAAAAAATGTGCAATTTTGAAATATTTGAAATTTTAATTGCAACCAAAACCATCGTCATATTACTATCAATATCTTATACATTGCTAAGATCGATCAACATAATGTAAAGTTTACTACAATTCTCATAATCCAAAAAAATATAGGTAAGGACAAAGTATACATTAACAAAGTTAATAATTCATAATGCTAGGAATTACAGTGTGAAGATGAACCAGAAGACATCAGCTGCCATTTGCCATTAACATGAGACCTAACACATGAGAAGAGAAATTAATTAGTCAAAAATATGCAAATATGTGTTCAAATATGCATAAATATGTGTTTAAAGTAATCAATCAAAGAACCAGGACCTTCAAAGTAGCGTAAATTAATTTGTACTCAGTTTCTGTTAAACCTATGCTTCCCATAAGATTGAATAAAAATTAAGATTGAATAAAAATTAATAAACGTAAGGGAAATTAATTTGTATTGTACAATACCAGTGTAAAGGCAACCATTAAGTTTTCATGCCTGAAACAACCAAAGTAAGATCATAGTTCATATAATATTAATAACACCATCCTTAATCACATAACCTGCCTAAATTTGCAAATACATCTTCCTTTTAATACAACTTATAATTAAGTTTAAAACACATGGATTTAAACAAAGCAAACTTAACATAAAAGCCAAATGCTGAAAAATCACATAACATGTAGACTTTGCCTCTTATCTTCAGGTTATAAGCTCATAGACAAAATCATCTGTAAAGGCCATTACTATGCACATAAAAGGTGCTATTACTTGATTAATTTCCTTCTCGATGGCAAAAAATGACATTCACCATAGTTTTTTTAAGGACTAAGAGAGGTTGGTACTTACGGAATAAAGACTATCAACTCAGGATCACCATAATTGCTTTCCAAATGACCCTGTCGCAGTTCAAAAAAATATTTAACAGTCATTAAAGATGTCAACCACAATTAAATTTAGGAAACATAAAACTTCGCCTGCACAATCCTTCATCCCGACTGATAAGAGAGTCAGCAAAACTCATAGTAACTAAAACAAAAAATTAATTTCATGCTATGAACATTGAATCACAAAACACACACTTAAGTGACAATTGCAAAATGTGGGGGGGGGGGGGGGAGAGCACCTTTGAACGTTTAAGACGCTGCTCCCACACTCTGAATACTGACTTCACACTTTCGAAAACAGCCTCATTCAATGCAGATACCTTCGACACAACCAAAAAAAATTCAGCCACCATTTTCTTAAAAAGAATACTGTTCAAAGGTTAGCTTAAGATTGACAATCATGGCATGCCTTGCTCGCTCTGGATTTCCACTTCCTAACTCATTCGAAACCCTTTTGCTGCAATGCAAAACTAATCAACAAAACATATTCATTAACTACCTAAATGGGACCCACTAATATTACAACTATTGTTCACCCTTTTACCTGGCTGCAGTGCAGAGTCCATAGGCAATCATGTAGGCGATTGATTCTGCATTCACGCTGAATTTGTAGTGTTTCATTACAACCTTAAAGACAAGATTTGATATAGAAAGTTTAGTGGAAAACAATACTTACCACATTGCAACAAGGGAAGTAGTGATTTGGGAGTTTGGCATCAATCCAGCCACCAGTACAAGAATCTCACTCAACAAGAAAAGGAAACACACCATAGCTGCATAAGGCAAAACCAGCTTCATGTTTGTAAACGCACCATCTCTAATGCAACCCGTGCATGTATATAATTTAAACTTAATAAGTGCACACACATAAGTATGAATGCAAGCACATAAACGATGCTTTTCATCAAGTTAGACAGCAAAAGAAAGCTTCAGCATTCAGCAGGCACAATGCAGAATCAGAAGCAACTTGCAAACGGAGAACATTACCAAAGAAAATTCAATACTAATCGGAAGCTTTCTCCTATATTTTACATGTAAGTTTTACCATATTATATGCTATATGAAAACAACAATGGACACTAATAAAAGAACTTCAAACGAAAGGAAAGAAAAATAGGAATATATGTTTAGCCTTTGTAAAATATATAGAATCTCAATAAATGCCCTGACAAAAACTTTTGATACAACTTTTAATCTCATCAACATGCTGTCAACCTACAGCCCAGAAAGATACAAGAAAACATGAGCACATAATGATAAGAAACAAAAACAAAAATCAAAAGAATATACCAACCTCATCAACAAAAACAACACTAGGGGATATCACCAACCTCATCAACAAAAAACAACACTAGGGGAAACCAACCTCATCAATAAAAACAAATTTGCACCAGCTTAAATTGCAACAGCCTCTGCCAGCATAATTTTACCAGTTCTAGGAGGCCCAAAGAGCAATATTCCCTTGCAAGGCTACCAAGAACAACGTAGTCGGCAAACATGATCAACCAATTGCTGATAAAGATTGATTAAACTTCTATTATGTACTATTAATATAATTAATTTACCTTTGTGAGCTGTTGCTGAACAGTTTGGGCCTTTGAAGAGGTAGCATCACCAATTCTTTTAAAGTTTCTTTAACATTTTCCAAAGCTCCAATGTCTTCGACAGTTACTCCAATATCACCAGGTGGAATAACCTCAGCAAGGAGCTTTTTCTCAAATTCATTTTCAATAACGTCCTAAAACTCAAGCAGTCATTCTCCAATACCACATTATATGAAATGAAATGGGAAACCATCAACCAAACTAAACATTTTGGGGAATGTTTGGATAACTTCCCAAAACATTTTTCTTCTCACTTTCTTCTCCAAAAACACAACAAAACACAATTAAAGTTTTCCAATGCAATTTCTTCCTGATACATCACTTTTGTTTTTGTCTTTCACAATACATTAATTCTCCATTCTTCTCACAAAACACCTTACACACATCCAAGCACTCCTGAAGTTCCTTAGATATATACTTAATATTGGTGTTAATTTGTAAGTTGAACAACCAGAAAGAACCAAGTGTACATAATCTTCTATTAATTTTCTTCTGTACCTAATATTAATTTATATTATATAGTGATTGTATTATTAACTTACTCATCATATACTTACTAGCTGGTGTAATAGTATTAGATAGATCACATTGTTTTAGAGTAGAAGATCATCTGTACTCTAAGCTAATTTCCAATAGCCCCAGTTAATCCCAAAAATTAAAGAAGGAACAAGTAAATAATGCAACACAACACCTACACTAATAGATAGACATGGTCGATGCTTAAGAAATTGTCAACAAATTTGAAATCAAGGAGTTACTTATGAAAACAAGCAGACCATAAACTCATAACTTATTGCTAAATCTCTCTACATACCTAGCTTGCAATAAAAAATTTACATGATTACATTGAAGTCCATGGACCGCATCCATATCCAAAATCATTATTCAGGGGAGAGAAACACCGATAATATGAAATAGCTTTTACCTCAGATAATAAAGAAAATCCTGAAATTGGGTGATGGAAGGTGGGTGGATGATGGGCGGTGACGGAGCAGACTGAGATTTGGATGATGGAAAGGGACAGCGGTTTCGTCGGAAGGAGCTGATGAAGGTCCGATCTGATGAATCCGGTGGTGGTGCAAGCCGGCTGCGTAGAGAGAAGAAGCAGCGGCGATTTGAAACTGAAGCAGCGCGGCTGGTATGGTGATTGCGGATAGATGAAGATGGCGGCATCGAGCTCTCAAGATGGTGGTGTTGGCTGGCCAGAGTGTTGAATCACATCAAACTAATTATTTTAGTATATATCCATATTCATAAAACTTAATCCAAGAAAAATAAAATTTGTTACAAGTCCAATATTTCATGCTACTCGTACGTAGATATTGCTTATAATTTGATGTATGACATATTTTAGAAGAGAAAAATGCCCAACTTACCACTTTTTCTTATATTTTGGACCCATTTATCACTTAATTTAAGAAATAATACCAATTTACCACTTTCTTTATACTTTGAGCTCCAAATACCACTTATTGAGAAACACAAAATCCGAAAAGGGAGCAGGACTGACGCAAATAGTGTAACATGACACACACTGACACATATATATCAACTCCTACACGAAAAGTGGTCCTTAATGAGCAGATTTTCGTGGAAGACAAATGTTACACGAAAAAATGGTATAGTTTTCTCATTCTATTATATTATATTTTCTTTCTTTCTATTATATTATATTATATATTATATATATATATAGTAGCATGACTGACATAAATACTGAGTCAACGCCTACACGAATCCATATTACACGAAAAACTCATTTTGCAAAGTTATAATATATATATTATCCTACACGAAAAATTGCATCATGTCCAATTAATTGTTATATTATTTTATTTTTATTCGTTGAAGCCAAGTACTACACGATTAAATGATTTTTCAAAAGTTATATTATATTTATATATATTATTGTACACGAAAAATTACATAATATCCAATTAATTGTTATATTGATTTATTATATATATTATCCTACACAAAAAAATGAAGAGGAAAAGTGGTAATATAAAGTGGTTTATATTATATTAGTTAATCAATGTGCACCTCCTAAACGAAAAATTACATCATGTCCTTTTAATTCTAATGTGCACCTCCTACACGAAAAATGGCACCTATACGAAAAATGGCACCTACATTTGCAAGTCCTACACGAAAAACACAGTTGATAAGTTTTATTATATTAATTAATTGAACTCCTACAAGCACCATGTCCAATTATTTTTATATTATTATAATATGTGAATGCACCACCCTACACGAAAAATGGTCTCCATTTGGTGTAAGAAAAATGAATTTTTTTGGCCCCACCCATATGGAGTACAAAAATTGCTGACAAACCAAACAAAGTGACATGACCAATTGACTTGGGCAGTCACATGTACATAGTGTTTTGTTTGGATTTTGTCTACATAATAAACGTAAGCCAATACATTGTAAAAATGAAGATTCACAATATTTTGTAGTTCGTGTTTTTTTCCTACCATAACACATCCAACATCAAGAAGAAGAGATAGTAGCAAACAAATAGCGGACAAAAATTAAAGATTTTAAATCTTGGAAGGTATGTTCGTAGCAATAAATTTGTGGCATATATTGTGAATTATCGTGGTCGTGTTTTGCTTGTATATATTTTGTGTTTGCACATATGCATCCTTACACGAATTTTGGCATATTTGCATCCTTACACGAATTTTTGCACATATGCATACTTACACGAATTTTGGCATATTTGTATCCTTACACGAATTTTGACATTTTAGGACCATACCCGAAATTTTGTGATAGCTCACCCTTGCAAAGTGTTTTAGTTCGATGCGTGCTTACACGATTTTTTCTGGCTTACACGAATTCTGGTCGATGCATGATTACACTAATTTTTCTAGCTTACACGAATTCTGGTCGATGCATGCTTACACGAGTTTGTTGGCTTTTTTTTTTTTTGTTTGTTACAGTCACCAAGAATATGAATTCGATGACTGTAGTGGTTTGGTACGGAGGCTATTAGGACGGTGTGGAATATAAAAATGGAGCTAAAGAGGTGGTTCAACTTCCAAGAATCACTTACTATAATTTATTCATGTGTATCCATGGACTTGTGTGTGCCGATCTGAATTGTTGGGGATATGTCATTCACACAATCTTGGATCGAAATGGGCGAGTTAAAAAGAAAAAAATAAAGAATGATTTTCAGCTAGACCGAATCTTGTGCAAGATTGAGGATGTTCTTGTTGTTTTTGTTTCGCTAAAATTACTGGACATGGAAGCATCTAACAGTGTGTTCTCAACACAAAGTTCGAGTACCGATCTTGGTGGTTTTAATGTTAACACGGGAGCCTTTTATGAACGACGAGGGGAAGGTGTAATCGGCGAACCTTCAAGCTCTGACCCGTACGTGCGAAAGTCAGATGACATATGAAACCAAGATTGGAGTTGTAACAATGTTCCTTTTGGCTTACAAAACGACGATACATTCTATCATAAGTGGGGTGTGCCTCAACATGGTCAATCATCAGAGGTCGGAACATCGTCAACAAAGCAGTGGGCACGTTGGCCATCATCAAGCAGTCACGATCAACAAGACTCAGGTTGGGGTGTTGGTTATATTGACTTAAATAGGTCCCCGACTTCATACGGAGATGAGAAGGGCGTGCAAATTGATGACATCCTAGAGCCGACACATTTGGGTGGAATTCAAGAAGAAGGATATACGACGCATTCAGGTATTTTCATCTGTCGTATTTTATCTAAAAAATATGTATCTGCAGTTGGACGATGCACTTTTTCCATTAACTCTGTCTGCTTTAATTGTTGTAGTTTCAACTCATGATGGAGAAGAATCGGACCCAGAAAATGCCGTCAATGAAGCTTTCGAGTTAGATGAAGAGGATGAAAATACATTGGACGAGGAGCAACGACGTGCCTACGAAGAGTTTTTGACATATATTAACAGATCCGAGTAGCACATCTCAGAGATGCCTCCTATGGAGCAACCGGAGCTTAG
Organism: Scutellaria barbata; assembly: GCA_028654395.1. Taxonomy (NCBI): domain Eukaryota; kingdom Viridiplantae; phylum Streptophyta; class Magnoliopsida; order Lamiales; family Lamiaceae; genus Scutellaria; species Scutellaria barbata. The sequence continues at coordinate 6,365,528 of CM053654.1, forward strand.
AGATTTTCAAGAGACCAAGCCAAGTAGCAATATTTTAGAAAAAGGTGCGACTTTTGCATCAAAACAAGAATTGCAGAATGCAGTTGGTTTTTACCATTTGGAAAACCACGTACAATACCATGTGCACTATTCAGACAAAGGTAGATGGTGTGTGCAATGCACACAGGAGAACTGCAGTTTCAAGCTTAGTGCATCCGAAAAGTATGGGATTTGGAAGATTTCGAAACGCCTCACTCCCCATGATTGTTCACCTAATCTGAATGAACCGAGTGTTCATCATCAACTTACATCAGCCTTTATCGGGGAGTACTATTTTGATGTCCTACGAAAAGAAGATTCTCAACTTAGCAACAAAAGTATAATGCGCGAAATGAATCAAAGATACGGGGTAAAACTCTCTTACAAGGTTGCATCTCGGGCAAAACGCCATGCAATGAAACTTGCCTACGGAGATCCCACAAAATCATTTTCACTGATGCCATCGTACTTGGAAGTCCTTAAGATTGCTAATCCAAGCTCGTATACAGGTTTGGAAACACAGGAGAATGGAAAATTCAAATACGTTTTTTATGCTTTGGGCGCATCCATTCATGGATTCACAAATTTTTTGCGTCCAGTTATAGTGGTGGATGGTTGCCATCTCAAAGGCCAGTATAAAGATATCGGGTTTGTCGCTGTTACAAAGGATGAAAACGATCAAATTTTTCCTCTGGCCATTAGGATAGGGAATGTAGAGAACGATGAATCCTGGACCTGGTTTTTAAAGCACCTCCGACACGCGTACGGTTGTCCCGATCAACTCCTAATCGTGTCTGATCAGTATATGAGCATCAACAATGCTATCATTACAGTGTACCCTGAAGCAACCCACGGTCTATGTTGTTTTCACCTGCAACAGAATTTAGCCAAACATGGTTCACATTTCATGGGTATTTTCCAAAAAGCCGCGTACTGTTACAAGGCCACTGATTTCGAAAGGTTATTCTCTTCCTCATCTGCACGCTTCGTCACTGGTTTTCTTTCTCTGTTTACGTTGTTTATGACTAACTTCTCCATTTTTCCATTGCCAGGTACATGACAGCCCTATCAGAATCCAATATACAGGGTGCGCTTGAGACCTTACGAAAGGCAAGGGAAGAAAGGTGGTCCCGTGTTAGATGTCCGGTTCGGAGATTTACTTTCATGACCTCAAATGTGGCTGAGGTCTGGAATAATCGTCTACTTTGGGCCCGAAAGCTACCTGTCTGCTCATTTTTAGAGTGCGCCAGACGAGTAATTGAAAGGTGGTTTTACGAGCGGAGGAATGCTGCAGAGGAACGGGACAATTTTATAACAAAGTCGGCGCACGATCGGTTAATCGAATCGGTGAAAATTGGACGTCGGATGACGGTGGAAAAACTAATGTGATTCAAATTCAAGGTTATCGACACAAGTAAAGTATTTACCGTTGACTTGTCCAACCGCACCTGCGAGTGTATATATTTCCAAAGTGAATTGTTACCATGTTCACATGCATGTGCAGCGATCAGGTACGACGCTTCGACAATTGATGAATAAATTTGTCATGTCTACTCTTTATTTTGACAATTTTCCCTTTTGTACAAACAGCTTTTCCAAAGATTCAGTGACCTCATTTGTTCACCCTTATTACACTACAGACTGGTTGAAAGGAATATGGGGCCTCGAGGTTAATCCTCTATCCACTCCCGATGAGTGGGTTATTTCTGAAGACGTACGAAATACCGTTTGTGTTGCACCCGACAAACCAAGACAGGCTGGGCGCCCGAAAACTAGAAGAATTCCTCATACAGGTATCAGGACTACAAGTTCACGTACAACCGGCGCATGTACTCGTTGTGGGCGATCGGGGCACAATAGGGCCCGTTGTACCGAACCTGCAGAAGTAGAAGATGAGATAGCGGAGGCGGAAAACTCTATTCCAGAACAAACAAACACCCCGTTGGGGGAAAAAATTCGTAGAAAAAAGAAAAAATGCTCTGTGTGTAAGTCCGACAGTCATACGAGGAGAAAGTGTTCAATATTTCTAGCCTCCCTACCAGCTGATGATTGAATGTAATCTTTTCGTGTGCAATTGATTTATTTTCCATTAACATTGATTTATTTTCGTGTGCAACATAATTTATTTTCTAGCCTCCCTAAATGTCGATGTTTCGAAATGTAGTCGATGTACAAATAAGCAAATCCGATCTCCTTGTAGTAACTCTTTGTTTTTAATCAAATAAGCAACAATATTCGACGTACACCCCAAACAGTAGGCAACTCTATGCATGAACCATGTTTGTACGCATAAAAAGCAAGGACAAAAAAGTGTATCGATCAGAACTCTAAATCATCATCCCGGATAGTGTCAGCATCTGATGAAAACTTATATATACTAAGTGCTACACGTCGACGCATCTCGAATATGCCATGGATGATGTCAGGTCGTGGGAAAATGCAGCTCAAGCAACTCTCAATGGCCTTCAAAGCGTAGATGCCACACCCGGTAGGATCGTCCTGACGGTAACACAGTCTAGGAGGCGCTGACTCCAAAGTCAACATCGCTGGATTATAAGAATGCCGACCTAGCTGCTCATAATAGCCGGCATGCTGCAACAGTCGGGGCCAAATACGCCGAATGGGCAACGTCTGATAGTAACGAAGCCTCTCGATGTCCTTCGTCCAATTATGACAAAGACTGTCGAACAAAGTCAGCGTGTACTGTCCCATGGTCACCTCCGCTGCGACCCAGTGTCCATCCAAATTGAGGATTAGATAAATCTGTCGACATACGTTGAAACAAATAAAGCGGAGAATGTTATTACAAAGCAAGAATGTAAAATCAGATTTGACGTTGCGTTAACTACAAAAGTGTTTTTACCTTATTTGTTCGATCCCACCATGGCCTAGTATGCATCCACCGGGGCCGCTCACCAAGAACCCATGGTAGAAGGCGGTCAAGGTCCTCAGGAGCGAACTCCTCACGGATTTCCTCGTGATAGCGAAACCCCGAAGGATCATCCGCATGCTTCTTATGCCATATGTCCTTGCAGGTCTCCTTCAATTAAGACACAGTGAATTTAAAACCACGTTTATTTCAAAAAACAAGAAATAATTTAAACATGAGGCAAAATGATAAAAAATTGTCTTACATTGAAGCTACAGTCGGTGATCTGCGTCAGGCCCTTCAGGAATCGGTCGACGATAACATTCAGCGCTTTGGGGTGGCTCTGTAGTATTGACAGATATGCATCAAGAACCTACAAAAAACAAATAGAGGCAATACATTGTGAATGGGTCAGCACAGAGTGTGTTAGTAAACCCAAAACAATACTCATGCAATATAAAATTAGAACTCACCTCTCGATCGAGCTCAGAATGTGGATCTATAATCGCTGTGAAGAAAGAGGGTCCCACGGGGTACCCTCGGCCGATGTTACGCCTGCAACAACCACGATAACTCATTAAGCATGAAAATTTAGACTGGGCATAGAAAAGTAAACAAAGAACTAGGTACGTACATATCTGCAGCATCCCCTAGCTCAGTCCATAAAATGAAGTCCTCCATCGAATGGTCTGTACGTCGTCGGAAAACGTGCTGGAATGGAGTCCTCAAGAAACGAGACCTATTTCGCTGACGCACCTCGTGGATCCCTACACTGCTCTCAGGAATGTCAGGGAGAACAGACTCCTCCCCGATGGTGTGAGTGTCGACGGAATGGGCAGGGGAAGATTGGTACTGAGAGGTCGGAGTGCAGGGGGCCCCGCATGTCCCATCGTATGATCGGGATGCACATCCGAAATCATGAGGCATCGGCTGGTACAGCACCATGGCAGAAAAGGGATCCACTGCAGGGCTTCTAGTATCAGAAACTGGAACGGAGACGTCAGTCGGCCAAGGATCCCATGCGGTAGACTGCTGTGCAAACTCATACGGCTGACATGCGGGCCTAGCCTCGTACGCATACTGCACATCATCCTGAACCGGTGACGGAGAATCGACACAGTAGGCGGACGGACGTTGATACTGATCGCCTGTGTGGGCCCCATAATGAGCAGCAAACCCATATCCGGCCTCCGGCCCAAAAAAACTGTGTAGCTGGTCGCGAACGATCTCGGGGATCCGGCTCTCTAAGCGTGTATGCTCCTCCCGTATGAAACTCTCCATCCGATCAAACCTCTGATCGAAGTATGAATGTAACCCGTTGAAACGGGTGTCCAAATCTGCACTGAATCGCTTGAAAAAGTCCTCATATGGCGCTCGCTGACTAGAAGGCTGTGCAGTCGGAGAAGAAGTCGAGTGCTCAGGGGAAGAAGGTATCTGACGCTGTCTGCGTGCACCAGAGTCTGGTCGAGCTCGACGGACTCGGAACGGTGTATTGTCCTCCGGGGCCGCTTCCTGATCGGCCGGCATCTCAATGGGTGAGCCACCCCTGGAAAATGGAACGTCGATCGGCTCCGTAGGAGGCAGGTCCGCTCGACACTCAGGACCCGCATCAAAGGCATCAGGAACATAGTCAGGCACGTCTGTACGAAGGTCCTTGTACGTGTCCTCCTGTCGAGTATCACCGATCGGCTCACTATGAGTCTCGACTGCTGTGTCAGGTTCGTCAACCAGCTGGCGCGTAGACTGGGTACCCCGTCTAGATGGTCGGGTGGCAAAGGTGGCTCTCGTCCTCGGCTGTGCGGCTACCGCCTGCTCAGAACCCCGCCGAGATGGGCGCAACTCTGCGGCCGCCCTTTGACCACGTCTACGACGCTGGACTCCTACATCCAGGTCTAGATGTACGAACCTCCAGAACAACTGACCCTCCTCCGCAAATGACGGCTGTAGAGTCTGGAAACAAGTAACCTATTGAAAGTATCACAGTCGTCAAACAGTTCAAAAAGCATATTGATCGAAATACATTTTAAATTACAGAAATTAAATTGTTATAAAATACCTCATCGTCTAGCACATGTGTAATGTCACAAGTGGACCTCATAGTGGACCACTTCAGACATCTCGGAATGCGGTGGGGGACCTGCAATCGACGACCGGCAAAAGTGGCAGTAATCGGAATCGCCTCATACGCCCATATCTATGCGTAAATATAATTTAAGAATCAAACATTTAAATAATACACATGTTAGACTCGTATTAATGTTTAAATAATAAACATTCAAAAAAGAAGGTAATCTCACCAGGAGAGCCACAGAAAACCCGTAAAAGGGGTATGTGTAGGCTCGGCTCCCCTGCACCACTGGAATCTCGACCGGGATCTTGTCCATATGCCGCAATAGAGTCAGGTATGAGAACTTCCCCCACGGGAAGCTCTCCCATGCCTCCTCGTGCTCGACCAAAGCCCAGACCCACTTCTCAACCTTCGTCTTCCCAATATCAACGCCAAATAAAATGCAGTATAAAATCAGGATCTGCCGGAATACCCCTCCAACGAAGCGTGTCCGAATCTCTGCAACCGTCTTTCGGGGCCACTGACTAATGACTCGCTCGTATATACCGCCAACAGGAGGATGGTGTCGATCTGTAGGATCGAAATCTGCCTCTCCAAAACGTAGCCCCGTCACCAAAGCAAACTCTCTCCGAGAAAAGCGACAAAGCTGGCTTCTCCGATATGAAACCATCGATCGTACTCATCATCGTCAGGCCTCCGTGCTACCTCACGGGACATCAGGACGTGCAAAAAACCCTTGCATGTCTCATTATCGGTCGCCTATAATAAGAAATGACCGAAGCACGTCGCTCCAAAACGAGTAAGGCTATCCCGCCCTATAGCACCCAACTCTGTCCGTACATCCTCAAGAATGCTCAGACGTGCATATCCATTTATGTAAACGACCCGACCTTGACAGTGGGGCCGGACCCATGCACGATCGGACTATAATATAATAAAAATTAATAATTATTTAGTAAACATTAATTGTAAATGTAAACAATTTTTAAACTACATTAAGGAGCACCAAAATTTACATCATTAATTACTATCTCGACTACACCAACAGCATCGGAATGTGTCTCCATATATGAATTCATTTATAAAAAAAAAATTATCTACAACCTACAATATTAGCCCCCAACATTGCTTCATTCAGACACTTTTCACTGATTTATAGAGGGCAAACAAAATTAGTGATATCTTCTTGTATGAAAGTATTCTTACACGAAGGTTCAGTTTTGTACATATTCTTGTAAAAATTAATGGGTACCATATCTTATAAGGTTGACTTTCTAAATTTTTGTGTACGATATTGGTGTCACATAAACATATTGGAAGGAAAAAAAAAGAGAAATTCATATCAGTTTGACTTCGACATAATTTCGTGTATGAGAACTCACTTCTTCAATTTTCGTGTCACGTCTTCTAAATAAATTCGTGTAAGGTGTCATTTACCTTATTTCTATGAAGGTCTATTTCCCCTAAAATAATAGCCATAATTAATTCAGAAAAATTCGTGTAGGGAAAAGTATGCCAAAATTCGTGTAAGGATGAGCTGGAACAAAATTCGTGTAAGGATGAGCTGGACCAAAATTCGTGTAAGGATGAGTTTTGTCCAGAATTCGTGTAAGGACATTTCGGGGGTCAAAATTCGTGTAAGGATTTGTTTTGTCCAGAATTCGTGTAAGGATGAGTTTGTCCAGAATTCGTGTAAGCATGAGTTTTGTCCCGAATTCGTGTAGGCATGATTTTTGTCCAGAATTCGTGTAAGGTCATTTCGTCCCAATTCGTGTAAGTTTCGAGCAGAATTTCGCCCTACCTATTATTCCCCTATAATTCTGGACAACTAATAATCAAGAGAAGCCCTAATTTCATGTAATATAACAACTAATACACCCTAAAATCTACAAACTGCGCCCTAATTCGTGTAAGCATAACACAAGCATAAATCGAACAGATTCACATACTCAAGTGCCAAATTCTTCAACGATATTACAGTACAAATAATCATAATCGTGTAAGCATTATCATTTCAATTCAAACAAAAACAGTGCAAATCCTACACGAATCGTGGGAGAGGGATACTTACTTGACTTGCAGCCATTTGTTTTCGTGTAACACTTGGTCCAATCCTACACGAATTGTTGATATAAGTGGACAGATCTCCGCGTCTCAATCTGCAGTCGACTCTTCTTACACGAAAATTTGACTGTTGGTGGTTCAATTCATGGCCAATTTGCTTTGCTGGAGAGAGAAAGGGGAAAAGTGGCGAAAAAATGAGTCAAAGCTTACACGATTTTTTTTTACCTTCGCGCAGTAATTTTGGGTTAAAGTGGCGGCCCCTCTCCCAATGTGCGCAGTAAATGTCTCATGTGCACAGTGATTGCACAGATTTTGTCAGCCACTTAATTTGACCAAGGGTAATAATGTACTTTCAAGTCTCAATAAGTGGTATTTGGGGCTCAAAGTATAAAGAAAGTGGTAAATTGATATTATTCCTTAAATTAAGTGGTAAATGGGCCCAAAATATAAGAAAAAGTGGTAAGTTGGGCATTTTTCTCTATTTTAGAAAGTTAGTGACTTAAGTTTGATCATATATATTTAGGTTATTATTATTACAAATAAATTATTATTCGGATCGAGTTTCATGATTATTAAAGAAGTAACATTCATAATAGTGCAATATTACCTATTAGAGAGGCATTTGCGATGTTTAATATCTCTAAATGTGAGAGATTTTCTATTTCTTTTGGCACAAAAACTTTTATATAACTGGATCTGTGTATCTGATCCGACCCGATCCATGCGTCCCCACGCACCTGAGTGGATGCGCTCAAATTAAACCACCTAAATTCGCTTCAGGTGCTAGACTTCTATATTATGTTAAATATATCTTTATGTTATGTAGCATACCTTTATATTATGTTAAGCATACATTTATGTTACTTTAGTTATACCTTTAAAGCTTTTATATTATAATAAGCATACCTTTATACAACGTTAAGCATACATTTATGTTATGTTAAGCATATTTTTATGATTTGATGTTATGTTAAGCATACTTTTATGTTATATTAAGCATACATTTATGTAACGTTAACCATATACATTTATGTTATGTTAAGCATACCTTTATGATTTTATATTATGTTAAGCATGCCTTTAGGGTTTTTATGTTATATTAAACATACATTTATGTTATGTTAAACATACATTAATGTTATGTTAGTCATACCTTTTAATTATGTTAGTTGTACCTTTATGTATTATATAAAAGTATGACTAATATTAATTAAAGGTATGCGTAATATTTACATAAAGGTATATATGTACAAATTATGGTTTTTTTATGCTGAAATAATAGTTTTTTACGTCAAAATTAGGATTTTTTTTGCCAAAATTAAGGTTTTTTTAAGTTAAAGTATTATATAAAGGTATGCTTAACATAATATAAATGTATGACTAACACAACATAAAGGTTAGGATAAAAACAAAAGAAATACGTGGATTCGAGTCGGATTTAGTCCGACCCGACCCGACCTGCATTTAGATCCATACAACAGTTGCACACAAGTCTCACTCTTCTTTTGAAACTCCTCCTGAAATTGTCTGGTTAGTGAATCATAATCATATAATCAATAAGTTTGGTTTGGCAGGTATAAAAAGATATACATGAATTTAATAAATTAAAATTTTGAAAATATTATATAAATATATATATAGTTTTGATCAGACACGCACCTGAAAAATGTACATCACTTCTTTAAGAGTTTTTTAAATTTTTAATATTTTATATTATATACGGAATTCTTTTTTCACGCTAACACTTCACATACGGATTTTCTTATTAATTCTCATCTCAGATACCTACTGCTCATCAACAGGACTCTTATCAATTCTCATCTCAAATATAGATCTAATTCTTCATCAATATAAATCTTTTCAACAATTAGCATCTCACACATCAAACATACACATTCTTCCCAATTTTCATCCACACAAACGCTACACCATGAAAATATTGAAGTAATTAATTAAATGAAACAATGAAAAATATTCAATTAATCAATTAAATGAAGCAATGAAAAATATTCAATTAATCAATTTTCAAGAAATCTTAAATCGTAATCAATATTCGAGAAATCCTCAACCATCAATTAACATATCCTCAAAATCAACAAATCATATCCTCCAATTCAATCATCTATTATGAAGAAAAAGTTTTCAATCAATTCTCAAAATCCCCAAATTTTTTTTCGTCAAATATTATGAAATACACATGTAAAAAATATTTTTAAAAAATCAGTACCATAATTTTTTTAATTGTAAAAACTTCCAAAAAAAAAAATAGAAAAGATAAGAAAATATTATTTTAGAGAAGATAAGATAATATTATACCACTGACTAGTATAATTTCTTCTGTCATCCCACTAATGCCACAAACAACTACAACTACTAATAATAATATATTCTCTTTACTGCTCAATTCATATTTTAATTTTTATGATTAATTTTAATAATATCTCTAACATGGATTAGGTTTAGGATTTCTTGAGAATTGATTAATTGAATATTTTTCATTATTTCAATTAGTTGATTAATTCAACAATTTTCATTATTTCAATTAATTGAATTCAATATTTGGTATGAGATGCGAATTGTTAAAAAAGTCCGTGTTGATAAGGGGTTACGTTTATATTTGAGATGAGAATTGATAAGAAAATCTGTATATAAAGTAGTAGCGTAAAAAAAGAATTATATGTATAATATAAAATACTAAATATTAAAAAAAAAATCTTAAAAAAGTATGCACCATGCACATTATTCAGGTGCGTGCCTAATCAAAACTATATATATATATATATATATATATATATAGTGGCGGACGCAAAAAATTGATAAAGGTGTGGCACAAGTAAAAGTTGTTGCGATATATACTATAAACCTAGCTTTTGTATGGACATCTATTTTGAAATGTGAATCATTTTGGTCAAATGTTTGCATTTTATATTTGTTATATATTTTAATGCAATTGTCCAATTAATTTATATTGTAGATAACATGGTGTGTGGTGCCACACAAAAAGATGGATTTGGACAAACCATCAAAATAGTTGTAATATAATTTGGTATTAGTCTATCTTGACTATAAAATTAAACCAGTACACTTTGTGTGTATTGAGCAGGACCATTTGAGGTTTTTCAATTTATGCTGATTATATAATAGAACAAGATCTCTGTTATTATAGCTGAGTTATCCATTATGGTTTGGTCCTAATAAAAACAACTTTGCACAAATAATTTTTTTATCTATTAAATATTAGGAGATAAATGATTTATTGAATTGTTTTTCTATGAAAATCATTTATTATGAAAATTATTTTTTTAATCATCTATTACATACTAGGGATATTTATCCGGATCAAATACTAGGAGATATTTTAAAACTGATTAATATGACTATTTAATGATATCCAATTTAATGTTTATAATAGATATTAATAAATAATACTGACATTTTAACTAAATTTGTTAAAGTAACACATGATTTTAAATATAAAATCATTTATAAATTTATACTATACACATTAATATTCTTAAAAAAAAGTTATGCTATACACATATTGAATTAAATTTACTTATAAAATCATTAATAAGGAAAAACATGGGGTGGCACGTGCCACCCCATGCCTCTTACTGCATCCGCCATTATATATATATATATATATTTTTTTTTTTTTTTGACCGAGATATAAGAACCTAAGTTTACTCAAACTTCCAATTTCAGTTGGGATGCTTCCGCTTAAATTGTTGACAGATAATTCAAGGTTTTCTACATTTCCCTATATTTGTCCCCGCAAAGATAAAGCATTTTGATTTTTGGCATTTTGCTGCGAATATCACTCGGGATTCTACCTGATAATAATTTCTCTTATATATATGGAGCTATTTGTAAATTACTTATTATACTCTTAATTGAGTTTACTAATTTTGGGAAAGAATCAAGTTGTTATGATAAAGATACAACTCCTCAAGTTCTGCAAGATTGCTTAAACTTTGAATGTTTCAGGACATGTTTTTCAAAACAGACATGTTGAAGATAAAAGATGTAATTTGTCCTATTAAACGAGAGATGTTGGAAAATAGATGATCAAACATTTAAAATCGGGTTAAAATAGAAAACCAATTTTAAGTATTACTGTTTTTAAATTTGCAATTTAAATATTTTTTTATTTGATTGAACCCTAAAACTCAAGAGTTATATATATATATATTTCTTTCCAATGGAAATAATTGATGACCTATATGGCCATAAGAATCGCACTTAAACAAAGACATGTTATAAATTCAAAATCCATGTTCGAATGAGTGTAAAGTGAAATCATATCTGTTAAATGATTTGACCATAGAGCTAAAATTCTAAGCTTACTCAACCTTCCAATTTCACTTGGTATGTTGCCGTTGAAATTGTTTTGTGGCAAGCGCAAGTCCTCCAGCTCTTTGCATTTGTATATATTTGCTGGAATTTTCCCCTCAAATTTATTCATCATTGTTCTAAGTTTTGGAGTATTATGACATTATCATTTGGAGGCTTTCCTGATAGTTTATTGAATCTTAGAATAATTGCTATCAAAGAAGAGATGTTGAAGATACTATTGTTGGAAAATCTGCAATTTTTGCTTATTGTGGGCAATTTTGCATGTAGGTCCCGTACCCAAATTAAGAAATAAATCATTGGAACGTGTTCTCCTCCGAGAGAGGTTCGAGACAGTATATAGCTTGTCCAAAATAATTTAATGGGTAAATGAGAAATTATGGATCGAAGTGGTGACTTTGGATCCTATTTAGAATGCTTGGGAGTTTGGAAGTGTCTTGTCCCACATCGGGAAAATGAAATTAATTTCATTGGTTTATATTGTTTTTCCCTTTTGTTGGAGATAAGAATGGTTGACAAATCAAATGTGGCTTCAATTTCGGACTTTGGACTCAGGTGTGTGTGACCTATGCTGTGTGTGACCTATGTACATAAATGTCGATTTTTCAGATCCAAGTGATTTTTCGTTGATTTTCAACCTTTCAATTGCTTATAATGATCGATTTTTCAGCTCACGGTTCTTGAATTATTTAAAGTGGCGGTCTTTGCTGGATCATCAAAAAGTCCTTTTTTTATGTTTATAATATTAGGCCCAAAATTCTCTCAAAATTTGTCTCTTTATTATTATAGCCCAAATTTATAAATAGTTAAAGCGTAACATATTTTTTTATCAAAATTATAATTTACATTTATGTTAATTGTTGGTCCCAAGTGGTTTAGGAGGTTCAGAAATGGTGAATGAACATTTTTTGATTTTTTCAAAATCTTTCTGAATAAGCTTCATCGCAAGTTACTTGAATTTACAGTACAACTACTAGACCAGCTTACAGCACTATCAATTAGTATTATCTGCTGTATCTAAGAGTTCGTGTAGTGGAATGGTTTTTTTTGATGGATGATATATTGTAAAATGTTTTTCTTAAGAATACTTTCTTTGTAAATTTTTTATATGCAATGATAATTGATATATATGTAGCACGTAGAAATATAAAGCATTAAAAACATTTGGTCTTATAGTGGTTTGAAGGTGGTGTAATTCTTCTACGTCCATTCTACTGGTTCTCCGAGTAGGAACTTCGTTAAGTAAGTTTGATTTACAAATTACAGTCTAACAAACTGTCAACTTAACAAACTATCACCTACTGAAACTCAGCTTACACACAAATGCTGCAAGTTGTTAAATATTTATTTAAGTTAAAAACCTAAAATGGGGTATGATATTGCTCCGGTTCGAATATCGTCTTCTTCGGCTGAAAACTTGAAACCTCGGATCCAAAACCTGCAAAATAAAACATCGGGAGGGGTTCCCGGCGATGGGACTCCAACGCTCAACTCAGTCGAATTGCTGAGAAATCTCTCAAATAATATGTGTGTATATTTTGTGAATTGTGTGTGTAGAAAAGTGAATATAATAAGGATATATATACTCCCTTTGATGAATTGTAGTTGGAATAGGAGTCCCAGTTGTAGTTGAAGTAAGAGTTCTCCGAAAATTAGGGATTAGCTCGTGATTACCCTAAAAATAAGGGATGTGGATAACTGACCCGCGGAAATAGCGGTCAGTTGAGATCAGTTCGTTCTTCTCTTATTATTTAGCTCGTCGCTACGTTTTGGACTAACATCACATACTTAGTTCGCGTCTCAAGGTAGATTCCATATAATAATTGCAGCTAGTTCGATTTCAGGGTAAAAACCTGGTCCAATTTAGTTCGATCACATCAGTACTACCCCCTTTCGTAGTGTATGCTGACATACACTAGGGGAGTTCGCTAAGGCGGTCACCGAACCATTTGACACTCCTTTTCGAGGCAAGATGTCTTTTCAACTGCAGCAGTTTCATTTGTGCGACACGTGGTAAGACGCCTTTCCCCCTCAGCACCTTTTTGTCTTCCGCCGTTAGATTTCATCTCATCCAATGACTGGAAGTTTGCGTCTTTTCAACTTTTCCCCCAAAAATTGAGAAACCCCATCTCTATATATACCTCCTCCATTATATCCAAACAATTTTCTTGCGAAATTTCACTGTAGACGTTCATCAACAGAGCTTTCTCCCTCAAATCTCTAGATTTCTTCTTTTGATCTCAAATACCCCTCTTCCCCTCTTCTTAATCTTACTTTCAATGGCATCTGCTTCTTCGAGGTCGAATTATCCTAAAAAATCTAGGAAGAAATCCGTAGATGATGTTTTTTCTTCGACCAAAGTTACACACACCCATACTGTTCTCCTTAGTTCAATTACAGTAGGGGGTTATTGTAGCACCCCAACCCATCTTTGTAGAATTGAGACACCACTAATACTTTAATTGCTTAAAATATTCATAAAGGAAATAATAGTTTTTCATTTTAAATAATTTTCGTAAATAATCTCAGGGGAAGACTTCACTAAACACGAGTATATTTTTTTTTCTTTCTATTTTAAAACGAAAAGTTTAGCATCTTGCAACTTAGCTCGTGTTCTACCGACATTTGTAAATCAAAACCTCGATATTTTTAAGACGTTTTTAAAAATTCGCTTAAACCAACATCGAAAGTATCAAAAGAGGCATTAAACATATTAACTTCATACATATTAACATATATTAAAAACATATAATATATAGGCTTCTAGAGAGGGGTCCGTACAGTTGGCTACCCATCCGCTTCGTTGTAAGGGGGTCCTGAAAATGTTTAAAACATAGCAACATAAGATTTGAGAAATCTTAGTGGATAACGTTTATGAACTATTACGTTAAAGAGATTAACCAATGCACTGAAACATCATTTTCCAAGATCCGAAAACCTGGCATAAACATCCAAGGTCCGAAGACCTGGCATCCAAGGTTCGTCAACCTGGTACTTCACCCGAATGTGTCATTTCATCTCATCATACTCAACATAGGAGTTATTCTAATCAATGTAAATGTAAATAAATGTTACCCACTTTTGACGTTGATTCGAAAGCTGGGATAGCTCCTGAAAAATCCAATCGCTCGTACTGCACTCGGCACGTTCATAAATTCTTAGTCTTTAAATTATATTTCAATTGTATCATACTTAACTAACTTAACATGTTTATCGTAAATATAACATATGTATATCACAATAATTTTTCATAATTTAAACGATCATCCAAAATTCATGAAAATAAGCATACATTTACATAATAACCCTTAGTTATCCATACTAAAATATTAGGAATAAATTCGAATCAAAAAAGTTTTAATAAATTATTAACTATAATCAAAATTTTGTTCGAAAATGCTCTATAACCAGTCTGTATTATAAAATTCATCATAAATTGTATATTTACTAAAACCTTCTAAAATTAATAATTTAAACTTCTAACATCATGTACTTAAATATAGTAAAACAGTTTTGAAAAATCATAATGGACCGATTTTATATAATTAATTTTCTAAGGTCCAAAACTGCAGAATCTCAAATTCGAAACTGGACTTATTTTGAAATATCATTATAATTCATAAACTACTCCAAATATTACCAAATTTTAATCATAGACTCAAGACTTCATGTAGTATAACATACTAAAATAGTTTGGAAAAATTATAATTGAATAAATTTATAAAAGTATATTTCTGAGGTTTGAAACTGGATAATTTCAACTTGAACTAGACTATCTTTGAAAAATTATAATAATTCATACACTATTCCAAATATTATGAAATTTTAACCATAGACTAAAACTTTCATGTAGTATAACATAATAAAATATTTTTGAAAAATTGTAATCGGCTGAATTTATAAAATTATTTTTCTAAGGTCCGAAACTGGATAATTTCAACTTAAACTGGTCTATCTTTGAAAAATCATAATAATTCGTAAAATATTCCAAATATTACCAAAATTTAACCATATACTCAAAACTTCATGTAGTATAACATAATAAAGCAGTTTTTAAAAACTTCAAGTATATATCTTTATAAAAATCGACAAAGTGGACTGACATTTCTGAAAATTTTCACAACTTGATTAACCAACCTATTTTCATAATTAAAATGTAGATTTAGCTTTTATAACTCTATCAACATTAAATAAACCATCTTGACTCAATTTATCACACATGCAATGAGCTTAGACAAGATAATCAAACATGCAAGGACTAAATCAACATGCAATTTTACAATCAACACCCAAACATAACATATTTTAAAGATCAACCATATAAAACAAAATTTTGAACAAATGTCTTCACATTAGTAGAAAACCACTCTTGGATCATACATGCAATGTGTTTGGGGTAAAGAAATCAAACATGCAATGAATAAATCAACATGCATTTGCTCAATCAACACCCAAATGTAATATATTTTAAGGATCCACTACCTAGAACAAGACATCCAACCATTTTATTATATTTGTAGAAAAACTCACTTAAATCTCACATGCAACTCAAGATTAGGACCTAATCATGCTCCTAAGGAAGAAGATAGGTGAAGAAAAAGGCAAAATACATTTGGAGTTGCACACCAAAGAGTCCTTGAACTCTACCTAGCTCCTTGTCTTGAGGGATTCCTTATCTTTCTTCACTCTTGAATTTCCAGCTTGTTGGAGATGGATATGAGGGCTTTTAGGTGGGGAGGTTGTAGAGAGAAGATGGAGATGCTAGAGAGAGAAGGAGAGCTTCCAAATGAAAAGGAAGAGGAAGGAGAAAAGTATATATACTATGACATTTGCAAAGTGATGAGCAACTTATATGATATAATACACTACTAATTATATGTATATATATATTTGTATAATTCTAATATGATACATAACATGTATATAGATCACAATATAATACACAATGATACATGTAATTAAATCATAATTTGTAGTGCTTAGCAATTTGATAGGTGATGATTACTAACATTGAAATTTGTGGTGGATTTGATGGAGGCATGAGAGATTGAGTGTAGTTCTAAATAAATTGACATGCAAAAGTACTTTTTAGTCAAGACAATTATGCATGAAAATATGACCAAATTAGCACATCACTTAAGTCACATAAATATGTTTGAAAAATATATTTAATCTAACATATCATAATAGTCACATACCTTATTGCACATAAGCTATATAATAAAAATCTACCTGATTATAATTAAACACATAAGTCACATTTCTTATATTAATTATTAAAATTAGTTTATGTATAACTTATCTTCCTTTTTTTTTCGTTCGTTCCATTACTCGTGCATCTTGAGTGCATTACGATCGAACTCAGACTCCTCGGAGAGCTATCCTGCAAGACTTTTAAACTTAAAGAAACATTAGATCATACATTCTTGGTAAATAATAAAATTCTTCTTAATTTGAAAATATCATACATTATAAATTATTAATTTTATGAAAAATGTAGATTTTTATATAAAAATATATGCTATGCAAGTTTTATGAAAATGGGATGTTACAGTTATGCTATGGTAATTCCGACTCCTGAAGATCGACCGCACCGAGCACCCCTGGATCATCGGACCTGGTTCCTTAAATATGTTACTCTAGGATTAGTTCCACCTATCCACGCTTTTTTCCTGGCTATAGGTTCAGCTTTTGGTATCTGCCCGAACCAGTTATATCTGAACTCCGTTAGCTATATAGTTTCTTTCTATATGGTATGTAAGTGGATGGGAGTCGAACACAAACCCTTTTAGCTTTTATTTAAGCCCTCGCAGTGGTGCGAGGCGAGCTACTTTTTTATCTACTGGGGATGATAAAATCAGTTCCTGGAAGAGATATTATTTTTTTGTTGGGGAACCAACGAACCAACCTTTCCTTTCTCTTCCTTGGGCTCAAAACTCTACCCAGCTCGATCCTGCTCCCCCCACTGATTTCCTCATTTCTCTTTTGAACGAGATTTTTGCGAAGGGGTGGTTCGATATAGTGCAGCTGAGTTCGGATGAATCTTTGTTGTCTTTTTGGGGATTCTACCCGAACAGCCAAGTTCCCTCCAGATTCAACTTAGGTTATCTTGTCTCTTGCTTTATTCTTTCTTAACCATGAGTCTATTGTTCCGAACTGTACCTCAATAACTTATCCATATATTGTTTCTTTCTTGCAGATCGCACTATGAATAAGTTTTTTAGCTTCGCGGATGATGTTTCTGATGGGGAGCGAACTCCTTATTCGCCCTCCCGACACAGGGTGAATATTGACTCGACAAGGACCTATAAACAAACCGAGGAGGCTCGTCTGGCTGAGCTCGCCAGTAAGACCCCTGGGTCTATTACGTAGTTCGACAAGAGGAGACTACCCTTCCCACCGCCTTCGAGTCATCTCCTGTTACCGTTGAGGCTGCTGTTCCCTCCCCACGGGGCTCTTCTAGTCCGCTTTCTGGCGCCGTTACAGTTCCGAGGTAGGTTGATCTAATAGAGGAGGTTAGTGACACCCCGGTAGCAAAGACTCTTCCTACTAAAAAAAGAGGGTCCACCAGCTCACGGGGATCCTGCGCAAAAAAGCTGTGAACTACCGAGGAGGACGCCGGTGGTTCGGAGACGCCGAAGGGAAAAGTGGCTGCGAGCGGCGAGGACGAGGAGGATGCCGAGGAGAATGAGGTGAGAAAAAACTTGACTCGCTTAGCTCATGCTAAGAAATTTTTTAAGGGTTATGCTAAGAGGGCTCTCCATCGCCGAGCTGAGCTCCGGAAAGGTTATAAGAAGCTGACGAAGGTGATGGACTAGAAAAAGACGCTGGAGAGAGATCTGTCTCTGCATTCCGAGAAGGTCGAGAAGTTGTCGGTTTCGCTAGAACAATACGAAGTCGATCTAGCGGTGGCCCGTTCGGAGACCGCTAGGTAGGAGGAGCTGTTGTTGTCTAAAGAGAAATTCGCTGTTGAGAAGCAGGAAGCGCTCGTCCTAATGGAAGCGGAGAACAGGAGACTGAAAGAGGAGTTGGAGCGGGAGAAAGCTATACGGACTCAGTTTGGGGCGGAAATGTTCAAGGCTGGGACAGCTGAAGGTTTTCATCGGTTCGCTCAGAGTCCAGAGATGGAGTTGATAGTCGCGGAGTACCGTGATAAGATCTTTCATCATCTTTGGGATTCTGTTCTCTTTCTTTCCAAAGCAGCTCTGATGGCCGAGGTGTATTTTCGAGAGGGAGTTCACTTACGCCAGGAGGAAATGACGGAAATTGCTCAACATTTTCAGGAGGAGACCGGTTAAATGTTGCTGGAATCCCTATTCCAGTTCCGTCTTTCCTCCCTGGGTAGGAAATTGGCTAAATCCTTCCCTACTCCTCCAGGCTGGCAAGGAGACCCGAACGAAGATGAGAATGCGGAGTGGTGGGCCGAGTATCTGGAACAGTCAATCTCAAAAATTCTCCCCGGTCGCCCAAGTATCAGTTCGGCTATTCCTCAGTTCGGAGAGGCAACTCCGAGCTTAATGGCTGATTTGCCTGAAGATATGTTTGCTTCCTTACCACCCCCGTCTTCAGCTAGCGAACCTCTTCCTCCTCCAGTTCTATCTGAAGACCCTTCTCAGATTTAGATATATTTTTTAGTCTTTCAGAAATATTTTGTATGTCTTCTCTTTGTAACTATTGTTCATTTGGAATATTATCAGTTTTTCAAGTGTTAGTTCGAGTAGGTCATCGTAAATAGTTCACCATACTTCGAAAGAAGATGAATAACTAATGATCGTAACATACCTGAAATGATCTCTTTTCAAGGAAAATAAACAAACATATATGTTCGAACATTCGAATGAGGTGTTTTCGATTTACTCAAGACATTTCGAGAGAATGTTTTAGTTTGCTGAATCAGTACATTCCGAAGGAATGGTTTGCAGGACATTCTGAAAGAATGACATTCCGAAGGAATGGCTTGTAGGACATTCTGAAAGAATGATATTCCGAAAGAATGACTTGTAGGACATTCTGAAAGAATGACATTCCAAATGAATGGTTTGCAGGACATTCTGAAAGAATGTTTCAGTTCGCTCAATCAGTACATTTCGAATGAATGGTTTGCAGGACATTCTGAAGGAAAGGTTTGCATTTTGCAGTTCGTAAGATAATCGCATGAAATCGAATATAAAAGTAAAGACAGCAATTTAACGTGGTTCGGCCAAATTAGCCTACATCCACGGAGTGTATTTTATTAAGGTAAAAGAAACTGAGGAAAGTAATCATACATAGGTACTATGTCAAGCATAGAATTTCTTCAGATGAGACACATGTCATGGCCTTGGCAACGACCTGCCCGTTTTATCCAGTAGTTCGTAAGATCCTCCTGGAAGGATTTTTGATAGCACATATGGTCCTTCCCAAATAACATCTAATTTTCCAACATCAACTAAGGTATCTGATTGCCTTAACACCATATCTCCTACTTGGAATTCCCTCTTTCGGACCTTTTTATTAAATGTGGCCTAAATACACCTCTTGTAGAGTTCATGCCGAATTCTGGCTTTATTCCTTAGTTTGTCCAAAAACATCAGGTCGGTTTTAATCAATTCTTCGATTTCCAAAGGCTCAAAATTCATGATTCTCAAAGCTTCTCCTTGAATTTCTGCTGGTACTACTGCTTCCATTCCAAATGTTAAGTTGAAAGGGCTTTCTCCCGTTGTCGACCTGGATGTAGTTCGATATGCCCACAATACTGATGGCAATTCTTCCACCCAATTAGATTTTTCATATTCCAGTCGCTTTTTAAGTCCATCTAATTTAATCCTGTTCACCACTTCAACCTGCCCATTTGCTTGAGGGTGAGCAATGGTTGTGAATACTTGTAAGATTTTCATCTCCTTACACCATTCAACAATTTTCTTTCCTCGGAATTGAGCTCCATTATCTAATACCAAGATCCTTGGTAAATCGAACCTGTAACATATGTTTTTCCAAATAAAATGGATCATTTCAGCTTCAGTAATCTTGGCTAATGGTTCGGCTTCAAACCGTTTAGTAAAATAATCCACCGCTACAACTAAGAACTGTTTACTTCTTCTGGTTTTAACAAACGGGCCAACAATGTCAATTCCCCATCTAGCAAAAGGACAAGGCGAACAGATAGTTAGTATATCAACAGCTGGGGTGTGAATTCGCCACCCATACTTCTGGCAAGCTTCGCATTTTTTAACTATTTCGTCCACATCATTCTTCATTGTGGGCCAATAAAATCCAACTCGTACCATCTTACGAGCTAAAGATCTTGCCCCTGCGTGTTCGGCACATCCCCCTTCTAGGCTTCTCTTAGGACCTTGATCCCTTCTTCTCTTAATAAGCACCAGACATCTGTTGTCAGAAAGGTTTTTCTGTATAGAGTCCTATTAAGAAGATAATAGAATCGAACTTATTTCTCCAACCTTTTTAATTCTTTTTTGGTTCCTTCTCTTTTGCCTTCCAAAAAATGTATAAAAGGAGTTCTCCAATCGAATTCCATCATGTTGTCGACGCTCATCACTTCCTTTTCTCTTTCTACCCCCATTATTATTATAGTTCTTTGTGAACAGTCTTGTAACGAACTACCTATTTTTGAAAGGAAGTCCGTCTTTTGGTTTTCACTTCTGGGAATCTGTTCGATCTGAAGTTTCTCGAACTTTCTCTCCATCTCCCTGATTTTTTCCATGTAAGAGTTCATTTGATCTTCTTTGACCTCATATCGGTTTTGCAACTGCTAGTTACCAGTTGTGAATCTGATTTAATTGTTACATGACGAGCTCCGACTTGTTCAGCTACTTTTAAACCCTGTAGGAAGGCTTCGTACTCCGCTTCATTATTAGAGGCTTTAAACAAAATTTTTATAGCAAACTGTAATTCATCTTTCTCTGGGCTAATTAACAAGATCCCAGCTCCGGCTCCTTGACGAGATGAAGATCCGTCCACAAAGAGTTCCCATTCTTTCTTTTCTTGTACTCTGGTCGTTTCTTGAATGAAGTCTGCCAGGGCTTGACCTTTAATCATTGTTCGTGGTTCATACCTGATGTCAAATTGGCCCAATTCAATAGCCCACTTGACTAATCGTCCTGATGCATCTGGCTTTCCCAACACAACACTCAACGGGTGGTCAGTTCGTACTATGATCGTATAACCCAAAAAATATGGCCGCAATCTTCTGGCTGCGGTAACCAGTGCATATGTTACTTTTTCAATCCCGGTATAGCGTGTTTCCGCTCCTTGAAGGACTTTACTGACAAAGTACACTAGGTACTGATCTTTGTCTTCTTCCCTCACAAGGACCGAACTGACCGATTCTTCTTCTATTGGTAAGTATACTATCAGCGGATCTCCCTGAATTGGCTGCTTCAATAGAGGAAGTGAAGAAAGGAAAACTTTCAAATCCTTAAACGCCTTCTGACATTGTTCGTCCCAGCCGAACTGGCTACTTTTTCTGAGAACCTTGAAGAAGGGCAATCCCTTATCTGCTAATCTTGATATAAATCTTCTTAGAGCAACTATTCGACCTGTGAGGACTTGTACTTCTCTAATAGTTCGAGAAGCGGACATATCTCGTATAGCTTGAATTTTGTTGGGATTAACTTCGACTTCTCGTTCTGTAACCATGTACCCCAAAAACCTCCCGACTCTTACTCCGAACGAACACTTGGAAGGATTCAAACGCATCTCGTTCTTTCGAATGGTTGTTATGGTTTCCCTTAAATCAGATGCATGAGTGTTCGCCTGAATACTTTTTACCAATATATCATCTATATAGGCCTCCATGTTCCGACCTCATTGATGCATGAACATCTTGTCCACCATTCTTTGATAAGTGGCCCCTGCATTCTTCAATCCAAATGGCATCACCATGTAACAGTACGTTCCAGATGAGGTGATAAAAGCAATATTGGGTTTATCTTCTGGGTGCAGTAAAATTTGATGATACCCTTGTGCCGCATCCATCATGCTAAGTAATTCGCATCCGACGGTCGAATCCACCAGCTTATCAATTCGGGGAAGTGGGTAGTAATCCTTGGGACAAGCTTTGTTAAGGTCTTGGAAATCAATGCACATAAGCCACTTGTTTCCAGGCTTAGGCACCAGGACCACGTTAGCTAGCCATCGAGGGTATTGGATTTTTTCGATGTGCCCTATCTCCAATAACTTTTTGACTTCCTTTTCTATGATCTCATTCTGTTGGTCTCTGAAATGCCTCAACTTCTGTTTGATAGGCCGAGCTTCAGGTCTAATATTCAATTTGTGAACCGCTACATCTGGATTTATTCCTCTCATGTCTTCAGGTTTCCATGCGAACAGGTCCACATTTTCCCTTAGTACCTCTATTATCTCCATTTTGGTCTGCTCAGCTAAGTGACTACCGAGACGAACTGCGTGCCCAGGCTGCTCCGGAATATATTCGATACTCATCAACTCCCCTTCGTCAAACTCGGCCGTGTTCACCTCTCATCCTTTTTTGTGATTAAGGTCTCTTTCTCGATCAATCTCATCTCTTTGTTCTGAATTACGTTTTTGAGATTCGGACTGATGAACAGCCGTGACATAACAACGCCGAGCTGTTTATTGGTCACCATGAACCACTCCTACTCCGATAACTCGTCCTTGGTCATTTTTCACAGGGAATTTCATCATCAAATGTGTAGGCGAGATGACTGCCGCGTAAGTACTCAATGATGGGCGACCCAAAATCACATTGTACTGTGAAGGTGCATCTACTAACAGGAAAGTTACTGTTTTATTTTGCCTCCATTCTCCTTCTCCTAACACCATAGACAATTGTATTTTGCCAAAGACAGTTACAGCCTCTCCTGTAAAACCATAAAGGGAAGTTTCTACTGATTTTACTTCCACCGTTGATCTCATCTTTTTAAAGCAGTCCATGAACATGATGTCCACTGAACTTCCTATATCCACAAATATCCTCTTGACTTCAAAGCCCCCGATCTCGGCGGAGACTACCAAAGCATCGAACTGTGGACTCTGAATTGCCACCCTATCATGGGCTCCGAACTCCACCACTACATCATTGAAAATAGTTTGAACCTCAGCACCTTTCTGTCGAACTGAATTCAGTCTTGCTTTTTGGGCTCTGTTCGAATCTCCATCAGTTGGCCGTCTTATGATCATATATATACTAGGTCTCTCTTCCCTTTCAGGCTCATCGCGTGGGGGGAGTAGCGGAGGTAAAGGTAGTTCAGGTTGCTCTTGTTTTCCCTCTCTCCTTGGTTGTTGTCGATTGTTTCGATGTCCTTTATTATCTTGCCGATGTTGACGAACATATTGATTCAACCTATTTTCTCTAATCAATCTTTCGAGTTCATCTTTCAAATGCCAACATTCATCAGTGTTATGCCCATATTCATTATGAAACCGACATAACTTCTCGTTCCCATAGATAGATGGCTTTTTAAGATTCGGGCTCCAGGTTGCTGGCCATTTCAGTTGTGGCCAATTCTAAATTTCCATCAATACTTGCCCAGGAGGGATCGTCAGTGGCGTGTATCTATCATATCTTCGGCCCATCCTATTATCTCGCAATGGTGGAGGTGCGAACTTCACTCATGTTTCCCCTACATCTCTCTTCCTCATGTTTTCCTGCTCAAGTGACTTGTTCAATCGATTAGAACCCTCTTCTTTCTTGATCCGAACTACTTCTTCCAGATTGATGTATTTGGTAGCTCTTTGTAATAAGTCGTCAAAATCCATGGGTGTCTTCTTAACCAAGGAGGTATGAAGATCACCCTCTATCAACCCTTGTATAAAGGCACTAACTACCAAATCATCCGAAGCTTCAAGAGCCTCGAGGGTTGCAGCTGTGAATTTCTTGACGTACTCTCTTAATGTCTCATCGATCTTTTGTTTAACTCCGAACAATGTTTGAGTGGATCATTTTTGTCTTCGAACACTGGCGAACTTGTGCAAGAATAGATCTGATAGTTATTCGAAATTGTGGATCACTCTATCGCTTAACTGACTGAACCACGTTTGAGCAGCTTTAGTGAAGGTAGTAGCGAATACCCTGCACTTAATACCATCCGAATATTGATGTAAAAGGGCAGTATTTTCAAATCAACATAAATGCTCCCATGGATCAGCAGTGCCATCGTAATCAAAATTCACCGGCCGAAAGGAAGCCGGTAGCTCATCCTCCATGACCACGTCGGAAAAAGGGTTCCCTCTTGAATTCCACGGAACTTGTCGAATGTTCCGTTGGGCTTCCCTCAGTTTCTTCCTCAACTCCACCACCTTCTCTGACAGTTCGACACGTTCTCGTTTCTGGCCCCTAGGGTGATTAGAATGACTTTCTCTCTCATTAGTCTGTGACTTGTTATCCGGTTGGTCTTTCTCAACATCGATTTCGACATTATCTAGTTGTACTTCCACCCGTTGTGCACCCAAGGCTCTCTGAACCGCTGCTGATATTAAATCAGAGAGTCCCTCTGGTGTTAAAGTAATAGTATGGGGAGGATTAATCGGGACTGGATTTTGGCTATCTCCTTCATCCTCACGGTTCCTTGATGGTTCACCTGTCTCTACTCTCTATGTCTTCTGGTATTCACCATATTTGTTATCTCAACGTCTTGACTCAAGATTTCCCACAGACGGCGCCAATTGATATTGCTTCGGTTCGAAATTCGTCTTCTTTGGTTGAAAACTTGAAACCTCGGATCCAAAACCTGCAAAACAAAACACCGGGAGGGGTTCCCGGCGATGGGACTCCGACGCTCAAGTCAGTCGAATTGCTGAGAAATCTCTCAAATAATATGTGTGTATATTTTGTGAATTGTGTGTGTAAATAAGTGAATATAACAATGATATATACTCCCTTGGATGAATTGTAGTTGGAATAGGAGTCCCAGTTGTAGTTGAAGTAGGAGTTCTCCGAAAATCAGGGATTAGCTCGTGATTATCCTAAAAATAAGGGATGTGGATAACTGACCCGCGGAAATAGCGGTCAGTTGAGATCAGTTCGTTCTTCTCTTTGCCACATTTTGGACTAACGTAGTTCGCAAGGTATATCGCATACTTAGTTCGCGTCTCAAGGTAGCTTCCATATAATAATTGCAGCTAGTTCGATTTTAGGGTAAAAATCCGGTCCAATTTAGTTCGACCACATCAGGGCACTCTAACTTCCTATTATAAATCTGTTTTGTCTCATCAAAATCTAACATTAAGATCTTAACATTAATCAATTTTTAAATGAATTCTCAAATATACCTTAATGAGGTGGGAGTATATAAATTCAAATTAAATGAAAATTTTAAAATATGAATTTGACCCATCCTACAATTAATTAAATTTTATTTGAAAATTCCTACAATTCTATTTTTCTTGTGGCCACACGAAATATATTTTGTATGGTAACATGAGTCATAATTTGTGTAGCGAGGAGTCGTAGCTCATGTGTGACTACGGAGTTGTAATTTGTGTGGCCACACGAGTCGTAATTTGAGTAGATTTGATATTGTTTATCTTGTAGGTTCGTGTGTGTTTCGTGTTGCTATGTTTGAATCGTGTAGATAAACTTGACTTTTTATATTAAATAAAGATAAATTTTGTGTTTTCATAATTTATTATTTCATATTATTTTTGCTACCAAACACTGTATTATAATATACTTTTATGTACATTATTTTTAAATCTCAATCATAATCAATCTCATTATCTCATCTTCCTCTAAAATTATAAATAAATATTTTAGGTTTTTAAAATGATTTTTTTAGTATAATTATTTAAGTTTTTATAAAACGTCATTTTCTTATTGAATTTCAGAAGTTGAGCCTTAAAGCTTAAAATTTAGCACTAATATGCGAATTGTACGCGTAACATTTGGATCTGATCGCAATGTTTGGGCCAAATTCTCCTTGATTCTTGACATTTTGTCAGATATTATCCTAAGTTGAGAGTACGAAAAACTAATGTTTTAGAAACTCGAAATCAACTAGGACACTGGGAAGTATATTTTTGTGTTGCTAAGCACTGTTGCCAACATTTTCTGATAACATTTTATTCTCGTTTTAGAATTGAGGATAATTTTAGAATTGTTGCTTTTAGCAACCATTTTTGCTCTGCTTGTCTTTGTTTGCTCCTTGGATAAATTAAGTTCCTAGTTTATGTTTTGTCATAGTTAGTTTATATTTTCACTTGTGAAAATTATACACTTTGTGTTCTTTAATTTTGACTGCATATTGATTTTTACTCTATTTTAAAATTGTGTTGTCGACTGTTTTGTCAACATTGACTCCAACATCTGTCTGTTTTTTTGAGTCTATCAATTTTATAATTGTTACGACCACCCTTCAATTTTAAAGAAGAATATGGTTCGAGTAATTAATTGATCCTTTAACTTCTGCATATAAAGTATGGGGAAAATTGCAATATTTATCCTATATTTTATTACCACATGATAGTAATTTTACATATTTCAATTTCATTCCTTTAACTATCACTTAGTTTCAATTTTCATTCGATTTTACTTAAAATTTCAAATTTTGTCTACATGACGTCGAAATTCATGATGTTGATTTTTCAATGCCAAAATCCATGTAGGTATATAAATTGGCATTCCTATCAAAATCCAATCAAAATTGAAAATAAAAAAATAATTATAGGATAAAAATTAAAATACGTAAAATTGATGATAGAAAAAAAGGAGAATCAGACGTAAATTAGACAATAAAAATTGAGATTTTCCGTAAAGTAAATATTCTGTTTTTATAACCATCTTAATAAAGCTTAAGCCACGTTTTCATGAATATTATATAATAATTCTGCAAAATGAGAGAATCTATCAATATTTTGACATCTTTAACTACAAAGTCGTGATAAAATTGGAAGCTATATATATATATATATATACTATATATCTTATTATAAGTAGTAATGGGGATTGGCATATGATTAATGCCTTTGAGTCCTCCAACTGTTACTTTGATTTTCTGCAGAGTGGCAGCTATTTCAGTTATGTTGATTCTTTTATTGGGTGAAATGACTAAATATTTTATTGCCAGATCAAAGATCAACCTGACACTATATTCTTTTATAGAGAAATGTTGATCTTCTCTTGCTAGCAAATCAGGGCCAACAACTTCACTTATTGCATTTTCTTGTAATGCTTTATTCACCCACTCCTTCAAGCTCAATTCCCTGTTAAACATATCATCTATTGGCTTCCTTTTTGTAAACATCTCCAACAACAATATTCCAAAACTGTATACATCACCATTTGTTGATATTTTCCTTCCGATCCATACTCTAATTGTATAAAATGTTTGTTATTGTCAAATGATAAGTTCACAAGAAAAAAGATAAAAAAACAATCTTGACAATATAACAAAGAAACATAAGCTGAGAAATTGAAATTCTAAAGGAAAAATTACAGTTTTTTTTTTCCATAATCGAGGTCTTGTCCACTCATTTACCATCAATTTTATGTATTCCAATTTTGGTTCTTTAAATATCAGTTTTTTTCAATGTTCATCTAATTTTACTTAAAACTTCAATTTTTGCCACGTAGACAAAAATTGTGGCAAAAATTGACATTGAGAGCAAAATCAGATCACAATCGAAAAAAATGTGATTGTTAGAAAACAATTGAATACATAAAATTGGTGGTAAAAGATGTATAAGACATAACGTACGGAACATGAAAATTGAGGTTTTCCCACTTCAAAATTTTGAACATTATACATCACCTGGTGCTGTGTAACCGATAGTTGCTAATGTTTTAGTTAGAATTTCAATCTCCCCATCATCAAAGAGTTTGGCAATACCAAAATCACCAACATAAGCAGTTATATCTTGGTCGAGCAAAACATTGCTTGGCTTTATGTCACAATGAACAATAGGAAATATATGACCATGATGAAGATACTCTAAGGCAGATGCAACATCTATTGCTATCTTCAATCTTTGCACCAAATCCAAAAAATAACTATCAGAATGTAGCCATTTCTCCAAACTACCATTTGACATATATTCAAGAATCAAAGCTTTGAATTATGTGTTAGTAAAACAACCAATTATTCGGATTAAGTTTCGATGACGAATGAAACTCAATATTTCACTTCCGGTATCAAAACTTTTAGTAGCTCCTTCTAAACATAAGTTAAAGACTTTCACTGCGATATCGATTCCATCAGAAAGTGTTGCTTTGAATACCGAACCAAAGATTCCACTTTCAAGTAGGTTTGTTTCACTAAAAGAACTTGCTCATCGCACAAGTTCTATGTATGAAATTCTCTTACAAGCACTACCTAATGAAGCATCAGGTGAAAGTGGCACTTTAGTTTGTTTCCGTCTTCTTATGAGCATAAGCGTGACAATCACCAAAATGACAACTAAAATCAAAGGTGGCACAATGTATTTCATTATCAAAGTCATGACACTCTTTGATCTGGATCTTCCATGATTTTTTTAGCAAGGTCGCACTTGAAATCTTTCTGCACCAAAAAGATCAGAGTTGTGGCTAAAAGATAGAGCAGTGAAGTTAGCAAAACAACCCCCATTCGGCATCTCTCCTTTCAATTTGTTGTAAGATACATTAAATTCCTCAAAAATGCGAAGGCCTTCTAAAGACTTGGGTATCGAACCAGAAAGCAGACTATTATTAGATAGGTCTAATGATACGAAGGCTCTGATATTTCCTAATGACTCAGGAATAAATCCTCCAAACCTATTATCTGACAAAAATAAATTTTCTAATGATTCCAAATCGCCAATTGAACTTGGAATATCACCTGTAATCTGACTAGAGAATAAGTTTAGATAGTTGAGTGTTTTCCAATTTCCAAACCAAAATGAAAGGTTGTCAGTTAAATAGTTTGAGGATAGGTCTAGACTCACAAGGTCAGTAAGATCCCAGAATTTGGAAGATATACTGGAATTTAACATGTTGGAGCTAAAGGAGACATTTCTCAAGGATTTAAGTTCACCAGAACATTCAGGTATTGCGCCTGTGAGCATGTTTTGACTCAGGTACAACGCACTCAAACTACACAATTGGCAAAGATCACGAGGGATATAACCTTCCAATATATTTTCATTAAGATATATTTCTTGAAGTTTCTCTAATTTTCCAATTGTTGTTGGGATGAGTCCTGTAAAGCTGATTTTGGGACAAATCCAAAGCCTGCAAAAATTTCAAGTTTCCAATCTCAGAAGGAATACCACCGTTAATATTGCATGACCCTGCCTTAAAGTACACCAAAAGAGTTGTTAAGCAACTCACAGCAATTACCAGCAAGCATGCATGTAGAAGCATGCAAGAACTAAGCTCTCAACAATGGCTAATCAAACAAGAAACGAAGAAGAAGACACAACACACGATATTACGTGGTTCGGGGCTATTAACCACCTATATCCACGGCTCAAGAGGCGATTTTATTCAACAACTACAACCAAGAAACGAATTACAACAGTAGACGCAAATTAGGGTTCTAAACTATACAATGCAACCTAATTTGTTATGTATTTTTGAATTGCTTGATGAATCGATGATCTCTCGCTACTGATATGTACTCCTATATATATGAAATGAAAGCCCTCAACCAATTCCAAGAATTGTTAACGAATTAACCGTCAATTTGTTGCCAAGAGATTAGGGCTACGCCAATTCCCTAAATTAGCCCCTAATTTCAGCCGAACCGCCACAGACTTCAGCCTCCCGGTTTTCATCCAATTCAACCGGTTCTGGAATAATTAAGACCGGTTCCCAGCTTCCCAACATGCATATTTGATTTACCCCATCAATTCTCCATCTAAATCTAAATGCATCAAAACTTGTAAATTTACCTGAAACAACAACACTCAATAGACCACAGTTTTCAAGTGTTTTTAACAGCAAACCAAGGTGAAATTCCAACCAACTGTATACAGTGTTTCAATTTTCTACTACTCAGTAATTTTGCAAGCATATCAGCTGGGTTGTCATCTATACCAACCTTCTTCATCTCCACTAATCCCTTTTCTATAATATCCCTCACAAAATGCAACTTCACATCTATATATTTGGACCGATTATGAAAAAATTGGTGCTTTGCAAGATGAAGTGCACTCTGGCTATCACAATATAAACTGATCTTCTCCTGATTTATCCCTAGTTCATGAGCCATTCCCTTTAATCAAACAGCCTCTTTGATAGCCTCGGTGATTGCGATAAACTCAACTTCGGTTGTAGACAATGCCACTATGGATTGATGAGTACTTTTCCAGCTCACAGCCGTTCTAAAGAATGTGAATACATATCCAGTTAGAGACCTCTTTGTGTCTACATTCCAAGCAAAATCCAAATCCACATAACCAGCCACTGCAGACTGATTTCCTTTTCCTTCTTGCTGTGTAAACATCAAGCCTAGATGACTTGTCCCTTTTATGTATCTCAGCATCCATTGTAATACCTTCAAATGCTCTTTCCGTAGATTGGACATGAACCTGCTCACAACACTCATTGCATAAGCCAAGTTAGGTCTGCTGCATATCATCAGGTACATAACACTACCTACTCCACTAGCATAGGGAATCCCTTCTATATACTTGATATCCTGTGAAGTCTTTGGTACTTGATCTTTGGAAAGCTTAGTATTCTGATTCAAGGGAGTAAGTGTAGCCTTTGCTTGATGCATACTAAACCTTTTCAACACCCTTTTCATGTAATCAGTTTGAAAAAACAGTAAGTAACCAGCCCTTCTATCTCTGATAATGTCCATCCCAAGAATCCTTTTTGCTTCACCAAGGTCCTTCATTTCAAACTGAGCACTTAATTTCCTTTTCAGGCTTTGAATCTTACTCATGCTCCTACTTGCTATGAGCATATCATTAACATAAATCAGCAAATATGCCACAACTTATTCTCCCTCTTTTTCAAAATACACACAATGATCATATGAACACTTGTGCAAACCTATTTCAGCCATGTAATCACTGAACCTCTTGTACCATTGCCTTGGACTTTGCTTACGTACATAAAGGGATCTCTGAAGAAGACATGCCTTTGACTCATTTCCAGGAAGTATGAAGCCTTGTGGTTGCTTCATGTATATTACTTTTTCCAAAAAACCATGGAGAAATGTTGTCTTG
Organism: Scutellaria barbata; assembly: GCA_028654395.1. NCBI lineage: Eukaryota > Viridiplantae > Streptophyta > Magnoliopsida > Lamiales > Lamiaceae > Scutellaria > Scutellaria barbata. The sequence continues at coordinate 6,397,006 of CM053654.1, forward strand.
ACATCTAGTTGGTGTAATTCCATATCCCATTGCACAGTTAAAGCTAATAATAACCTTATTGAGCAGTGTTTCATAACGGGAGAAAACACCTCATTGAAGTCCACACCTTCCTTTTGAGCAAAGCCTTGAGCTACAAGCCTTGCTTTATTCCTTATCTTCTCAGAACCGACAACCTCTATCTTCTTTTTATAGATCCACTTGCTACCTATAACCTTCTGATTTTGTGGCCAATTCACCAGCTTCCAAGTATTATTTTTCTTGAGTGAATTAAGCTCCTCTTCCATAGCTTTATACCATTCATCTCTTTCCTTAGAAGCCATTGCTTGGTTATAATTTTGTGGTTCTTCATACTCAAGGTCTTCTGCCACATTCAGTGCATATGATACTATATCAGCATCTCCAAAATGATTTGGTGGAGTTATTTTCCTTCTTTCTCGGTCCCTAGCCAATCTATGATGCCTCAAGTTATGAGCTGGATCATCCAAGCTTTCATCCTCAGATTGACCATCATTGTTTTCAACCTGATCATCAGCATCCTGGTCTGCATTTAATTGGTTTTCTTCTTAGTTTTGGTGATCTGCAGGAGTTGCTGGAGCATCCTGAGTAGTCTCCTCCACCTCCACTGCTATTTCCATATCTTGATTTACATTATTAGCACCTAGATAGTCCATCACTGTCTCCCTAAACACTACATCTCTGCTGGTGAAGCATTTTTGGTATCCATCCTCAAGGCACCATAGTTTGTATCCTTTAACTCCAATAGGGTAGCCAATGAATATGCACCTTAAAGCTCTAGCCTCCAACTTGTCTTGCTTAATATGAGCAAAAGAAAGACATCCAAACATCTTAAGATTAGTGTAATCAATAGGAAAGCCATACCATAGTTCATCCGGGCATTTGAAGTTGATAGCTGAGGATGGAGACTTGTTAATGAGATAAGCTGCAGTGGATACTGCTTCTCCCCAAAAGCTCTTTGGCAATTTTGCATCAAGAAGCATGCATCTAACCTTCTCCAACAACGTTCGATTCATCCTTTCCGCCACTCTGTTTTGTTGAGGATTAGAAGGAACGGTCCTATGCCTTGTGATCCCTTTGGACTTGCAAAATTCTTAAAACTCCATTGATACATATTCAAGGCCGTTTTCAGTTCTTAAGTATTTCAAAGACTTACCTGTCAAAATTTCTTGGTTTTGCAGCCAATGCTTGAAAGTAATGAAGACATCACTCTTGTTTTTTAGTGTGAACACCCATAGCTTCCTTGAGTAATCATCAATGATACTCATGAAGTATCTTGCTCCTCCATGTGTAGTACTTTAAGCTGGTCCCCATATGTCCGAATGGACATATTCCAGTATTGATTTTGCATGATGGCTTCCTGTAGGATAAGCAGCCCTTTTAGACTTTCCCATTACACACTTATCACAAGATTCCACTTCCTTTGCAATGCCTCCTCCAAGGACTCCCTTTTTGGATAACAACACCAAACCTTTATTCTTAATATGTCCGAGTCTCTTGTACCATAATTCTGAGTCTACAGAGGTCATACTTGCATGTATTTCTCCCAGCACAGTGGAGCCATAAAGAATATATAAGCCATTCTTCTTACTGCCCTTAAGCACCACCCTTCCATCTTTGGTAACTTGAATTTCTCCCTACTGCGTATTGAACTCGTATCCAGCAGTGTTCAAGGTTCCAAGTGAGATGAGATTTCTCTTCAAATCTGGAATATATCTAACTTGAGTCAGTTTCTTGATGGCTCCATCATGCATCTTGAGAGTGATTGATCCTACCCCATTTACCTTGCATGATTGATTATTACCCAACAATACTGATCCAATCGATTCCTCTTTGAATTCTGAAAACCAATCTCTTCTTGGACACATATGGAAGCTACAACCTGAATCAAGCACCCATTCCTTGGATATTTCTGCTGTTGAAATGCGCAACATCTCAGCTGATTCGTAGTTGTTATTCTCAACTACTGCAGCCTCCGGTCCCTTGGTTTGTGGCTTATTCTTGTTCTTCTCAAGACAATATTTCTTGAGATGCCCCACCTTTTGACATGAATAACACTTCCTAGTCTCCTTGAATCCTTCTCCTGATCTGCCTTCTTGTGGCTGGGAATTATGGTTTCTTTTCTTATCTTGGTTCTTCCTAGGACCCTTTACCTTGATATTAAGTCCTTCTCCCAATGGCTGGTGCTTGGTATCAGCTGCGTTTTGGAGTACCTTGGTTTTAAATGCAGCCATAACTTCATCTAAAGATAAAGCTATAAACCTACCATAGACCACAGCATCCTTGAAGGATTTCAATGATTTTGGGAGAGAGTTAAGGAGCATAAAGGTTTTATCTTCATCTTTAATCTGCTCTCCCACATTTTCGAGATCATCAAGAATTTTCACGAATTAATCCAACTTTTCTAGGATTCTTTTCTCATCTTGGATTCTAAAGTTGAGGAGCTTCTGCTTCAAATATAACTGGTTGGCCAAGGATCTAGTGAGGTATAGTGTATCCAATTTCTTCCACATTGATGCAGCTGTTGGTTCTTTATACACTTCACGCAGTGCCTTGTTGCCTAAACACAAGATCAAAGCGCTCATCGCCTTCTTGCAAATGTCAGCCTGTTTCTCAGTGTTTTCAAATGATGAACTCACCGGAGTATCGACCAGCACCATCTCCAGATTATTCTGCACCAGTAGCGCTTCTATCTGCACTTTCCATAAGTTGAAATCACCTTTTCCTATGAATTTTGGGACGTCCAACCTCATCGCAGCCATTCTTGCCGTGTTCTTGTTCCCACAGACGATGCCACACTGTTAAGCAACTCACAGTAATTACCAGCAAGCATGCATGCAGAAGCATGCAAGAACTAAGCTCTCAACAATGGCTAATCAAATAAGAAACAAAGAAGAAGACACAAAACATGATATTACGTGGTTCGGGTCTATTAACCACCTACATCCACGACCCAAGAGGTGATTTTATTCAACAATTACAACCAAGAAATGAATTACAATAGTAGACGCAAATTAGGGTTCTAAATTATACAATACAACCTAATTTTTTGTGTATTTTTGAATTGCTTGATGAATCGATGATCTCTCGCATCTGATATGTACTCCTATATATAGAAAACGAAAGCCCTCAACCAATTCCAAGAATCGTTAGCGAATTAACCGTCAATTTGTTGCCAAGAGATTAGGGCTGCGCCAAATCCCTAAATTAGCCCCTAATTTCAGCCAAACCGCCAGCAGACTTCAGCCTCCCGGTTTTCATCCAATTCGATCGATTCTGGAATAATTAAGACCGGTTCCTAGCTTCCCAACATGCATATTTGATTTACCCCATCAAGAGTAGATAAATTCCCAATAGAAGTTGGAAGAATAACATTAAGTGGATTGTCAGTTATTTCTAAGGACATCAAATTTCGACAATTAGTCAATGAAGATATAAATCTCATTTCTTGAGTCGGAGACTCTGCGCCCATCAAATTGTTTTCCCAAAATCAGAGCTTTTCTAGGCGTTGTAAATTATCGAAGTTGGGTATGGAGCCACTAAATGATTTTCTATTGAGTTCCAAGATAGTAAGCATAGAAGCATTGGCAATGGAGCTTGGAATTAAAGAATAAGTAAAGCTCTTGAAGATTGAAAAGTGAACTCCCCATGTTTGAAGGAAGACTACCAAAAAACTGGTTCTGTTGAAGTGCTATTATCTTCAATGTTGATATATTGAATATGGAAGAAAGAATTGAACCATATAAGTAAATTATTGAAGGGCAATGCAAATTCCTCCAGGGAAGCCAAGTTAACAAGCTATTATGCTAATTCACCTGCCATGTATGGACGGGTATTATCTTTTTGTTACAAATTTATTGTCCTTTAATGTTGTTTCAAATAGATAAAGAAAAAAAATTAATAAGTTCAAGGTAATGTTTGTGTGCACCAAGTGCATGGATTATGATCCATGCAATTGGGTGTGCGGGTCGGGTCGGATCGGGTTCGGTTTAACCCAGATCCACACCCATTTATTTATTTATTTATGTCATAACCTTTATGTTGTAATAATATAACATTTATGTTGTAATAGTGTATCCTTTATGTACAAATTTCATAACTTTTTCAGTGCATATATACTTTTTTCACTATAAAAATTCATGTAATATAGTCGAAACTTTTATGTTGTAATAATATAAACTTTATGTTGTAATAGTATAACCTTTATGTACAGATTTCATAATTTTTTCAGTGAATAACTTATACTTTTTTCACTATAAAAATTCAATATATCCAAAACATTTATGTTGTAATAATATAACCTTTATGTACATATTTAATAACTTTTTCAGTAAATGACTTATACTTTTTTCACTATAAAAATTCAATATATCCAAAACATTTATGTTGTAATAATATAACATTTATGTACATATTTAATAATTTTTTCAGTAAATGACTTATACTTTTTTCACTCATGCACTGCAAAAGGTTATATGCATATAACTAAAAGGTTATGTGCACAGAACTAAAAGAGTAAGTTCGTTAAACTAAAAGGTTATGCCAATATAACAACAAAACTAGAGTTTGGGTTAGGGTTTGGGCAGTGTAGGCGCGTGAGATGCACATAGGACGTGTGAAATACACTCTCGGGTAGGGTCGATCTAGTTGCATGGATTTAGGATTCGTGCACTTGGTGTATAGAAATAATTGTGTAAGTTCAATTACATATATAAAATGAGTGTAACACTCAACATTTAAGAGTTTATTACTTTTTTTGCTCTGTAATTTAGGGGGTTTGACAGTTTAGAACTTTAATTTTTCGAACTGGCAATTTAGGACTTTATCTTTTTGGCTTCGTGAATTTTACCCAATTTGAGCCTGAATTGCTTAATTGGGCTCAAATCGCACATAAATCTCACGTGAGCTTGCCAATTTGGGCTATTTGGGCCAATTTTGCTGACATGGCTTTTAAATTTTAATTTTATTTATTTATTAAATAAAAAAACCAAAATATAGCAAACTATTCATCCCTCTCACCAAATCACTATTCATCATCTTCATCGTGACCTCCCATCTCACCAAATCATTGTTCATCATCTTCATTGTGACCTCTCTCTCACCAAATCACGCCGTATCTCGTGACTTCCCTCTCACTGTTCTCTATTTACTCCAGATCTGCTACAACATTGTCGATCTACTCGCTCTGAGCACGATCACGTCGTCTCCATCTCCGAGTCCACCATCCATCTCCATTCACCAGCATAAATCTAATCTCCGTCCTTGACGCACACCCTATCTACTCACGCTGAGCAGTACCATCATCTCCGAGAGCCACCACTCATCTTCATTAGCTGGCATAAATCTAACCTGCCACCTCACTCCCCCTTTCTCTTCCAATTGCCAACCACCAGCACCTCCAATCACCGACCACCAACATCGCTTACCACCTCTCTCTCCTTTTCTCTCTCTCTCTCTCTCTCTCTCTCTCTCTCTCTCCCCCTTTCTCTTCCAATAGCCGACCACCAGCACCTCCAATCACTGACCACTCGCTCTTCTCTGTCTCTTTCTCTTCCACCCATGGTTTAAAATAACGATGTTATAACGGCCGTTACATAACGGTAACAGCCACCTCCACATCACCAATTCGGTTAAAAATGGCTAGCTACATTATTGGGCATGATATCGGCATGAAAACACCTGTAATGGTGTTACACGGCGTTATAACGAACTGTAACGATGGTATAACAGCTGTAACGGATTTTAACGTGTATAAAAACAGAAATGACGGATAGATGATTGAATTTCAACATTGTATATTCTTTTTTCGATTGAATGTAATATTCTTTATACATGTTTATTATATATGGGTATATTAATATGTATATACAGTATATTATTAGAGATAAAAATAAAGGAAGAATTGTATGTTATAATTGACAAGTGAAAGCTGTACAATGTTGAAAAACATAAAGCCGCAACATCCTACAGGTGCTCACATGTCTTATATTATCTAATATGTTTGTAGTATATTATCACATTCTTGAAAAAAAATAAAAAGCTACACAAAAGAACAAAACTTGAAATATTATCACATGTCTATTTTACCTACTATGATGATAAAATTGAAAATTATAAATTGAACCTACTAGTGCTTTGCCTCAGTCGACAACTACTACCACTCTTGAGAAATGACAAGTGTCATTTTTCACGTATTTTTGCATATGTTTATGTATTCATTTAAATATGTTAGATATATTTTTATGGTGATTTCTGGGATTATTTTTGTATAAGTTGCATTTGACGGGTTTGTGCTTGGTTTCATGAGTTTAATGAGAGAAAGGGCGAGTTTCAAGCGTAATTGATGATTCGAGAAAGGAATCATAGAGACCCGTGCTCCACAGCACAGTCAGGCCTATGCAATTGGATGTGCAGCACGGTCAGATCGTGTCTGACAGAGAGTTGAGATTGGACAATGGGGAACGACCGTGCCCGGATGAATAGCGAAATCGAGAGAAGTTTGTTTTTTTGACGTAATTTCATCTCTTACTTCATTGGGAAGACTCCCTAGGCGTTATAAATACTGACTGGGGAGAGAGAAAGGGGAGTGAGAGAAGCACCGAGAGGAGGAGAAGAAGAATTCAAGAAACCCAGGAATCACAAATCATCGTCGATAAGAGTTTTTAATCTTTCCTCTCTTGTTAGTTTTTAGTAGATATGATATTTCCAATCTTGTCTATGAGTTTGTTGATAATAATGTCTATCTAATTTTCTAGGGTTTCTAAGGCTTGTGAGTAATTTAATTCGAATCTTGATGGATCTTTAATTTCAATTCAATGTTCGTGATCATTTATCTTATTTGTGTGTTTATGAGTTGATTGTTTATTTGATTATCTGGCCAGTAATTGAGCATGTTTTGGTAATTAAATCAAAATTTGGGAGATGAGATTTAACTATGGAAAAATAAACACATGACACATAAAAATACTTAGATCGGGAGATTAAGGAATTTATGTGATGAGAAATCAATCTTGGATATTTTTGGGAGTTGTTATGTTTCAATCAGATTGAGTAGGGATGTCTCTGATGGCATAATAATCAACCGATTAACTGACTCGGGAGAGCTGTTAATTCGATATATGTGATTGCTCATATAGGATGATTGATTAATGAACTTGAATTTGTTAAAGTGATATTTTGATGAGAATTAGATGAAAGCATGTCCTAGAACCTGTCTTAGATATCTATGATTCTTGAGTGAATTTACCTACGTAATTACCTTTTTTGTTGAATTAATCTGCAATTGATGAGATTTGATTTTCCTAGATAAGATTGAGAACTGAATTTGAGTAGTTAGTTAGTGCTTAGATAGACAGTCTCTGTGGGATCGACCTTACTCACCACTTCTGCACTCTACACCGTACACTTGCGGGAGTAGCTAAAAGAAATTAGTGAACAAGAGAACTTCACCATATTTTCTTACCTCCTTTGCAAATTAGTTGAAAGAGTACGTGAAGTTGGAGGAGAGCTACCAAAAAAAAGGTAAACAAGATATTTAGTATTTGAAAGTTAAAATTTGAAGTCACCTTAAAAAAGTATCAAAGCTAGCCCTCTCCCCCCAAACTGCGACTTTTTATTTTTTTCATATTTGAAGTCATTAACAAATTTAAAGTATAAATGTGTTCTTTATTATATTTTGCATGTTGTGTGATGTAAGCAATTAAGTTACAAATAATATAGTTAGTTATTTAATTAGACAATGATATTGTTAGTTACTCACTCAAACCTTATAAAATTAAAGTATTGATATTTTTTTAATTTAATAACTAAATACAACCCATGTCTTAATTATATTAGGATCTCATAGAATTCTACTCTAATATTTTTCTTATCTTAGTTTTATTTTTCTTCTTTCTTTTTTACAAGTCAATATAGAAATGAGTAAAAATATTGAATATTTTTGAATTGTATGAAGTATAAATAAAATTAATAAAAGATTAGTATTACATCAAGTTGGTTTATAAAAATATGGTTATTAGATATTGATTCTTTTTTATGTGACATGTATGGTTGAAGTTACTAATTTTATAATATTTATAGGATGGCCCCCAAACGTAATATTGGTTGGGATTTTTGTACTCCTATCGATGATTGTAATTGATACATAAAATATAACTATTGTAGCAAAATTATAACCGGTGGAATTACAAGAGTAAAAGAACATATTGCACATGTTTCCGAAAATGTAGGTAGATGTGCTAAGTCTTAAAAAAAAGCAACTACAATGATTCAAAAACATATTCAAGAATCCAAAGTTGCAAAAGCTTCATTAAAAAAGAAAAAGAAAGCAATAATCAGGACAATTCGGGAAAAAACCAGAAAAGAGGGTTTCGTTGACATCGAGGATGCATTTAACAATGAATATATCAATCAAGAGAGATTATCACAGAGGGATGAATTGAAGCAATTGAGGAATGTCATGAGAGAAAGCCGCAGAATGGCTAATCATAAGGATGATATACGTAGACGATTTCCAGATGGTATATTACATTTATCATTTTAATACATATTTATCCATTTATATTATATATCAAATGTTTATATTTTTTATTCAGGGCATTCTGGTGTCGGAGCATCGCAATCCACATCAGGTGTAAAACGAGGAATATTTTGCAGTTCTAGTGTTGGAGAAGCACCTAATAAGTCTTCAAACGGGATTGATTCTTACATGCTCCCATCAAAACAAAAAAAGTATCAAGAATTGGTTTGCTCCCATTTCAAAATGGTTTGTGTTTAATGTTATTCCATTTAATTGCTGCTGATAGTGGACCATATTACCAATCTACCATAAATACAATTGTTGAGGCTAGGCCAGGAAGTAAAAGACCTTCGGGTTACCAAATAGGTGGACCTTATCTTGATGATAAGATATCTGAAATTGAAGGTTATATATCAACATTGAAGTCTAAGTGGCTAGAATATGGTTGTACAATCATGTATGACGGGTGGAGTACTAAAAACAAACATCCCACAATCAATTTTATGATATATTATGATCGAGCAATGCTATATCATACTTTAATAGACTGCACTAACAAAAGAAATACAACTGATTTTCTTTTATCTCTAATGAATAAAGTTATTGATGAAGTAGGGGAGCAAAATGTTGTCCAAGTTGTTACAGATAGTGAAGCCGCGAACAAAGCTACTGGAGAAAAATTGATGTTAGAAAGACCACATATATTTTGGTCACCTTGTACTGCACATTGCATCGATTTGATGTTAGAAGATATTGGAAAGATGACAAAAGTTAAAAAAGTATAGAGAAGGTGAGAAAGAGCACAAGTTTCATTTACAGTAGTGATAAACTTGTTAATCTCATGAGATCATACACCGCAAATAGAGAATTGCTAACGCCAGGGATTACTAGATTTGCAATAGAATTTATTGTCATTGAAAGTTTTGTTCGGTATAGTGTGGAGTTGAAGAAAATGTGTACAACCACTGAGTGGGAAACATTCAATAATACAAGTTCGAAAAGAAGAAAGGAGGCTGAAAATGTTTCAACTATTATAATGGATGCGAGATTTTGGAAGAGAGCCAAAGAAATTTCTTTGGTGATGGAACCACTAATAAAGGTGCTCAAATTGTGGATCAAGATAAGAAACCAACATTAGTTGTTGTTTATGAAGCAATGGACAAGGTCAAACTAGCAATAAAAGAGGTTGCTAAAGATTTGCAAGTTTATTGGGAGGTGATAGATGAGAGGTGGTACAAACAATTACATCAACATTTGCATGCTGCAGGTAATTTGCAGCTTTATTTAAATCTTAAATCATATTTTTTAATATATTTAAGTTCATTCATTTATTAATTTTTGAAAATATTTATCAACATGTTTTTTGAACCCATCGCTTCAATATTCTGGCACTTGCGTATATACCGATGAGGTTAGAAAAGGTTTGAAAACTATAATTAAAAGACTTGAACCAAATGTGGATGCACAAGCACAAGCACAAGCAATGAATAGGGTATATCATCTTGAAAACTATTAAAAATTATATATATTTTTGAACTTTCAACTAATATATCTATTAATTATTTTAAATTAAGTTGTTTTTTAATAAACATGGAGAGTTTGGATCTACACTTGCAGAAAGAGCCGTGAAAACAACACTTCCAGGTTTATTATATTCTTATGTTTTGAACTAAAATTAAATAACCTTATGTAAAAAAAATATGTTATAATTTTATATTTATGTCAATTGAATGGTGGTTAAATTATGGTGAAGATGCTCCTCATTTGAGAAAAATTACGGTCAAAGTTCTAAGTCAAACATGTTCATCATCTGGTTGTGAGAGAAATTGGAGTACATGGTCATTGATTCATACGAAGATCCTCAATCGATTAGCTGTTGCTAAGTTGCATAATTAGTTTTTGTCCACTACAATATGCGACTAAGAGTGAGGAACTTGATGTATAAAAGGGAAGAAGATGATTATTATAGTCCCATTGATCTTAATCATATGTTTGATGATCATGATATTTTGGATGAATGGACTTGAGAGAATGAACCAACTGCATTATGACATGATGACATGCAATGGTTAGATGAAGATAGTCATAGAGATGAACCAGAAGCTGAAGGTCATACTCAAAGGCACGCATTTAAGAGAAATATATCGCAACCTTTAATAAAAAAAAGAAAAAATATTGCATCACTCAGGGATACTGATTGTACTAGTGATGATAGCAGTGACTATGATGCGGATGATGATGGTGACAATGATGGGGATGATGGTGATCAGATGCACACTGATAGAAGTGCTTGAACAAGGAATGTTCAACATGATAGTGACATGTCTTGGGCACAAGGAAAAGAGAACTATTATGCCACTCAAGACACTGATCATGGATATTGTCCGAGGATAGAAGAACAACGTCGGTTTTTGGCAGGCTTGTAAGACTTCTCGAGTGGCACCGATCAATTATATTCTAGTGGAACTTCTAGACGATATGAAAATGTGGATCACTAAATGCAAAGTCTTGGGTTAGGAGGGTATACTTATGATTATGGTCCTCAGAATATAGGGTATAGCACTGGTTCGGTTGAAGCTCGACAACCTAGTCACGGATTTGGATCATCTAGTTATACTAGTGGGAGACATAGCGTGAGCTTATTTCCTACTAGTGCTGGATACCATGATCATCATTATGGACCTTCTATCAGTATAGGATATCAAGGATTTAGATATTATCATCATGATCAAGAATTACCGTCATAGACAAGTTCAACACGATATGTTAATCGAGATTTAGCCAATGCATATCATGAGTATCCACGTGAACAGTTTATGCCTCGTCTAACTCATTATGATTATGCACATTTTCCTATTCATCCTAAAAGGGAAGATAATGATGACTTTGAACCACTTCGACATTCCACGTGGTACTAATAATGTATGTAATTGTATGTTTTATATGTTAATTCTAGTTATAATATTATTTTTATGTTAATTTAGTAAAAACATATATATATATATATATATATATATATATATAATTAATTTTCTTGAAGTTTTAGGCTATTTTTGAGTTTTTCCAATAAATTATCCGTTACAGCTGCGAAATCTCCGTGAAATTGCAATGTAACCTTAACGATGATCACCAAGACAATGATCGCCACCATTATTTTGAACCATGACCGCAACAACATCAACATAAGAAAGTAGATGTTGGTGACCTTTTCAAAATGGGATCTTATACTTATAAAGATATAAAGGCTGCTGAGTAGAGAAATGATGACGAAAGAGTTGCTGAGAAGAGAAAATGAGAAGAAGAAGAAGCAGCTTACATAGATAGGCTATGGGTTGATGTTAAGGGGAAAACATCAATAATGAAAAGTGTTGATCAAACACTAGCTATCTCTCCACCTCAAGATCTTCCATGCATGGATCTAGCTAATGTTTCAACAGAGATTTCAATTTCTGGACCAAAAACCTTATAAGTTATACATAGGACATAGAGATCCTCAACAAATTTATCTTATCCACTCACATAAATCTATCCATTAAAGAAATCACTATGTTCAAAAGATCAGATTACTTTAGGTACTTTAAACATCTATGCAAATAGGAATCCTTTGAGAAGTTCGACAACTGCAAGAATGCCATAAGGTTTTATGAATAGTTGGCAAGAGATGGAGAATTGGTAACTCAGAAGGACTTGATAAAAAAGGTCAAGAAAGGAAATCAGATTCCTTTTTGTTAAGACTTTTGGTTAAGATGGATTCAAGAATCAAAGGATAAAGAGCAAACTTGAAGAACTTATGTTAAATCCATAGAGAATTGGTGGAAGGGAACCAAATATGAGAAGGTTGCAATTGAAAGATCAACAAAGAGGTCTCTCTTTCCACCACGACACTAGGATGCTCCAAGAAGTTTAAAGACTGGAGGATACAGCAATGGAGCTTACAACGTCGTTGCATAATTTATATTTTATCTTGTAAGCTTATTTTATGTTTTTCTTCATAAGCTTATTTTATGTTTTTCTTCACAATCAATCTTCTGTAACTTGTACTCTACCATTTTTCAAATTATAATGAAACAAGTTACCTTCTTCTCTAAAAAAAAAAGTTCACTTCTTGTGATCTTACTGCATGATTAGAATAATTATTCTTTTGTATCTGTCAAGATCAAATAGCTCTAATACACAAATTTTGAATCCAGGATTAAGATTTTATTTTCAGAATCTATATTGCTTTAATACCCTATATTTACCTTTTCACAAGATTCTTTTTACCAGAATTGATGGGACATCTATAAAGATTAAGTATGCTTCTAATACTTTTTATCTTTCGCAATGAACTGCATAATGTAATGGTTTTGTCATCATCAAAATGGGGAATTGTTCGGAAATTGATGTTTAGATTTTGATGAGAAAACATAAGTTTAATTGAAAATTAGAGTACCCCATTTTTTCACGATAGATTTTGATGAGAAAACATAAGTTTAATTGAAAATTAGAGTACCCCATTTTTTCACGATGTATAAGTGAAATTAGTATAGGTTTTAAGACCTTAGTATAGGTTGAAGAATGAAGCTAAGCAAGTCAAAAGCTCGTTGCATGCTGTATGAAAACAGTGTTGCAAGGTGCTATGAATAGACACTGCTATAAGTTGGGAAGATACAACACTGTAAGTTGACTTCTGAAGACTTGTTCCACAAAGATTCAGTTGGCTGCTACACTCATTTGCCTTAGACAAAAACAACAACAATCAACATGCTGACAATCCACTATTGTAGTATGAGAAAGATCAATATTAGTCTGAGAATTAATCTTTACGACGTTCCACCGACTGCCACCTCTTTTTTCTGTCGCCACCTGCCATTATGTCTCGAAGTTAGGCTTCGCTTGGATTGAGCCGACGTGGTGGTAAACCCTATATCAGCATGAAAGGGAAATAAATTATTTTATTATTTTTATTTGAAAAATAAACAAAATTTAAAATTTTAATCCACATGGAAAAAATTTTATATTAAAAATGCCACAAGTGTTAAATAAATGCCATATCAGCAAAATTGGCCTGAACAGCCGGAACCAAATAGCTCACGTGCGATTTGAGCCCAATTAAGCAATTTGGGATCAAATTGGGCAAAATTCGCGTAACCCGAAAAGATAAAATCCTAAATTGCGGGGTAAAAAAGTAATAAACTCAACATTTAATTAACATAATAAATGTATTGAGGTGCACGACCTCCAAATTGAGGCTTTTGGTGATCTAAAAATGACGTGGCGATACGGTCAAGCAATCAGAATTTGACACATGTCGTCACGTCACTTCTATGTATCCGAAAATCCCAATTCAACGAAATTGAATTGAAAGTGGATAGATTCTTAATTGTTGGGTTAAAATTGAAAATCGTGACAATTGTTAAAGCAAAATTGGAAGATACCATATAAACGGGTAATGATGTTAAAATAATTCTCTTGCCTAAAAATATTAAAATTGAGTTGAGGCTACCTAGCTAATTTTTCTCTCACCAGTGATGAGTCAATGTTCTTAATTAAAAAGAATGTCTCCAAAATTTTACAAGATCACAATGGAATGATGTACAAGTTTATAAAGTTACCTGTTAACCTATTGTAAGGTTTCCCACTTGCTTCGGTATGGGACCTGTATTAGGAAAAGAGAAACGCCTTTTAGGTTTACAAAATGCTGAAACTATTCGACCAAAGTGAGAAGTGTTTAGAATTTATATCAATTGCTATATTGCGGATATTATTACATATAAAACGTTATATATTATATTATATATAAAACGTTGTAACAACAAAATGTTGTAGAAAAACATCAATAATATATTAGGAACCGCAATTAAGTTCTTTTATTTAAATAATAATTCTTTTTTTCTTTTTTTTGACAACTTCTTGTCAGTTTATGTTTTCAATTTCAACGACACATCATAAAAATTGATTTTTTTCTCAACAACATTTGTAATCATAAAAAATCACTTCAAAAATATTTTGATATGTCGTTATTTATATATATTTTATCATCACAATTATCCTTGATTATTGTTCATTTGTACTTTAATTGATTGAATTATTATTATTATTATTTGTAGAAATGGCTTGTAGTGGGCTTTGAAGCAAATTGGGCTTAAAAGACTGTATTTTGACTTAAATTGTGAAGATGAGCTCATGGGTTAAAAGAGATATATCAGTTGAATCAACTGATGGTGAAGGAAGACCTAATAAGAGTTCATTCCAAATGGGATTAGTCTTGCAATTGAATGTCAGTGCCCATGAATCGAAGTCTCGTAAAATTATTTTCTCTCTTATTTATTTTCATTGTTCGTTGCTAGTTGATTCTTATTTTTAATTGATAGCTTAATTTAGTTTAGGTCAATTATTAGATATTTAAAAAAAAAATTCTACTCAAAGAGAATTAATCAATGTTCCCTGAAGATCGATCCTACTTACAGTTATAAGTAGTTGTTATTTAAGAGTAGGTTAACTTATTTTGTTGGTTTGACACCCCATTATATTCCTTTTTTTTTTTTGGTTGGGGGGTGGGTGGGGCTGAGAATCATAATTTATTCCATTATGGAAATTAGTAATTAAATACTCATTGGAATTCTTTTAGCTATTACTATTGATTTATTTTACATCCGTGATCAATAATTAAGTTTATCTGTTAGCTTGAGATGAATTTTGTTTATTGATTTGCAAACTCTGTCACTTTCACTTTGTCAAGTGGTATATATTAATTGATGAATAATCTTCTTTTTTATAATTTTGAAGATATACTTAAAATTAAACTAAGAATAACGAATAAATTAGATGAGAAATATGCTTGAAAGTACAGAAAAAAATAGATTAATTAAAAGAGAAAAAAAGATATCATACCTGTGAAACTGTTTGTCGCCATAATTAAGCTTCGTCAAACTCCCGATTTCACCAGGAATGCTTCCATTCAAAGAGTTCTCAGACAATTGTTTCTCCTCCAGCTCCCCGCACCTGTTTATATTCGCTGGAATTTCCCCATAAAGTTTGTTGCTCGATAGATCAATTCTTTTTAGTTTGGAACTATTATTACTACATTTATCATTTGGTATAGAGCCTGTAAACTGATTACCTCCTAAGTACTGTACACTATTTCCAGGTGAGTAAAATTGCCAATCTCACCTGGAATAGTTCCTTCAAGAAGATGGTACCCAATATCCAAAGTCTTTAACTTTGAGATATTGAATATCGAATGTGGAATTTTTCCAGAAAAGTTGTTATAAATCAGAATTTTATGTTGAAGTTCATACATGGCTCCTAACCACAACGGCATGTCTCCCCACAAGTAATTAACTCCCACGTTTATCTCCTTTAAACCACGTAAAAATCAGACAGCTCAGATGGTATTGTACCTGTGAAATTGTTGTGGCTGATGTTTAAAGATTGAAGAAACGTTAAGTTTGCAAGGTAGGGAGTGATGGGATCCTACAAGTTCAAGACCCGAAACACTTAGGGCAGTGACCCTATGGGGTTTGGTACTGCAAGAGATGCCACTCCAAGAACATATGGATGTGTTGGTAGACCAATTGACCAAATTGCCATTGGGATCTGAAGTGATAGTGTTTTTTGAATGCAAGTAATGCTTGTTCATCAGTTGTAAAGCCATTGAACCAAACTTGGCCCTAGGGCACTATTATTAGAAAGCCCAGATATCAAGTATGGATAATTCAAATTTCATTCAAGTAAAAAAAAAGGAATCAAAATGTTTCAAATCAACTTTGACATAATTACTAAAAGCTTATTTTAACTCGATTTAACTTTTATACACATATTAACAAATTGTTATGAGATATGAAATTCAGCTAGTAAAATAATTTAACTACATTAAATTTGAAATAAAGTATGAATGGATTGCAGTGATAAGCAAATCGCTAGCAATCCACTATCAATCTCTTTGCAAAGCTAGTTCAAACTTTAAAGTTAATAAAAAAGTATAGCAAGTTGGGATATATTTGACAAAAATCATCTAATTTCGAACAATAATGCATTGAACTCATCCTTCACCATATTGTTTGAATCCAAATGTGGATTTGCCAATTTGGATCATTTTTGGGTTACTCAATTCCAATTCAAGAAAAGCCAGCCAGATTAATTTCGAAAAGCCCAAATTTCTCGGCCCATTAGTCTCATATGAAGAAGAATTTCCATCTCCATTTAGGCTTTGCTATATTAAGCCTCTTGGGCCAGAAAGAGACATCTTCTTTTGGGCCATACGATAAAAAAAAATAAGTAAATTTGAATCCAATTATCATAATATGTAGTTGAAATATTACATAAATTTATTAATTTAGTTGATAAGCAAATGAGCTGATTGTAACTTTCACATAGTTAAAGGTCAATATTATTTAACCAAATCAAGAAAGGGTGATAAATATAAGAGTAAACTACTTTTTTGCCCCGTAAATTAGGTGGTCTGGCATTTTCGAACACTTTTATTTCGGGCTGGCTAATTTGAACACTATTTTACAAAAAATGGCAATTTATGCCCAATTTCAGCCCCAATTGCTTAATTGGGCTGAAATTGCACGTGATTTGCACTTGTGGGCTTAATTTAGGGCTATGCGGGCCAAAATCGAAAACGCTGGACATTTTCAAATACGTGGCATCCATCATGGAAGACACTTCTCCACCTCAAATAAGAATTGGGATTCAGGAACCCTAATTCCAAAAATCCCCAAAATCCAACTCCCAATCGTAAAAGGAAACGAACCCTAATTAGCTAGGACAACAATCACGCCACCAGCAAAGCACGATATTTTCAAACCCAAACCTGTTGAATAAGTGACACCCTGGTCTGAACTACGCATCATCTTTGATCTGAAGATGGTGAAAAAACTCGACAAGAAGCTAATGCATTTCCCACCTCCCAAATATGGTTAGTTATTGTCGATCCTCTCTCTACTATTAAAGTTTCTCTTTTTTTGACTTGTTATATATGCTGGACATTATGAGGGGGGGCTTTTCCAAACATGTGGGGTAGGATATAGTTGTCTTTATTGTGTTTTGTGTTGGTTGGTGTGGGTGGGATTTCTTTATTATGTTGGAGGATGGGTGGGGGTGAGATTTTGTGGTCCTCAGTGGTCCACATAGACCAAAATTAAGGCCTTTATTTTTCTGCAGGTTATATAATACTGATTTTATTTTATATGTTTTTTGTATTCCAAAGTATGGGCCCACATAAATACTAAGAGTATATGAATTATCAGATCCTATATGCTACAAGTTATATGAATTATCAGATCCTATATGCTACAAGTTAGGCCACTGTGGGCTTTGTTTAATGGAGAAATTTATATTATGTTTAAAGTTAATTAATTATTGTGTTATATTTTGTAAATTGGCAGACAACAAACATCAATTTGTCACTCTTGTCATTCACTTTAGCAGTGAGTTTATTACTTCTAATAAATGTGAATATAGGGGTGGAACCTTTATGAACTACGATTATGTAGAAGCTGGAAATGTGTGCCTAGAGGATTTGCAAAGGTGGACTGAGGTTGAGTTAGGAGAATGGGATAGGAGGTTCTACTTCATTCAAAAAAATGGTTTTAGACTTTTACATAGTGATGCATTATTTAATGAAATTGCTTTAAAACATGTTTATGTTAAGTCTTTTCATGTGTATGTTGAAAAGTTTGACAAGGTTGTTGGTGATGAGGTAGATGAGGTGATAGGAAATGACTTTCTTGAGGGCATGGGAGTTGATAAATTTTTGAATGATCATGTAGATGAGTTTATGCATGAATTGGACTGTGATGATGATATAGGTAATGAATCTGATGATAATGTAATGAATGAGTCTAATTATGGCATGAATATAGAGCATGAATCTGATGGAAGTCCAGAACATGAACATTGTGGGGTGGATGTTGGTGGGCCTGAATTAGGAGGGCTAGATGTTGGGAAAACTGAACTAGGGGGGATCTACACAGTGACTGTGATGTAGTTCATACAGGGTTCACTTTGATGAATACAAAGACAGTGATGGTGATGAAAGTAATGTTAATTTTTCTGTTTTTTAACTATGACTGTGTATATGATCCTATATTTACTATGGGGTTATCTTTTAGTAATATGGAGGATTTTAAGAGGGCAGTTGACTCATATGCAGTTAAAACACATAGGTCCTTGAAGATTACTAAGAGTGATCCCACTAGATGCTATGCTAGGTGTGTTGTGGATACATGCAAGTGGAGGGTGAATTTAGTAAAAGTTCCAGATGAGAGGTCCTTCAGGGTTAGATTGGTGGCTGATGTACACACTTGTCCTACTACGAGGAATGTTAGAAATGTTAGGAGTAAGTGGTTGAGTGAGAGATTTGGGAGAAAATTCATTAGTGATCCAAAAAGGAGGGTGCAGGGCTTTAGGCAAGACATTATTGAAGAGATGCAGTGTGTCTAGGGATTGTGCTTATAGAGCAAGGAGGAGGGCTGTTAAAATGATAGGGGGGATCCAGGCAAGAAATATGCCAAGCTTTGGGATTATGCTGAGGAGTTGAGGAGAAGTAATCCTGCCTCAACTGTAATATTAGGGACTAAAGAGGATGATGATGGATATGAGAGATTTAGCAGATTTTATATCTGTCTAGAAGCATTGAAGGAGGGGTTTCACAGGGGTTGTAGACCTATAATAGGGGTATATGGCTATTTTTTAAAAGGTCCACGTAAAGGAATGCTCTTATCTGCTGTGGGTATAGATTCTAACAATAGCATATATCATATAGCTTGGACAGTTGTGTGTAAGGAGAATGGTGAGATATGGGATTGGTTCTTGAGAATTTTGAAGATTGACTTGTCCATATACAAGGATTATGAGATGACATTTATTAGTGATAAACAGAAGGGGCTAGTGCAAGCATTTGGTGAAGTTTTTCCAGGTTCTTCTCACAGATTTTGTGTGAGGCACTTGCACCAGAATTTTCAGGTTGCAGGCTTTAGGGGTGCAGAACTGAAAAATGCACTATGGAATGCTGCATGTACCAGCACTGTTGGTGAGTTCAAACTAGCAATGACAGCTTTGAAAAGGCTGAATGAGGGTGCTTGGAGGTGGCTGAATGAGAAGTCCCCAGTGGAGTGGAGTAAGTCATATTTTTCTGAATTTCCCAAGTGTTATATGCTCCTAAATAATGGGTGTGAGGTCTTCAATAAATATATTCTTGAAGCAAGGGAACTCCCTATTTTATCTATGCTTAAGTGGATTAGGGAGTGGGTGATGAAAACATTAAACTACAGTAGAGAGAGGGCAGAAAATAAGTGGAAGGGATTTCTATGCCCAAGAATTGAACAGATGATCTAGAAGACTTCTGCAAAGGTGAGTGATTGTATACCAATCAAAGGGGCTAGAAGTCATTACCAAATTAAGTGTTATGATGGAAGTCAATACACAGTTGATCTGAACACTATGGATTGCAGTTGTAGGATATGGGGTCTGAGTGGGGTTCCTTGCAAACATGCATTATGTGCATTGTATAATGAGGGTGCAAATCCAGAAGATTATGTTGACTTGCAGTATACAGTTGATGTGTATAGGATGGTGTATGAGTCATCTATAAGAGGCATTAATGGGCAGGCAGAATGGATGGAGACTGGAATGACACCACCTCTACCTCCAATTTTTCTTATCAAATCCAGTTGGACGACCTCCTAAAAGAAGAAATAAGGAGGTTGGGGAGATAAGGAGTAAGAAAAAACATGAGGTGTTAAGAAACTGAAAAGGCAACAGATGAAGTATACATGCAAGAAGTGCAAAGGAGAGGGGCACAATGTGAGATCATGTCCTCAATACAAGGATCAACAGGTCATTGTCTTCTTTCATTCAGATTCTGTCCATTGGCCTTAAGATAGTATATATGATCCTATAATATTTGCCACTTTCTCATTGTTGCAGGACTTTCAAGAAGATTGTGCCTCTGAGGAGGATTTTGTGGAAGGAGATCAAACTGCTGAGGACTTCAATCTGCAAGATGAAGTAAGTGAAAGCTTGACTAAGTTTATCATCATTGAGTTAATTGATGCTTTGCAAATTGACCAAGTGTTGAGGACTTGAATCTGCAAAATGAGGTAAGTACTTCTAAACTGATTGTGGATGATTGTTAACTAATGAAGTCATGTGACCAATTTTATCTATGTTTAATGAGGCTTCTGAAACAGGACTTGAGTCTGCAGCAGCCCCAAATCCAAGTTCACCAAGCCATTGCAACATAGGGATCTCAGGTCAAAGGTCCTTCAATATACGAGCAACTTCAACAGGGACAACCAAGTGGAAGACCAAGAGGACCTTTAAGTGATGACAAGAAGTTTGTCACACTTTCAGAGCTGATCTAAAAAAAGCAACAAAGAAATAGATGTGCAGGGTTTTTTGATGAATTTTTTTTTTAAATTCAGGCTACAATTTGGTTATGGTCTTTTTCCCATTTTGTGGATGATTGTGTATAATGACACTCATAACACAATTCTAGCTGGTGCAAGCATTTTGGTACATGTAAGCAAGTGTAAAAGCCATTATCAATTGCTTAAGACATGTTCATTTCTCAATTTCTAGATTCTGAAATTTTAGAATGTGTATATTAACTTCCAATTTCCAGATTCTCAATTGCAAAAATAGGGTATATTCCAACATAATGTGATTGCAAAATAAACAGCCAATGTGGATTGCAAAATAAATAACATTCAATATTGAACATAAACCAATTCATCCAGGGTCTTCATACATGATTACTGCAACAAAAATTACTCTAAATCATCCTCCAACAACAAAGCAAATACAGGGTACACATTTAAAACACACTAAACCACACCCAACCCCAAAAGCTGCAGATTACAGGAATTGAAAGCAACAATTTCAATAGCATTCTATTACGCAATTTCAATTTGTTGATCTCCTCAACCATGTTGTCAATTTCATTCTTCAAGCTTGTGTTTTCATTCTCCATTGCATTCATTCTTCTCAACAAACCAGGTATCAAACTTCTTGATCTACCACACATTGGGGGGTCCTCCCACGCAAAAAACCACACCCACCTTTCTGCAAAATAATCAAAATAGGATACATTTAACAGATTATTTCATTCAACATATTTCATTTCAAAAATTAAGTTAAACATCATACATTTCATTTAAAGCTATGTAGTTACTTACATTGTAGTGGAAACAATAATTGAACCTTCTTCCAGGGTTTTCATTACTCCAAGAAGTGCGAATGGCAGCTCTAATTCCACAATTGCAGACCATATCTCCTATTTTATATGACATTTTCCAGTTGTTCACAAATTTTGGGCGTGGAAGCTGTGTTAAACCAGTGTAAAACGTAGTGGTCAATTTTTAACAAATACAGTTCATGATCAACAAATCATCCTCAAAATCGTAGTTTTTTTCTTTCAAGGGGTCGAATTGGAATTCTTAAATAGATGAAAACATAAACGCTATAAAACCCCCAATACTTATCGCGATGAGAGATTACCTGGGGGAGTTTCACCTATTCACCTGGATGGATGAGAGATTACCTTGTGGCCGTAGCTAATTAGGGAGCAACTTTGTGGAATGGGTGTTAAGATTCTTTTGATTCTCAATTGGGGATTTAGGGTTTCCAACGGGAAAATCGAATTTATTAACTGGGAGATGAAATTCTTTTTTTAAATGCCACGTATTTAAAAATGTCCAGCGTGTCCGATTTTGGCCCATACAGCCCTAAATTAAGCCCACACGTGCAAATCACGTGCAATTTCAGCCCAATTAAGCAATTCGGATTGAAATTGGGCATAAATTGCCATTTTTTGTAAAATAGTGTCCAAATCGGCCTGCCCAAAACAAAGTGTCTGAAAATGCCAGACCACCTAATTTACGGGGCAAAAAAAATAGTTTACTCTAAATATAATTCATCCATCATTAATTCATAGATCATATTGGTTGGTATGAAGATGTCAACTTGTGTTTTCTTATTTCTTATTTTTAAACCATACAAATTTTTTTTGTCTCATCGAGAAGGCCAACTACTACATTATATAAATGTTTTCTTTTTAATATTTTTTAACTTTTTATAAAAAGCCTCAATCGTAAATGAAAAAATGAACTGAACCAACTAAATCAGTTCATTCGGTTGAGAAAATAGAAACAAAAATTTTATTCAATTAATTAATATTTTATTTCATTTATTTTAATATTTTAATTATATATATTATTTACTGTAGATTAAAAAAATTAGTAGGCTACTTATTATTTATCAGTATTTATATAATATTTATATTGTTCATATAGGATTTGTAATAAGTTATTATCTTTTAAAATTCAGTATATTATTTACCAAATGATCTCTCTATCTTTGGTTAAAGAATATCAGTTGAGACGACAACAGATTGTTTTGGTTTTGGTTTTGGTATTCAGAAGCATTCCGATCTTCACTCAGCAACAGTGTGACATTGATCATTACTCACTGATTCGATATTTTTCTTTAAATCACACTTCATTGTACATGTTGGTCCTTCTCAAAACATCTCCATTGTATATGCTTTTAAAGAAGTTGTTTGTTGAGAAATGAAATGCTTAGCATTCTAATCTAACTCTACTTTATCATTTGAACCTAATTGCTATATTCTGAAAATATGTTCTAATTATTTGAGTCAATAGCAATGTTCTCGCAATTCGATCACTATAGGTTGATTATGCTCTCTACCAAATGAAACATATATGTAATACCCCATTTTCAAGAAAACCTGCATTTGCATATTTTATGAAAAAAAACTAGTGTATTTATGAATGTTTTAAGTGTGAGCTCTTATATTGCTTAAAATTATGATTTACGTATTATGTTATGTTTGATGATTTTAAAGATTTAATGACATATATTTCTTTTTAGTTTTTAAGGATTTCTACAAGATTGCTCACGGAGAAAACCAAGCTCGATTTCAACTCACTCGATACACATGAATGGAAGTCAAAAGATGAAATAATAGATAAGTTTAGATGAATTAAAACGATATTAAGTTTAGATCGATGCTAAACTTACTCGTTTGTGTTATGAATGTCTTTATTTTATGAAATTTTACGTATGATCTACATATATGATTTTATGTGATAAATCATTTTACTTGAACTTACATTTATACATCATAATGTACATCAAAATATCTTTTATAAACCCTAAAAAATAGTATGTAATTTTCAAAATACGTAAAATGAAAATTGTATTTTCTTTTATAATGAAAGTTATTTAGTAACTAAAATTTTATATAAAATTAAATATGTTGGTAGCATTTTTTTAAAATTCTCTCCTCATGATAATAAACACACATATATATATGAGTGTAGAATTTATTTATGTATATAATCAAAGAAAATAAAAAAAGAAACAAAAAGGGATAATAAACTAAGTATATATGTATAAATATCACATTATGGTGACTAATCTATATAAATGACACCTCCTACTTCACTTTCTACATCTCCTACTAAACCTTCTACTTCATATCATGCTACTTATCTGTACATAAAATTGAAAGTAAAAGGAGAGAAATGAACAACCTATCTTAGAAGAAAAAGAAAACAATAATAAAATAAAGCACACACTTTTCTGCTTGATCTTTTAGAGGTATTTTACTAAAATTCTCTCAACTATTTCATTAAATTATGATATTTCATGACTTATAGCATATATTAGAAGGTCCAAAGATGTTCTTTGGCATTAGGTTTAGGATTTTATGTATTTAATTTGCTTGAATATGCAAAATGGTGCATGTGTTATAAGATGATATCTGCAGGTCTGTTCTGAGAAATTCGTAAGCCTATAGAAATTTATTTTGCCTAAACCCTTTTGTTGAGTTCTTATATATGAAGTGAGAACATATCTGTTAAATTTTAGAATATTTGGACATAAATTCGATTTACTATGATTTTTCAAATATAGCCCTGTTCTGTGACAGATTTGCTATTTTTTTATGTCTAAGTAAAACCTTTCTCTTGAGTTTTGGGCTTTGAGTTCACATGTGATATTTTAGTATGTTGTAGTACAGACCCTTAAGGATGTTTATTAATTTACCTTGTAAATGTTGAAGCCTTGTACAATTTATGAAGATTTTTGCAAGAAAACATGTTTTCAGGAGACATGGTGTCCTGTTTTCAGCAACTTTTAAAATACATAACTAATTATGTGAAACTTATTTTTAGTTGATATTTTTATATGTTATACTTTTGTATGTTTTCTTACTTCTGTGAAAATATGAAAGATTTTCATAAATCCCATAATGTTTGATAAATTCTTCAATATAGAATGATTTTGAGTTGAAATTGAACTGAAAAACTAGTTTGTAGAATTAATTTTATTTATATATGTAGAGTGTGAAAAATTGTGAATTTACAGAATATGATATCTAACACTATTATGTGATTATATAAATATTCTTGTGATTTTATGTGATAAATCATTTTACTTGAACACACATTTATGCATCATAATGTACATCAAAATATCTATTAAAAACTCTAAAAAATAGTATGTAATTTTGAAAATACATAAAATGAAAATTGTATTTTCTTTTATAACGAAAGTTATTTAGTAACTAAAATTTTATATAAAATTAAATATGTTGGTAGCATTTTTTTAAATTCTCTCTTCATGATAATAGACACATATATATACATATATATATATGAGTGTCGAATTTATGCATATATATAATCAAAGAAAATAAAAAGAGAAATAAAAAGGGATAATAAACTATGTTTATTTGTTTATGTTGGGATTTCAGTATTTAGATTTTGATGAGACAAACCAACATTGTAATAGGAAGTTAGAGTACCCCATTTTTCACAGTGTTTAAGTAAAATCATATAGACTAGGATTGAGTTTGTAAGATAAATTTTCTGAAAGATGGAGGATCTCAACAAAGTCGTGTTGTATCAAGAAGAAAAGGTTTGAAGACGCTGCAAGTAGAAGTTACAGCAACGCTGCAAGCAGAAGTTACAACGACACTGCAAGAATAAGTTACAGCAGTACGGTAAGTTAGAGGTGCTGCAAGAAGGTCCAGGATACAAAGCAAAAATCAAAACTTGCTGCATACTCCAACAAATCTCGAACACAACAATAGAAACAACGTCCTGCAATTTAAAGAAGTATAAATGCAGTACGAGGAATAATGATCAAAATAAGTTAAAAAAGAGCCGGTTGAGATAAGATCAAAGTTGAGTTGCAGAGCCAATACAGAGATGAAATGTGGCCTGACAAATTGCATAAAGCTACAAGCCGCAACCACCGCATTGAATGCACTGAGAATATAAGTCAAGAAGTATTAAATGCGAGCCATGCCTTTGATCAGAACTCCAATTTCAAATGACAGATATCTACTTCAATCGATATCTTTCTACGAGTATAAATAGAAGTAGAGATGCACTGAAGCTAACTACTGAAACATTTACGCTCAAAAAGGTTAAGCAGTATCAAGCTATACTCTCAAGCATACTTACAAGTTTCAATCACTCGACCTAAGTGAAGTGAACAAGCCTTAACTTCAAAGATCCAAAAAGGACTCAGAAGTTTACTTCGCTGCACCAGTTGAAGATATAACAAACATATACTTTAACCTATTTGTTGTGTGCTAGGTTGTTTTAGGTGTCGTCAGTTGATAGGATTTATCCTTGCTAGTTGTATTTAGTTGTCTAGGGGAAAGACAACTTCCCTATGTGGGAGTTTAGAAATCCTAAATGGGTTTGCCTTTAGAACTTGCAGCAAGTTGTGTGTATGCTGAGTTCTAGTAGGTGTTGACTTGTTAAGTTGATAGATTTTTAGGTGATACCCTACAAATCAATCTTGCTTAACGAAGTTCCTGCTCGGGAAAGCAATAGAGTAGATGTAGAAGGATTACACCATCTTGGAACCACTATAAACCATAAGTGTTTTAATCACTTTATAATATCTGTGTTGCATCTTATATTTATCTTATCATAAGCATAAAAGAATCTTCATAAGAAAACATATTTGAGAAAACAAGCCTTCAGTTAAAGTATAATTTTATACTGCAAAGAACTCTAAGATACAGTATACAAACTTGCGTCCTAGTGCTGCAAGAAGTATCATCATGTACTGTAAGTTTATGTAATTTACAGTGTAGCAAGTTTGAAAAGATTTTTTAAAATCGACAAAGGTTCATTCACCCCTCCTCTGAGCCTTTGAGACCACTTGGGACCCACAAGTGGTATCAGAGCGGGTTGGGTTAAGAACCAACTTATCTGGTCACCTAGCCAAATCCAACCTTATGCTCGCTATTTTCTCTACATCTTTGTGAAAATTTCATTTTTCTAACATATCATGGATTCTTCAAATCATAAGTTGTCTATGTTTTTCATAGAAGAATACGATGACTGGAAGATAAGAATGTTGGTACATCTTTCAGCAATGAATGATGAAATGTGGATAGTCATCACTGAAGGACCAATCATTCCTACAAAGGTGAATCCTATGCTAGAAAGGGATATGGAGGAAGGAGCACCTCCACCACCCAACTTCCTGATCAAGCCCAGACAGTAATGGAACAATGAAGATAGGAAGAGAGCCAACGTGGGCAATGTGGCTAAGAATGCCCTATTCATAACATTGGATAAAAGAACCTTCAGCAAGGTCAAAACATGTAAGACATCCAAGGAGATTTGAGAGAAGTTGGAGCAAATCTGTGAGGGTACAGAACTCACAAAAGATAACAAAATCTCCAATGCTATACAACTATTTGAGCTCTTCGAAATAAAGAATGAAAAGACTCTAAAGCAGCTGGACTTAAGGTTCACTTCAATAGTGAGGGAACTCGAAGCTCTTGGCAAGCACTATACTCACAAGAAGATGAACATGAAAGTGCTAAGAGCTCTTCCAGCTGAATGGGATACCAAGATAATGGCTATGAGAGCTTCAATGGATCTGAAATCTATGAGCTCTTTTGACCTCTTCTCCAACCTCAAAGCATTTGAATATGACATCAAGAGGAGAAAGAAAGAGATTGAAGAGTCGAGCTCCAAGGTCACTGCCTTAACAGTAAGAAGTCCTGAAGATACAGCAACTGCAAGTTACAGTAAACAGACTGAGCTATCTGCAGTGGATGCAGAAGAAGACATGGCCTTACTCCTGAAGAAATTCAAAAGATTCATGAAGAACAACAACAGGAGTGATTTTAGAAGAAGTCATCTCTCACCTCTGGTATCTCTCTCTCCCCAAATGAATACAAATAATTCTGACTTGTGCTACAATTGTAGGAAGCCTGGACACTATGCAAGAAGCTGCCCACACCCAACAGTCCACAAGTATCCTAAGGAGAGAGAGATTAGAGGAGATAGAGAAAAGAAGAAATGACATACATAAACTAAGAGCTCTCCTTGGGGAGATGAAGAAAGCTAAAAATACAGCAGTTTCCAAGAAAATGTTGAAAGCTGCAGAATCCTCTAATAGTGACAGTGAAACCTCATCCTCAGATAAAGAAGCACTGATTTGCTTGATGGCAAAAGACTGTGAAAATAGTGGAAATGATGAGGTAACTTATCAACCTCTGTCTATACCTGAAAAAAAGGAGCTGAATATGATATATTCTCTCAAAAGAATCATGAGTGACTTTGAACGGATAAACTCAACTCATAAGGAGCTGAAGTTTGAAAATGAGAACCTTAGAAGCAAAAATATTGACATTAGCAAAGATACTATCAACATTTGAGTCCGATAACTCAAGATGCATCAAGCTTCAGAAGAAGATCTCAAGGCTCAATCTACTAGTCACTAGGCTAAAGCATGAGAAGGAAAACTTGCCGTCAATGATTAAAATCTTCAGCAAATCTGCTAAGGAAGTAAGAGAGTGTCTAATGATGGTCAGGAGTCCATTTGAGAAAACTGGCTTAGGATATAAGGATCATACCTCTCATGGTACAACAAGCTCATCCAAAGCTGTGCTGTTTGTTTAGGTTGAAACTCCAGTGGAGAATGAGTTACTAGCTCTAAAAAGATCTTGAACAAACCTACATCAATGGACAAAGGAAAGAAACCCTTATACTCAACTATAGGAAGTAAGCATGTATATAAGAGCTGGCTACAGCAGTAACAATCTGTTGTAAGCAGCAAGAAGATACAACAACCCACAAAGTAGTAGCACAAAAATCTTTAGCCCACGAATACTAAGACTTATGTCTAAACCTCAAAGAGGACATACTCTAGGAAAGTATGGTAGAAGACCACATTATAAAAGTGTTGGTAACACACATATAATTTCTGCACACACTTTTAACAAGCAGTTTCTAAACAAAATTGCCTATAGAAAGAAAACAAACAATACTTACAGAAAAGTCATTTCTGTTAAGAAAGTTTAGGTTCCAAAAGAAACTAACCACAAAGGACCCGTACAGATATGGGTACCTAAATCTGTTTGAGTTTGTTGTAAGTTTCAGTGCCAGGATGCAGTAGTGAAATGTGGTATATTAACAGTGGCTGCTCAAGACACATGACTGGCAACAAAGAAGCCTTAAAAGATTTTCTACCATATAAAGGACCGAAGATTATCTTTGGAGATGATTCCAAAGGAAACACAAATGAAGTGGAAATCTTATTAAATGACATATACAAATCAAATATATATCCTATGTGAAAGGACACAGATACAACTTATTGAGCATCAGTCAATTTTGTGACAAATGATACTCTGTGGAGTTCAACCTCAACAAGTGTTTAATCAAGGACAACAAATCCAACGAAGTCAAGCTAACAGGAACAAGAGGAGGAAATATATATCTTACAGATTGGAGCTCTTCTCTTCAACCTACATGCTTCATAGTAAAGAGTCCACCAGAGCTACGCTGGCTATGGCACAAAAGACTTAGTCATTTGAACTTCAAAACCATAAACAAGTTAGCAAGAAAATGACTTGTAAGAGGCTTTCCAGATTTGGCATTCAAGAAGGAAAATGTTTGTGGAGCATTTCAGAAAGACAAACAAGTTAGAAGCTCCTTCAAAGACAAGTTACAGAAGTCATCTCACAGGATTCTAGACCTTCTACATATGGACCTTTTTGGACCAGTAGAACTAGTAAGCATAAGTGAAAAAAAGTACTCACTTGTAGTAGTAGATGACTACTCCAGATACACCTGGACTATCTTTCTTGCTAAGAAATCAGAATTTCAGAAAAAGCTACATGACCTTATGAAAAAGATTCAAAATGAGAAAAGCTTAAGCATTGTGAAGATAAGATCTGACAGAGGAACTGAGTTTACCAATAAATTCATAGAGAAATTCTATTCTGAGAATGGTATTCGTCATGAATACTCTACTGTAAGAACACCTCAATAGAATGGTGTTGTTGAAAGAAAGAATAGAACTCTTAAGGAAGCAACAAAGATAATGATAGTAAAGGCAGAGATACCCAAAAGGTTTTGGGCAGAAGCTACAAACACTGCATGCTACACTCAGAATAGATGTCTGATCAACAAGGATTTTGACAAGACTCCATATGAATTATGGATTGGATACACACCAAACATTTCCTATTTGCATATATTTGGATGTAGGTGTTGTTATATCCTCAACAATGGAAAAGAGTATCTAATAATCTTTGATGCAAAATCAGATGAATGAGTATTACTTGGATACTCAGCTATAAGTAAATCATTCAGAATCTTCAACAAGAGAACCTTAGTGGTTGAAGAGTCAATCATGTGGTGTTTGATGAACCACATTGTGACACAAGCAAGCTGGATAAATCTATTGAAGGGACAACACCCATGAAAGAAAATAATATTCCCTATACTGAAGGTGTTCTACTTCCAATAGAAGACGGAGAGGAAGATCTCACATCTCTGGATGCAGCAGACAATCTTACAGCAACAGAACCTACAATCTTACAGCATAATGAGGAACAACCAATACCTATGCATATCTTTGAGCCAGACAGAACATGACTAAGAAATCATCCTAGAGATCTCATCATTGGAGATCATTCTGTAGATGTGAGAACAAGAAGAACTATTCCTCTCAGATAGAACATTGTTTGCTTGTTGTATCTCTCAGAAAGAACCAAAAAGCATAGATGAAGCTCTTCAAGACAGCAATTGGGTTCAAGCCATACAGGAAGAGCTGAATGGATTTGAAAGAAATCAAGTATAACACACAGTTGCAAGACCAACTCATCAAGGAGTTATTGAAACAAAGTGGATATTCAAGAATAAGCTGGATGAATCAGGATTTGTTCTAAGAAACATAGCAAGACTAGTTGCTAAGGATACTGCCAGAAAGAAGGAATTGATTTTAATGAGACCTTCGCTTCTGTAGCAAGATTGGAAGCTATATGGATTTTTCTGGCCTATGCAGCACACATGAACTTCAATGTATATCAAATGAATGTGAAGAGTGCATTTCTCAATAGCCTTCTATCAGAGGAAGTGTATGTGGAGCAACCTCCTGGTTTTGAGGATCAAGTAGAAGAGAAAGTATTCAGACTGCACAAAGTCCTGTATGGACTTAAGCAAGCACCAAGAGCTTGGTATAATACTTTATCCCTCTATCTGTTGGAGAATGGATTCAAGAAATGAACAATAGACAAGACATTTTTCAGAATTTAAGATGGAGAAAGTATTCTCCTTGTATAAATTTATGTGGATGACATCATCTTTGGATCCACCAACAAAGATTTATGTGGAAAGTTTTCTAATCTAATGCAGTCAAAGTTTGAGATGAGTATAATGAGAGAGTTAAGCTTCTTTCTTGGACTGCAAGTAAAGCAACTACCTACAGGAACCTTCATTAATCAAGTCAAGTATACAAAGAAACTTATAAAGAAGTTTGGAATAGAAAATGGATCAGTTACATGAGTTCCTATGGCAACATCCATAAGTACATAAAGATGAAGATGGAAAAAGATGTGGATATTACCAAGTACAGACACCTAATAAGATCCTTGTTGTATCTTACAGCAAGCAGACCAGAAATCATGTTTGCAATAGGAGTCTATGCAAGATTTCAAGCAGCACCAAAGGAATAACATCTTACAGCAGTAAAAAGAATCATCAAGTATCTAAAAGTAACTCAAGAAGTAGGCCTCTGGTATCCTAAGGAATGAGGATTCAACCTTAAAGGCTTCTCTGACTCATATTATGCTGGCTGCAAGATAGACATGAAAAGTACAAGTGGAACATGTTAATTCCTTTGGAATAAACTTGTTTCATGGTTCTGTAGGAAGCAAACATTCATTGCAACATCTACAGCAGAAGCAGAATATGTTGCAGCAGAAAGTTGCTGTGCACAAATCCTCTGGATATAGCAGCAACTAAGAGATTATGGAATATAAGAGAAAGAGACTCCAATTCTCTGTGATAATACAAGTGCTATTGCAATTACCCATAATCTTGTCTTTCACTCAAGAACAAAGCACATTGACATCAGACATCACTTCATAAGAGATCACGTGGAAAAGAAGGATGTTGTGCTAGAGAAAGTTTATATAAATCTCCAGTTAGCTAATATATTCACCAAACCCTTATGTGAATCTAGGTTTACAATGCTAAGGAATGAACTGGGAATTCTGATGTAATGAGTGGAAAAAAAGTTATAGAAACTAAGGGGAAACCCATGTATCTTTGCTAGAAGTAGTATCTTACTGCAAGATGTGACTTCATACAGCGCTGCATCCTTACATCTTACAACAAGGTCGGTAAGAAAGCAAAGCTAGTAGCAGGAGGATACAACATTTATTTCTAGGAGTATTTAATACTCTGCAACCTCGTACAAGAAGCTGCAACCTTAAAAAGCAATAAATTAGGCAGTATAATGCATGCTTCCAAATTTGAAAAGACGTGGTCAGAAGTCATAACGGTTATGTTTTGAATATTTACACTTTGACCCCTCTATTTTTTACAAGGACCGTTAGATCAACCCTAATCTTTTAATCTCATTTGTTGATCTTACTACATGGCTTAAACTTCTCCTTGATATGTTTTCCTGATCATTCATGCATAACTTCCAAGTATCAAAGAAAAGAGCAGTTTCTATCTCAAGGATTTCTACATTCATCTTCTCCAAAGCTCTTTTCTCTCTATGTATCAATGGCTGTCAGACAAACAATTATGCTTGAAAGACATCTTATCAACCAAGAACACATATATACTTCAGAGCTATACGACCCCTCCATTCTTGCTCGTATATTTGAGGCCCTGGAAAGGTCCCAAATCCTAGGGCTCCTAACTACGGTCTATACCGATTTCTCAATAGAGTCTGTCCAGAAATTCTATGCCCACGCTAGAAGGTCGGACGAAAGAAGGTTCTTAATTCTCTTCAAAATGGATGAAGATAAGAAGGAAATTGAACTGTTCATGAGGGACATCGCCACTGCATTCAGCATTTCGGCAGAAGGGCTGACTCTCAGTCAACTCTTGACATATGGCGACGACATCTCTGAGGAGATATGGAACCTCTTCAAGCAAAGAGAGGTTGGGGCCGAAGTCAAGAAGAGTGTCCTGAAGAAACTCTTCAAACCTGAGTTTGAGTTTATTCATGACATTTGTGCGTACTCCATTGAAAACAGAATCGGGAGCTACGATAAATGCACTAACCTCTGCTTTAGGATTATGTCAGCCATAATGAGTGGAGAAAATGTGAACTTTTATCCTTAAGAGATTATGGGGGGAGGCAGAGAAGACCACTGTAAGAAGGAGCTATGGGATTACCATCTGCTCCATTCTCTGCAAGCTTGAAGTGTAGCTGATTGCTCCTACCCCAATCTCCATCGGCAAGTTCCTTGGCGAGAAAAATAAGGGAAAAACCTTGAAAAAGGTTGCTGCTGGTACAGCTGCTACTGCTGCAAGAAAGTAGTCGAAGGATACAATAGTTGCACCCTTGTCTCTCAAAGATGAAACTGTAAGCAGCAGATCAGAGGCTGAGAGGAGAGCAAAAGAGGAAGAACCGAGATAGGAGGCCCAGCCCACCAGTTCTAATTCCGATGATAGTATCGTATATGTTATCAAAAGGGCTCCAAGGAGAGCAAAATCAGAGTCATCATCTTTCTCAGATGATGACGCATCCTTAGGAAGGAGGAAGACAAGGAAACTTGTCATCCTGCACAGCAAGAAGAAGAAGGTTGTTGCAGGTGCTGCAAGATAACAAATAACAGCAACTCCTTTCTTCCAGACTCCAGTGGCGATCGAGTCAGTTGAGCAGCCAGAGCAAGAAAGTCCTCAACAAGCTGCTGAAAGAACTCTGAACGATCCAACCTTCCCAGCTGCTGAAGTCGATCCAATCTTCCCAACTACTGAAGATGAGATAGAACAACAATATAATCTTTGTAAGAGGATGAGATTGTCTAAGGGGGAAACTCTGCTGCAGTGGAAGGATTTTCTTGTCATAGAGAAAGTTGTCCTGGAGTGGGCTTAAACTGATGAAATCCTCCACCTCCTACAACCTGAGTTCGTAGAGTTTGTTCATTCGGAAAGATCAAGAGGAACTGTTGCACAGGGAGCTTTGGACAAAGGCAAAGATAAGGCTGCTGTAGTAGAGAAGAAGTCTGTGGAGCAGCCGATGAAAGCAGCAAGGGAGGATCTACAGATCATCCTGGTCCTGGCTACAGAGATGGTGAGAAGGGGCGATGCCATTATCTTTGTTGAAGAGCAAATCAGCACCCTTGGAGTGGAGCAAGCTGAGGAAGCAATGTTGCAACTAGCGCTGCAAGCTAGTGCCAGAGAATGAAGGATGCAGCACACTTCAAGTAGGAAGCAGGGAGAAAGATTATCTTGACATAACTCAAGCTCCCCTGTCTACAACCAAGTAGTTGAGGACCTCTCTGCAATCGTCTCTCTTGAACCCTTAGAAGAGGAGACTCAACTGCTGGATTATGGTAATTCCCCTGTGCATTCCTATCCTGAAGCTGCTGAAGCTTCATCTGAGAGGGAACCGTCAGTAATAATCTGTGAAGTGCTGACAGACATTGTTGAGATTGCTGATAATGCGACCATGGAGAAAATTGTGGAGGCGGGACTCCCTATACTGGTGGAGGTAGCAGTATAACAAACTGACATGCTTGAGAACCCGAAGAATTAAGATCAAGGATGGAAGCTAAAATTCTTGCAGAGATCAAGCTTACAGTATCTGAAATTGTCATCTTTACAAGAAACCCACTTGTACAGCAAGCTGAAAAAGGAGGAGACGAAGAAGTAGTTATAGGACTGGCCGTTGAGACGGTGTCCTCATTGAAGACCTCAGGTGAGAAGACTGTTGAGACAGCACTCACTGAGGAATTGAAGACCTCTGCAGGGGCCGCTGTTGAGACAATACCCTCAGAGAAAGCTGAAGATGAAATGGCTGAAGTAACTCCAGTTCAGTTAGAGACACCTCATGAGGAGTTGATGTTGCACCTACTGCATGTTTATTTGAGTCCATCCAGGATACAGTAGAAGGAGTTATTGAGAAGGCCGATGAAGAGATGGAAGATGAAGTTTGCCTCCTACATTTCTGAAAAGTTTACTTCTTTCAGAGGCTCAAGCTTAAGGAGGAGCATTCGTGATAATGATGAGGAAGATGAAGATACTAAATTAGATGCAGCACAACGCCCTCATGCCATTATTCCATATGCTGCACTAGATTCAAGACCTCATCAAGAAGGGTCCACTAGGGTATCATATGAAGAGTCTATAGACAGAGTTGTTGCTGCTGTTAGACAACTCATACATGTGCTTACAGAACACAAGTTTAACATACAGTGCAATATCCACATGAGTGATCAATCCCATCTACATCTATCTCTGGCCTTAGAAGAGATATTGAAATTTTACCAAGGTAGATACAGTATTATTTGCAGGACCAATGGAACCTGCAATTCAGAGATAAATTACGGATGTAGAGAGAGTTGAAGAAAGATGCTGCAGCCAACTTTAAGGAGATCAGAAGTTGTAGAAAATGGTTAATGCAGCTGCAGAAAAATTACAATCTCACTCCATGATCTTGGAGACACTTTTGGACAATGTTCTTGATCAGACTCAAAGAACCAGAAGTGTCGACGACAGATTGGGCAATCTAGAGATGATAGTTGGCGAGCTTAGGGACATGATGATAAGTGTTTTTCCCTAACACGCTCGAGGCGATAAGTTGTCAACCAGACAATCCCCCACACCTTCTGCAAGAAGACCCGGGTCTATTATAGTCAAAACAGTCTCTGCTATGCCCCCGACCGTTTATGATGATGCCAAAAAGGGGGAAAGAAGAATAGAAAGATCAAGGAGATCTAGGGAGCTACAAGCTTAAGAAAAAGATGATCAACCTCTTAGAAGGAAGAGAAGAAGTAGGTCATCACCTACTACCGATATTCCCTCTTCAAAAAGAAGAAGAGATCATAATGGAGAAGGAGGAGCTGGAACAGCTGCTACATCTGGATCGGCTGGCAGTGTTGCATCCAGTACTGTTGCAAGAAAGGTTACAGCAGCACCCCCCTCTTCTTACAACACAAAGAAGAGAGAATGAGCTCAGCAGTCAGGCTCAAGAAAGAAGATGAGCAAGGCCGAAGCTAAAAGGTAGTATAACCAAAAGATGGTTGCTCAAAGGACTGAGAGAGCCAGAGCTGAAGAAGAAGAAGAAGAAAATACCTGGATGCAGAGACTAGGAGTGGTTGGTGAGAGCAGGTCTGAGCTGATGAAAAATGTTGATAGAGCTCTGCACCAATACCCCCCTAAAAAAATTTCACATCTTGACACTGATAACATATGTGCTGAAGTATCTATTTTGATAGATCAAAGGCCTGAAGGAGAGAACATAGCGTGGAGCTTGAATATCTTCAAAGCTGTGAGACTACCTACTAATAGAAATCCAACTTTTGAGCAGATCACACTCTATAAGAGATTATAATACCTCAGATACTTTAGATATCTTTGCAGAGAGGGAAAATTCAGAAGATTTCAAACCTGCCAATATGCACTGAGAAGATATGAAGAGCTTGCTAGGGATGGAGAACTGGAAATCCAAAATCGCTACTTAAACCTAGTGAAACAAGGCAGAATAGTGTCGTTCAGTGAAGACTTCTGGCTTAGATGGATTCAGATTTTAAAGATTAAGTGGACGCTAGAAGAATCCTATCATGAGTCCATTCAAGATTGGTAGAAAGGCTCGAAAAAAGAGAAGAAGCAGAAAGAAGAGCTGTTGAAAGAAGACTTGAAGAATCATCTACAAGAAGGTCCCTGTTTCAGCAGTAACCATATTGCAAGTATCTTGTAAATCAAGTACATCTTCTCTCATGATAATAAACACATATATATACATATATATGAGTGTAGAATTTATGCATTTATACAATCAAAGAAACTAAAAAGAGAAATAAAAAGGGATAATAAACTATGTATATATATAAACGTTGGGATTTCAGTATTTAGATTTTGATAAGACAAAGCGATATTGTAATAAGAAGTTAGAGTATCCCATTTTTCACAGTGTTTAAGTGAAATCATATAGACTAGGATTAAGTTTGTAAGATAAGTTTTTTGAAAGATGGAGGATCTCAACAAAGTCATGTTGTATCAAGAAGAAAAGGTTTAAAAACGCTGTAAGCAGAAGTTATAGCGGCACTATAAGAATAAGTTACAGCAGTACAGTAAGTTAGAGGTGCTGCAAGAAGGTCCAGGATATAGAGCAGAAGTCAAGACTTGCTGCATACTTCAACAAACCTCGAACACAACAATAGAAACAACGCCCTACAATCCGAGGAAGTATAAATGCAATACGAGGAACAAAGATCAAAATAAGTTAAAATAAAGCCAGTTGAGACAAGATCAAAGTTGCAGTTGCAGAACCAATACAAAGATGACACATGGCCTGACAGGTTGCAGAAAGCTGCAAGCCGCAACCACCACATTGAATACACTAAGAAAATAAGTCAATAAGCATTAAATGAGAGTCATGCCTTTGATCAGAACCCAAATTTCAAATGAGAGATATCTCCTTTAACGGACATCTTCTACAAGTATAAATAGAAGTCGAGATGCACTAAAGCTAACTACTAAAACATTTAAGCTAAAAAAGACCATGCATTATCAAGTTATACTCTCAAACATCCTTACAAGTTTAAGTCACTCGACCTAAGTGAAGTGAGTAAGCCTTAACTTCAAAGATCCGAAGAGGACTCAGAAGCTCACTTCACTGCACCAGTTGAAGATATAACAAACATATATTTTAACCTCTTTGTTGTGTGCTAGGTTGTTTTAGATGTCGTCAGTTGATAGGATTTATCCTTACTGATTGTATTTAGTTGTCTAGGAGAAATGCAACTTTCCTGTGTGGGAGTTTAGAAATCCTAAGTGGGTTTGCCTTTGGAACTTATAGTAAGCTATGTGTACACTAAGTTCTAGTAGGTGTTGACTTGTTAGGTTGATAGATTGTTACGTGATACTCTGTAAATCAATCTTGTTTAACGAAGTTTCTGCTCGGGGAAGCAGTCAAGTGGACGTAGAAGAATTACACCACCTTCGAACCACTATAAACCATAAGTGTTTTAATCATTTTATATTATTTATTTTGCATCTTGTATTTATCTTATCATAAGCATAAAAGAATCTTCATAAGAAAACATATTTGAGAAAACAAGCCTTCAGTCAAAGTATAATTTTTCGCTGCAAAGAACTCTAAGATACAACATATAGCACTGCATCCTAATGCTGCAAGAAGTATCATCATGTACTGTAAATTTAAGTAACTTACAGTGTAGCAAGTTCGAACAGATTTTTCAAAATCGACGAAGGTTCATTCACCCCCCTCTGAACCTCCGAGACCACTTGGGACCAACAAGTGGTATTAGAGCGAGTTGGGTTAAGAACCAACTTATCCGGTCACCTATCCAGATCCAACCTTGTGCTCACTGTTTTCTCTACATCTTTGTGAAAAATTTATTTTTCTAACATATTATGAATTCTTCAAATCATAAGTTGCCTATGTTTTTCATAGAAGAATACGATGACTGGAAGATAAGAATGCAGGCACATCTTTCAGCAATGAATGATGAAATGTGGACAGTCATCACTAAAGGAACAATCATTCCTACAAAGGTGAATCCTATGCTAGGAAGGGATATGGAGGAAGGAGCACCTCCACTACCCAACTTCCTGATCAAACCCAGACAGGAATGGAACAATAAAGATAGAGTGCCAACTTGGATAATGTGGCTAAGAATGCCCTATTCATAACGTTGGATAAAGAAACCTTCAGCAAGGTCAAGACATGTAAGACATCCAAGAAGATTTGGGAAAAGTTGAAGCAAATCTGTGAGGGTACAAAACTCACTAAAGACAACAAAATCTCCAATGCTACACAACTATTTAAGCTCTTCAAAATGAAGAATGAAAAGACTCTGGAGCAACTGGACTTAAGGTTCACTTCAATAGTGAACGAACTCGAATCTCTGGGCAAACACTATACTCAGAAGAAGAAGAACATAAAAGTGCTAAGAGCTCTTCTAGCTGAATAGGATAGCAAAACAATGGCTATGAGAGTTTCAATGGATCTGAAATCCATGAGCTCTTTTGACCTCTTCTCCGACCTCAAAGCATTTGGATATAACATTAACAGGAGAAAAAAAGAGGTTAAAGAGTCGAGCTCCAAGGTCACTACCTTAACAGCAAGAAGTCCTAAAGATACAGTAACTACAAGTTATAGTAAACAGACTGAGCTGTCTGCAGAGGATGCAGAAGAAGACATGGCCTTACTCCTGAAGAAATTCGAAAGATTATTGAAGAACAACAATAGGAGTGATTTCAGAAGAAGTTATCCCTCACCTCAGGTATCTCTCTCCGTAAACGAATATAAATAATTCTGACTTGTGCTACAACTACAGGAAGCCTGGACACTATCCAAGAAGCTGTCTACACCTAATGGACCACAAGTATCCTAAGGAGAGAGAGATCAGAGGAGAGAGAGAAAAGAAGAAATGACAGACAGAAACTAAGAGCTCTTCTTGGGGAGATGGATAAAGCTAAAGTTACAGCAGTTTCCAAGAAAATACTGAAAGCTGCAGAATCCTTTGATAGTGATAGTGAAACCTCATCCTCAGATAAAGAAGTACTGATTTGCTTGATGGCAAAAGACTGCGAAAACAGTGGAGATGATGAGGTAACTTATCAACCTCTATCTATGCCTGAAAAAAAGGAGCTGAATATGATTAATTCCCTCAAAAGGATCATAAGTGATTTTGACCAGATAAACTCAACTCATGAGGAGCTGAAATTTGAAAATGAGAACCTAAGAAGCAAAAACATTGATTTAGCAAAGATGCTATCAACATTTGAGTCCGACAACTTAAGATGCAGCAAACTTCAGAAGGAGGTCTCAAGGCTCAATCTGCTAGTCATTAGGCTAGAGCATGAGAAGGAAAACTTGCAGTCAATGATTAGAATCATCAGCAAATATGCTAAGGACGCAAGAGAGTGTCTTATGATGGTTAGGAATCCATTTGAGAAAACTGGCTTAGGATACAACACTCATACCTCTCATGATACAGCAAGCTCATCTAAAGCTATGCTATTTGTTCAAGCTGAAACTCCAATGGAGAATGAGTTATTAAGTAACTCTGAATAAACAAACCTACATCAATGGACAAGAGAAATAAACCCTTGTGCTCAACTATAGAAAGTAAGCATATATATAAGAGTTGGATGAAGTAGAAGCAATCTGTTGTAAGCAGTAAGAAGATACAACAACCCTTGATATGGGTTGTACTTGTTAGATGGGTCAATTAACAAGTATAACTAGTTGTGAGATCGGGTCGGGTTTTGTCGGGTTTCAGGTTTTTCAGGTCGGGTACCCGTTTTGGTCGGGTACCCGAATAATGCTACCCGAAAATACCAGTTGTTTTTAGGTACCCGCTAGATCGGGTACCCGACATATCGGGTACCCATCGGGTCGGGTTGGTCGGGTTTTCCCCCCTTTCACTATATACATATATTTTTTGATGATTTTATGTCTAAAACTACTATTCCATATTTTCTTTTTCGTTAGAACATCTTTTTATATTAGAAAATCAAAGTGAAAATATAGTATACGATCTCATCCATGTAACTCGATGAATAAGTAGGAAAATTAAAATATTGGCACATGACATGCCTTCAATTAGAACATAGTCTAAATAGAATACTATTATACGAAAACAAAATTTGGTGAATAACAAAGAAACTAAAAGTTTGAATCCATCAACAATTAACTCGGTGAATAACAAAGAAACTAAAAGTTTGAATCCATCAACAATTATCAGCTTCCTTCCTCTCAATCACTATCAACGGCAATACAATCAAGACCTAAAATGTCGCAGTCACAAAAGTAAACATAAAAAATAGAAATAAATGTCAAATATAATGCTATCATTTTATAAAAAAAATTATTAGAATTTCGAAGGCAAGTCACCTATAGTAAATCATAATGTAGTTTCATCAAACGTCCACAATTGTTATTTCTGTTCCCATTTTCACCAATTCTACAAAACAAGATTAAAAAAACATAAAACATTGAATTATATAATACAATATATATATACATAATTAAACTAATAAAATTAAATTAATATGTACCTTGATCAAATTGCTCAATTTCACGCAAGTCCTCCGCCACACTTATTGGCTTGGAATCTGGTCGAAGCTAATCTTGAGCACAAATGAGTGCTTGAACTATTTTAAGAGACAATGAACTCCTAAATGCATCAAGAACACGTCCATCGGTACTAAATGCAGACTCTGATGCAACCGTAGAGACAGGAATCGCCAACACATCTCGAGCTAACTTGGAAAGAATAGGAAATCGAATAGAATTCACTTTCCACCATAATAATACACTAAAACCATTCCCATCATCCTCAATGTTTTCACTCAAGTACTTCTCCAACTCTGATTTCACATTCTCATGTTTTCCCCCACTTCTGAACTTGTTGAACTGATCAATCAATAAAGTTCTAGTGGACACAGAAGTACACATATTTTGCTTCGAACTAGGTGTAGAAGAAGTCGAAGAACTTGAAGACTGACAAGCATCAGTGTCAAGAATGTCATACATACCCTTATACTCATCAAACAATTCTTGCATACCAAACTCAACTACAGCTTTCATTGTCACCTTTGTGATCTCATCATACAATGTGTTCAATGCAAAGTCAAGAAACAACATTTTCCGACGAGGATTAAGTATCACCGCATAATACAGATTCATATTCATCTTCTCCAATGATCCCCAATATTTGTCAAATTTCATCTTCATCCTTCTTGACATCTCACTCAATTGAAAATCATCACTTTCCAACCATTGTTTAAGTAGCATCTCAACAGCACTTATTTCATGAAAAACATTATTGGATGTGACATATGAAGAACCAGAAATTGATATAGTGAGTTTGTAAAATGGTTCCAAAAACTTCAACAGTAATGCAGCCCTCTCCCAATCACTCTCTCTTGGAATTCCATTGAATGGTGACTTTGACAAATCATTTTCATAGCCAAGATCTACATCTTTGAATGCATCAAAAGCTCTTTTAAGACATATGGCCGACTACAACATGAAATAAATGGAATTCCAACGAATAGATACATCGAGACTTAGCAACTTTTTAGTTTCTATTTTTTCAATCTCAACACATTCTAGAAATCTTTTGTACCTAGCTGGTGAATTTTTCACATACCTTACAGCTCCTCTGATACGAGAGATAGCCACAAGCTCATCTTTACTCTTTAAACCATCTTGTACAATCAAATTAATGATGTGCGCAACACATCTCATGTGAACATACTTCCCACCCAAAATATTTGTATCCCAATTCTCAAATCTTTTCACCAAATATGCAACTGCATCGTCGTTTGAAGAAGCATTATCAACAGTGATTGTATAAATTCTATCGATCCCCCAGTCAAGCAAACACTTTTCCACCCCTTTTCCCACTTCTTCACTCTTATGTCCGATAATTGGACAAAAATTCAAAACACGCTTATGCAAATTCCAACCATCTTCAATGAAATGCGCAGTCAGACACATATAATTCATTCTTTGAATTGATGTCCACGTGTCTGTAGTAATGCAAACTCTTTGAGAATGGTTTTTTATGAACTCCTTCAACAACTTTTTTTCAGATAAGTATACATTGTATACATCCTTGGTGATAGTCCTTCGAGATGGAATATCTAACATGGGGCATATGGTAGATACAAAACGCCTAAAACCATGTTTTTCAACAGTTTTAAATGGAATCATCAACAATTATCATGTAACCCAATGCTTCTCTTCCTTTAGATTGATCAAACTTCCATGTTGATGGAGATACTTTATCACCTAATCGATGTTGCCTTGGAGTTCGAACTTGATCACCTTCAGGTTTCTTCTTGCACGAATTGTAATGATTAATAAGACCCTTGGTCCCATGTTTTCTTGGATCTGCCTTAATCACTGTATTACAATATTTGCATCTAGCTTTCTGTAAAATTTCAACGTCGCACAAAAACTTGTCATAATGGTTCCAATACTTTGACACACTTGATACTGTTATATTTGTACTCGATTTTCGTCTTTTTATTTGAGTCTCATTAGAAACATCCATCTCCACTTCGTTATCAACATTAATTTCTTCATGAAAGCCAAATGGTGCAGAATCATGTTGACTAACATCTAAAAACTCCTCTTTAGCTCTTATATTATCTTTCTCTAATAAATCGTTGTCGTTGTGTATGCCTCGTGAACTCGACATCTATAATATGAAATTTCTGGGAATTAAAGTTCCATAAATCATATTGTTAATTTGGAGAAAAGGTAACATAATTAATATATAAATCAGCAATGTTCTTTTAAGATTATAACAACAGCAGAAATAGTTCTTTCCTAACAGAAGCTCTCTTCCACAACTATTTCAGAGCAGCCATCAAATTTCACAAAATAAGTTTCTTACTAGAAATTTCATAGACTAAAACACAGCATAATTTATTACCATATCCTTTTTAGCGGAATGAACTTTAACCCACTACAGCTACTTTCCAAAATGAACTTTATCATAACTTTACAAATCATACTTCCTCTAATGTAGTAATATAACAAACAATTACAATTATAATAAAATATGAAAAACAAAAATCTTGAGTGCTTAAAAAGATTTCTGTAAAAAAGCAAAGACGGGTTGTCATTGGTACAACATTACCAAGAAACAGAAAAGGTGAAAAAGAAAATGGAATACAAGGATTTTGTGAAGTTGATCTTCACCTACACTGCGTGTTCTTGTCCCAGCGAGTGAGTCACCACGCGCACGAGCTGCTTCACCTACACCGGCTCTTTTTCTGCCATTGAGAAGGGCCCCTTTGTGGTACTTTGGTCGTCTGCGTCTCCACGACCAGAAATTCAAGAGAGATTCAAGAGATTCAAGGGCCCCTTTGTTCTTGAA
The DNA here is from genome assembly GCA_028654395.1 of Scutellaria barbata. Taxonomy (NCBI): domain Eukaryota; kingdom Viridiplantae; phylum Streptophyta; class Magnoliopsida; order Lamiales; family Lamiaceae; genus Scutellaria; species Scutellaria barbata. The sequence goes on from CM053654.1 coordinate 6,440,931, forward strand.
GCCTCAATTCAAAGATTCAAAAGAGAGAAGAAGTCTAAGAAGTTCAGAAAGATGGAGCTGTGACAGGGAAAATGGATTTTGGGGAGGAGAGAAAATTAGGTTAGATTTGAATTTCTCAATTGGGGGTTGATATATATTTGGGTACCCAACACTCAATCGGGAAATACCTGAACCCGACCCGATTTATGTGGGTACCCGACCCGAAACACCCGATATTTAATGATTTTAACTGAAACCCTACTCGATCGGGTAATACCCGTATGGGTCGGGTCGGGCACCCGATACCCAAAATAAAACTCCCACCCTTAAGTATAACCCTTGATGTATGTGTAAATTTCAAAATAGTTAATAAAGTTTGGGAGAATTTTAAATTATAAAAATCACTTAATTCTTGTTTTCTCATAGTGGAAAATGTGGATAATTCATTTATCATCTTGGTGTATTATGTTTTTTTATTCATAGATGACTGATTTTGTTCCATTGCTCTTCCCATTTTCTTTTCTTTTTGCGGCCTTCTAACCAATTGGATGAACCTCTGCTTCATACGATCTCAAACCAATATGGGTGTCTTGATTGGATGAAGTGTTATTTGCTTCTAAATCATCAGTTCCTGTCTTTTTTATCCCAACAAAATGACCGAAGGATTGTGGAGAAATTATGGTTGATCTTTCATGATCCTTCCCAAGTGCTCCAAATTAAAAGCAACAACACTATTTTTATCACGATACTTTTATACACGATGTGCAAATTATCTTCAATATTGTACCAGCTTCAATGCGAACTATAAATTTGATTATAGTTGACATTGAAGCGATCCACTTTCAGACTAATCGTGTTGTGCCAATGTGCTCTCAACACAGTGTGTGCTCAATAGATAAATTTATTAAGCTTATATTCATTATAACATTTTACAATACGTACCCAATACGTTGTTGTCTTTTGATCATTATCGGTGATTGGATCATCGCTAACTGTCACCAAAGTCTTCGCTAGGAGCACATCTCATCCCTCATCCATTTAGGATGCTTTCGACAAACTTCAACATTGGCCTTTGTTTTATTGAAAGTGTTTTCGTTAAGTGTTGAATCTTGATCAGAAAATTGAGTTTTTGGGACATAAGATGGTATGACCGGTTCTTTTCCCCTTTCGACCTTAAAGGGTGACTCGTTGCACTTGGATTAGAGAATCCATGTCCTGCCAAAACTCCATCATAATGGTACCTGTGGTGAAACTTGATCAGAAAAACTGAATTGCGAATATGGAAGATTGGGGTGGTCAGAGAATTTTGTGGCATCATTCTACATTTTGAGAATTCAAGAAGTCTTGCAACATTTTTCTAGTATTTGCATTCATTTCTTTGCAATAATTTCAATAAGAATGCTACAAATTGGAAAAAAGAAGTGTAGAAGAGAAAGTATGAAGATATGTTGAGAAGCGTATTTTCATTGTAAATATAATGGTTTATTTATAAAAGAGAAAATGTTGGTGAAATATCTACTTTGAAATAAAGTCCTTGAATTTTTGAATTCAAAAAGTGTTGGTTAACAAGTCCAAAATCAATGCTACTTTTAATAAGAATTGACAATATAATGCTATTAAATGTTAACAATAGGATTGACAACACAATGCTACATTAAGTTAAAAGTAAAATAGACAATACAATGATACTACAAGTTAAAAATATATTTGACTATATTAATTGGAATCCAATGTGTAATATAATATTATCTTGTAATTTACATGTATTGAAGTATATTAAAAAGGTATGAAAGACTAAAAAAATTAATATTATGGTTAATTATCATTTTCATAAAAAAAAATATTAATGAATGATGTGGCAATTTATGAACGTACAAATATAATTGAAATATTATGGTTAATACAATTTTAAAATTGAACTAAAAAAATAACAAAAAATTAGACTTCAATTGGATTCGAAATTAAAATTATGTTTTTAAATAGAATCAGTAAATAGGCATTAAGAAGATGATTATATAAATAGACATTAATAAATTAAGTAAATTTATTAAAGAGACAATAAAAAATAATCATAAGTGCTCTAATAAACAGACAATACAATAAAAGTTCAAAGAATACATAAAATTGAAGATATAATAATCAAATGGATATAAATTAAACATTTTAATTTAATGTGTAACATAATATTTCTTTTGGTTGGGTGTAGTTATAATTTATTTTATAATTTACATGCATAGATATAGTTTTAAAAAAATTAACATGATTTATTATCATTTTCGTAAAAAATATATCAATGAGCGATGAACTTTTTTTTTTAATAAATTAATATATATTAAAAGAAAATAAGAGAGAATACACATGTTATAAAAGACTAAGGCATGCCTCATTAAAACCCCAAAATAGTAAAAAATGAAAAAAAAAACTATTTTAGGGAAAAATAGTACCCCCAATTACAAGAATCTATAAAACTCAAATCCTGAGAATTCGTAATACATAGTATAGTGAAGCGAAGTAGGCGCTGATTGCAGCCATTCTGAATCAATGTCCATTTGAGATAGCATGTCAGTAGACTGATTACCTTCCCTAAAAATATGAGAGACTCTGATATTCATATCATCCATCAAACGAATAATCCCTTCCCGATAATTTCAGAAGTACCAAGGTAACACCTTCTTTATTGAGAGAAATAGGCCGACCACATAAGCTGAATCCGATTCCAACCAAAGGTGCTTCCATCCCCCCTTGTGTGCCTCCTCCACCGCATGCATGGTTGGCAAGAGCTCCGCATTAAAAGCGAAACCCACACCCCCTCGAAAGGACAAGCAACCGCAATAAAACCCTCTAAAGTTACGAAAAATTCCACTAATTTGCATTGCACCAGGAGCGCCAATCACACTACCATCCGTGTTGACTTTGATTCAGCCAAAAATAGGGGTAAACCACCAAAAATATAATCGGATGAGCCATCAACTTATTAACGTATATATAATCGGATCATCATTTAAGAAAATTAAATATATAATTTATTTTAGTAATATATACACTATTTAGTTAGATTTCGAAATTAAAAACTTTGTTGTTGAATAAAATAAATAAATGAATAAAAATAAAAATGACACGACCACACTTGCTCAAACGAAAATAAAACGCATTTTAAATATATATCACCATTTGAAAATCTGTTTTTTTTTTCAACATAACATCCTCTCATATTCAATAATTCCCTATTCACATTCATATAAAAAGTGTTTCAACAAACCAGCAACCCATAAACAAGTTTCATGTTAATCCACCAGTATGTACCATGTTGTGTATTACAGAACATATCAAAAAGAAACTTAATATCCATAAGAAAAAGTAACATAAACCACATTCATGCCCAACAGGTCGTCATCTATGTACACAAGTGCTCAAAACCCTGCAGGAGCTTCATAGCTTGCCCATAACGTCCATAACATTACACTTTATCAAAATTACCAACAAAACATAAATCAGGTGAGATAAATCTTAGTAAGCAGAATTATACATGATAATATAATTCTTTTCAATTCTTTTCCATGCATCCCCTTCTTGGGATTACCTATTTCATTTCTAACACTCCACACTTCCCTAATTCATTTTTAATATATTTAGTGCACATAGCACCTCGGGTTATATCCCGGCATAAAATTCTGTGCACACAGCACCATATATAAAGCACCACATGCACACAACACTATATAATTTCGTGCACAAAGCACTATATAATTTTGTGCACAAAGCACGACGTGCACTAAGCACCATATAACTCCGTGCACAAAACACTATATAATTTCGTGCATAGAACACTATATAATTTTGTGCACAAAGCACCACGTACACTAAGCACCATATAATTTCGTGCACAAAACACTATATATTTCCATGCACAAAGCACCACGTGCACTAAGCACTATATAATTATGTGCACAAAGCACCACGTGCACTAAGCACCATATAATTTCGTGCAAAACGCAACCCGGTGACCGACATAAATATAACCCAGAAATACAGTTCTATTTTCTTGTCGCCAAAACGCCACTTGATAACACCCACAACTTCAATCCACAATAACCATCCAACTCACAAATTCATTTCATAACAATTATTGAACTCCCAGGTTCATTTATTTTGCAATAATTACTAAATAATAAATCAAATCTCGTGAAACACGTAATTTTCACTTATCGTAAATTAACACAATCAGTTCATAGAATACTAATTTATGTTTTGTAATTGCAAATAAATTTCTATTTACCTGAATTGCCGAGGATTTTGACCACTGAAACTTTCTTTGGATCAAATCTCTTATCAATGAAAGAAAATAAAGATGTTCTTTTTTTTCTTTTAATAAATGAAGTCTGGATATATATCTCCCCTCTAAAACGTGGAATGAATATATATATATATATATATATATATATATATATATATGTACATATGCACCATCTTTCATAAGCTTCAACTATAAGCTTCTTTTATTTTATTTCATTATTATATTAATATTACTATATTATATTCTAAACTTGCTGCACATCCATTTCCTTAACTTTCATAAAATATATTTTATTATGAAGTTTCTAAATTATATATATATAAATATATACAACTATTATTATTATATTTATTGCCATTCTGTACGTGCATTACTTATACATATATATAATATTATTCAAATTAACTTATATATATATACACATATACAACATTGTACGTGCATCACTTATATATATAATATTCTTCTATCTTCTTTTATGATATACACATACTATACATATAACTATTACTTGTGCGCATATATATATAATCAATTTCAAATTTATTTTCTTTTGATAATTTATACTATCACTAATCCAATAATTGGCATTATTTACTCGAATATTACTAGAGTCTTAACCAATTATGATAGGGTTTTCTCAACACTAATTTTGTGGTAGCATATAAATAACCAACAATTTAAAATCAAAATATAATCATGCAATCACAAGTAACATCTAAATAATAAAAATGCATACGATGCATGAAGTGTATTGGTTAATAAATTATGAGGTGCTTGAGTATCACATCCTCCCCTCCTTATAAAAATTTTGTCCTCGAAATTTCATTTACTTGAAAAGTTTTGGGTATTTAGACTTCATTCCATCTTCCCTTTCCCAAGTTGCCTCTTCTACAAGCTGATTTCTCCATAACACTTTGACTAACACAATTTCCTTATTCCTGAGTCGTTTTACCTCTCGTAGTAAAATCTCTACCGGTACCTCTTCATAACTTAAATCTGCTTCCAACTCTGGGGGCTCATTATTTAAAACATGAGATGGATTTGCAACGTACTTTCTCAGCATAGATACATGAAATATATTATGTATTTGAGACATTGACGCAGGCAAATCAAGTTTATAAGCGACATCACCAATCCTTTCAATGATAGAAAATGGTCCAACGTACCTTGGACTAAGTTTTCCTTTATTTCCAAAGCGCATTATACCTTTCATTGGAGACACTTTCAGAAACACTTGATCACCTATTTCAAATTCTAGCTTTCTTCTTTTTTTGTCTGCATAGCTTTTCTGTCGACTTTGAGCAGTCTTCATTCTTTCTCGAATTTGCTCTACTGTTTCACTCATCTCCGAATCATATCCGGACCCAAAATTTTCCTCTCTCCAACTTCATCCCAATGTACTAGAGATCGACATTTTCTACCATAAAGTGCTTCATACGGAGCCATTCTGATGGTGGATTGATAACTGTTGTTATAAGAGAATTCTATCAAGGGTAGAAATTTACTTCATTGACCGTTGAAATCTAACACACAGGCTCTCAACATATCTTCCAAAATTTAAATCATTCATTCTGATCGTCCATCTGTTTGTGGATGATATGTTGTACTAAAAGATAATTGAGTGCCCAATCTGTAAGCTCCTCCAAAAGACAGACAAAAATTTGATGTCCCTATCTGAAACAATAGTAAGTGGTACACCATGAAGTCTAACAATCTCATGTATATACATTTGAGCATAACGATCCATAGGATATGTGGAACAAATTGGAAGAAAACGAGCTGACTTAGTCAATCGATCCACAATAACCCAAATTGCATTATAACCTTTAAGTGTCTTGGGCAAACCTGTGACGAAATCCATAGTTATATTCTCTCATTTCCATTCTGGAACGAACAAGGGTTGCAACATGCCTGCAGGTCTTTGATGTTCAGCTTTAATTTGCTGACATGTTAAACATTATTTTACATACTGCGCAATATCTTTCTTCATACCCGGCCACCAGTAATGCAACTTCAAATCTCTATACATTTTAGTGGTTCCTAGATGAACTGAATACGGTGATGAATGTGCCTCTGCCATTACGTCTTCACGAACTTTGTCAATATTGGGCACATATAACCTACTTCTATATCGGAGTATACCATTCTCTATTAATTAAAAGTCAGATGATTCTCCTAAAATGATGTCTTTCTTCACTTTACCAAAATATTCATCAATATGTTGCCCTTGATAAATTCTATCCATCAAATAGGTTTGAGTGTTAGCGCTGTAAGTTTTGCTTCTACTAGTTCGTGATCGATAATTTCCACACTCATCCTTTGTAGATCAAGCAGTTCGGGTTTTTAAATCAAGGTTATAGCTGCTACTTTCTCTACTGATTTTCGGCTTAATGCATCTACCACCACATTAGCTTTGCCTGGGTGATAATTGATAACACAATCGTAATCTTTCGCAAGTTCTAACCACCTTTGTTGTCTCATGTTCAATTCTTTTTGGGTGAAAATATATTTCAAACTCTTATGATCAGTGTAGATCTCACAATGTTTCCCATATAAATAATGTCTCCAAATCTTCAGTGCAAATACCGTTTTGCATCAGCACACAACCAAGACCATTTTTTGAAGCATCACTGTACACTTTGAAGTCTTCAGTTCCAGTTGGAATTTCTAAGATAGGTGCTGAAGTCAATCGCTTCTTCAACTCCTGAAAACTTCGTTCACATGCCTCCGTCCACTTAAATATTACATTCTTCCTAGTTAATTGTGTTAATAGAGAAGCAATCTTGGAGAATCCTTCTACAAATCTTTGATAATATCCCGCTAAACCAAGAAAACTGCGCACCTCTGACGAATTTTTTGGTTGTAGCCAATTATCAATTGCTTCAACTTTACTTAGGTCGACTGAAATCCCTACTCCTGATATCACATGTCCCAAGAAGACAATTCGATCCAACCAGAATTCACATTTCTTGAATTTTGCAAATAACTGTTTTTCTTTCAAGACCTCCAACACGAGCCTCAAATGCACTGCATGCTCTTTTTTGTTCTTAGAATAAATTAAGATATAGTCAATGAAAACAATAACAAATTTATCCAAAAAGTCTTTAAATACCCGATTCATCAAGTTCATGAATGCTGCTGGAGCATTTGTCAGTCCAAATGGCATCACTAGAAACACATAGTGTTCATATCTTATACTAAATGCGGTTTTAGGAACGTCTTTCTCTTTTATTTTCAACTGATGATATCCTAATCGTAAATCAATCTTTGAAAAGAGGAATGCACCTTGCAGTTGATCAAATAAATCATCAATTCGAGGTAAAGGATATTTATTCTTGATTATGATTTTGTTCAACTCTCGATAGTCTATACACATTCTCAATGTACCATCTTTCTTTCGAACAAACAAAACAGGTGTTCCCTATGGTGAAAAACTATGTCGAATGAAGTCTTTCTCCAGTAATTCCTGTAATTGTGTCTTTAGTTCTTTCAACTCTCCTGGTGTCATTCTATACGGTGATTTAGATATAGGAGAAACTCCGGGGTGTAGTTCAATCACAAATTCAATTTCACGATCTGGTGGTAATCCTGAAAGATCCTCCGGAAATACCTCTGGATACTCTTGCACTACTAGTATTTCACTCATAGTTAAGCCACGTTGTCCCTCGATACTCATTACACTCACCAAATAACACTCACAACCACTTTCCAAAAATCTTTGTGCTCTGGTTGCTGATATCATTGGAAATCTGAAAGTCCTCTTTAATCCGATAAATGAGAAAGGTTCCTAACCCACTAGTTGAAACGTAATACTCTTTTTCTGACAATCGATTGTAGCACCATATTTTGATAACCAATCCATACCCAATATCACATCATAATCATTCATATCTAGCACAATCAAATCGACACACAATTCTCTATCTTTTATCGACATAATACATCCTCGTATAATCTGATTAGTTTGTTTCGAATCACCAGAAGGGATTATCACATCAAACCTAGCTTCTGTTAAGGTAGACAGTTTACCTAGTCTCCTCACATACTTAGTGGATGCAAATGAATGTGTAACTCCAAAATCAAATAACACGAAAGTTGTAATATCAAAGATGAAAAGTTTACCTATGACAACTGGATTGTCTTCAGCATCTTCCTTGGTCATCATAAAAACTTGTGCTGAGCCTCTCCCCTAATATTTTGGTTTGCCACTATTTGGACACATACTGGCTATATGTCCTTTTAGTCCACAAGAATAACAAATCCTTGGGCTCAATGGCAAACTCCAACATGCGATCTGCCACAATTTGGACACGAAGGTGGTGGTGGTGGTACTCTACTTGGATCAATCTTGAAACGTTTATCTACACTTCCTTGTTCTGGTCTTTGTCCTTGTTTAGGTTGAAGATCAGGTTTTGGTCTTTGGAATTACATTGGCCTTTTCTTGTTATCCATACTCCACTGTGGTGCTTATCTTTGTTGAAATTAACGATGAACCTCTTGTGCCTGTCTTATCCGCATCTTAGCTTGTTTCACAATATATGCTCTCTCTACGATTTGAGAATAAGTCGTACCCTGGATCTCTGCCATGCTAACATCTCTGTAAAGCTCAGACCTTAAACCCTCTAGAAATCTCTCCACCTTCAGAGCTTCAGTACTCACCATATGTTCGGCAAACCTGGATAATTGCTCAAATTTATGAAGGTAGTCTGTAACAGTCATGGTTTTCTGTTTCAACTATATGAATTCATTCATTTTCATTATCCTAACAGGGGCCGTAAAATACTTATTTCTGAAAATTTCTTTGAACCTCTGACAGGTCATATTGACAACATCTTCAATGCTTTTAACTGTGTCCACCAATGTCCAGCACTACCTCGCAGCATAAAAGATGCACATAAGGCCTTCTCTACTTTAGGAATTTTGCTATACTCAAGCATGTTATCCAAAGTTCTCAACCTATCTTCTGCAACTAGAGGATCCTTAGCATCCTCAAATATTGGTGGGTTCAGTTTTCGAAATCGAACACAAACCATTTTAGCATGTTCTACTTGGGGCTGTGGTTGATTCACTTCATCACGCGGTTGTCTATCCACATCCCTTTGTTGAATAAGTTGTTGGATTTGTTGAGACTGACGCTCTACTAAATCAGCTAATCGTGTAATGATAGCATCACGTTCGACATGGGCAACTAGTGTCTCTGGTTCAGGAGCTCCCTCCATTCTACTACTCTTACCTTCACCACTTAACACATTTGTATAATAATACTACCAGTCCTGAACCACATGATCAATTATAAAATTTATGATGCACATAATATAAGCAGAATTTAAGAGAACTTACTGGCATAACTGCGCTCCTAAAGTTTTGAGCTCATGTACATAGATAGTCTACAGAACACAAACCATGCTTTGATAACACTCTGACACGACCACACTTGCTCAAACAAAAATAAAACGCATTTTAAATATATATCACCATTTGAAAACCTATTGTTATTTTTATTCAACATAACATCCTCTCATATTCACCAATTCTCTATTCACATTCATATAAAAAGTGTTTCAACAAACCAACAACCCATAAACAAGTTTCATGTTAATCCACCAGTATGCATCATGTTGTGTATTACAAAACATATCAAAAAGAAACTTAATATCCATAAGCAAAAGTAATATAAACCACATTCATGCCCAACAGGTCGTCATCTATGTACATAAGTGCTCAAAACCCTGTAGGAGCTCCACAACTTGCCCATAACGTCCATAACGTTACACTTTATCAAAATTACCAACAATACATAAATCAGGTAAGATAAATCCCAATAAGCAGAAATTATATATGATAATATAATTCTTTTCAATTCTTTTCCATGCATCCCTTTCTTGGGATTACCTATTTCATTTCTAACACTCCATACTTCTCTAGTTCATTTCTAATATATTTAGTGCACATAGCACATCGGATTATATCCCGACATAAAATTCCGTGCACACAGCATCATATATAAAGCACCACGTCCACACAATACCATATAATTTCATGCACAAATCACTATATAATTTTGTTTCATTATTATATTATTATTACAATATTATATTGTAAACTTGTTGCACATTCATTTCCTTAACTTTCATAAAATATATTTTATTATGAAGTTTCTGAATTATATATATATATATACACCTATTATTATTATATTTGTTGCCATTGTGTACGTGCATTACTTTATATATATATATATATAATATTATTCAAATTAACTTATATATATACATACATATGCAGCATTGTACGTGCATCACTTGTATATATAATATTCTTCAACCTTCTTTTATAATATACACATACATATAACTATCACTTGTGCACATATATATATAATCAATTTCAAACTTATTTTCTTTTGATAATTTATACTATCACTAATCGAATAATTTATATTATGCTCTAGAATATTACTAGAGTCTTAATCAATTATGATAGGGTTTTCTCAACAGTAATTTTGTGGTAGCATATAAATAACCAACAATTTAAAAGTAAAATATAATCATGCAATCACAAGTAACATCTAAATAATAAAAATACATATGATGTATGAAGTGTATTGGTCAATAAATTGTGAGGTGCTTGAGTATCACAAAAAAAGCCAGATGAATCAAAGTTGAAACTTTTTATATGTGCTAGTTAAAAAAAGGTCATAAAAATTAGTGGTAAATTAAGAAACGAAAAGAAAAAAAAAACAAAATAAAGAAAAGAAAATTGATGTTGCAGGTCTGGGATCCGGTTATTGATCTTTAGACTCACCCATGAAAATACGCCCCAAATTAGTGATGGTGATCTTCTACACGTGCTTTCTCCCCATTTTTTTTTTAACCTTTTGCAATGGATTGGATCCAATAGTTTGGATCCAATCCCCTCTCTCTTCTCCAAGGTGGATTAAACCCACCATTCACAATGCATCACTTAGATTTGAATTGAATTTTTATCCTTTTTTTGCTCCTCATTGTGGATGCTATTAAATAGCTCATGAATGGCTTGAGGAAGAAGGGAATATTCAAAATCAATTTTTTTGTCAAACCTTACATGGTTGATACATTGAAATTCCAACAAATCTGATAAAAAGACATTTGTTTTAATATTATTACATTTTTCTAGAAAAATAATAAAGTAAAATCAACACAATAATATTTACACTATCATTATTATGACATAACAGTTTTGGGTGGAAAAATAACATTTTAGTAATTCCCCAAATTCATTTTAGTAATTCCCCAAATTGTCTTGCTATCGATATAGTATAGATTCAATAGGATCCTTTATTTCATATTGGTGTTTCAGAATAACCACCACGCGTCAAAAGTAAAAAACGACATCACTAATTTACACATAACATGAATTAAAAGTAATGGAATATAATATGAAACATTAACTTGAAATAGAGGATCCAATTCGAAGTAGATTAGGCCCTTAAACTTTATTAAAGATTATTGAGGAGTTTTTCAGCACCTTACTCATCCTGAAAGCTAAAACGAAGAAATCTAGTCCGATAACTTAACTTCCATTTATAGGGTCTTTTCCGTCTTTTACTTCGAGGAGTAACACAACAATGAAGTTAATTTTTATTCCTTACTCGCATTATTTTGGTAATTCAATTAACAATAGCTCATTCCATTACATATTCTTTCCAACAATTACCGAAGCTAAGTCAATTTTTGTTCCTTACTCCCATTATTTGGTAATAACGTTTCTATTATGAAATAATGTCAACCCACTATTATGTTTTACTAATGTTATAAAATAAAGATAAGAAGGTTAATATGAAAATCAACCTGAATTATGATTTTTTTTTCAATTTACAGTTTAAATATTGTTTTTCTTAATTGCATTTCAAATTTTATGATTTTTTCAAATTGCAACTTAAGTTTTTTTTTTTCACGATTATATTCCAAAATTTATGATTTTTTTTTATTGCAACCTAACTAGAGCCATTTCCGATCACTTTTCCAACAAAAATTGAATTTGATGTCTTATTTTTTTAATGATATGAATGAAACATAGGAAACATATGAAAAAACACTCCACATTTCTAACTAAATGAAATCCCCCAATCAATTTGTTATTTCCATTTGATTCAATATCAATATAAGCAAAAATCGAACAAATTTTTTAATTTCAGTTGGAAAAATAGTCCGAAAATGACCCTGGGTCTCAATTTGAGAAAGTAGTGAACTTTGATGTGCAAATTTAAAAAAATCATGGTTAATGTTGGTTTTTATATTAACCCTAGATATTTTATATACATATATAGGATCACCTCTATTAATGTACTTCTCTCAATCTCTATTTTGCACGTTTTTGAGATTCACAAAATGAACGTGAAGACTACGTTTTTAAATGGTGAACTGAAGGAAGAGATATAGATGGATCAACTTGAAGGGTTTGTAGCGCTTGAAAATGAGAAAAGATGTGCAAGCTTGTTCAGTCATTGTATGGGCTAAAGTAAGCTCCGAAACAATGATATTTGAAGTTTGATAACACGATGTTGTCAAATTATTTCAAAATCAACAAATGTAACAAATGCGTGTATGTAAAAGGTACATCTCTATGTAGATGACATGTCAATCATGGGCAGTAGCCATGAGATAATCGTTGATATGAAACGTATGTTGAAATAAAACTTCGACATGAAAGATATGTGACTAGCCAATGTAATTTTGGGAATCAAGATCGAAAGGTTATTTGATAGAATCGTCTCATCGTAATCTCATTATATTGAGAAAGTGTTGAAGAAGTTCTACGCATTTGACGATCCTACTACTAAGACTCATATGAAACTTAATATTCACTCAAGTAAAAATGAATATGATCCAGTCGCTTAAATGGAATATACAAGGATCATAGGGAACATTATGTACATTACGAATTGTACATGTCCTGATCTTGCGTGTGTGGTGAACAAGTTAAGTAGGTTCACGAGTAATCCAAGTTATGAACATTAGATAGCCGAGAAAAGTTTTAAGTTACTTGAAGTACACCCTAAATGTAGGGCTACATTAAACAAAATTTCTGATAGTACTCGAAGGATATCTGACATGAAAGAGTCATTTACACAAGTATATGTTTTCACTATCGCAGACAGAGTGGTGTCGTGGAGATCTATAAAATAAACATGTATAGACCAATCTACCATGGTATACAAGTTCATGGCTTTGAATAAGGTTGGTGAGGAAGCTAAATGCCTTTGTAATTTTCTCGAGGACATTTCATGTTGGAATAAGTCTATACCGACGATAATGGTGTATTGTGATTGCCAAGCTACCTTTGGTAGAGTTTTGAACAATATGTACAACGGGAAGTCTAGGCATATTTGTTATAAACACAATTCCTTGAGACATTTGATCTCTAGTAGTGTAATGTCGATTGACTATGTTAAGTTAAAAGACAATCTAGATGATCCGCTCACGAAAGGGCTAAACCGAGATCAAATGAATAAGTTACTAGGGGGAATTAGTTTAAAATCTACAAAATAAGAACTGAAGTATTGGTAACCCAACTATATTGACTAGAGATCCCAAGAACTTGGTTCAATGAGAAAACTAAATTATGGATGTTCATTGGAGCACTTGATAATTTTAATCCTTTCCTAGAGAGCGCACTTGACCAAGTGTTGAAACCTACAAGATGTGTTAAGTGTTTGACTCTTTTTAATGATTCCTAAGTCTCTTTGTGGTAGAGTATGATAGGATACTCATGATAGAAGATCACTTATATAAGTGAGAAGTGAGAGTCGCTTCAAAAGTAATACTTATAAATTTAATGTTTTTTTCTTGACCAAAACAGACAAAACGTGAGAACAAAAGATGGTGAGATATCATTGTGTCAATACTGTTATCTTGGTTTATGCCAGGGTTGAATAGTTCAAGACATTGCGTCCACTAAGCCATCGGTATACTTAACGGTATCTAACTATGGAGGGTTCAAAGCCACAAACTACATTTTCTTTTGCAATTGTGTTTCAATTGGACTAGATTGTGGGTCTACATGTTATATGCAATAATTTCCACTCATGTAGGGGAGTTGGAAAAATTAATTTTGAGCCATTTATAAGTGTAGATCAATTGTTGACTTTTGTATGAAGTCTTAACCATACATGATTGACCATTAATTTGAGAAATTAAAGCTGCGCAAATGTGAAAGTAAAGTGCAAAAATCGTTCTACATTTTGAGTAGATGATCATAGTGTATTTACGCTCTCAAAATCAATTTTTTGTAAGGGAAACTAATGCACGAAGTTAGTGGCCAAAGTCTATTTGGTGGTCAAATATTGCATTCGATGTTGGGTAACATGATGGGCAACATCGCGCATTTGCAAAGTTCAAAATGCAAAGTCCTTTGAAAAGCCCATTTAGGTAGGCCCATTTCGAAACCTTGTGACTAATGGCCTTCAAAATCCTCATAATGAATGATGGGAGGTAGTGAAGAGTTTCACTTACTTAGTGGACATAAATGCCTCTAATGCTCCACTAATTTGGTGAATCATTTCACTTTGTGGATGTGCCTATAAATAAGATATTGTTTTCATAACTTTGCATAACATATAAAACATGAAATTTCTCATCGCAAAGTCATATTTTCTCATAGCATCTTTGTAAAGCAAACTTGCATTTTGAGCACATAGAAGTATGATCTAGTCCTTCTACCATTTTAGTTCACTAGAGCTTCTAGTTTTGTGTTGCTAATAACTAGAAGACGTAAATTATTTTACTTTTAGGAATGTCATGTCATACCGTGTTCCTTTTTAAGGGAAAAGTTTCCTTAACTTGATTTTCCAACATTCCTTAACAGTGCATTTTCCAAAGCTCTTCTTTGTAGGAAATTCATTCATTGTTGTTACTACTGCTTTTCGAACTTTTGTACGCAGCCAAACTCAAAGACCATACTAGAATTTTCCAAAACTCTTCTTAATTTGTAGGAAATTCATTCCTTGTTGTTGCTACTACTTTCTGGAATTTTTCACGTAGCCAAGCTCAAAGACCTTAATTTGAAGTTCGAGGACGCTCCAAGTTTCTACAAGAATCTGTCATCTATAGTGTTGTCTGCAGTGTTGCCCAACATCATTGGCAACATCAGTTAGTCTGTAAGAATTTAATTTTCCTGTTTTACATTGTAATTGATATTGTTTTGTGCATTGTAACCAATAGTTTTATGTAAATTGATACGGTTATGTGTTTGGTCTAGGGGATCCTTTTCGTAAAATTTCATCTATTTTGATTGAAAAATGAAAGAAATCAAGTTTTGAAAGTTTGGTGGCCAATAATGGAGTTTTCTGGTAAGAGATGGCAGCGGGTAAAGAGTCTTTTTGTGACTTTAGGAGTTGTTTTTCCTGAAATTTTAAAAGAAAAATGATTTTAGGTGTATTAGGATTCATTTTGTAAAGTTCGTAAAAGATGAAATTTTTTTAGGATTTTTCAGTTATGGTTCAGAGGTGGTCCGACAACATCGAAACAGTGTTGGCAGTTGTCGGAAGAGATGCAATAATTATTTTTTTCCATTATCTTTTCAACTTTCTTTTTCAATCTTTTTTTTTTTTTATAATTCCAAGTGAGTATCAAACTAGGTGATGATTGAGCTTCAATTTATATTTTGGGCTTAACGTTAGCAATTAGAGTTCAAAAAGCCCAAATATGTAGGGATGAAAATTTTGCCCTGCCCCGTTGGTACCCGATCTAACTCGAGGTATTTGGGGTGGGGCGGACTCGCCCTGTGGGCGGGATGGGGCGGGGCGGGTCTAGGTCCTCCTTATGCCCCGTCCTCGTCCTGCGCCCCACGACCCGTTTTCGCCCCGCTATACTATATATATATATTTTTTTTTTTTAATATATATATGTGCATATACATATATTTAGAAAAATAAATCTAAGTTAATTATAATCATTTTAATTTTATCTTATTTGAAAAGTGCTCGTTATGATTAAAGATGTGATTTTACGAATAAATTAAAATTATTTCATAATGAATCTCATAAGATAAAATTAAAATGATTATAATTAAATTATTTTTATAATTTTAAATATATGTATTAATATATGAAATTTTTGGAATATATTAAATTTTTCATAATTTTGTTATTAAAAAAAAATTTGGGCTGGGAGGGGCGTGGGCCGGACATTCTTGCGCGGTGGGCGGGGCGGGCTCAGGTCTTCTGAGCGGGGTGCGGGGCGGGTATCCATACAAATATGACACACATTGAAAAAATATTAAATTGAATATTTTTTTATGTTACAAACAAAATTTCATGTTGTAATTGAAATTAGAACCTAAGTTTGTGCTTTTTTTATGTAATTAGATATACATGTATGATTTTAGGATTAATTTAATTCTAAAAAATATACACTAGATAGTGCAATTCATATAATAAATAATGGAGTTTCATAGCTTGGGCAGCAACAATGGAGTTTCAAGTTGGAAGATTTGATTCCTCTAAAATGTAAGATTCGAAATTTGCTTTCATTGGTAGAAATAGAAAAATATAAAATACAAATGGCCACGTGAATAAAAATGAAGGATTTTGACGTCGGTGAATTGAAGTAATGGACCCACATAGAAATTATATAAAAGGTCAAAAATGGCTTGGTAGTAACATATAATAGTAGGTCAAATTTTAAGTGTATCCATGCAATCAATACACTACCCTAAACTAACATATAAAGGTAAGATGTGTTTTTTGGATTTGTTGTGATTTCATCTCAACTCAATTTGTAGAGCAAATATTTATTTTTTAGTAGAAGTAAAGACCATTAACATCAGTCAATTTTAAAAGGACTCACTAGTTGTGGATATATTTCCCCAAACAAAATCAATACGTCAAAAGGAAAAAAAAAAAAAGGTCAAAACGGTAGTGTTGCTGCTCTTATATGGGTGAGAGAAGAAGAAAGAAGTGAATCTTATGGGGTCTTTAACATCTAAAGTGGAATGATATTTGTGTTACAGACCACTTTTTAAGCTAAATAAACAATGTTTTCTATTTGTTGCCAACAAAATGTTCCCTTATCTTGTATGACTGATTTGTGTCATACAATAATAAAATGAAAATTCGAAAATCTCAATTTTTTTTTTTAATGATAATTGGTATAACTTGCAAATTTTGTGTCATTTCTGTTGTTTCTCCTTATTATTTTCCTTTCCTTAAACAACCATTTAATTTTGAAATTTCAAATCTCTTGAATTTTATCTTTTTTGTCCTAACATCTACATTCATCATCAGAACTTTCAAACAAAAAAAACAACATAGAGCTAACCAACAAAAAAAAAAAAAAACACTAAGAAATTCTATATTATTACCAACAAACATATCAAAATCTTCAGCTAGAGAAGAAACACTTCTTACACTCATCAACTACTTTCCTCATCTAAAATCTCAACATAACAACAATGTCTCAAATCTCAAAACCTCAAACAATTACAACACTAAATGTTGCTACCATCTGATACCATTGTTGACAATGACGATGAGGAGTGAGACGTCGATAAATCCTGCCCTTTCAACTTCCCGGTCACCTCCGTCTTACATCCATCTGTACCGAACATTGCATCCTCTTGAAAAAACTCATCCTCATAATCAAAAATACACTCGATATCATCATCCTCGAAGTCTTTGTGATCGAGCCAACCTATCAATTCCGATGCTTTCTCGAGAGGAATATCAGGCAATGGAAGCGCGTTGAAGTCTGTATCTAGGCAAAAATCCCAAGGGTGCTCATGATCCTCGGTCGGATCCATCATAATCATCTCTTGTGAGTCATAGCTTGTGCTCCTCGATTTGTCCATCACTTGGTTTTGACTATGTGCTTTGTGTGCTTCTACTTTGTCGAGGGGTACCACGTTGGTTTCCTCGTGTTCTTCGATAACTTCATGCTTAATTTGCAACTCCGGTACAACGTTGTTAAACGTATCAACATAGTTACTGATATCGAAGTTTGTCACAGCATTACAACCCCTGAATTCTATTGCTGCTCTATCATATGCTGCTGCTGCTTCCTCTTGAGTGCCTGTATGAACAGTTAATAAACTTAATTACATAATTATAAATCAAATAAAATTTGCATTGTTATTAGTACACACAGTGGCGGACGCACTCAAAGGCATGGGGTGGCAAGTGCCACCCCTTATTTTTCAAATTTACATTTACAAAAATTTAGTATAGTATATATCAATTAAGAAGTGCAATACAAATTTAGTATATTAATAATTAATCATAGTAGAACTAGTATTTGATTTAATTTAGTATACTTAATTTAGTATATATAATATAGTATATCAAATTTAATTAATCATAGTATGGTGTGATCAATTATTAAATTTCAAATTTATAAATCATTTTATATTTAAAGTCATGTGTTACTTTAATAAATTTAGTTAAAATGTCAGTATTATTTACTAATATTTATTATTAACATTAAATTGGATATCATTAAATAGTCATATTAATCAATTTTAAAATATCTCCTAGTATTTGACCTGGATAATTATCTCTAGTATTTGATAGATAATTAAAAAAAAAAATTCCTAGTAAATGATTTTCATTGAAAAGTAATTCAATATATCATTTATCTCCTAGTATTTGATAGATAAAAAAATTATTTGTGCAAGGTTGTTTCTATTAGGACCAAACCATAATGGATAACTCAGCTATAATAACAGATGTCTTGTTCTATTATATAGTCAGTATAAATCGAGAAATCTCAAATAATCCTGCTCAATACACACAATTTTATTTGTGCTACTTCTATTTATGCCACCTCAATTTTATTTTTCTGCGTCCGCCACTGAGTACACATAAAGAAAATATAAATCAAGACAATCAGTGATCTTATTTAGTTGCACGTATACCGAATTTTCAATTCGTACTATATACCATCCTAATTTTCCATATATAGAAAATGCATATCAACACCATATCAAAAAATTCGATTTACCAAATTTTCAGGACTCTAAAATTTACTGTTGTACCGAAATGAGGAATATTATTTTTTTTATAAACATTAATATGTTTGGTGTCTCGGTATGTACCGAAGTATCCAATATTATTAAAGTGACATACTAACATTGTACCGAATATTTCAGTATTTTCGGTATTTTGATACGATAAACATGATACATGGAAATTTTCTACATTTTCTCCACTCTAGTTGCAAGGGCAATTAGTTGATCACTTAACATGTAGTGTTTATGATCGCATAAGTATTTTGCCAAACTTATGAGAATACTGAAAACGAACATTTATGTTCGAATTGATATGAATTTGAAATTCATTGTGGTTAATTTAGATATGTGGATTTGAAGAGAGATTAAAAATCCATGATAATAAATTTATTGATGGTGTTTGGATAGATGTAAATTTAAAATTCATCATTTTCATTTTGAATTAACTTTTAAATCATTTTGGGAGATTTCAAATACACTTCGATTTGAGTGGATTTGAAATCCATTCATTTCAAATCTTAAATTTCAAATCTCTCTATTCAATCACAACTTTAAAAAAAAATCATTATTTTTTTAGTGATTTGAGTGTTGATATAAAATAAAAATAAAAATTGCATCAAATTTACCCAATTCACAAGCCTAATTAAAAAAAAAAAAAAAAAAAGGATTCTGGATACATTCAAAGCAGCTTATCTGATCCACTTGAGCTGCTAAGTACTACTATTCAACTACACTGAGTCAGTCAAGACTCAAATGTGTTAATTAAAAAATAAATTGTTGTGAAAAGGAATATTACAGATTTAAAAAAGTTGAAGACAAAGTCACCCTTGTACGGCCAATGCACAGAGATTGTCTTAACTATACTTAATGTCTTAAACCCAGTAATCATGTGCCATGTCAGCTTTTCTTATCCTCAAGTAAACTATATTCTTTTTAATTTGCTTTGAAAGCAGATCTCTAAAATTGAAAAGCTGATCTTATTAAAACCATTTATTTATTGCATATCTTTTTGTAAACAATTATATATTCTTTTTTCCTTTTTCTAATGAGATATCCCACATACCTACATCGTGATCTAGAAGATATGTTTTACTAGGCAAAAATGTACTAATTAATTAGTACAACTCTTGTAAAACAATTCTAAAAATTTAGTTAATAAACTAATATTTCCTCCGTTTCATAAATAAATATATCCTTAACTAACAAAATAATTTATGATTTAAATTGAAAAGAGAATCAAATTAATTTCATAAAAGATATCATATTAAATCTCTAAATTTTAGTTAAGAAATATTATAGGAATAATTTGAAAATAAATTATATAAAAGTCTAAAGGTATAAATTTATATATCTCGGTGTACACACCCCAAGATATTATTAATTTGATATTAATTTTATACTTGTAAAATATTAGTGGTGTACTCCGAAAGGTATTAAGTTTAAACTCATAAGGTATTATTAGTTGCATACTTATAAGTTATTATTTGTATAACATAAATATATGTTTTAGTAAAACATATTAGTTGTATATTCACAAAGTATTAGTTGTTTACTCATTAGGTATTTAGTTGTATAATTGAAATATATGTTTAAATGAAAAATATTACTTAAGATAAAATATTAATCGTATTACTTGAGGGTATTAAAGTTTAGATTGGGGATACGGTATACCCAAGGGTATACCAGCCCTTCTTCAATTTAAACAACACTTAATAAGAAATAAAATTAAGACTTCAAAATGACACTTATCATGTAATGAAGAGAATAAGTTCGTAGAATGATATTATATAAATTTAAATTTATGAATAAATTAATTCAAAAAATACTAATTTCACGGATAATTACCTTTTTATTACTCATAAATAAAATTTATTTTTATAAATAATATTGTGATATAAGACTCACCCATAAAAAAATAAAAAAAATAAAATTTGAATAAGAGAACTCACTGAAGGTTCCTAAATAGAGATATTTGTTTCCAGAAATGCGGCCAATTCGAGCCTCCCATCGACCATTGTGGTGGTGCCTGTCACAACATTGCAACACTTGTCCATCATGCAATTCTCTTACATCCACGAATTAAATTGAGGGGCACAAATTTATAAACAGTAATAATATATAATAAAATGATAATTCGATGACATTTTCAATAAAATCAATACATTACATGACAACATAGAAATATATATAACTAAAATCTATAACAAATATATAAATATATGTATATATAACTTATACAATTTCCTCACATATCACAAAATCAAAAAAGATAAAAATCAGAAAACTTGTCTAATTGAATTTGAATTCTAATCATCATAATTTGTATTTTTTATAAAAGTATGATACTACTTCAACTACAAGAATCATGATAATATTTATTCTTTAATGATTATTAATCAATAAACTAAACACACAAATATGGAGAATTTCTTAAAATTCTTAAGTGAATTGTATTTTAATAAGAACTTGATAATATTTGACAAACCCTGAACACTAGATGAAAAAAAAAAAAATTATACCTTGAAATTGTTGGGCTTGTGTATCAAGAATTTAGAATGAAAATATTCGTAAATATCTTCGATATTTTTATTTTTTTCATGTGACGATATAAAAATGTTTATATCTTCGTTATTTTTATTTTTTGAAAATATGTTATTTTCATTTTTTGAAAATATTAACAAATATTGGTATCGATTTCATATCGGTGTGTTTATGGTATAATTTATATCAACATATGAATTCATGATATAAATTGAAGGAATATAGATGATATATACGGAAATATGGATAAATATCGGTAAAATATATACCTCAATCAAATTTAAACTAAAATGAAAGTAAAGACACAATTTTAACAAACAAGAGTATATAAAGTACTCAATTCAAAACCAAATAAAAGCACATAGACTCAATTTTTAAAAATAAAACACTACATAAACTCAATAAAAACAAAATAAAATTGCATAACTTAATATGTTTTTTTTTAATTGGTATGCAGTTTTTATAATTCTCCATAGTATCAATAATTTCGATGGTTGCTCCTCTAACGGTCCACCATTCTAACACAATTTAATACGTTAGATCACATTAATATTATACACAAAAATCAGAACCATTCAAACACAATTTAATACGTTGATCATTAATATTATACACAAAAATCACAATAAAAGTATTTTCATGTATTTGCAGTTGGAAATTAACTTTTTTAAATCATATTTATTATATTTAATGTTATATTTTATATTTTAAAATAATCATCACACACTCATTTATTAAGCAAGATCATCAATTCACCCGACATGTGAATTAAATATAATAAAACATGAAATGTAACACCTAATGTAATCGAAGATCTAAGCATTCTAAATAGGAAAAGAAATCTTGCACAACCCTATCCACAGTTGACCTATTAATATTGCAACATCATCAATTCACCCAACACCTGAATTAAATGTAATAAAACATGAAATGTAATCCTCAATGTTTAAATGTAATAAAACATGAAATGTAACACCTAATGTAATCGAAGATCTAAGCATTCTAAATAGGAAAAGAAATCTTGCACAACTCTATCCACAGTTGACATATTAATATGTGTCCCAATATGTCAAATATTCACATACCTATTAATTTGTCAGATATTGAGATACCTATTAATTTCACCTAAATATCTGACATACCTATTAATTTCACCTAAATTGTAGACATATTAAAAGTTGTCTACAATGAACATTTTATCATTTTCAAGTAACCATTTAAGAAAATATTAAGCATTATACATACATAAATATATAAATATACATACAGGAAAATTGAGGATAGTAGTCGTGATAATATTAAACACATTTAATAGAAAATATTTATGGGTTCAAATATGGAGAATTTGTTAAAATTCTTAAGTGAATTGTATTTTAATAAGAATTTGATAATATTTGACAAACCCTGAACACTAGATGGAAAGAAAAAAAACTAGATGTAAGGAAAAAAAAAATTATACATTAAATGACCTTGAAATTGTTCGGCTTGTGAACTAGGAATCTAGCTCTACTTTTAAGTAAGATGAAAATATTCAGAAATATCGAGCAAATAATATTCGAAAATATCTTCAATATTTGTTCGATATTTTCTCGATATTTAGAAATATCTTTAATATTTGTTCGATATTTTCTCGATATTCAGAAATATCTTCAATATTTTTTCTATATTTTCTCGATATTTTTATTTTTTCATGTGACCCATATAAAAACGGCCTACAGCGATATATCTTCGTTATTTTTTTTTTTTAAATTTTATCAAGATATGGATAAAATATTGATAAATATGATGTATCGATTTTGATATCAGGTGCCTTCATGATATAAATTGAAGGAATATAATGATATATGGGGCAAATATTGATAAATATTGGTAAAATATCGATAATATTGGTATCAATTTCAATATTAGTGGGTTTATTGTATAATTTATAAGAAAATCAGTGAAATATCAACAGATGGATTCATGGTATAAATTGGAGGAATATAGTTGATATATGGGGAAATATTGATAAATATGGGTAAAATGTCGACAAATATCAGTAGTTTTATGGTATAAATTAGAGGAATATAGATGATATATGGAGAAATATCGATAAAATATTGACAAATATGGTATCAATTTCAATATGGGTTTGAGGTATAAATTATGAAAAAATCAGTGAAATATCAGAATAGGAATATGGGTGATATATGAAGAAATATCGATAAATATGGGTAAAATATCGACAAATATCGATGGTTTTATGGTATAAATACAAGGAATATAGGTGATATATAGAAAAATATCGATAAATATCGGTAAAATATTGACAAATATCGGTATCGATTTCAATATCGGTTTTAGGGTATAAATTATAAGAAAATCAGTGAAATATCAGAATATTTCCGTAAATTTTGGTGGAATATTGTGGAAATATTAGTAAATATCGAAAAAAATATAGATAAAGTATGATGTACTGATATTTATACCGATAGTGATATATCCACGATATTTCCATAAAATTAAAATATGGATATTTCAATCGAAACCAAAATTTTCATTCTTGCTTTTAAGTAACAGATAAAAATAACAAGATTTATTAAAAAATAAGATTATTTTTTAATTTATTTTGCCATTTGTTATCATGCACTAAAAAACAAAAAAAAACAAAAAATGAAAACTTTCCTAGGCTATTTTTAGAAAATATTTGAGTAATGAAGATTTTGAATTTCTTCGGTAATATATATTTATATGGAGCTTAAAAATTGGAAGACAAAACCCAAACACAATTTTATGATGTGGATTTTTTTTTGCAATTTATTTATGATTTTTCCATTTCTCATTAATTTATCTAGCTTTTATTACGTGGATGAGAAAATAGTAACTCAAATTTTCCTCTATAAGTTCGAAATTCGACATCACATTTTTTATTGTGGTGTTTATGTCAAAAAGATTGAATTTTCGATCAAAATAGATTCAAACTTGAAAAACATTAATACTTAAGACGACCTAAAATAAAATACATAAAACGGGTGAGAAATTTTTTTTAGAATTTTTTTAAACAAAACTAAATTACATGACAAATTAATAAAAATTTCTCTTGCATAATATAACAATACATTTACCACATTAATTTGACATCATGCCTACAAAATCCCAAAACAAAGAAACATTTCCAAAACTCACTCAAACCCTTTCCAAACATGCCACAATGAATTATGGAAAACACTTTATTATTTATTGAAAATGAGAATGACAACTTTGACCTTATATGTACATGGTAGTCCTATTTTTAATCATGTATGATTGATTGCAATTTAATTATATGTTTTTCAATTAGACATCAAATCAATCCTACAAATTCATTAAAAAATAGTGTATGTAAATTACCATTATTATTAATTACCTTGCCACCCCACGATATTTTGAAACTCCTCTAGAAAATCCGCTACTTCGGCGGCGCAGAGAAGCTAGATACTCCTCTTTTGTCATTTTCCGCATTTCCTCAATCTCTTTTCCATATGATTCTACCTGCATTTTACCAAACTAATAATTATCCATGGGTCTTAATTACATTAATTATGTCACATATTAGACATGTTTATATCACACATTAAATATCACATGAACTTTCTTTATTAGTATGATATTTACTATCTTGTTAGATTTACAAGTGGATGGTGTAATTTATGGTTGTGATATGTATGGGTGAATTGATATATAAGATTCAAATATATAACAGAAAGTGTATGCCTACATTTTAGAAGTTTTTATACTTTTTATTTAATTTTGATTTAGGTTGTATTTTACACTTTGTTTCACACAAGAACCTAAATGAACTAAAATATATACGACAATCAAATTTAAACTAAAATGAAAGTAAAGATACAATTTTAACAAACAAGAGTATATAAAGTACTCAATTCAAAACCAAATAAAAGCACATACACTCAATTTTTAAAAATAAAGCACTACGTATATACAATAAAAACAAAATAAAATTTCATGACTAGATATGTTTTTTTTTAATTGGTATGCACAAAAAAAACCATGTATTTAATATAATTTTCGATAGTATCAATAATTTGGATGGTTGCTCCTTTAGCGGTCCACCATTCTAACACAATTTAATACGTTTATCACTAATATTATACACAAAAATCATACCAAAAAGTATTTTCATGTATTTACAGTTGGAAATTAATTTTTTTGTATCATATATACACATGATTTATTATATTTGATGTTAAATTTTATATTTTAAAATAATCACCAGACACCCATTAACATCATCAATTCACTCAAAATGTAATTAAATATTATGAAACATAACATGTAATATCAAATGTAATAGAAGATCTAGTCATTTTAAAAAACGTAATTAAATATTATAAAACATGAAATGTAACATCAAATGTAATAGAAGATCTAGTCATTTTAAATAGGAAGATAAATATTGTACTTCTCTACCAACATTTGACACATTAATATTTGTGTCCCAATATGTCAAATATTCACATACCTATTAATTTTAGGTATTATATAATTTAGGATGGACATATTAAGAGTTTTTCATAATGACATTTTATCATTTTTGAGAAACCATTTAAGAAAATATTAAGCAATGTTACGGTGATAATATACGTACATAAATATATAAATATACATACAGGAAAATTGAGGATAGTAGCTGGGCCCCAGTACTTGAGGGCTGCCAAGTCGTAGGTTCGAGCAGCATCATCCTCATTATCATAAGCTCCTATATACATTTCAAAAAATAGCTCAATTAAATCAAAATAAGTAAATGAATTATTGAGATTAACCAAAATTAAATAAATAATAAGACTAAGTATAATATTAAAAAAAAAAAAAGTGTCGCTATGCGAGCTTACCTAAATAGACTGCGTGGGATTTAAGAGATCAGATTTCACCACCACCATCAAGAACAAAAGGCAAAATTAGTATTTTAATTTATTGATTTATGTACTGCAGAAAGATGATGATTAATTAACTAGCATGGGACCACTTAATTAACTGTTTAATTTAGTAAAGGTCTCAGATCTCCTTAATTTCCTTTCCATTTTTTAAATAAAGTGTAAATAATCATAAAAAAAAGATAATAAAAAGGAGAAATTAGAAGTAAAAACCGACTTTGTCTTCCTCTCTTGTTCTGACTGTTGTTCCATGTAGTCTTGTCCCACAGGTGAGCCTCGAACCTCCCGGTCCATCTATGCCTGCACCAACACCATACACCACCACATTAATTGCCAACTAATAATATTATATTTTAATTTATTTTTTTAAATAATAAATTGAATTGATGATGCATGCAAGTTATACATATCAATGAACCCAATTCATCCTTTGACATCTGCAAAATTTCATCTACGCCTACACCAACACCATACACCACCACATTAATTATCGATTTAAAAAATAATTATTTCCTTTTCGAATAAATAAATAAATTAAATTGATGATGCATGCAAATTATACATATCAATAAACCCAATTCATCATTTGGCACCTGCAAACTTTTAGTTGGAGTGTAGACCATTTTATGTTATACACACACACACACATATATATATATATATAATATATTTAAATACCTTGTGACACCTCTGTAGATGGAGCTTCTTGATTTAGGAGAAGTAGTAGCAGAATCATCAGGTATTTTTGCAGGAATTCTTTTGGCTCTAACACGTTTTGGTTTCTTTGGTTGATTTGCAGATTTGTTAGTGAATTTGATATCATTTTTTGTGATTAATGTTAGCCCAGTGCAAGAAGAAGATGAAGTAGAAGAGGAAGATGAAGCACACCCTCTCCTCTTCATTCTCTCTCTAGAGAAGGAGAGAGAAGACTTGCTTCTTTATAACTGAAGAGAATGGAAAAATGGGCGTCAACACACACTCACGGTGGAACTGTGTGCTGGTGTGGGGTATATATATATATATATATATATGAAGACAAGATGGAAGTGTGTAAAAATGTAATCAAATTAAAATCAAATTAAAAATGTAAATTAGAATTTATCTGATATATATATATATATATATCATAAAATATATCAAATTTAAAGTTCACAATATTTTAAAATTTATATAAAAAAATGTCAAATCATGTTAGTTTGGATGAGAAAATATTTGTCCCCTATTAAAATTATATGATTTTAATACATAGTGTTTGCAATATTACATTAACATAACACAAAACAATAAGATAAAAGTTATTATCGATAGAAAGGACGAGTTTGGTTCTTAAATTGAACAAGAGCTATGACCA
Source organism: Scutellaria barbata (assembly GCA_028654395.1). Classification (NCBI taxonomy): domain Eukaryota; kingdom Viridiplantae; phylum Streptophyta; class Magnoliopsida; order Lamiales; family Lamiaceae; genus Scutellaria; species Scutellaria barbata. Next base: position 6,468,994 of record CM053654.1, read on the forward strand.
ACAATACACAAGATTCTTCGTTGCGAATCGTGTTTCATTATTTTTTATTTTTGAATAATCATCAGAAGTTCTATGTATCAAATAGAATTTATTGATATGTATTGAATAATAAATTGAGGGTAGGGCTGTTAATTTGCTGTTGGTAACCTAAAGTGGTTTACCAATTTAAGACAAAAAACAAAGGCAGAAAGTGGGAAAAATGAACATAAAAAGATGGGTGTGGTGTGTTGGTTTATTGAATTTTTTCACCTAAATCTTCAAAACTGTTGTTTATTGAACTTTGCAAGTTCAGAGAATCTTCTACAATACTACTCTCAAAATCATAATATGATTCTAATCTCTTACTTGACACAATTTGAAAATTAAATAAATTATGTTTGTAGAGTTAGTAACATATGTCACATTATTTTCTGAAAAAACAAATTTATTTATAAAAGATAAAAAAAAAAGTCATTTTAGTATATTTTTCAATGGATTTTGTATTAGGAAATTATTATTAACTATATGAGACTAGTTAGATATTCTTTTCTTTCTTTTTTTTCTCATAAATTTTTATGCAATATAAGAAAAGTCATATAAAAAACAATTAAAAAAGGTCAGAAATTGAGTAAAAAGATGGTAAGAAAAAGACAAGAGATATTATAACATTTGAACTGGCGTTTAAGTTTTAACCTAGAGTAAGATTGAGTTAACTAAACCAGAGTTAGTACAGATTTGGGACACTTGTCCTATGAAGTATACCAATTGGAATCTCTCTCCTATGTGTTGTTTTGCATTTCCTCTCTCTCTTTCCTCATATTTGCACCTTTGTCTCTTGTATCATTACATGTATGTATATATATATAGGACCGTATAATTTGGCCACATCGTGGTCTGGTAGGAAAAAGTTATCTTTGCAATTTAATAAGTAAAATTCGATAATGCCCTTATTACATAGATGAGTTAGAGATCCTTAAAAATTAGGGAGGGGTTCAAATCAAGGATTATTTTGAATTGTGATGATAATCAAACTTAAAAGGGTAGTGTGCACCAAGTGTATGGATCATGATTCATGCAACTGGGTATGCAGGTCGGGTTCAGTCCGGTTTAACCCGGATCCACACCTTTTTTTTTTAATTTATGTCATAACATTTATGTTGTAATAACATAACATTTATGTTGTAATAGTATAATCTTTATATACAAATTTCATAACATTTTCAGTGCATAACTTATATTTTTTTCACTATAAAAAATCATGTTATATAGGCGAAACTTTTATGTTGTAATGATATAATTTTTATGTTATAATATTATAACTTTTATGTATAGATTTCATAACCTTTTAGTGAATAACTTAATAATTTTTTTACTATAAAAATTTATGTAATATAGTTGAAACCTTTATGTTGTAATAATATAACCTTTATATACAAATTTCATAACATTTTCCGTGAATAACTTATATTTTTTTCACTATAAAAATTCAATATAGCCGAAACATTTATGTTGTGATGATATAACTTTTATGTTGTAATAGTATAATCTTTATATACAGATTTCATAACATTTTCAGTGAATAACTTATATTTTTTTTACTACATGCACTGTAAAAGGTTACGTGTATATAATTAAAAGGTTATGAGGACAGAACTAAAAGATTAAGTTCGCTAAATTAAAAGGTTATGCCAATATAACAACAGAACTAGGGTTTGAGTTGGATTTGGGCTAGGGTTTGAACGCTTGAGGCGCGCGTGGGATGCGTGAAATACACTTTTAGGTCAAGTCGACTCAGTTGCACGGATCCTAAATCCGTGCACTTAGTATGTAGAAATAATTGTGAACTTAAAATTATCGATATCTAAATATATTTAGTATTCAAATTAATATCTAAGTATATTCGATATGAATATTCAAATTAACATCTAATATATCATATGAATATTTAAATACTTTATATATTTAATTCGAATTAGCACTAGAAATTGAAAATATAAATATAAAAAAATTTGAATTTAAGAACATCATTCTCTCGAGGATATTGATAGCTAGTTTGTTGTGACACTTAAGTTCATGTCATTTTGTATTAAAAAATATGTATATGTGAAATTTTATATATATATTTTTAAATTTCACATATTTGTGTGATTCGAAAGAAATTTGTTAGATTTTAGCACAAAGTGAAAGTTTAAAAGAATGAAAAGCCAATTTGAGTTGAGATACAAAGTTGACAATGCACAGTTAGGAAGAAAAGATAAATCGTTTAGTTGTAGCTTCATATGATTTGAATATTTTAGGTTTAATTTGGTGTGGAAAATTGATAGTAGGCTTAAATTAGTGGTATTGGATAGCCAACTTTAAGGGCTACAACTTTAATGAAAAATCCAAAGTCAAATTCGATTCAATGTTAAAGTGAGACTGGAAGTTAAGAACCGAACCAACCCAGGTGGTCGGATCGAGTGTGGTCGGGTTACAAGTTTTGTACTCGATTTCAACTTCTTGTCAATTAAAGCTCTTCCCAAATCTCATTTGACATTTCTTAAGTATATATATGGACTTTGAAAGACATTCGAAGAAGACGTGCATCCATATACACAAAATACATCCCGACAACAAGAAATAATTTTTTTAATTAATTAGATTGAGATCGAGAGATGATGTCTAATTATAGATTTAGAAATGTATGACTCAATTAATAGACACAAGTTAAGTTGCTCGAGAGAGGTTAATCTATTATTTCTAACACGTTTTGTTTGCTTGGTTGATTTGCAGATTTGTTGAATTTGATATCATTTTTTGTAACTGAAGAGTGTGTAAAAATGGGCTTCTACATACACTCTCACGGTGAAAATGTTTGCTGGTGTGGGAATCAATTATAAAGAGAAAAAGAAGGGGTGGGGTGTGGGGTATGTTGCAGAAAATTGGTTTTGATTTAGAAGTATGAGTTGATGTTGACTTTTATAGAAAGTTTTGACCACACGTGTTTGATCATTATTTAGAGGAGTTAAAGTTGGGGAAATGTGAAAATAAAGGACAAAAGATCGTTCTATGTCTCGAGTAGATGATCGTAGTGCATTTACAATCTTAAAATCAATTTAAGAGAGTGGAAATTCATGCACAAAGTTAGTGACCAAAACTTATCTGGTGGTCAGATGTTGTGTCTGATGTTGGCAACATGATGGGCAACATCGCTCGACTGCAAAGCCCAAAACATAAAAGCCCATTGGGTAGCCCATTTGGAGAGGTCCATCTCGAAATCCTTGTAGCTAATGACCTTTCAAATCCTCAGTAAATGATGGTGTAAGCTAGTGGAGAGCTACACTTACTTGTGAGCTTAAATGCCTTAAATGCTCATTAAGATGAAAGTCCTTTCACTTGGTAGATGTGCCTATAAATAGGGCATGGTTTTCATACCTTTGAATAAGGTTTTTTTACAGCATTGGAAGCATAAAATTCTTACTGAAAAGATCATCATTCTCATAACATTCTTGCATTGTTTGAGCATATAGAAGTGCGATCTAATCCTTCCACTATTTTAGTTCGTTGGTGGTTTTAGTTTTAAGGTGCTACTAACTAGAAGACGTATGTTGTTTACCTTTAGGAACGTCACATCGTACTGTGAGCACTAGCTGGAACGTGTTCGTTTTTTAGGGGAAAGGTCTCCTTAACTCAACTTTCCAAAATTCATTTTCACTACAAGAAAAATGCCTTTTAACAACGGTTTTTAACCGTTGTCAAATCCATTTTTTAAGCGTCGTTGTATTCAGGATTGTTAAAACTTTTCGTCATTCGACAACACACCAAAAAGCGTTGTCTTAGCTAGATACGACAACGCTTTTTGGTGCGTTGCAAGAAAATGGTTGTCTTTTCTTATTTTCTGAGCTAGATACGACAACGCTTTTTGGTGCGTTGCAAGAAAAAGGTTGTCTTTTCTTATTTTCTGAAACTATTTTACAACGCTTAAAAAGCGTTGTTGTTTCTTATTTTCCAGAACTATTTTACAACGCTTGAAAGTTGTTGTTTCTTATTTTCCAGAACTATTTTACAACGCTTGAAAAACGTTGTTGTATCTAACACGTCATCGAAAAGTGACACATCATCAGCATAGTTTGGACACATCACTGTCACATCATCAAATTCTAACACGTCATTGCCACATCATGAGAAATAATTATGCGTTGTTTGAGATTCGAACTCGTGACCTTTGTTAGACCTTGAACCACTAGGCTACTAGTGCTTTATATATTAATATTCTATATGTATTTCTTTTATTAACTAATTATATATATATATAATTAATGACTAATTAATATATAATTGGAAGATTAATGACTAATTAATATGTTTAATAATATTTAATCTAATTTCATATTAAGACAATTATAAAGTATATTAGTGCATATTTTTAATATATGTTATAAACATACTAATTTTTTAAAATTATGAGTTTGTTTATATATATAAGATAATATTAATGCAAATAATATAAAATAACATCATAAAATAATTAAACTTTTCAAATTTAATTTAATTAAAATAATATATAATTTTTGTATTATTATATAAAAAAATTTGTATTGACCAATTAATATATGTATGTTTTTTTTATTTTGAAAAATAGTTTATGTTTCAATTAATATATTTAAGTTTTTTTTTTCATATTATTCTTTTAATTAATCATTTTTATATCTTTTTTTATTTTATAAAATAATTTTTTTCAAATAATTTATGTTTTTGGTATTAATATTAAAACCAATCTCATTTATCTTTATTTTTTAAAATAATAATATATAATTTTTATATTATTATGTAATACAAATTTTTATATTTTTCAAATTAATATATGTATTGTTTTTTTTTGTTGTAAAATAATTCTTGGTTCAAATTAAAAACCAAACTCATTTTATCTTTATTTTCTAAAATAATAATATATAATTTTTATATTATTATGTAATACAAATTTGTATATATTTCAAATTAATATATGTATTGTTTTTTTTGTTGTAAAATAATTTTTGGTTCAAATTAAAACCAAACTCATTTTATCTTTAGTTTCTAAAATAATAATATATAATTTTTATATTATTATGTAATACAACTTTTTATATTTTTCAAATTAATATATGTATTGTTTTTTTCTGTTGTAAAATAATTTTTGGTTCAAATTGAAACCAAACTCATTTTATCTTTATTTTTTAAATTAATAATATATAATTTTTATATTATTATGAAATACAAATTTTTATATTTTTCAAATTAATATATGTATTGTTTTTTTTTTGTTGTAAAATAATTCTTGGTTCAAATTAAAAACCAAACTCATTTTATCTTTATTTTTTAAAATAATAATATATAATTTTTATATTATTATGTAATACAAATTTTTATATTTTTCAAATTAATATATGTATTGTTTTTTTTTGTTGTAAAATAATTTTTGGTTCAAATTAAAACCAAACTCATTTTATTTTTATTTTGTAAAATAATAATATATAATTTTTATATTATTATGTAGTACAAATTTTTATATTTTTCAAATTAATATATGTATTATTTTTTTTGTTGTAAAATAATTTTTGGTTCAAATTAAAGCCAAACTCATTTTATCTTTATTTTCTAAAATAATAATATATAATTTTTATATTATTATGTAATACAATTTTTTGTATTTTTCAAATAAATAAATGTATATTTTTTTATTGTTGTATAATTAAATTTTTTATATATTCTTAATTAATTGATATGATATATATATATATATATCTTTTTTTTTATGTTTTTTTTATTAATTTTAAAACACAATAATTTTATCTTTATTTTTTTTTAGAAAAACATTCATAATTTATGAATTATGAATTATAAAATACAATTTTCGAATCATGTTTTAAAATAATATTCCAAATTTTGTATTATTATATAAAAGGTGAGAGTAATACTTAATTAGGTGTAGTTAATTTCTTAATTAATTCAAAATAGTATTTTATAAAAATAATATTTTCTAAAATTATGAGTTTGTTCATATAAGATAATATTAATGCAAATAATGTAATATAAGATAACATTATAAATTAATTAAATGTATTAAATTTAAGTTAATTAAAAAACAATTATTTTATAATTGCTTTTTATTAACACATGCAACACAAAATGAAAAAGGGTTGCATAATGGGTTGTAAAATTAAAAAAAATGTTATAATAAAAGACAACGCTCAAAAGCGTTGCAAAAAAAGGTTGTCGTATAGCGAAAAAAAACGTCATTTAACAACCCTACGTAAAAAGCGTTGTCGTATGGCGAATTTTTTGAAAAAAGACAACGTTTTTCGGAAAAAGGATTGTAAAAACCCAAAAGACAACACAAATTCATCAAAAGGGTTGTTAAATAGGGGTTGTTAAAGGCAAAAATTATTGTAGTGTTTGGTGCATTTTTAAGGATTTTTGTTGCAGGGTTGTTGTTGTTGCTCTTGATGGAACCGCTGGATCGCTAACCCTATGCAATTCCGATTTGGCGTCCATGCAAAATATGACAACATGCAGCGGAAAACGAGTCATACCTTTTTTAGTGAAAAATAAAATGAATTAGTTCTAACGTCAGAACTGAAGACAGAGCAATCGATGAAGCCTCGACCTCTCGATCTTCTACTGTATTCCTCATCCTTTCTCGAACGTTGTGTGGACAATGAGCTTTAAAGAATTTGAGTCGTCTTCTACTAAATCGTATCTAAGATTTTCGTGTGTTTAGAAACGACTGACTTAAGGCTTATTTATAGGTTACAACAGGGATCTAAATGAGGATTATGATTAGGTCTCCTGATAAGCTTAAGAGTCCATGTTTGGCCCGAATACACTTTTTAAGCCCATTAATAATAACTCGGTCCACTAAGAAGTTATTATTGAATTACCGTTTCAAATCCATATTAAATATGGGCTCCTATTTATTATGAGTACGTTTATCTCTCCGTATTTAAGATATCGAATGTCCATTCATGATTAAATAAGTTACTGACAACTCAATTTAATTAACATTTATATCCAAGAGTAGTACCACTCAACTTTATTATCATGCCAGAATAAATCCACCTACAGAGTTTACATGATAATCCTTATGAGTTCCTCAAGTAGACATTATCATCCTAACTAATTAGGACATGAATTCTTTCTATAATCAACAACATACTATATATACAATATTGTATCCCAATTTACCAAACTTATTAATTAATGAATAAATCTCACTCATTGGTAAATTAAAGAAACAAAAATTGAGTATACGTAGCTGTTATTATATAGGGATTAAGAGGACGCACATCCATAATAACAGAAGTCTTATTCTATTATATAGTTAGTATAAATCGAACAATCTTAATTGGTTCTACTCAATACATACAAAATATACTAGCGTAATTTTATAATTAAGATAGACTAATACCAAATTACACTACAACTATTCCAATGATTTGTCTAAAATCATCTTGGTTGTGAGCTACCATTTATAATCTATAAGGAACTGATAACATGATTGTCTGTGTGGCACCACACAACATATTATCTACAATATAAATTAATTGGACAATTGTAATAACATATATAACAAATATAAAATGCAAACATTTAACCATAAAAGATTCTCATATCAAAATAGATGTTCATACAAAAAACTAGGCTTATAGTATACATCCTAACAGCTCTTTGGATCTTGTACGTAGCCAAAACTCGAAAATCTTATTAATTTTTGAAGTTCAAAGATATTCGAGTTTCCAGCAAGTTTCTATTGTCACAGTGTTGTCTGCAGTATTGCCAACATTATCGGCAACATCCGGTTTTAGAATCTGTTATGTGCAGTGTTACAACATTTGTGATAACATTTGTATTCTGCAACAGTTTTGTTTTCTGTTTTTCCATTATAACTGATATTGTTTGGTGCATTATAAACGAATAGGGTATATATGAAGACAAGATGGAAGTGTGGGTAAAAATGCTATCAAATTACAATCTTTTGTCTTGTTTGGGTAAAAATGCTATCAAATTGCAATCTTTTGTCTTGTTTTTCCATGTCTCATAAATGTAAAAGATATTGACTACCTAAATATAGATTCTGGGTTCGAGTCACTAATAAAATTAATTGATTCTCTAAAATAAAATAAAAAATATAAAAAGAAAAAAAGAAATCCTCTTAAAGAAAAGTAAATGTGGTTTTATACGTTTTTGCAATATTACATTAACAAAAACAGGAAATAATGAGATAAAAGTTATTATCATAGAAATGATGAGTTTGGTTCTTAAATCGAACAAGAGCTATGACCAACAATACAGGAGATTCTTCGTTGCGAATTGTATGTTATTATTTTTTAATTTTAAATAATCATCAGAAGTTATATGTATCAAATTGAATTATTGATATAATGCTGACGTGTATTAAATAATAAATTGAGAGGTAGGGGAGTTAATTTCCTGTTGATAAACTAAAGTGGTTTACCAATTTAAGACAAAAGCAAGAGCAGAAAGTGGGAAAAATGAACATAAAAAAGATGCATCAAAACTAACGTCCACCTAATATATGAACTCTAGATATATGTACGTTGGTCAAACTCGATTTGGGACCATCTCTGATGCGTCCTCACGTATTTAGGTATTCGTATTTAACTCCTTTTAATATTTTATATATTTTAATTATATTAGTCACATATTTTACACTACAACATAATGAGTTTAAGTAACATTACATAGTAATATTTTTATTTTATGTAACACACTATTGTAACACTTTTAAATTTAAACATTATATAAAATATTTTTCAATAACACTTTATTTATATGTAACACTTATATGCAACACTGTAATAATATGTAACACTTGTATGTAACACTTTAATAATATATAACTCATACATGTAACACTTATTAATATGTAACACTTGTATGTAACACTCTATTAATATGTAATACATATATGTAACACTCTATTAATACGTAAAACTTGTATGTAATGCTCTATTACTATGTACACATATATGTAACACTTTATTAATATGTAACACATACGTGTAATACTTGATTAATATGTAACATGTACATGTAACACTTTATAATATGTAACACTTGTATGTAACACTCTATTACATATGTAACACATACATGTAATACTTAGTTAATATGTAACACTTTAAAATAAATGATATATTTTTTAACATCCTTTAATTATTCTTTGTAACAAGAACATTTATTAAGAATTTATTTAAAATTTGGTGTAGCTCCCCCAACCTACTATTCTAGGCCGATCGAGTACACTACTTCATGCTACTTATATAAAATGTACTTAATTAATTAATTTTTTTTTAAGATACAAATAAAAAAATAGATAATTACTAAAAGTGAAAAATACCTTGGTTAATTAAAAATAAAAGGGGCCCACAAAAAGAAACGTTGGATTACACAAAAGAGAGTCATCAAGCGTATCTCATGATCTTAATTAACTTATACATATATCATAAGAAAAATAGTTAACTTTAGGGTGAATCGATATGGGGGATCTTTGACCGCACCGTGATCTTACGCTCCGCCTCCTTAGATTGAAAATATATTAAAGTGAAACATGAGAATAAACCTCAATGGGAACATCTGTAAGAAGTTATACCAATTGATTTGTACATGCCACATACGTCCCTGCATAATTTATCAACATTCGAGCATTGTGCCACATACGTCCCTACATAATTTATCAACATTCGAGCCTTGTGGTCTATTAGCCCTTGTGGCTAAAGCTTTGTACCCTCTTTATGGTCCTTATGACCTTATTTATCATTGCGACCTTGCGGTCCATATGCTTGAAGACGAACATATAAGCATTATACGCATCAACAATAGTATACTTAAGTCTTACTTACAGTTCGTAGTTACCCACCTTAAAATGTTTTCTTTGATAAAGTTGATACAACTATGAATCCGACTACTCCGCACCTAACACGTCACATTTGAAATTTATTTAATTATTGAGACTTCTCAAGTTTTTAGATTATCGATACTTTTAGAATCTAAATTAGGTCTTTTAATATCTTAATTATCTTTTAATCATTAATCAAAAACTTCTAATAAACCTCACTAAGCTTAATCTTTTATTCTAGAAATAGTTAGTGTGATACCTGAGCTCCTCACAATTTATTAATCAATACATTTCATGTATCACATGTATTCCTTATTATTTATGTGCTACTTGTGATCTTGCATGATTATATTTTGATTTCAAATATTGAATTATTTTATACTTTTACATGATTAGTGATAAGTACCAATTTTCACCTATTTTTGCCTATGTTTATGTATTCATTTGAATGTGTTAGCTATGTTTTTATGGTGATTATTGAGATTATTCGTATATAAGATGCATTTGACGAGTTTGTGCTTAGTTTCATGATTTTAATAAGGAAAAGGGCAAGTTTCGAGCGAAATGGCTGAACAAGAGAGTACGACCGTGCTGAATAACACGACCTGATCGTGCTCGACTAGAGATCAGGGCTGAAGGATGGGGCACGACTGTGCCGTATAGCACGGCCGTGCCTGGGTGCACAGCAGATTCAGTTATTTTGGCGTGTTTTCATTCTTTAATTGATATAGAAGACTCCATGAAGCGAAAAAAAGAGGATTATTGGCGAAAAGGGACATAGAGAAGAAGCACGGAGAGAGAAGAACAAGAATTCAAGAACCAAAGGAAGCACGAGATCATCGTCGCTAAGATTTTAATCTTTCCTCTCTTGTTAGTTTAGTGGATATGATATCTTCAATCTTGTCTATGAGTTTGTGGATAATTATGTCTAGCTAATTTTCTAGGGTTTCTAGGACTTGTTAGTAATCTAATTCGAATCTTGATGGATCTTTAATTTAATTCAATGTTCATAATCGTGCATCTTATTTGTGTGTTTATGAATTAATTGTTTGTTTGATTATTTGGCCAATAATTGAGCATGTTTTAATAATTGAATCAAAATTCGGGAGATGAGATTTAATTATTGAAGAATAAACACATGACACATAACAAGACTTAGATCGGGAGTTAAGGAATTTATGTGATGAGAGATCAATCTTGGGTACTTTTTGGGAGTTGTTATGTTTCTATCAGATTGAGTAAGGATACCTTTGATGGCATAATGATCAACTGATTAATTGACTCGGGGGAGCTATTAATTGATATGTGTGATTGCTCATATAGGATGATTGATTAATGAACTTGGATTGGTTAAAGTGATGTCTTGATGAGAATTAGATGACCGCATGTCCTAGAACCTGCTTTAGATCTTTGTGATTCTTGAGTTGATTTATTTACGTAATTATTGTTTCTGTTGAATTAATTTGAAATTGATGAGATTTAATTTCCCTAGATAAATTTGAGAAACGGATTTGAGTAGTTAATTAGTGCCTAGATAGATAGTCTCTGTGGGATCGATCTTGCTCACCACTCCTACAATTTACACCGTACACTTGCGAGCGTAGCTAAAAAAAATTAGTGAACAATTAGTGTTGAGAAATCTCTATCATAATTGATTGAGATTCCAGTAATGATGAGAGCACAAATCAATAATTTCATTGATGCTAGTATAATTATATTAAAATAAATTTAAAATTTATATTTATATCTATAAAGGCAAATGATAACATTTAAGTTTGTGTATATATTATAAAGAATTGTGAGTAATATTATAATATTTATTTATGTAAGTGTCGTGTGTGTAAGTGTAAAAAAAGAAAGTTTAGTTAATATTTTAATAGGTGTGCGTGAGTGATGTGCAAAGGTAAAGTTTAATTAATATTAATATAATGAGATCCAATTCCACCTTATCCTATTTCCTCCTTATATTTTCTCCCAAACTACCTCACTTTATAACAAAATATTCCTATATACCCTTTTTCATAAAAATATCCCCAACTACCCATTTTTTATGATAAAATACTATTTTACCCTCATTATCTTTTCAAAACTTCCAAAAACCCATGCTTGCCATTAGCCAATTTTTCCTTTTTCCAATCTTTACATTTATTAGATCCGGATTAGCCCTTCTGATCAATATCAAGCCCAACATGCTTCCGTAAATAAAATAAAACTGAGTTTAAGTCATACCTCGCCTTTGTCTCTTAAATTTCCTTGAACCTCGGTTTAGGTTTTACGGATCCAAGATCCAACCACTCGCCCGCAGTCTATGGTTCTGAAATCGATTTTCTTGGGAACCTAGATCGCAATCCTTCTCAACGGCCACCTGCCTTTAAGGAGATCACGGGGAGACTCACTGCTGGATGAATTTCACTCAGAATTATAAATTTTTGGACAGAATGTCGGAAAGCAAAAAGTCTTGTTTATTGAAGAAAATAAACTAAACTATTTTACAATATTAATCTTCTCCACCATTGGAGGAGAAACTTGAATTAGCCGATCATGGCTAAAACTTGAAAAGGGGAAACCCCCATGAACAGGAAAGCTTGAAAGCTAAACTATTGCAATCTAGAGAGAAGATTTCGAAAACAATGATAGAAAGAGGTGTTGTGTATTTTCGATGATCTTCTTCTAAGGCTGAAGGCCTCCTCTTATAGGCATCAATGTGCTCCTGTGTGGATCCATTATTGCATTGCCAGCTTGCATTCCACTTGATTAGTGGGGAATGGGCCAACCTTCTTTATTGCTCACCTACCGTTTGGTAAGTGTAACTCGTTGTCTTCTTGCGTTGGCAACGAATCTTCTGCTTTAGTGGAGGGGTCCTCCACGTTTTTCCTTTTGGCAATTTTCAATCCTTGGTGCTGGATTATTCAAAAGTGGAACAATCCACTACACCATGTCTGTCGTGAATGCCATGTGCTGGATAGAGCCAAGAAAGATTTCTTAGACCCTTTTGAACCTGTATAGGATTAGTATTTGAACCCTTTATACTGTATTCCTATTTATTACATTTTTAGAATACAATACAACTTGTTATTAATCGAGTCTAATTAGACCCGTTTCCTTTTATTACATTTTAGGTTTTTATTTTCTAAAAACCCTTCCCTTTTCCCTTTTTGTTTGGGTATTCGGGTTTGTCCTTTTTTACTTTGAAACCCTGTCCAAACAAATGTTTCTCTTGTACTTGACAGTAAGAGCATATCCGCTCTTTCCATCTTCCGATATGTATTATATTACATATCTTCTTCCTTGTTTGTTCCGTTGCTGGAACCTTGTTTTCCCAAATTAACTTTCTCTTATTTTCGAAGAGGTTTTCAGCAAATCCGGTAGTTGTTCCTGTCATGGAATTTAACAGGAATGATCCGTTCACAGAATTATGAAATATTTTGAACGGATACTTCACTTTGTCCATCTCGGTGAGACAGACCCAAAGACCCCATGCTCGCCTGGTTGATATATCGTTTTCAGTCAGGGCTACGACCAAAGGGCTGTTTTCTGGGGGTGTTTTGGCGCGGTTTATCGCCCCCATCTCAGATCTCTGTAGTTTTATGAATTGAAAAACTGGATGAGATCATTTTCCTGTGATTTCTGGAGCAGCAGAGATAATTTTTAGCTCCAGTATATCTCCTCGACCCAAGTATGGGTTGTTCTGCCATGAATCGTGCACAGCAGTAGCTATCCAGTCCGATAGTTTGGAAATCTTCGGAAAACTGGGTGCGGTAGTGAAAACTGAAGCAATTGCTCCAAAATCGAACCATTCCCGCACATCATGAGGGTTTACACCCGGAAGCATCCAATCCAAAGTCTTGAATACTTACCAGACCAATCAGCAGTTATTCTGTTTGGATTGATCCCATTTCTGGTTACTAATTTCTCCAATGTTTTTTGGTAAACCTGCATGTTGGTCCCAAGTGGTGTCCGAGGTTCAAGGGGGGGGGGTGAATGAACCTTGGTCGATTTTTCAGAATCTTTAAAACAATCGTTCTGCACTGCAAGTTACTTGAGCTTGCAGCGATAGATGGTTACTGCTTGCAGCGCTAGGATGCAGTGCTGCACGCTGTAACCTGGAGTTTTATACGCAGTGGAAATATACTTTTAAACACAAGGCTGTTTTATACAAAAATGTTTCTTTCAAACGTTTTATGATGAGAAGAGATAGATATATGCAGAAGATAAGCACAGATAAATAAAGCAATAAAAACACTTATGGCTTATAGTGGTTCGAAGGTGGTGTAATCCTTCTACGTCCACTCTACTGCTCCTCGAGCAGGAACTTTGTTAAGCAAGATTGATTTACAGGACACTCCTAACAATCTATCAACTCTACAAAGCAAACCACCTACTGAAGTCCAGCGTACACACAGCAACTGCAAACTTCAAAGGCTAACCCACACAGGGTTCTATACTCCCACACAGGGAAGCTGCCTAACTCTAGACAACTAAAACAAACAGCAAGGATCTCTCCTATCAACTGCTTGACACCACTAAAACAACTTAAGCACACAGCAACAAGGTTAAAAGGATAAAAAAGTTTTCTTCAACTTGTGCTTCGAAGTGAGCTTCTGAATCCGTAAGGAATCCTTTAGCTTGAACTTGCTTCACTTCGATAGGTTGAGTGACTGAAACTGTTGGCTTGAATACTTTGAAATTTGTAAGCTTGAAACTTTCGCGTAGATGCTTTAGTAATAGTGACAGTATTAGTAACCAGCTTCAGTTCTCCTCGACCTCTATTTATACTTGAAGGAGAAGATGTCCGTTGAAGGAGACATCCCTCTTTTGAATTTGAAATAGCCTGGCCAAAGTATGGTTCGCATTTAATGCGACTGACCTTTCTTTTCGGAGCATTTAATGTGGCAATTGCGGCTTGCAGCTTTCTGCGGCGCGTCAGTCCATGTGACACCTTCTTATTGGCTCCGTGTCTGCTACTTTGACTTTTTCTTGAACGGCTTTTTTGTCCCTGCTTGGATCTCCGTTCCTCGTACTGTATTTATCCTTCCTGGGATTTGTAGGATACTTCGTCTTGTAGTCGGCGCTGTATTATACTTAACTGTCCTGTAAGTCTGCGCTGTATCCTTGGTCTTTGTGCGGCTGATGCATTCTTTCAGTGCTGCTGTGTTTTAGACCAGCTTACAGTATCATCTGGCAGTGCTGCTGTAATCATCGTTCTAGCAGTACTCCTGTATCCTTTTTCATGCAGCGATGCTGCACGCCGTTCTTCCTTATTTTGCTGTATTGAAGTACAGCCTTATTTATGCTTTGCTGTTCCTTTCTTCTTCCAGCAATGCTGTATCCTGTCTTTATACAGCGATACTGTATCCTGCCTTCTTACAGCGATATCTTCCTTTAAAGCTAAGATGCAGCTTTATCCTCTTTTAACCTCCATTTCAAAACATGACTCAAGACTCAATTCTAGTCTATTTATTCACTTAAACAATGTGAAAATGGGGTACTCAAAACTTCCTATTACATGATTGGTTTGTCTCATCAAAATCTAAACAATGAAATCCCAACAATTTCCCCCTTTTTGATGATGACAAAACCTTTACAATATTTCGTTCATGAAGAAGTTTCATTTTACTTTAACTCATATGGTTTATCCAGATTACATGCTTGCACAGCTTTGAATAAATAAATCTAATCCTGGATTCATCAGAGATGCATCATGCTATTCCTTTCACCAAACATAACAGGAAAACATAAACAGCATGCATGAGTTCATAAGAGTTGAACTTGGTCAGAGCAGAAAGAAAAATTTCTTCATTTAAGAGATAGAAATTTTTACAACATCAAAATTAAACAATAAGGATCATAAGAGGGTATATGAATACAGCTTAGTAAAATGAAGACCTTTTGCTTGCTGATTCGTCTGATCTTCTTTCAAACCTTTCAAGGCCTTCCCTTCCTCTTGATCCTTTCCACCAGTCCCTGATAGACTCTTGGTAGGACTCTTCCAGCTTGTGTCTGATCACAGGAATCTGAATCCATCTCAGCCAGAAGTCCTCGCAGTATGGTACAATCAGCCCTTCCTTGACTCGGTCAATGTATAGCTGTTGAATGTCAAGGCTTCCTTCCCGAACGAGCTGTTCATACATTCTCAATGCAGTCTTGCAGGTATGATACTTACTGAATTTGCCTTGCCTGCATAGATCTCTGAAGTGTCTGAGGTACTCTGATCGTTTGAAAATGGTGATCGCCTCAAATGTTGGATTCCGATCAAAAGGCAGTCTGACTTCTTTAAAGATGTCGAATCTCCAAGCCATGTTCTCTCCTTCAGGCCTTTGATCCATCAACACGGACACTTCAGCAGAGATGTTCTCAGTGTCAAGGTGAGGGATTTCTTGAGGAGGGAATTGGTAGTAGTTGTTTGGAAATATTTTTCTAGTACCAATTACACCGAGTCTTTGAATCCAGGCATTAGGATCTACAACTTCTTCGTACTGGCGCCTTTGATTCTCAGACTCGTCCCCGCTCATCCTCTTCCTTGAGCCTTGCTGCTGGCTATCATCCCTTCTCTTATGATGATAGCTGGGCGGTGCTGCATCCTTGCTTGCAGCTCTGCTGTGTGCAGAACCTGCAGCAGATCTTCTTCCTGCAGCTGCACCGGCTCCACCAGCTCCATCATCATCTCTTCTCCATTTCTTCGGAGAAGGGATATCAGCCGCAGCGGATGATCCAGACCTTCTTCTCCTCCTGCTGAGAGGTTGCTGGTCATCATCTTCTTCCTCTTCTTCAGGTTCAGCCGCCCCTTTGCTCCTGTATTTGTCTTCAAATCCTTCAAACCTTTCCCCCTTTTTGGCATCATCAAAAGCCGGGGACTGAGCAGGGGCAGCTGGGACCACCCTAGATCGTGGGCGTCGGGTCGGTTCAGGGGCGGGCTCTAGAGCATCGACATGCTGAGGGAAAGCTCGGACCGTGATATCCCTTAACTCTCCTACAATCAGCTCCAGATTCCCCAACCTGTTGTCCACACTTCTGGTTCTCTGAGATTGATCGAAGACACGATCCAGAAGTGTTTCCAGGACTCTGGAGTGTGAGTTGAGTCTGTTAGAGGCAGTCTCAGTATGCAGCTTGCATTGCCTGACCTCTTGGCGCGTCAAAGCAGCTTCGACCTTCAACTCCTTCTCCATCCTGACCCGCTCGTAGTACAGCCTGTTTGAATGATCATTGAGAGTTGACTTAATCATATCAGGCAGCACTTCGAGGTCCTTCTTGAAACCCGTCATGGTTTCAGCATGGAATTGGGCACTGACCCTGAGACTGTTGCGCATGGTAGACTCATGCTCCTGGAGAGCATGCAGCAGATGTCTAGCAGCGGTCTCGACTCTGTTGATGGATTCATCAGGAGTCAGCCCTGAATTTCTTCTTGTTGAGGCAGCGGCGGATGCAGCAAATGGGATAACCTCCTTGCATACTCGTGCTGCATTCTGCCTCGGTACTTCAGAAGCAACCTCATCCTCATCCTTGCTGGTATGAGAGCTTGTAGAGCTTGAGGATGGGTGCTCATCTCCTTCTTCTTCTTCTGCCTCCTTTTCGCTGGATAAGACTGGAACAGGAATTGCTCTGCCAGATTTTGGCCCATGAACAGCAATATTCCGTTCCTTCATCTATCTTGCGAATTCGGCATCCGACATGTTAGTGTCCACAGTATCATTCGCTGTAGTAACCTTTGAAGGTTCTTGAGAGCTAGCAGCGGCTGCAACATCAACCTCCTCACGAGGTGTCTCTAGCTGCACTGGGGATACCTCGGCTTCAACTCCAGCATCCTCAGTGGGTACTGTCTGAACAGCCTTCCCACCTGAGGTCTTCGCACACTCAGGGAGTGTTGTCAGAACAACATCCTCCACTGAGGTCTTCTCAACGGACCCCGTCTCCTCGGCCGGTCCAGAAATAGCTTCGATAGCCTCTGCTGCAAGAATGGGTTCTTGTAGCTCTGCATGGCTTCCTGCAGCGGTCACAGCTTTCAGCACTGTATCCTCTATTGCTGCTAGGATCCCAGCTTCCACCCTACTCTTCTCTGCAGCTCCTCCTTCTTGTTGAAGGGTGGTTGCTGGCTGCACTGCTGTCGTGTCCAGTGCAGGGAGTGCCGCCTCTGCAACTTCCTCCGTAAATGCTTCATCGGCAATTTTGGAAATGTCTGAGATGACATTCCTGATTATGGTTGATGGTTCCCCCTCAGAGTCTGCTTGGGCAGCATCTTCATCTTCGCGCACTGAGGAATCACCATAATCCAGTAGTTGGGCTTCCTCCTCCTCCAAGCGATCCAGCGTGACAATGTTGGAGAGGCCCTCAACTACTTGCTCGTATGCAGTGGAGTTCATCTGGTTTGAAATTGAACTGCCTTCTCCCCGCATCCTCCTTGGAGTGTGCTGCATCCTTGTTTCCTTCAAGCTCTGTTGCAGCGCTAGATGCAGCATGGCTTCTTCAGCCTGTTCCACTCCCAAGGTGTCGATTTGCTCCTGAACAAATGCGACATCATCGCCCCTTCTTACCGCCTCTGCAGCTGGGGCGAGGAAGACCTGCACATCTTCCACTGCTGCTTTCATCGGCAGCTCTGCAGAGTCGGATTCTGCAAGAGCCTTGCCCTTTCCCTTGTCCTGTGCTCCCTGTGCAGCGCTGCAGCCATCGAGCTCTTGAACTCTTGCTGCAAAGTCAGGTTGCAGGAGTGCCAGAATATCCTCTGATTTGGCCCACTCCAGGACAGCTTGCTCGACTGTCAGGAAATCCTTCCACTTCAACAGGATTTCCCCATTTGACAGCCACATCTCTCTCCAAAGAGAGTACTCTGCCGGCATATTTCTAGTCGCTGGAAAGATAGGATCGAGCACTGAAGCTTCTATTTGTAGACGAGCTTCTTCTTCAGTTGGCTCGACCCGGTGCTGATATAGCTCTTGAGGCTGATGTGACTCATCCCCAAGGTCAACTACAACCATATCAGGCTGATGTGACACATCCCCAACAGCAGCAACAGCTCTCTTGCTGCGTGGAGCCCTTCTCACCAAGGGTGCGTCATCATCTGGGGAAGAGGATTCAAGTTCAGGTACAGCCTTCCCTGAACTCCTCTTGATAACAGGAAGAGGACTTGAAGGATCCTCTTCTTCAGCATCTTCCCCGCTGCCTGCAGCTTCATCTTGCAGAGCAAGAGTTGCATTCTTTTTGTCTTTGGTTTTCTTCCTCGCAACTCCTGCTCCTGCAGCCTTTGGCTGGGTCTTGCCCTTCTTCTTCTCCCCGAGATACTTTCCAGGATGAATGGGGGCAGGTGCTGCAAGTTGAAGGCCAAGCTTGCAGAGCAGAGAGCAGATGGTGATACCGTAGCTCCGACGCTCCATTATCTTCTCTGCTTCCTCCCACAGCCTCTTCATGATGAACCTCGCCCAGTTCACATTTTCTCCGGCCATGATGGCAGACATGATCCGGAACCGGAGATCTGTGCACTTGTCATAACTCCCTGTCCTCCCTTCGATGGAGTATGCACAGATGTCGTGGAGAAGTTCAAACTCCGGTTTGAAGAGCTTCTGGGGGACGCTTCTCTTGATTTCAGCCCCTGCATCCCTTGCTCGAAAGAGATCCCACATCTCTTGAGCCGATACCTCCCCATACGTCGCCAACTGGCTGGGGGTCAAACCTGCAGCCGAAATGCTGAAGGTGGTGGAGATATCCCTAACGGTCAGCGACCGTTCCTCTCCATCTGCATCCATCCGGAACAGGATGCAGTTCCTGTCCTCCGCCTGCCTAGCGTAGGCATAAAACCTCTGTACTGACTCCGTGGAGAAGCCAGCATATACGGTGGTCAACAGCCCTAGGACTTGGGTCTGTTGTAGGACATCAAAAATCCTCTTGATCAGGGTATTATCATACAGCCCTGACTCCAAGATGTTTTCCCTGTTGATCATTCTTCCATCAAGAACGATAGTCTTTCTGGCAGCCATTGAAATCTTTGTGAGATCGAGAGAGAAGAGACAAGGGTTTTGCACTTAGAAAATTCTCAGCGATCAAAGCGTTTCTCTCTCTGAAGATGGTGAAAAATGAATTTCAAATGGCACGTTTTGATCTTTATGGCGGTTCTCAAGAGACGTGCGAGATTGACGGTTGAGATAAGTCAGGGAAATGATCTAGTGGCTCAGGAAAAAGCGGAGATGTCAAATCGACGCTAATAATTACTTGGCGCGTGAGCTCTGTCAGCGCCCTTTCCACTTCCTGACACCCGCCGTCATGCATTTAATGCTGAAAGACATGCCCTTTGCCGCCTAAATAAATGCCTTTTTAAGGTTGCAGCAACTCTAGTACGAGGTTGCAGAGCAATCAATACTCCTTTTGAAATTAATGCTGTAACCTGGTGCTGCTTGATTTCTTCGATAACTGCTGTACTGTAAGAATGTAGGTTGCAGCGCTGTCTGAACCCAGTGCTGTATTGACGAGTAGCTTACAGTACCATTTTTACTGCTTCCTGCAAGCATGCAGAGGTTCCCCCTGCGATCTTGCATTTTCTTTTTCTACACAACTTAAGGATTCCCAGCTCGTTACGAAGCATAGAAAACCTAGATTCACTCAAAGGTTTTGTAAGGATATCTGCAAGCTGTAGATCCGTGTGAACCTTTTCAAGCACGACATCTTTCTTCTCAACATGATCTCTTATAAAGTGATGACGAATGTCGATGTGCTTTGTTCTTGAGTGAAAGACAGGATTATGAGTAATTGCAATAGCGCTCGTATTGTCACAGAGAATTGACGTCTCTTTTTCTTCTATCCCATAATCTCTAAGTTGCTGCTGTATCCAGAGAATCTGCGCACAGCAACTTCCTGCTGCAACATACTCTGCTTCTGCTGTAGAGGTTGTAATTGAGGTCTGCTTCCTGCAGAACCACGAGACAAGTCTATTTCCCAGAAATTGACACGTCCCACTTGTACTCTTTCTATCAATCTTGCAGCCTGCATAATCTGAGTCGGAGTAGCCTTTAAGCTTGAATCCTTCTTCTTTAGGATACCATAGGCCGACTTCCTGAGTTCCTTTCAGATACTTGATCACTCTTTTTACTGCTAAAAGATGTGATTCCTTCGGTGCTTCTTGGAATCTAGCACAGACTCCTACTGCAAACATAATATCAGGCCTGCTTGCTGTGAGATACATCAATGACCCAATGAGGCGTCTGTACTTGGTAATGTCTACATCTTTACCATCTTCATCTTTGTCAAGACTTATTGATGTGGACATGGGAACGGACGTTGCTGCTCCATTTTCCATGCCAAATTTCTTGATAAGCTCCTTTGTATACTTGACTTGGTTGATGAAGGTTCCTGTAGGTAGCTGTTTTACTTGCAATCCGAGAAAGAAACTTAATTCTCCCATCATACTCATCTCGAACTTTGACTGCATCAGGTTGGAGAATTTCTCACAAAGCTCTTTGTTTGTGGATCCGAAGATAATATCATCCACATAGATTTGTACAAGAAGTACACTTTCTCCATCCTGTATCCTAAACAGCGTTTTGTCGATCGTTCCTTTCTGAAAACCATTTTCCAGAAGATAGAGAGATAAGGTGTCATACCAAGCTCTTGGTGCTTGCTTCAGTCCATATAGGGCCTTTTGTAGTCGAAACACCTTCTCTTCTACTTGATCCTCGAAACCAGGAGGTTGTTCAACGTATACTTCCTCTGTAAGGAGACCATTCAGGAATGCACTTTTAACATCCATTTGATAAACATTGAAGTTCATATGTGCTGCATAGGCTAAGAAAATTCTTATTGCTTCTAGCCTTGCCACTGGTGCAAACGTCTCATCAAAATCAATTCCTTCTTCCTGATAGTATCCTTTAGCAACTAATCTTGCTTTGTTTCTTACAACGACTCCTGATTCATCTAGCTTGTTCTTGAACACCCACTTTGTTCCAATTACACCTTGATGGGTTGGTCTAGCGACTGTTTGTCATACTTGATTTCTCTCAAATCCATTTAACTTTTCTTGCATGGCCTGTACCCAGTTGCTATCTTGCAGTGCCTCTTCTACATTCTTAGGCTCTGATTGTGATATGAAGCATGCAAACATTGCTTCATGTGGGATGGATCTTCTTGTCCTTACACCGATGGATGGATCTCCTATGATGAGATCTCTTGGATGATTTCTAAGCCACGTCCTATCAGGCTCAAAGACGTGTGTTGGTGTATTTTGCTTATCTTGTTGCTGTAATGCAGGAGGTTCTGCTGCTGTAAGAATGTCTGCTACATCCAAGGTTGCAGCTTCTTCTTCTTTTTCCTCTTCTGTAGGCAGAACTCCTTCTATGTATGGTACAACATTCTCTTTTCTAGGAGAGGTTTCTTCAGGTGGTTTTTCCAGCTTCTTTGTGTCACAATGTGGTTCATCAAACACCACATGTACAGATTCTTCTACCACCAGGGTTCTCTTATTAAACACTCTGAAAGCTTTACTTACAGCAGAGTATCCTAGAAATACTCCTTCTTCTGATTTAGCATCAAAAGTTTTCAGATGTTCCTTTCTATTGTTAAGAACATAACACCTGCATCCAAAGATGTGTAGATAAGAGATATTCGGTGTATGACCATTCCATATTTCATACAGTGTCTTGTCAAGATCCTTGATGATTAGACATTTGTTCTGCGTGTAGCATGCAGTGTTGGTTGCCTCAGCCCAAAATCTCTTGGGTATTTCTGCTTCTGCTATCATTGTTCTTGCTGCTTTCTTGAGGGTTCTATTCCTTCTTTCAACAATCCCATTTTGTTGAGGTGTTCTTGCAGCAGAGTATTCATGACGAATACCATTGTCAGAACAGAATTTCTCTATAAACTTATTTGTGAACTCGGTTCCTCTGTCTGATCTTATCTTCACTATACTCAAGCTCTTTTCATTCTGAATTTTCTTCATGAGACCAGGTAGCTTTTCTTGAGTTTCCGACTTCTTTGCTAGAAAGATCGTCCATGTGTATCTAGAGTAGTCATCCACTACTACTAGGGAGTACTTCTTTCCACTCAAGCTTACTGGTTCTACTGGTCCAAAGAGGTCCATGTGTAGAAGATCTAGGATCCTGTGAGACGATTTCTGAATCTTATCCTTGAAAGAGCTTTTAACTTGCTTTCCTTTTTGACACGCTCCACAGACATTCTCCTTTTTGTAAGCTACATCTGGTAATCCTCTCACGAGGCCTTTTCTTGCTAGCTTGTTGATAGTCTTGAAGTTCAGGTGACTTAATCGTTTGTGCCATAACCAGCTTAGCTCCGGTGGACTTTTCACTATAAAGCATGTTGATTGAGTAGAGGAATTCCAATCTGCTAGGTAGATATTTCCTCTTCTTGTTCCTGTAAGCTTTACTTCATTTGTGGTGCTGTCCTTGATTAAGCACTTGTTGAGGTTGAATTCCACTGTATATCCTTTGTCACAGAATTGACTGATGCTTAGAAGATTGTATCTAAGCCCCTTTACGTAGGATACATCCTTGATCTTTATGTTCCCCTTGACTAGGCATCCGCTTCCTTTTGTGCTTCATTTGGAATCATCACCAAATATGACCTTAGGTCCTTTACATTCTTGGAAGTCTTTCAATGTTTCCTTATTGCCTGTCATGTGCCTTGAGCAGCCGCTGTCGATGTACCATACATCACTGCTGCTTCCTGGCACTGTAACCTGTAACAAATTCAAACAGATTTAGGTACCCATTTCCATACGGGTCCTTTGGGGTTAGTTACTTTGGGAACCCAAACTTTTTTAACAGTAACTGATTTACTGTAAGATTTGTTGGTTCTCGAGCTGTATGCAGTTATCTTGGAAAACTGCTTATGAAATGTGTGTGCTCGACAAACATGTGTGTTACCAACACCCTTGTAGTGTGGTCTTCCACCATACTTCCCTGGAGTATATCCTCCTTGAGGTTTAGACATGTAGGTCTTAGTATTGGTGGGAAAGTTTCTTCTATGCTGCAACTTTGTTGGTTGCTGTATCCTTTTGCTGCATGCAGCAGATGACTTCTGCTGCAGCCAAGTCTTAGATGCAGACTTATTCCCTGCAGTTGAGCATTGGGGTTTTTTCCCTTTATCCGTCATTGCTGTTTTGTTCATTATCTTTTCAGAGTCACAGAGTAACTCTTTCTCCATTGGAGTTTTAGCTTGAACAAAATTCACAGCTTCGGATGTGCTTGCTGTATTCTGAGAGCCTTGATTGCTGTAACCTATGCCTGAAATCACAAAAGGATCTCTGACACTATTTATACAATCTCTTGCGTCCTTTGAAGATTTGGTGAACGTTCTCATCTTGGACTGCAAGATTTCCTTCTCAGATTTTAGCTCTGTGATCAGCAGATTCAATCTAGAGATCTCTTGTTCCTGCTTACTACACTTTGAGTTATCAGACTCTCGTGCAGCGAGCATTCTGGTAATGTCGATGTTTTTACTCTTGAGGATCTCATTATTGATTCTAAGGTTCTCATTCTCAACCTTAAGCTCCTCATGAATTGAGTTGATCTGCTCGAAATCACTCATGATCCTTTTCAAGGAGTGGATCATGTTCAGCTCCTCATCAACTTGTATGGACAACAGTTGGTAGATTACCTCATCTTCTTCGCTGTCCTCGCCATCTTTAGCCATCAGGCATATGAGTGCTTCTTCGTCAGATGATGAGGTTTCAGCATCGCTGTTAGAGGATTCTGCAGCTTTCAGTACTTCCTTCGGAACTACTGCATCCTTGGCTTTCTCCATCTCTCCTATGAGAGCTCGAAGCTTGTGCCTTTCCTCTCGTCTTTTATCTCTCCTCTGTTCTCTTTCTCCTTCAGGATACTTGTGCACTATTGGATAAGGACAATTCCTTGCGTAGTGTCCAGGCTTCCTGCAATTATAACACAAGTCAACATTCCCTGTATTTGACTGTGGAGAAGAAGATACCTGAGGGGTTGAGTGACTTCTTCTGAAGTCATTCTTTTTGTTGAGGTTGGTGTTGCTGCTATTGTTGTTGCTCTTGATGAATCTTCTGAATTTCTTTAGGAGGAACGCCATATCCTCTTCAGCAACTTCTGCTGTATCCTCACTCTGCTTACTGCAACTGACGGTTGCTGTATCCTTTGTTCCTCTGGCGGTTAGCGCTGTAACTTTGGAGACTGACTCCTCTGACTTTTTTCTCCTTCTATTTATGTCATACTCGAATGCTTTCAAGTCGGAGAATAAGTCAAATGTGCTCATGGACTTCAGGTCCATAGACACTCTCATGGCAGTGGTCTTGCTATCCCACTCCGTTGGTAGGGCTCTTAACACCTTCATGTTCTTTTCTTTCTGTGTGTAGTGTTTGCCCAGAGCTTCTAGTTCATTCACTATGGATGTGAATCTCAG
The DNA here is from genome assembly GCA_028654395.1 of Scutellaria barbata. NCBI lineage: Eukaryota > Viridiplantae > Streptophyta > Magnoliopsida > Lamiales > Lamiaceae > Scutellaria > Scutellaria barbata. Next base: position 6,494,210 of record CM053654.1, read on the forward strand.
ATCTAGTTGCTCAAGAGTCTCTTCATTCTTCATTTCGAAGAGCTCGAATAATTGGGTAGCGTTGGAGATTTTGTTGTCCTTGGTGAGCTCAAATCCTTCACAAATTTGCTCCAACTTTTCCCATATTTCTTTGGATGTTGAGCAAGTCTTGACTTTGCTAAAGGTGTCTTTATCCAAAGTAATAAATAGAGCGTTCTTTGCCACATTATCCAGGTTGGCCCTCTTCCTGTCTTCGTTTCCCCACTCTTGTCGTGGTTTGATCAGGAAGTTTGGTGGTGGCTGCTCTCCTTCTGCGTGGTCTCTTCCATACATTGGATTTACCTTCACGGGGATTATCGGTCCTTCAGTTATGACGGTCCACATCTCATCATTCATGGCAGAAAGGTGTGCCTGCATTCTAATCTTCCAGTCGTCATATTCCTCTATGGAAAACATAGGTAGCTTGTGATTGGAGGAATCCATGATATGATTAAAAAATGATTTTTATGCAAAGAAAACAGCGAGACAAAGGTGGATCTGGGTAGGTGACCAGATAAGTTGGCTTTTAACCCAACTTGCTTTGATACCACTTGTTGGTCTCAAGTGGTGTCCGAGGTTCAGAGGGGGGGGTGAATGAACCTTGGTCGATTTTTCAGAATCTTTAAAACAACCGTTCTGCACTGCAAGTTACTTGAGCTTGCAGCGATAGATGGTTACTGCTTGCAGCGCTAGGATGCAGTGCTGCACGCTGTAACCTGGAGTTTTATACGCAGCGGAAATATACTTTTAAACACAAGGCTGTTTTACACAAAAATGCTTCTTTCAAACATTTTATGATGAGAAGAGATAGATATATGCAGAAGATAAGCACAGATAAATAAAGCAATAAAAACACTTATGACTTATAGTGGTTCGAAGGTGGTGTAATCCTTCTACGACCACTCTACTGCTCCTCGAGCAGGAACTTTGTTAAGCAAGATTGATTTACAGGATACTCCTAACAATCTATCAACTCTATATAGAAAACCACCTACTGAAGTCCAGCGTACACACAGCAACTGCAAACTTCAAAGGCTAACCCACACATGGTTCTATACTCCCACACAGGGAAGCTGCCTAACTCTAGACAACTAAAACAAACAGCAAGGATCTCTCCTATCAACTGCTTGACACCACTAAAACAACCTAAGCACACAGCAACAAGGTTAAAAGGATAAAAAGGTTTTCTTCAACTTGTGCTTCGAAGTGAGCTTCTAAATCCGTAAGGAATCCTTTAGCTTGAACTTGCTTCACTTCGATAGGTTGAGTGACTGAAACTGTTGGCTTGAATACTTTGAAATTTGTAAGCTTGAAACTTTCGCGTAGATGCTTTAGTAATAGTGACAGTATCAGTAACCAGCTTCAGTTCTCCTCGACCTCTATTTATACTTGAAGGAGAAGATGTCCGTTGAAGGAGACATTCCTCTTTTGAATTTGAAATAGCCTGGCCAAAGTATGGTTCGCATTTAATGCGATTGACCTTTCTTTTCGGAGCATTTAATACGGCAGTTGCGGCTCGCAGCTTTCTGCGGCGCGTCAGTCCATGTGACACCTTCTTATTGGCTCCGTGTCTGCTACTTTGACTTTTTCTTGAACGGCTCTTTTGTCCCTGCTTGGATCTCCGTTCCTCGTACTGCATTTATCCTTCCTGGGATTTGCAGGATACTTCGTCTTGTAGTCGGCGCTGTATTATACTTAACTGTCCTGTAAGTCTGCGCTGTATCCTTGGTCTTTGTGCAGTTGATGCATTCTTTCAATGCTGCTATGTTTTAGACCAGCTTGCAGTATCATCTGGCAGTACTGCTGTAATCATCGTTCTAGCAGTACTCCTATATCCTTTTTCATGCAGCGATGCTGCACGCCGTTCTTCCTTGTTTTGCTGTATTGAAGTACAGCCTTATTTATGCTTTGCTGTTCCTTTCTTCTTCCAGCAATGCTGTATCCTGTCTTTATACAACGATACTGTATCTTGCCTTCTTGCAGCGATATCTTCCTTTAAAGCTTAGATGCAGCTTTATCCTCTTTTAACCTCCATTTCAAAACATGACTCAAGACTCAATTCTAGTCTATTTATTCACTTAAACAATGTGAAAATTGGGTACTCAAAACTTCCTATTACATGATTGGTTTGTCTCATCAAAATCTAAACAATGAAATCCCAACACTGCAAAGGAGAAACAGCTTGGTTAGTGTTAACCTGTCTGGGGCCAGTCTGGGGCCTTAGGCTAACCTCTCCCTCTTTTACCCCAGAGGTGCTGGGTTGACTTGGGTTGCCTGGAATTGCTTCCTGACCTTCCGACTTCATATTTTTATCGGAGTCCGATAAAACACTTGGTTCGGCTTTATCAGCCTTTTCACCGGTGTCCGATGAAAAACTTTTATCAGCAGGATGTCCTGCTTCGGGTATAAAAGTACCCTGTTTGTTCATCGATGATGAACTCTTCTCGTGTAACTCTTTCTGCATCACCGATGGTGAACAGGCCTTGTTTAAAGGTTCCACTAATGCATTCCATAAATCACTATTTGAAGTTATGGCTACATGTAGAGTCATTTGGACTTTGTCCAAATCAGCTTTCTGGACATAAGATGCTGCTTCGGCTCTTACCCTTAGCACCTCAAATGCCTTGTAGAGCTCCTCAAGGTTTTCCCTAAGGTGTCTTGCTCGTATTGTGATGGAATCTGCTTCAAGGATATCCATCTCTTGTTAAGAAATCTGCAAGAACATTCTCATTAGATTTCACAATGACAATATCAAAAAGATAATATTGGCATTCTGCTTGCCACCTGATAATACGCGCTTTTTCAATCTTTGATTCAAGTTTGTTTTTCAAAAAAGCTTTAACATTAGTATTATCAACTTTTAATGTAAATTCTTTGGCTAATAAAAATAAAGGCCATTTTTTGAAAGCCTTCCAAACTGCAAAGAATTCCTTCTTGTTTATGTGCCAGACTCTGGCTTGTTGTTCGGTAAACAACCCTCCTGTATATCTACATGGTTCTTCACCCGTAGATGTCTTTCTCATGAGCACTGCTGCTCATCTGAAATCATTAGCGTCTGTGTAGACAATTAACTGATCCTCATCTTGAGGAATCGCGAGTTTTGGTAAGTTACTACAAACCTGTTTTAACTCACGAACTCTTTGGGAATGAATATCTTCCCATTTCCATTTGGTCTTCTCGTCCTTTTGTAATAAAGGACGAAAATCCTTGCGATATTTTGCCAAGTCCTTAATAAATGAACCTGCAAAATTAACCACTCCTAAGAAGCTTTGAAGGTGCTTCTTATCTCTAAGAACATCTGGAAAATTGCAGATTTTCTCCACAATATGTTTCTGTAGTTCCATTCCTGCATGGTCAATAATAACACCGAGAAACTCGATTCTATTAATCGCGATTATTACCTTCTTTTCAGAGAGCACTAATCCTTCTTTATGACATGCTTCTGAAAATATTTCAAGATGCTTTAAATGATCTTTCATATTTTTTGATGCAATTAGAATATCGTCTATGTACACAAACATAAACTCAAAATAATCTTTAAAAAGATTATCCATCTTTCGTTGGTATATCTGAGGTGTAATCGCAAGACCCATAGGCATTACATTCCAGATATACTGACCTTGTGGTGTAGAAAAAACAGTTAATTTTTAGACTCATTTTCTAACTTAATCTGGTAAAATCCAGACTTGCAATCAAATTTTGAAAACACTTTTGATCCTTTAATACAATCAATTAAGTGTTCTCTACTTAGTATGTAATAACCATCAAATTCAGTAATCTTATTAATACCCTGATAGTTAATTACTAACCTTGCTTTTTCTCTCTTTATTTCGCCGTGGTTTCTTACCAAAAACCCTAGGCTGCTATAAGGAGAAATACCTGCTTCGATCAGCTTGAGATCGATATGCTCTTTGATAATCTTTTGCATATCCTTTCGATCATCAAGGTTCATCTGGATCTGCTTGTATCGAACCAACTCGTATCGGTATTGTTCTTTTACCTTCAATGTTGCTTCGATCTGGTTTTTGTCCCACCAGGCTAAAGGATTTTCATTGTAGTTCCTCTGAATTAGCCTTTTAACATTTTCAAGGGAAAGTAAACTTTCCTCATCAATGTCAATCTGGGGTGGTCCTTCTTGTAAGGCATTTTTCAGAAACTGAATAGCTTCTTCGTATGCCTCCTCCATTCCCTCTTATCTATATGACAAAAGTGCTTCACCAAATTTTCTCTTATCCTGCATTTTAGGATGAGTTAACTTGGCTTTATTATCACCACGTTTGCTGCGAAAATTAATAGGTATAATCCTATTAAAGGCCTTTTCTCGCCACAAAACCTGTATCATATTACCATAGTTAGTAGTAAAGGTTAATAGGTTCTTGTGATTATCCTGCTCATATTTTGCAAAAGTTTGGATAAAATTGTTACCAAGCAAAATATCAGCACCTGTATCATGAATATAGATGGGTGGCATTCTTACTTTATACCAAGGGGTATCAAATGCGCCTCCGATCATTATTCTTGATTCTCGAATACCTTTATTGAGTATTAGGATCTTCTGTGAGAAGTCTCTTCCTGCAATAAGAGGTAATTTTTCCACTGCTTCGCTGGGAAAAACTCCTGGCTTTGCCGTGCAAATGCCTGAACCTGAGTCAATATAAGCTGCAAAATACTCTGTCTTATATTGATCATATAATATCCCTACAGATATATATATAGAGAAGATACTCGTCATTCAGAATCGTCTGGATATATTTTTCTTTTCCAAGATTCTAACATGTTTATCCTTGAGCTTCTTATATTGTGCTCATAGATCAACTCTTGAAATTGTCTCTGATGAGTCTGTCCATTATCTCGCATTACTCTTATGCGTTCTGTCAACTCATCTTTTTCTCTTCTGAGATCTTGGATCTCATCCTCTATATGTTTCCCTGGCATAAATTAGAACCCGTCTGGATTATTTGGATAAATCCCTCTACTCCAGCGTTCTAACATGTCTATTCGTGCGTTTATTTGATTTATTTTTAACGCAGCCTCTTGTATCCTTATAACTATTTGGATACTTCTTTGTTCTAGCCGATCTTGCTCCCGCAAAGATCTTAACAAAGCCCTCGCCTGCATTCTTTGTATTCTGAGATCAATGATCTCATCTTTCAGCTTAATTCCTGGCATAATGGTTTTATTCTACCCTGATTGTATGTCCATCAAGGTCAAACTCCATCCATTTTCCATCTCTTCTCCAAGGTTTATGTTCCTCGAGGAAACTTAATCCTAGGGTCATAACTCCTTTAGTTATGCCTACTCTTCCTGTAACAGATACATGATAGCCTGCTATTTCTAACATGCCTTCATATCTATTAATACTTGGTTGTTGTAAATGATATATCTCATCACAAGGAAATAAATTATCAGTTTTAGATATATCAAAAACAATCCGAATTTCTTACCATTCATTATTAGGGCATTTTATTTTAATATTTCTTATCCTAATCGTTTGTGGATACAAATCCTCGCTCGGTTCTTTTCCTTTTAGGCTTAGAATTCTTCCTTCAGAAAAGGACAACCTGTTACTAATTTCGGAATCAAACCTTAATGACCTACTGTTTAAAATAGGTTGATCTTTAATTAGCAAATTGACACCTCCTAACCTTGGTATCTTGATTGGGTCAGGTGTTATAACCTTAGCAAATTCCTTGAAAATTCTAGGAATTTCTATATACTCTTTCCTAAGAAACATATCCGAATGATGTGTGTTGGAAAATGCATATGCAATTCTATACGTGATAGAATATGGTCTATTTCCTTCTTTCATAAGATCAAGTCTTTTAAAATCTTGATGAAGAGTTAAGACTACTGAAATCTTGGTCCGCTAGGTTGTATGCAATCTAGGATGAATGTCAAACATAAGTTTGCCAGCATACAAATTACCTACCATTGTACCAAGACAGCTTTGATACCACTTCTTGCATCAGATCTCGATAAATATAAATCATGGAAAAAATTCAGAAATTCAAGTAATCTTTTTCTTCCGAATAATAATCGTTCAGTATATGGCTTTGTTATACCTTTCAGACCAGATCACAAGTATAAATACCAGTGTTTTTTGGGGCACGAGAAAGGTTTCCAACCAAAATACCAAGATAATTATATTCGGGTTTAAACCTTGCTTTTAGTAAGATGGTTTGGAAAACAAAATTTTAGAGTGTAAATAGCATTTTGAATAGTGCATTTTTAGGGGTGAATTGGCCTTTGACCACATTTGAGGCATATTGGGATAATATTATAAGGATTGGGGCATTTTGAGTTTATTAGATAAGGAAATGGGGTATTTGGAGGTATTATCTCTTATTTATATATATATGTATATATATGTGGTTATGAGTGTAGGGGAATGAGTGAAGTTGCAAAATATCTACCGCAATATTAATTAAAAAAAATGAAAGAAAAGCTTATAAAGGAAACTATTGAGAGGGGGTTGCAAAGATGGACATTTTTATACTTTTGTTCATTTACTGAAAAGGAAGAATACCCTCATTTTCTTTTACTGCATAAGAGATAGCTCTTTAAATTGAAATAGAGTGTTCAATTGGTTATAAAATAAAATATGTGTGCTTGGCTCGTAGTGTTTAATCAAAATCAAAAGAAAGTTTAAGCGATCTAAATCCTCGACAATTCAGGTAAGTAGAAATTTATTTACAATTACAAAACATAAATTAGTATTTTGTGAAATGATTGTGTTAATTTGTGATACGTGAAAATTTCATGTTGCACAAGATTTGATTTATTATTTAGTGATTGTTGCGAAATAAATGAACCTGTGAGTTGGATAGTTATTGAGCTTTGAAGTTGTAAATTTTATCAAGTGGTATTCTTTTGACAAGAAAATGGGTTATTTTATATATGGATCACGTGGTGTTTTGTGCACAAAATTATAAGATGTTGTGTGCACGTGGTGTTTTGTATACAGAATTATATGGTGTTGTGTGTGCATGGTGCTTTGTGCACGGAATTATATGGTGCTGTGTGCACGTGGTGCTTTGTGCGTGAAATTATATGGTGCTGTGTGCACGTGGTGCTTTGTGCGTGGAATTATATGGTGCTGTGTGCACGAAATTCATGCCGAGATATAACCCAAGGTGCTGTGTGCACTAAATATATTAGAAATGAATTAGGTGAGTGTGGAGTGTTAGAAATGAAATAGGTGATCCCAAAAGAAGATGTATGGAAAAGAGTTGTGAAGAATCATATTATTATGTATAATTTCTGCTTACTCAGATTTATCTCACTTGATTTATATTTTGTAGGTAATTTTGATAAAATGTTACGTTATGGACATTCTGGGCAAGCTGTGGAGCTCCTGCAGGGTTTTGAACACTTGTGTACATAGATAACGATCTGTCGGGCATGAATGTGGTCTATGTTGCTTTTACTTTTGAATATTAAGTCTCTTTTTGATATGTCCTAAAATATACAACATGATGCGTACTAATAGGTTAACATGAAGCCTGTTTATGGATGACTGGTTTGTTGAAACTCTTTTGATATGAATGTGAGTAGGGAATTGTTCAATATAAGAAGATGTTATGCTGGAAAAAAAACAAGTTTTTTAATTTGTTATATATTTAAAGTTCATTTTATATTCGTTTGAGTAAGTGTGGTCGCGTTAGTTAGTTAGTAAAAAACTTAATTTATTCTAATTAAAGCTTAATCTTTATAATTATTGATTAATTATTATTAATTAATCTTAATCTATATCAATTATATTTGTAATCATTTTTTAATTCTTAGTTAATGATTAAATTATTAAACTTAAATTATGATTAAATAATTATTGAATAAATAGTTAACATTTTATCCTTAAATGATTACTAATTAAAAAAAATCTTAATTAGACTCTAATTAATCATTGAATAATTATCAATTATGATTTAATAATAATAATTATTATTATTATTATTACTTAATTAATTATTAATGATTATTAATACTCAAATATTTAAGATTTGGAAAATATTTCTTATTTTAGTAGTTACTCATCTTAAATAATTCTTAATTATTCATAATTATTCCTTAATGAATTATTGTTAAACATCCTTAGATCATCAAAGATCATACATAAATATGATCAAGCAAGTGGGAGAACACAATTACTAAAATTTAAGGAATGCGTAAGAACATTCTTCATCATTAGCAAAAAGTAAGGAAATTAGACAACATCCCTGATTTTATGGTGAGCTAAGCCATCCTATAATCACTCTATAGTCTCCCTATAGCCACCTAAGTGTTTCCTTAACATCCTTAAGTGAAGATGAATTTGAACCAAAGCACAAAACACACAAACTCTTTCAAACCACAACAATTTTCAGCCACCCCTTTAACACAATTTTTGAAAATGTATAAAACATTATTTACTCATCATTTTAGTACATTAAAGCATGGTTATTCATCATATAATATATAAATATATTTTCATGCTCAAAATAATCATCTAACATCAACATGAGCTTTTAAGACTTAAGTATGCAAAGAAATGAAGAGAACTTGCAAAACTCGTAACTTCTCTACACAAGGCCAAAACATGATGTAAAACCATATTTATGCTTCTCATAATATGTATTTTAACATATAAAATGTCATAAAAACAGCCCAAGAACACCTCCAAGAACAGCCCGAAAACAACCCCTCAACCTCTCACACATTTATTCAACATAATATGATTTTCTTAGAACATCTCTCAACAATAAACCATAATCTAAACCTAAATCATGTTATAGTATGATTATCTTACTTAAAACATGCATATTCCACATGATCAAAGTTTTGGAAATTAAGAAGGTAAGAAGACTACCTTGTCGCAAACTTGGAGAGCAAGTCTACGTAAATAATGTGTAGAGATTTAGTGTGTGTTGTGTATGAAAAATGATCTTCAAATTAGGATCCATCATATTTATAGAATAAATTAGGGCAAAAGGGGCACATTGATCATTCACTAAATAATAATGATATTTCCACAATTTAAAGTTAGCTTTAATAAAAGATATTTGTGGATTTAAGTGCCATAATTTCATTTATGTCTAAGATAATTATTCTCATACACCTTAACATATTTAGGGATTTTTATAATATTTCATTATTATTAATCCTAATAAGACTCTATTATTAGTCAATTTTTGACAATTATTTAGCCGATAAAATCTATCGTTATCTTACTCCAAACTTGTATTATTTTCTTTTAATTTCTTAAATCTTAAGCCTGATGCTAGATCTTATTCTTGTAACTTTATTATTCTCATATCCCATTTCACTTAGTTTTGGTGCTGGTGGCACAGTCGAACTCAAAATCGTTGATAATGCTAGATGAAAATAAACATATGTGTATTACAATGATAATTTAAATTAAAAGATAATGTAACAAGAAAAATAAACTAATAGATAATATGTGTAAAAGGTTACGGGTGCTACATTTGAGCATTAGAAGAAAATAGTATTAAAGATTTCCTAAGATATTAATATATGTGTGCTTGTTACATACTAGATAAGTATTCTATTTTCATGTTTGTATATTTGTATGAGTTATATGTCTTTCTATAGTAGAAAAAGTCATATATATACACATATATATATTATATACAAAATAATTAAATGAAGAAAAAATTTATAAAAAGTTAAAAACTTTGCATCAACTTTTATCATCTAAATTTATTATATTATAAATATTCTAATATGTATAGAAAATATAATACTACTTTTGGGATTTCAATGTTTAGATTTTGATGAGACAAAATATATATGTAATAAGAAGTTTTAAGTACCCCATTTTTCACAATGTTTAAGTGAAAACATAGACTAGATTTGTGTCTAGATATAGGAGCTGAAAGATGGAGGTTCTTATAAGTTACATAACTGTATTAAGTGTATCGAAAGAAGCTGCTGTAAGAAAGCAGATACAGCATCGCTGCAAGGAAGCAGTTACAGCACTGCAGCAAAGTAAGAAAGAGCGACGTGCAGCATCGCTGCAAGAAAAGGATACAGGAGTACTGCAAGAAAAAGATACAACAGTATTGCCCAAAGATACAGCAAGCAGGTCTTAGTTACAGCAGCACTGCAAGGGAGTATCAGCTGCAAGAAGACTTAGGATACAGCGCAAAGCTTACTGTCCAAACAATTAACAGCGCCAATGATAAATAGAGAAGTATCCTGCAATTCGAGGAAGGATAAATGCAGTACGAGGAACAAAGATCCAAGCAAGAATAAATAGAGCCGTTCGAGAGAAGATCAAAGTTGCAGAAATGAAGCCAATACAAAAATGCCACGTGGACTGACGAGCTGCAGAAAGCTGCTAGCCACAACTGCCGTATTAATTGCTCCGAAAGAGAAAGTCAAGTCGCATTAAATGCAAATCATGTCTTTGGTCAAAGTACTTCAAATTCAAAAGAGAGATATCTCCTTCAACGGATATCTTCTCCTACAAGTATAAATAGAGGATGAGAAACATTGAAGCTGGTTACTGAAATATTTACGTAAAAACCATCAAGCTTTCAAGTTATAAACATTCAAGTCTACCATCAGTTTTAGTCACTCAACTTCTGTGAAGTGAAGTAAGCTCAAAGCTGAATGATCCTTCGAAGGATTCAGAAGCTCACTTCACTGCACCAGTTGAAGATCAAAACATATATCTTTTAACCTTGTTTCTGTGTGCTTAGTTTATTTTAGAGGTGTCGAACAGTTGAAAGGAGAGATCCTTGCTGTTTGTATAAGTTGTCTAGAGTTAGGCAGCTTCCCTGTGTGGGAGTTTAGAACCCTGTGTGGGTTAGCCTTTAGAGTTTGCAGTTGCTGTGTGTATGCTGGACTCTAGTAGGTTGTTGCTTTGTAAAGTTGATAGATTGTTAGGAATGTCCTGTAATTCAATCTTGCTTAACAAAGTTCCTGCTCGAAGTAGCGGTAGAGTGGACGTAGAAGGATTACACCACCTTCGAACCACTATAAACCATAAGTGCTGTAAGCAGTAACTGTCTGGCGCTGCAAGTTCGAGTAACTTGCAGAACAGAAAGCTTTTTCGGTAGATTTGTAAAATCGACCAAGGTTCATTCACTCCCCTCCCCTATGAACCTCGAACACTACTTGGGACCAACAAGTGGTATCAGAGCGAGTTGGGTTAAAAGCCAACTTATCTGGTCACCTGCCCAGATCCACCTTAGACTCGCTGTTTTCTCTGCATCCTAAAGCTCATTCTTAAAGCATATCATCGATTCCTTTAATCACAAGTTACCCATGTTTTCCATAGAGAAATATGACGATTGGAAGATAAGAATGTAGACACATCTGTCATCTATGAACGATGAGATGTGGACGGTCATCACCGAAGGACCAATAATCCCCAAAAAGGTGAATCCAGTGCTCGGTAGAGATTTAGAAGAATGAGCACACCCACTACCAAACTTCCTGGTCAAACCAAGACAAGAATGGAACAATGAAGACAGGAAGAGAGCCAACCTAGACAATGTGGCTAAAAATGCTCTATTCATCACCTTGGACAAAGACGCATTTAGCAAGGTCAAAACTTGCAGAACGTCCAAAGAAATATAGGAAAAGTTGGAGTAAATATGTGAGGGGACAGAGCTCACTAAAGACAACAAGATCTCCAATGCTACCCAACTATTCGAGCTCTTCAAAATGAAGAATGAAGAGACTCTCGAGCAACTAGATTTGAGATTCATATCCATTGTGAATGAACTAGAAGCTCTGGGCAAGCACTACACCCAAAAGGAAAAGAACATGAAAGTGCTTATAGCCTTGCCCACGGAGTGGGACAGCAAGACCACTGCCATAAGGGTATCCATGGATTTGAAATCCATGAGCACATTTGACCTATTCTCCGACCTCAAGGCATTTGGGTATGACATCAACAGACGGAGAAAGGAGTCTGAAGAATCGAGCTCCAAAGTTATAGCGCTAATTGCCAGAGGATCCAAGGATACAACAACCACTAGTTGCAGTAAGCAGACGGAGGTTACAACAGAAGATGCTGAAGAGGATATGGCTCTACTTCTAAAGAAATTTAGAATATTCATGAAAAGTAACAACAACAACAGTAACAACACCAACCTCAACAAGAGAAATGACTTCAGAAGAAGTCATCCACCTCCTCAGGTATCCTCCTCTCCACAACCAAATACAAGCAATGTTGACTTGTGTTATAATTGCAGGAAACCAGGGCACTATGCAAGGAATTATCCATATCCAACGGTGCACAAGTATCCTGAAGGAGAGAGAGAGTAGATGAGAGATAAGAGAAGAGAGGACAGACACAAGCTTCGAGCTCTCATAGGAGAGATGGAGAAGACCAAAGATACAATAGTCTCGAAGAAGATGCTGAAAGCTGTAGAATCCTCTGACAGCGACACTGAAACCTCATCCTCTGATGAAAAAGCGCTGATATGCCTAATGGCAAAAGATTGCGAGGACAGTGAAGAAGATGAGGTAATCTATCAATCGCTGTCCATACCAGAAAAAGACGAGCTGAACATAATCCAGTCTCTAAAGAGGATCATGAGTGACTTTGAGTAGATCAACTCAATCCATGAGGAACTAAAGGTTGAAAATGAGAACTTAAGAATCGACAATGAGATCCTCAGGAGCAAGAACATTGATATTGCCAAAATGCTGGCTGTATTTGAGTCTGATAACTTAAGATGCATCAAGCTGCAAAAGGAGGTCTCTAGATTAAATTTGCTGGTCACTAAGTTAGAAACTGAGAAGGAAAGCTTGCAGTCCACGATAAGCACGTTCAGTAAATCATTAAAGGACGCAATAGATTGCATAAATCAAAACAGAAGTCCTTTTGAAAGATCGAGCATATGTTACAGCAATCACATCTCTCAGATTACAGCAAGTACATCCAAAGCTGTTAACTTTGTTCAAGCTGAAACACCAATGTAGAAAGAGTTACTCTGTAACTCTGTGAAGATCTTGAACAAAACAGTAATGATGGATAAGGGGAAGAAACCCCAATGCTCAACTGCAGAAAGTAAGTCTGCATCTAAGAACTGGCTGCAACAGAAGCCATTTGCTGTATGCAGCAAGAGGATGCAGTAACCCACAAAGTTGCAGCATAGAAGAAACTTTCCCACCTATACTGAAACCTATATGTCTAAACCTCAGAGAGGATATACTCAAGGGAAGTATGGTGGAAGACCACACTACAAAGGTGTTGGTAACACATATGTTATCTCTGCACACACTTTTAACAAGCAATTTAAAAACAAAATTGTATACAGTCAGAGAACTAACAATTCTTATAGCAAAACAGTGACTGAAGAAAGTTTGGGTTCCCAAAGTAACTAACCCCAAAGGACCCTTATAGAAATAGGTACCTAAATCTGCTTAAAATTATTACAGGTTTTAGTGTCGGGTTGCAGCAGTGATGTATGGTACATTGACAGTGGCTGCTCAAGGCACATGACATGCAGTAAAGAAGATCTCAAAGACTTTCAAGAATGCAAAAGACCTAAAGTCATCTTTGGAGATGATTCCAAATGAAGCACAAAAGGAAGTGGATGCCTAGTCAAAGGGAACATAAAGATTAGAGATGTATCTTATGTGAAAGGACTCAGTTACAACCTTTTAATCATCAGTCAGTTTTGTGACAAAGGATACACAGTTGAATTCAACCTCAACAAATGTTTAATCAAAGACAGCACCTCAAATAAAGTCAAGCTTACAGGAACAAGAAGAAGAAACATCTATCTAGCTGATTGGAACTCCTTTATTCACCCAACATGCTTCATTGTGAAAAGTCCACCAAAGCTTAGCTGGCTATGGCATAAGAGGTTAAGCTATCTGAACTTCAAAACTATCAACAAGCTTGCAAGGAAAGGTCTTGTAAGAGGATTACCAGATGTGGCATACAAGAAAAAGAATGTATGTGGAGCTTGTCAGAAAGGAAAGCAAGTAAAAAGCTCATTCAAAGACAAGTTACAGAAGTCATCTCACTGGATTCTAGATCTTCTACATATGGACCTGTTTGGATCAGTAGAACCAGTAAGCATAAGTGGGAAGAAGTACTCACTTATGGTAGTAGATGACTACTCCAGATATACATGGACAATCTTTCTTACCAAGAAATCAGAAACTCAAGACAAGCTTCCTGACCATATGAAGAAAATCCAGAATGAAAAGAGCTTGAGCATAGTAAAGATAAGATCAAATAGAGGAACTGAGTTCACAAACAAATTCATTGAGAAATTCTGTTCTGATAATGGTATTCGTCATGAATACTTTGCTGCAAGAACACCTCAACAGAATGGTGTAGCTGAAAGAAGGAATAGAACCCTTAAGGAAGCAGCAAGGACAATGATAGCAGAGGTAGAAATACCCAAGAGATTTTGGGCTGAAGCAACCAACATTATATGCTATACACAGAACAGATGTTTGATCAACAAAGATCTAGACAAAACTCCTTATGAAGTCTGGAATGGATATATACCATATGTTTCTTATCTGCATATTTTTGGATGCAGGTGTTATATCCTAAACAATGGAAAAAAAACTCTGAAAACCTTTGATGCTAAGTCAGATGAAGGTGTATTCTTAGGATACTCTGTTGTAAGTAGAGCTTTCAGAGTATTCAACAAGAGAACCTTGGTGGTTGAATAATCAATTCATGTGGTGTTTGATGAACCACACTGTGACACCAAGAAGCTGGAAGAACCTGCTAAAGATACAGCTCCAATGAAAGATAATGTTGTTCCATATGTAGAAGGAGTTCTGCATACAGGAGAACACAAAGAAGAAGAAGCTGCACCTCTGGATGCAGCAGATATCTTTACAGCAGTAGAACCTCCAATCATGCAGCAACAAGAAAGCAACCTAGAACACCACATGTCTTTGAGCCTGACAGGACATGACTAAGAAACCATCCCAGGGATCTTATAATAGGAGATCCATCCATAGGAGTAAGGACAAGAAGGTTCATTCCTCATGAAGCAATATTTGCATGCTTCATATCTCAAACAGAGCCCAAGACTGTTGAAGAAGCCCTACAAGATAGCAACTGGGTACAGGCTATGCAAGAAGAGCTAAATGGTTTTGAAAGAAATCAAGTATGACAAACAGTTGCAAGACCAACTCATCAAGGAGTTATAGGAATAAAGTGGGTCTTCAAGAACAAGTTAGATGAATCTGGACTGGTTGTGAGGAACAAAGCAAGATTAGTTGCTAAGGGATATTACCAGGAAGAAAGGAATTGATTTTGATGAGGCGTTTGCTCCAGTAGCAAGGCTGGAAGCAAAAAGGATTTTTTTGGCTTATGCAGCTCACATGAATTTTAATGTCTATCAAATGGACGTAAATAGTGCATTCCTGAATGGTCTTCTTACAAAGGAAGTATATGTTGAACAACCTCTAGGTTTTGAAGATTAAGCAGAAGAGAAGGTGTTTAGATTACACAAGGCCCTGACCATTGTATACGCTGGTTTCTCGGTGGAATCGGTCTAAGATTTTTACTCCTACGCTAGGACAGTGGAGGAGAGGAACTACATCCTGTTCAAGATGGATGCAAATGAGGAAGAACGATCTTTGACCGTCAGAGACATCACCACCACCTTCAGTATTTCTGCCTGAGGTATGACCCCCAGTCGGCTTGTGACATATGGGGAGAACAACGCTCAAGAGATGTGGGATCTCTTTCGAGCAAGAGACGCCAGGACAAAGATTAAAAGAAGCGCCCCGAAGAAGCTCTTCAAATCGGAGTTTAAACTCCTACATGACATCTGTGTGTACTCCATCGAAGGCAGGACGGGAGCTACGATAAGTGTACAGATCTCCGATTCCGGATCATGTCTGCTATCATGGTCGGAGATAAGGTGAACTGGGCAAGGTTCATCATGAAGAGTTGTGGGAGGAGGTAGAGAAGATAACGGTGAGGGGGAGCTTCGGCATCACCATTTGCTCTCTACTCTGCAAGCTTGGTCTCCAGCTTGCAGCACCCATCCCCATCCCTATTGGCAAGTATCTCGGGGAGAAGAAGAAGGGTAAGACCCAACCGAAGGCAGCAGAAGTTGGGATTGTAAGGAAGAAAACCAAAGACAAAAAATATGCAACCCTAGCGCTGCAAGATGAAGCTGTAGGCAGCAGGGGCGATGAGGAAAATGAGGATATTGAGAGTCATCTTCCTGTTATCAAGAGGAACTCAAGAGAGGCTGACCCTGAACCTGAAGCTTCTTCCTCGAATGACGATGTACCCTTGGTCAGAAGGGCCTCACACAGCAAGAAGAAGGCTGCCGCAGCTGACAATTCCCAACTCTCTACAGCAAGCTTAGTTGTAGTTACTGTTGAGGATGAGTCACATCAGCCAGAGAGTGGCAGAGAAACTGGTGTAGAAGCTCGTCTACAGGGGGCTACTGACTTAGTCTTCTCGCGTGATCATGGAGCTAACATATCAGTGCTTGATCCTACCTTCCCTACTGCTAGGAATATGGAGCAGCAGTAAAATCTCTGGAGGGAGATGAGGTTGTCTAAGGGGGAAGTTCTTCTGCAGTGGAAGAATTTCCTGACAGTCGAGCAAGCTGTCCTGGAGTGGGCCAACTTAGAAGACATTCTGGCGCTCCTGCAACTCGAGTATGCAGCCATGGTACAAGATCAATTAGTAAGCAGTGCTGTTCAGGGAGCAAAGGACAGGGGAAAGGGAAAAGCTCTTGCAGAATCCGACTCTGCAGAGCTATCGATGAGAGCAGCATTGGAAGACGTCTAGGTTTTCCTAGTCCTGGCTGTGGAGGCTGTTAGAAGGGGCGATGACATCACTTTTACTCAAGAGCAAATCGACACCCTAGGAGTGGAGCAAGCTGAAGAAGCTATGCTGTAACAGGAGCTGCAAGCTAGTGTTAAAGAGACAAGAATGCAGCACACTCCTAGGAGGATGCGGGGAGAAGGTAGTTCAAGTCAACATCATGCAAACTCCCCTGCATACGAGCAAATGGTTGAAAGCCTCTCCAACATTGTCACTCTTGATCCTTTGGAGGAGGAGGAGCCTCAACTGATGGACTAGGGTGATTCCCATATTCACATGGATGCTGCTGCTGCAGACTCTCAAAGGGAACCGACCGCCATCATCAGAGATATCATCTCTGACATTGTTGAGATCGCCGATGACGCAACCACAGAGACCTCAGGTGAGGATGTTGTTCTGACAACACTCCCTGAGGGTGAGAAGACCTCTGCTGGGGAGGCTGTTGAGACAGTACCCACAGAGAAAGCTGGAGTGGAAGCAGAGGTAACCGCTGTGCAGCTAGAGACACCTCAATAGGAGGTTGATACTACAGCTGATGCATGCTCAAAAGAACCGTCTCAGGTTACAGCAGCAGAGGTTACTGTGGACGCTGCAACTAATCATGCCGAATTTGCCAGGATGATGAAGGAGTGAAACATAGCTGCTTACGGACCAAAAGCTGGTGGAGCAGAACCAGCTACAGTCTCATCCGGTGAAGAGGAGATAGAAGATGAAGAGCACCCATCCTCAAGCTCGACCAGTTCACAACCCAGCAACCATGAGAATGAGGTTGTTACTGAGACACCAAGGCAGGATGCAGCACAGAACCCCCAAGCTGTCATTCTTTACGCTGCATCCACTGTTGTCTCAACAAGAAGAAATTCGGGTCTGACTCCTGATGAATTAATCGATAGGGTAGAAGCCGTTGTTAGACACTTGGTGCATGCTCTCCAGGAGCATGAGTCTACCATGCGGAACAACATCAGGGTCGCCGCCCAATTCCACGCTGAAACCATGACTGGTTTCAAGAAAGATCTTGAAGCCTTGCCTAGGATGATCAAAGAACGCTAAATGATCACTCCCACAGGCTGTATATAGAACGAGTAAAGATGGAGGGAGAGCTAAAGGTCGAAGCTGCACAGACTCGTCAAGAAGTAAGACTGTGTAAGCACCATGCTGAGAATGCCTCTGACAGGCTGCAGACTCACTCCCTCATCCTTGACATACTTCTAGACCACATCACTGATCAATCCAGAAGAACCAGAAGTGTGGACGACCGTTTGGGGAACTTGGAGATGATCGTTGGAGAACTGAGGGATATCATGTTCCGTGCATTATCTCAGCATACTGAAGCATCCAAGGACACCCTAGTACCAACTCGGAAACCACGCTCCAAGGTCGTCCCAGATGCCCCTGCTCAGCCCCCGGCTTTTGATGATGCCAAAAAGGAGGAAGGATTACTGAAAGGTACAGGAGCTCAGGGGAAGTTGATGAAGAAGAAGTAGAAGAAGATGATGATGATGATGATGATGATCAGCCTTTCACCAAGAGAAGGAGGAGGTCTGAATCATCTGCTACTGCTGACATCCCCTCTCCAAAGCGCTGGAGAAGAGATGATGAAGGTGGAGCTGGAGGAGCTGGTGCAGCTACTGGAAGCAGATCAGCAGCAGGTGCTGCACACAGCAGTGCTACAAGAAAAGATGCAGCACCTCCCTCTTCTCATCATACAAAGAGAGGGAGAGAGAGTCAGCAACAAGGCTCAAGGAAGAGGGTAAGTAGAGTCAAAGCAGAAAGACATCACAATGAAAGGATGACTGCTCCAAGAACGGAGCAGCCAGAACTGAAGCTGATGAAAATGCCTGGATGCAGAGGCTTGGGCTGATTGGAGAAAGAAAGTTCTTTGGTAGAGACTTCTACCAGTACCCCCCTCAAAAAATACTGCGACTCAACACATATAACATATCTACTGAAGTATCAGTGTTGATGGATCAGAGACCAGACGTAGAGAACATCGCATGGAGCTTGAACATCTTCAAATACGTCAAGCTGCCTACTGATCGCAATCCATCTTTCGAGATGATCACGCTGTACAAGAGATCGGAATATCTCAGATACTTCAGGTTCCTGTGCAGAAAGGGCAAATTCAGCAAATTCCATACTTGCCAGTCTGTACTAAGAAGATATGAAGAGCTTACTAGACGCGGAGAGCTTGAGATTCAGAACTTCTACACCGACATAGTAAAGCGAGGCAGGATAGTGCCATTTTGTGAGGATTTCTGGCTGAGATGGATTCAGGTTCCAAAGATGCAACAAATATTTGAAGAATCCTATCAGGAGTCCATACGAGATTGGTGGAAGGCATCGAGAGAAAGAGCTGAGTAGGAAAGGATGGATGCTGAAAGTAGACCTGAAGAATCGTCATCACGAAGGTCCCTATTTCAGTAGTCTTATATATATATATGCTCTTTGTACTCTCTCTGTTGTATTTCTCTATCTCTTGTAAAATTTCTATCAGCTAATGAAGAAATTTTAGTTTATTGCTTTTGATCAAGTTCATCAATTATGAACTCTCGCATGCTTTTATGTTTTCCTGATGTTGTGTGATGAAGGAATAGCATGATGCATTTTTCATGAATTCAGGATTAGAATCTTATCTGTTCAAAGCTTTTCAAGCATGTAATCCGAATGACATAGGAAATTGAGTTAATGTAAAAATGAAAAATTTCTTCATAAACGAAATAATGTAAAGGTTTTGTCATAATCAAAAAGGGGGAAATTGTTGGGATTTCAATGTTTAGATTTTGATGAAACAAAATATATATGTAATAGGAAGTTTTAAGTACCCCATTTTTTACAATATTAAAGTGAAAACATAGACTAGATTTGTGTCTAGATATAGGATTTGAAAGATGGAGGTTCTTATAAGTTACATAGTTGCATCAAGTGTATCGGAAAGAAGCTGCTGCAAGAAAGCAGATACAACATCGCTGCAAGGAAGCAGTTACAGCACTGCAGCAAAGTAAGAAAGAGCGGCGTGCAGCATCGCTGCAAGAAAAGGATACAGGAGTACTACAAGAAAAAGATACAGCAGTACTGCCCAAATATACTGCAAGCAGGTCTTAGTTACAGTAGCACTGCAAGGGAGTATCAGCTGCAAGAAGACCTAGGATACAACGCAAAGCTTACTGTCCAAATAGTCAACAGCGCCAATGATAAACAAAGAAGTATTATGTAATCCGAGGAAGGATAAATGCAGTACGAGGAACAAAGATCCAAGTAAGAATAAATAGAGCCGTTCGAGAGAAGATCAAAGTTGCAGAAACGGAGCCAATACAAAGATGCCACGTGGACTGACGCGCTGCAGAAAGTTGCTAGCCGCAACTGCCGCATTAATTGCTCCGAAAGAGAAAGTTAAGTCGCATTAAATGCGAGCCATGTCTTTGGTCAAAGTACTTCAAATTCAAAAGAGAGATATCTTCTTCAACGGATATCTTCTCCTACAAGTATAAATAGAGGATGGGAAACAATGAAGCTGGTTACTGAAATATTTACGTAAAAACCATCAAGCTTTCAAGTTATAAACATTCAAGTCTACCATCAGTTTCAGTCACTCAACCTCTGTGAAGTGAAGCAAGCTCAAAGCTGAAAGATCCTTTGAAGGATTCAGAAGCTCACTTCACCACACCAGTTGAAGATCAAAACATATATGTTTTAACCTTGTTGCTGTGTGTTTAGCTTGTTTTAGAGGTGTCGAATTGTTGATATGAGAGATCCTTGCTGTTTGTATAAGTTGTCTAGAGTTAGACAGCTTCCCTGTGTGGGAGTTTAGAACCCTGTGTGGGTTAGCCTTTTGAGTTTGCAGTTGCTGTGTGTACGCTGGACTCTAGTAGGTTGTTGTTTTGTAAAGTTGATAGATTGTTAGGAGGGTCCTGTAATTCAATCTTACTTAACGAAGTTCCAGCTCGAGGTAGCAGTAGAGTGGACGTAGAAGGATTACACCACCTTCAAACCACTATAAACCGTAAGTGTTTTATTGCTTTCTTAGCTGTGATTATTTTCTTTTCATATATATATCTCATAAACAAAAAACGTTTTGAAAATGATCATATTTGAGAAAACCAGCATTGTTTTATAAATCGTAATTTTCCGCTGCATATAAACTCTAGTTACAGCGTGCAGCACTGCATCCTAGTGCTGTAAGCAGTAACTGTCTGGCGCTGCAAGTTCGAGTAACTTGCAGAGCAGAAAGGTTTTTCGATAGATTTGAAAAATCGACGAAGGTTCATTCACCCCCCTCTGAATCTCGGATACCACTTGGGACCAATAACTACATTATTAGTAATGCCGCTGTGCGTTGCATGAATTATCTTACTTTTACTTAAATTTTAATTTCTATACTAAACTTTTGTGTATAATTTTTTTACTTGAATAATTTAAGAAAATTTCAATTTTTAAAAAATACATTTTTATTAATTTTCTAATTTATACTTGTAGAAAAAAGAAAAAGAAAAAATGGGTCTAAAATTTAGGATTTTTATTTTGGATTGTAGTCCTATTATTAGTATAGATATGTAAATATAGATTATTAAAGATTTCATATTTTATAAGGGAAAAAAAATCAATTAGTATCAAAATAAATAATAATCAATTATATCAAATTCAAATGAACTAAAATTATATAATCTATATAAATCATCGGTCAATGTAAATAAATAATTGTAAAAATTGTATATCTTATTCCCTATGTGTTTTTTATCTTATGTAAGTGAGTATCACTTTCACATAAATCTATTATGTAAATGCATATATAATGAAACATTTAGTATGTAAAACAATTATTTTAATCACATGTATTCAACCATTGTTTTATAATTGGTCATAGGTAAATTAAATGTTATGATTTCTATTACTTAAGAATTTCAAATTTAATTGGAAGTCTAACTTGTAAAGAAACAACTATTAAATCCTTAACCAACTCATCAAGCAAAATCCTCACATTTCAAACCCCTACAACACCTTCTCTCTCTTCTCTTCTCAACCTTTCCATCGCTGCTATCCTCTCACCTTATCTTTTCTTTTTCATTTTTTGTCAACAGCAAGCTTCCACCGCCACCATCACTACCGCTGTTTATCAGCCTTTGCTGCTCTAGTTTGTGCTGCTAGCACGAAGTGTGCTACTTCATGCTGCTATGTCCATCCCTCACCATCGCCGCTCCTATTAGCCACTGTCCATCATCTGCCACCTATTACCACTGCCGAACTCCACATAGCTTTTTCACCTTCTCCCTTTCTTCTCTGCCATAGCTCTTGGCTTCGACCCGCCACCAAATCTACCATCTAATCACAACACCTCTCACCGCTAATAGCAGTTTCTTGTTTGTTGCCTTTTTTCTTTTTAAATCTTATACATCTATAAATGGCGAGGCTTTTATTCCTCATCCAGATGAATATTTATAGTATTTATTGTGAAGTGAGAGTTGTTGAATTAGTTGTTGGATCCTCAACCCGAGCTGGAATACGCATCAACTCTGGACGTTTTGAAGAGGAGACCTTCAGGAGTTTGGTCTAGACAGTTCATTGAGCAGAAGCCATACGACCGGCCAGGATATTCCACCTGGACGTCTCCTCGGTAACCCGGCCAGGACCATTTTCCTGGCTGGTCCGAATGGGTATGGCCGGTCCGGGCAGGACTTGCCGAGTAGGAAGCTACCAACTGCTAAGAGATTGTGGGTGATAAAACCGCTCACTCCCGTAAAAATAGGCAAAAATCAAGGAGTAATGGTTACGATCCCCACTACTCGAGCTCTTTCTAGGCTATAAATAGAAGTATTTTCAACTTGTAAAGGGTTCGAACATTTTTGTACTAAGCACTAGAGAGCTGTTTTCTCTACTTATATTGCATACGATCCTGCCCGATCACTAAAACCATCCAGGATCAGCCGAGCTAAATTTCCTGAGTAGGCTCTAGGCCAGTGTTTTCTGCACTTACTGTCACATTTCAGTTTTATTTCTTCATTCAATTCCACCAAATTCATCCATTTTTTTTATCATTTTGAGTGTTTGACTAGGAATTATTTGAATAACAAATTCCAACATCAACATTTTGGCACTAGAAAGAGGGGGACAATACACACGAACAAAATTCCAAAATTCAACATGAGTAACGAAGAACACACCACTTCAGAATCCCAGGCTCATCTCTCTAGCCTGGCGGTTTCAATCGTCCACGACCAACTGTTGTGGAAGGGATCGTTCACACGACTCCCATTACTTTGGAGACTCCTCGGATGCCCATGTCTGTGAGTGAGATTTGGGCCATTATGGTCCAACTGAATGAGCGGCTGAAAGAGGCCGAGTAGAGGGAGAAGGCCCGAACGGCTAATGGCCTACTGGAGGATTCAGAATTCTCAGGTGAGCCTAACGGAGACGAAACCTGGGAAAAAGAATAGCAGACGACCAGGAGTTGGGACTGAATACAGGGTCCACCCAGACCGAGCAGGAGAACGGGCAGAGAGACGATATGCCTAGGATAATATTGGGACAACCTTGGCAATGGAGGCCAAAAAGGGCTCAATAGGAGAGAGGTGAGGCCCAGCAGTCTCATGAAGGGAGCACCGGTCACAATCTTCAGTACTCGGAGTGGGCTGAAGAGCAAGAGCTGAGGAAGAGAATGACAGATATTCAGGCGAGAAGAAACAGGACGGATCGAGGAGGCTAGAAGAGGGCTATCCCTTTTACGGATCATATCTTCACCTTGGCCACACCGGCTAAGTTCAAAATGTCGTCCATCAACCAGTATAATGGCGAGACTGATCTGAGCACACACCTGGATAAATACTCATCCTAGATAGAGCTCTAGGGCATTGGTGAGGAGCTGATGTGCAAGTCCTTCCCGCTCATACTGAAGATCGAGCATAGAGATGGTTCTGCTCACTCCCAAACTCCTCGATCGAAGGATAGGATGAACTGGTAGAACTGTTTCCGACATCGTTCATGGGGTCCAGGATGAGGTCGACCCCAAATGAGAAGCTGGTAAACGTGAGACAGAAGAAGGTCGAGCTTCTGAAGTCATACTTGGACCATTTCAACAAGCTGGTCCTTGAGATAGAGCAGGTGTTAGATGACGTCATATTGATAGCCGTCATGGCCAGACTGAGGCCCCGAATAAGGTTTTGATGGTCTGTACATGAGGAGGGCCCAAAAACCTATCACGACATCCTGACCTGAGCAGAGCGCTACATCGTGGCAGAAGAGGTGATTCTGGATGAGATAAATCATCCGAAAAAGAGAGGAGGCCTGAGCAACGAGAAGAGAAGAAAGAAGAGAGAAGGAAGCTAATGAAGCTGTTCAGGCCCGCCAACTTCAGGGCCTTCCAACCTAGAGGGCCCAGCTAGGTAACCGAAATCCTTATGGTTACCCCTTCACAGGTCCTTACAGAGATTAAGGACAAGAACCTACTGCCTGAGCCGAAGCCGCTGAGGGCCGACCCAGCCCACCTCGATCAAAACAAGTATTGTAAGTACTACAAGACAAAGGGCCACGATACAGACAAGTGCTGGGCACTTTTAGCCGAGCTGATGAGGCTCATTGATCAGGGCCATTTGAAGAAATATGTGAAGGGCCAGGGGCAGCATCAAGTGCTGCCTCCACCTCCACCGACCGGGACTGCTCGTGAAATTCTTACCCTCGTCAACAACAATCTTAGTGAGTAGTAGGGCTCCAATTGAGCCCGAAAAGAATAGGTCAGGAAGGCTAGGAAGTTTATGTTGTGAAGGGGAACCAGCTGGCAGCCAGAAAGACTGACATGGGGCTGCGTCCAAGAGAGCTAAACTAGATCGAGCCCGTCGATACCGGCTCGGATGATGAGTAGATGGAGGATGCCTCGAGGACACCATCCTTGAGATTGCCAAGCTCAGCCAGGACAGTATGAAGGTAGACGAAGAGCCTCCACAACTGGAAGTTATACCAGAATTGCCGATCTGATTCACCTTCGAGGTTGGGTCCTCTTCGGGTATAGCCGACCAGAGTGGCGACAAAGAAGTAGTTGGGGGAGAGCAACAGCCCGAGGAGGAATGGAGATCCCTCGATCTAAGGAGGGATGACCCAAAGAAAAGGGCAGCGCATGTTGAGGAGTTAGATCTTATCAAGTTGGATCCAAGCAGGCTAGATGTGCAGCTGTGTATTGGTAGAGAGCTGAAAGAGCCCTTCCGAGCTGAGCTAATATCTTTTTTGCAGGCTAATACTGGTGTCTTCACAGGGCTCACGAAGACATGGAAGGCATCCGGCCAGAAGATGCCAACCACTAAGGATGAAAATATCGTTGTCGATGTAAATATCGGTATCCTGATTTTATTGAAATATCGATGTCGGTATCGATTTCGGTGGAAATATCAGACATTTTTTAAAAAATATGAAAACTTTCTAAAAAAATTGAAAAATTATATCTATTAGTTTATAAATTATTATAACTAACATTAATATATATATTGAAATTATAATTTTAAATAAAATGATATATTTTCAAAAAATATATAGATAAAATACTATATATACGTTGTCTGCTATGATAACAAGATAAATTTTGTACAAAGTTAATATATGGACTAGTAGTAACTTGAACTCCTATGAGGTTTAAATGAATAAGATGACATACCATCTAGATTCATACAAATCAACTCATGATATTAGACAAATTTAGAGTATAATCACGAAGAAGGAATTCATATGTACTTACAAAAAATTGTATTATACAAAATTCATATTTATCTATTCCATAAAAACAGTATAATATATATTTCTATCTATCCAATATTATAGTTATTTTCTTTATTTGTAGAATTAATTTCTCTAAAATATCCTTAATTAATATTAGAAACATGTGTAATAATATATAAATGTTGGTGGTTGTTTCTCTTCACATTTTCTTCAATAAAATCTCTTAATTATTTACACATTCTATGTACTATAAAATAAATAAATAAACATAATATCAATGATGGAGAATTGATTAGATACAAACTCCAAAATATTGCAAGTAACAAAAAGAGGCAAAAAAATAAAAAAAAAATAAAAAATCACATTTCCACTAAATTTTTACCAACAATGACATCGACACCGATATTTTCGACATTTCGCCGATATATCAGTGACACACTACGATATTTGCCCATTTTTTACCGACAACGACATCGATATTTTACTGACATTTTGATGAAAAAAATTGCACCTGTATATATATCGGGACACTCCAAAAACCAAAATTTCGGTGACAAAAATCAAAATTTCGACGACATTTTTATCCATGCTTGCCACTACCTCAACATAGACAATGCAGCTCAGCTAGTGGCCCAAAAGAGGAGGCGACTTAACCAAGACAGGTACGAGGGGTTAGAACTTGAAGTACAGAGATTGCTGGGGTACCGTTTCAGCAGGAAAACAAAGTACACAACCTGGATATCCAATCCCGTCCTGGTCAGGAAACCAAACGGATCCTGAAGGATGTGCGTGGACTTCACTAATTTAAATAAGGCCTGCTCAAAGGATTGTTTTCTTTTACCCAATGTCAACCAGCTTGTCGATACTACTGTCGGCCACGAGCTCATGAGTTTCATGGAAGCGTACTCCGACTACCATCAGATACCGATGGCCAAGTAGGACCAGGTCCACACCACATTCATTACTGACCAGGCACAGTACTGCTACACAATGATGCTGTTCGGATTGAAGAATGCAGGGGCAACTTACCAGAGGCTGGTGAACAAAATATTTGCAGCCCAGATTGGGAAGACAATGGAGGTCTGCGTGGATGACATGCTCGTCAAGTCCAGAAAAATAACGGACCATGTGGGCCGCCTTGCTGAAATGTTCGACATCTTGAGGAAGTACAGGATGAAGTTGAACCCAAAGATGTGTTCCTTTGGGGTCGGCTCGGAAAAATTCCTCGAATACATGGTGAGCTAGAGAGGAATTGAGGCTAATCCTAAAAAGATCCAGACTATTATGGACTTGACTCCACCGAAAAGGATAAAAGACGTCCAGAGCTTGACAGGGAAGGTCGTGGCCCTTAATCATTTCATCTCTAGGTCTACCGACAAGTGCCGGGCCTTCTTTAATCTGATCAGAAAAAACTCCCGATTTGAGTGGAATGAAGAATGTCAGTCGGCATTGGACGAGTTAAAGAGAGCTCTAATGGAGGCTTTGGTCTTGGCCAAGCCTCAACCTGGTGAAAAGTTGTAGTTGTATGGGACGACTAGAATTTAGTGAAGCATAATTTGATAACTAAATATTTAAATCGCTAATTATTTGATTTATATTATGTGCGTTTAGGAAAAATTTAATTATGAGCATGTTTTAATCTAAGTTTTATATTCTTGAAAGTTTCCCATAAAAAGGAACGTCGATAAAATAGTTGTAAGTGGGACAAGATAAACGAGAACGAAAAATCGAACAAAACGCCGAAAGAATGAATCAAATCGGAATTCGAATGATATCTCAAATTAATTAATGTCATAAGAATGTTTAGTATAAAGTTAAGAATATAAAATAGTTAATGAAATAATTAATCTAAGGTATATAATTAAGTGAAACACATATGGTGAAAGCATATGTTAATTTTTAACTTAAGGTAATTATGTTGTGAAAATGCTCCTCATTCTCTCTTGTTTTCCGGCGGCCGACCGGTCGGAGCGCCGCCTTCTCCGCTACAGGCGACCACCGTCGTCGGATTTTCTTTCTGACCAAAATGTATCGAAACTTATACCATTTTGAAGCTCTCACCGAGCCCGTTCCAACCCCGGGCTCGGAATTGTCATCAACCGTCGCAATCGCCGGCAATTCGCCGGAGAGAATTCGGTTTTCTCTCTCTAGAAACCCAGCTTTTTCTCTCTCTTCGTTCTCGAACATCCGGCCACCGATTGAGGCAATTCTTAAGCCTAGATTATAGTTCTCGACGAGCCCATCTCGATTCTGGGCTCGGATCGTCGATCCGATGGTTAGATCTCCGGCATGCAGCAGTCAAAGATGCTGCATTTTTGAATGCTTAACCTCTCTCTTCGAACCTCTCTCTCTCTATTGTTTTTCCCCATTCTTTCTCTGATCGGAGGCCGGGGCGGCGCATGCAGCGCCGTTGTGGGTGTGTCTGAGTAGCCGGCAGCAATGGCCGCAGGAGAAAAAAGTATATGCGTGCTCGAAAAGGGTGTGTGGGGTGGTGTTTGGGCAGCGCTTCCAGGGCCACCGTGGGCTATGGTGGTCGGTGAGAAGAATGCCGGTGAGTGGTGGTGGCAGTAGGTGGTTTGGAAGTGGGGTTGATTTTTGAGAATTAGATTAACTCTAGGGGCCTCTTTGCAATTTCATAAGTTTTGTTTATTCTCTTTTGATCCCCTATATTCTTTGGGATGATGTAATTTAGTCCTAATTTATTCTGGAAATTATAATTCCACCCCAAAGTTCCACAATCCTCGTTTTGACCTCACGCCTAATCTGGAATTTACAGTTTTGCCCTAAAAAAAACCTCCAAATCTTAAAATGCTTCGTTTGATTTAGTTTCTCATCCGTTTTACTCCATTCTCGACTCTAAAGCTCTCTTTTTAGATTCTCTATATTTATTTTCAAACCAAGTCGGGTTATGATCTGTTTTCTTCCGTTGTTTCTTTCGAGCATTTAATTATAAACGCTTAATTAATATAATAATCTAATAATTTACGTTGTGTGTTTGTAGGCTTAATTTACGTTCCGAACACGTCTCAGAATTAAAAGGATAGAAACGTGAGATCGCACCGCCTAAGATTAGGTGGGGGTAAATTTTGAACTAGCATTTAATTCACGTGTTGTATTGTATAGTCGCATGTTAGGATTTTTGATAAATTATGAAACATGATTTGTTGATATCAGCATGCCCTTAGATATGCTATGCGTGTATTGTTTATATGCTTTGAATACGTGCTGTGATATAATGTGTTGTTGAGAAAAAGTTGAGGAAATGTGTTCATGTGCATGATTTGGAGAATGCAGTATGAGATTAAGTCCTAACGAATATATGGAGGATTGGTGAAGTCCCCCTGATCAAATAATCACCGGGTGGATAAGGTGGTGGGGTAAGACGGATATACATGCGCCCACGTCATAAACGTGCTGTGCATTGTACTTGCTGTGCTTAACTGCTTAATTGTCTTCCACTGAGTATATTTGTATACGCTCACCCCGCCTATGTATTCATTACAGGTGATGATTTTGTTAGAAGGAGTTGAAGGGAGAGACGTGCCCTGTCTGTTATAAATTTTGTTAATACGATATTATGTTAAGCTATTTTGGAACGACTCATACTTACGCTTCCCTTTTGCTTAAACTTGTATATATATATATATCGTTGCTATACATTTTAAGAATATCTAGTCTTATATATTATTCTTGTTTTCTTCGTCTGTTCTTCTTCCTTCTTTCCTACACGCCTGTCGAGGATACTCTGATAATTAAAGAAATAAATTGAATTGCAAAATTGCTAAGCTTCTATAATATTTTATGATTAAGTTTTGGGGCGTGACACTGTACCTGGCGGTGTCCGAATATGCTGTGAGTTCTGTGCTAGTCCGAGCAGACAGAAGGCTCAGCAGCCAGTCTACTATGTGAGCCAATCACTGCATGATGCGGAGCTCCGCTACCCCACCATGGAGAAGTTGGCTTATGCCCTGGTCATCTCGGCCCGAAAGCTGCGCTCATACTTCCTGGTGCATCGGTCGAAGTACTTACCAATTTTCCTTTGAAGCAGGTACTTGGCCGCCCAGATGCTTCCGGGAGATTATTAAAGTGGGCGGTAGAGCTCGGGCTATACGATGTCCATTATGCCCCAAGGACGGCCATCAAGGGACAGGCCCTAACCGATTTCATTGTAGAGTTCACACCAACTCTCCTTATCCGAGAAGAATAGATAGAAAAGCCATGGAGAATGTATGTGGACGGGTCGTCGACCGCCCAGTGTGTTGGGGTTGAAATTATGCTGGTTAGCTCTACAAACAAATATTTATGCTCGACTTTGCGGTTCAAGTTCCTAGCCACCAATAATGAAACCGAGTATGAAGCGCTTCTGACCGGTCTTGACATGGCAAAGCAGTTTGGGGTGGAAGACTTGGAGGTTTTCAATGATTCTCTCTTAGTGGTGAACCAAATATCTGACGAGTATATGGCCAGAGAAGAGCAGATGGCCAGGTATTTGAATAGAAGGAAGTCTACGCCACCGAGCAGAAAGTAACTTGGATGACCCCGATCATCCAATACTTGGAAGAGGGGAAGATGCCCACCAACCAGGATGAGATAAGAAAGCTAAGGATCCGAGCTACCAGGCATACCATCCAGGATGGAGTATTGTACAAGAGAGGATTCTCCCGGCCTCTTCTAAGGTGTCTGGATGATGAGGAGGCCAAATATATATTGAGAGAGGTTCATGAAGGTGTGTGCGGCAATCATTCTAGAGGACAGTCACTGGCCTTCAAGATTATCAGGCAGGGTTATTTCTGGCCAAGTCTGAAGAAAGATGCAATTAATTTTATCAGGAAGTGTGACTAATGCCAAAGGTGTGCGCTTCTCATCCGAGCACCCTTCGAGGACCTGAATTTGATCATGGCCCCATGCTCATTCACAAAATGGGGAATCGACCTGATCGGCCCGATGCCAACTGGTCGGGAAGGAGTGAGGTTTGCAATAATCGTCGTCGACTATTTTACAAAGTGGATAGAGGTCGAGCCCTTGGCACGGATAACTGAATTGAAAATCACAAACTTCATTTGAAAGTCCATCATTTGCCGGTTTGGGGTTCCGCACTCTATCATTACAGATAATGGACGATAGTTTAATATAGAGGATCTCAAGACTTTCTGTGAAAACTTGGGGATCAAAAAGTTGTTATCGACTCCATATCATCTTTAAGGGAACGACTAGGTCGAGGCCGTTAACAAGATCATCAAACATACTCTGAAGGCCAGACTTGATGAGTCAAAAGTGGCTTGGATAGATGAACTTCCCGAGGTGCTCTAGACGTATAGAACGATGGCCAGAACCGCAACAGGAGAAATGCCGTTCTCTTTGGCCTTTGGGTCCGAGGCTGTCATCTCGATAGAGCTCGACATCCCAACCTGAAGGGTGAGCAATTACCAGGATGAGCAGAACACTGAGGCCTTGATGGAGAAAAGGAAGATCGACGCTGATGTGAAAAATTCCATCTACAAATAGAGAAGCGAAATGTACTATAACTCCAAGGTCCAAGCACAGAGATTTGAAGTCAGAGACCTGTTCCTCAAGAAAGTTCTGCAACACACTAGGTCCTTAGGCCATAATTGGGAAGGGTCGTATAAGATAAGCTACGGCCTCATCCGAGCCACCCAGGCCGGATGAAACAGTAAGACTTTGGCCTAAAATAAGGCTACGGCCTCATCCAAGTTGCCCAGGCCGGATGGAATAGTAAAGCTTCGGTCCAAAATAAAGCTATGACCTCATTTGAGCCGCCCAGGCCGGATGGAACAGTAAGACTTCGACCCAAAATAAGGCTATGACCTCATCCAAGCCGCCTAGGCCGAATGGAACAGTAAGGCTTCAGCCCACCAAGGCTTCGACCTAAAGTAGGAAATGACTCCAACCGAGTCGACCAGGATGAACTGGGGCTAAGTCTAGGCCAGCCAACATATTGAACTGAGCTGAGCGTTTGTACGGATAAATATTAAGTTTGAAAATGATTAACACTTTTTAACTAAATAAAAACCGAGTCGGCCAAGTAACATGCTAAGCTAAGCATGAGATAAAAATGTATATGAAAGGGCCAGTTAGAGCCAAACAGGGTAAATAAGCCGGTCAAGTAATACGTCGAGCTAAATAACTGTATATTTTAATTCTGATATGAATCGAGCCATTCAGGTAATATTACCGAGCTGAATGAGTTGTAAGAATGATATATTTACAAATATGCAAGTATAAAATAAGAAAGACAGAGTTGAGCAGGACAAAATATCAATTATATTCAACAATCAAAGTTGGTTTGGAGGCCAGCATCTCATACAAGATGACCAACTGGCCTGAACGAAAAAAAAAATTACAAGTATTTACTGGTCGATTTCGACCACCTTTTCATCCGCTGCCGCTGCCACCTCACCTATCATCTCGACCTCCTGCTCCACCTCGGTGCCAACCGCCATGATATATGTCTGATCGGACATTAGCTTGATTAACGGGGTCGGGTTAGGAGCTTCTCCGACCTGAGTGGAAGGTATCCGGGCAGGTCACTCATGATTTCGAGGTAATAGGTCGGGAGAGGGTTCTTCTCTAGGTAGTCAGCCAGGGCTGTCATGAGCGGGCGGTCATCCAACTTTTCCTTCTGAGCCACATCAATAGCATCGATGAAGGTGAAGAGATAATCGAGGATGCTTTCGTACTTGCACTTAGCAACCATAGCAACCTCATCAGCTGGAACGGCCTGGGCAGCTTCTAGGTCATCTTTCGTGTCCCCCAGTTCGACCGCAGCTGGGCGATCTTCCTGGTGAGGTTGGCCACCTTCTGCCGGTCCAGCTTAGCATCTTAGTGGTCTTCGTCAGGGCCTCTTGGGAGGAGGCCAGCTGAGTCTAGAGAGTCTCATTCTCCTCGGCGGTGGTGCTCAGCTGGCCAGCCTTTTCCCTCAACTCCGCCTTTTGGGCCCTTAGTCGCTCTAGCCTTTCCTGGTGCTGAAAATGGGCCTGCAAAGTGAACATAGATGCCTGTACCATAAGGATGTTGGTACAGATTTCCATGTCCATGCCGATCATCCGGCTGGTGTACCCCTCAAATTCCTTCATCTAGGACTTGATGGGGGCTTCGGTGGCTACTGCTACTTCGGCCGGAAGACCTTATTGGATGGTGACTATGCCCGCGAGTAGATGATCTGAAATAAAGGACGGTGGCCAAGATAATCCTTGGTCTCCTCGATGACGATGGGGTCCCATCCGTAGATACTGATCGAGCCGGCCAGTGGGCTTTCGGCGGTTCAGACGCCAGGCAGGACTGCTATGGTGACACCCCTAGTTCCTGAGTTACCTCTTGAAGTTCCTGGGTTGCCGCTTGTAGTTCCTGAGTTACCCCTTGCCTCGGGCTTGGACCTCTTGGTTGGCAGGGATCATGGGGCCATCTCCTCTGATATGGGGTTTAGGACAGACATGACGGACACGGGGTGTTTGAGACCCTGACCTTTACCGTGGTCGGGAGCTAGAGGCCAGGAATCGGAGGCCCTGGCTTGCTCGGCCCGCTGGCGAATACGTTCCCCAAGATTCATCTTAAGCAGCAGGCCTTCTCGGGGGAAGATGGCTGAAAAATAAAGGGTTAAGTACAAAGGTATTGGGCCGAGCAGAACACAAAGAAAAAAATCTTACCGAGGAAGTTGTTTGGGGCTGGTCAAAATAGAAGGATAAGGCTGGCCTGAACAAGATGCTTCTCAGTAATGAGCGCCTTGAATGTTCTTCAGGATGGCTCGGTGCTGTCTTGGAGAAATACGATCTTCTGGGAGAAGGTATCCCCGATCAGAAGACTCTGGACATAAACTTCTGCAAAATGAAAGATAATTAAAATCAGGTAACCGTGCAGAAACAATAAAATGTAAATGTAACATTCGCCGCCTCGAAGTAGGTAGGGCAGACCACTCGCTGGGATCCCTCCTCTCCGGCCGGACCAGGACTCATCCAGTCACCCTCAACCCAAAACCATTTGATCTTCGAATCCTTGACGAATGATGGAAGATCACGAACCAGCTGTAGCTGGAAGGGTCGGGGGGGAGAGGTAGTAGAGGTGGTTTTGGGTGCTGGGCAGCAGTTTGATGTTCAGGAGCCAGGACAGCTCCTGTAGGGTAGGGACGTCCAGGTTGAACGTCCAGAAAATGACAAGCAGCTTGATGATTGAGGACCAGTTGTTCGGGTGAAGCTGGCCCGGTACGACGTCCCAATGCCGGAGATAGCTGGTGAGGCAGGGCACCAATGGGAAGCAGAGGTCGTCCTCCAATGCTCGGACGCTGATCACCACGCAGTCATGGGACGGCTTGTCCATTCTCTCATTTGGCCTCAGGACGTCGAAGGTAACCCCCCGAGGGATGTTGAACAGCGCGTGCCACCTGTCCAGCTCGGTCCTAGTCACCACGAATGGTCAGAAAATAACCTC
This sequence comes from Scutellaria barbata, assembly GCA_028654395.1. Classification (NCBI taxonomy): domain Eukaryota; kingdom Viridiplantae; phylum Streptophyta; class Magnoliopsida; order Lamiales; family Lamiaceae; genus Scutellaria; species Scutellaria barbata. Next base: position 6,528,147 of record CM053654.1, read on the forward strand.
GAAGTCCGCTGAGGGCTACTCGGTCGTATAGTATTGCCTAGAGGGCCTTGGCACCCCCGTAGGAATATAACGGGCTGGCCGACCTAAGGTCCCCACCTCTTCAACCATAGGTGGAGCCGAGCTCCTGATCTTCGTCGATTGAGAGGAGCTGCACTCTAGATCCAGCTCCTCGGAACTGTACCCCTGATACCCAGATTCTTCTCGGTCTTAACTCTGGGCTGACCCACATTGAGAATCGGAAGACATTATCAATAAGTTAAAATTACCTAAAATGGATTCTAGACGGTTTCTAGATGGTTGATCCTAGACGGTTGATCGTAGACGGGTGATTTTGCTCGGTTAAACTTGTTCGGTTAGCTAAAGAATTTCTCTAAGGATATCAAGTTTGTGAAGGCCAAAATGAAGACAAGACACCCCTATTTATAAGGAGAGCATGACCTTTCGACTTCCGTCGTACCAGATTTAGACGCGTGGCCAATCCGATGGCTAGGATTTAGCGACGCTTCATCTTCCTTCGCACCAGATGATGATACGTGTCAAATTGGAGAAGCGGATTATGCTCTACCCTGTTCGACCAAGATCAACCTCGGCTCGGCTGGTGGAATTTGGTTAGGTCCCGACATAATATTTTCTCTCACGATCTAAGGGGCTATTGCTAAACACCCGACTCGAACTGGAATACGCATCAACTCTGGACGGTTTGAAGAGGAGGCCTTCAGGAATTTGGTCCAGATAAATCATTAAGTAGAAGCCATACGACCGGCCAAGATGTTCCACCTGGACGTCTCCTTAGTAACCCGGCCAGGATAATTTCTCTGGCTGGTCCAAATGGGTCTGGCCGGTCCGGGCAGGACTTGCCGAGCAGGAAGCTACCAACTATTAAAAGATCGTGGGTGATAAAACCGTCCACTCCTACAAAAATAGGTGAAAATCAAGGAGTAGTGAGCATGATCCCCACTACTTGAGCTCTTTCTAGGCTATAAATAAAAGTATTTTCAACTTGTAAAGGGTTCGAACATTTTTGTACTAAGCACTAGAGAGTTGTTTTCTCTACTTATATTGCATACGTTATCCATAATACTTTGCTTATATAGTCCAAAGGGTTGGAGAGAGAACTAATTTAAAAGGTTTGCAGAGAAAGATTGATGCAAAAATATTAAATTTGACATTTAGAAAATCAAAGTGAAGCATTAGAAAAACAATAAAAAAAATTATTTACACAGTCAGCAAATTGACATGACATTTTTAGGAGGGAAGGTGACAATACTATAATTATTTCCAACTATCTTGCTATTAGTATAATATAAATATATATATATATATATATACATCTTAAAATATCATTTTCATATAACTAAATTATAATGCATTTCAAATAATTTTGTTATTAATTTAAATACATATCTTTCATTTTATACTTACAAAATATATCATTTCTCAACATATATAAAAACGTACATACAAATTAAAAAAAAATTATTACAATAAAGAAAAAATAAAAAATAAAGAGAAAATATTATTTAAATATTAAATAGTGAAAGGTTTGTAAACATTCTTAATTAGTCTAGGGGATGTTTGGTTTGGGGGTTAGGATTAATTAATCTGAATAAACCTGTGTTTGCTTTGATGATTGAAAAATTTATTTATTTTTTGGCCCGGGTCAAAAATGACTTTTATGGTCTTGTGGTGGGTTTATTTGGATTAATTAAACCCACCAAAAGTGGTGGGTTTATAAGAGTTTATAATAAAACTTATTTTTTAATACATAAACATAGCTCAAAAAATATCACAACATTCAAACCAAACATAAAATTAAATCATACCTATCATTAAACATTCAAACCAAACATATTAAAAAATTAACTCAATTTAACCCAAATATTGCAAACCCACCACAACCTAACTAACCTATCTAACCCAACACACCAACCAAACATGCCCCTAGTGATTTCTAATATGATAGTTATCTTCAAGATCATGGGTTCAAACCAAAAAAGTTATTATCTATTTTTATTTTTTTATAAATAAAAAGTGTTACATTTAAAGTGTTACATAAATATTTATATGTAACATTTTATAAGTGTTATTATAAAAGTGTTACATTCCATATCCTAATGTAACATGTTTTTTATAATGTACAAAAAGTGTTGCATTAAAATTGTAACACATTTAAATAAAAGTTTATAGGTAACATTTTAAAATTGTTACTATAAAGTGTTATTAACGATATCCTTATGTAATACTTTTTGTGAATGTTACTAAAGTTCATCAAAAGTATTACATAAAACTTTATGTAACGACAACAACAATAACACCCCTAAAAATGTTACATGATGACTATTGTAACACTTTTTGTCAAGTAACACTTTTTAGGTGCTACATTATGTTGTAATGCTAGTAATGTTGGTCAAAACTTTTAATTATATTAATCATACATTTAGTAATGATAATTATACCTTAATATTTTTTAGATAGTCATTAATACATTTCATACATTTTAGTTATGTAGTCATACCTTTTAATTATATTAGATGTACTTTTATATATTACATAAATGTATGATCACTATGTTGATATAAAGATATATAAGTAATATCAAATAAATATATGAGTAATATAACATAAAGATATATATATGCATAAATTGTGGCGAAATTATTATTTTTTAAGTTAAAATAAAAAATGAAGATCAGATTATTTATACATAAAAATCATACCAACATAACATAAATATCATATTAATATAATTTAAAAATCAACACTTGAATAAAAATTAATAATAATAAAGAAACACGGATCTGAGTTGATCCAAACCAACCCAACCCAAATGCACCACATCAGGTACACAAGAGACCTAATAAAAAAGATGTGAGGTGTGGTGGGTTGGTTTATTGATTTATTGAATTCATCTGAACCTTAAATCTGTTGGTTTATAGAACTTTTTAAGTTTAAAGAATCTTCTACAATACTGATTTCTCAAAATCAAAATTTTAATTTTTTTAATTGAAATAATTTGAAAAAACATTATTATTTATAAAATATATAAAAAATAGTCATTTTAGTCTTTTTTTCAAGTTAAGTTTAAATCTTTTTCAATGGATTTACTACTCCGAGACTAGCTAGTGTTGGCTGTTTTAAAATCTTTTTTATAGTCACAATATTCTTGTGTTGGCTGTTTTAAAAACTTATGGAATCTAGGAGGAATCATACATTCAAATAAAAAAGGTATAGTAAAGAAAGGACAAGAGATATTATTACATTTCAACCTGGGTTGAGGTGAAAGTTGAAATAAGATTGTGTTAACTAAACCAGAGTGAGTAAAGATTTTCAACACTTGTCCTATGAACTCTCAGCATGCCATACCAATTGGCGGAATCTTTCCAACACTTGTTCTTGCATTGTCATTGATATGGGACTGGATTGCCAATGTATGGATGTTGGTATTGTGGAGTTTATTTTGCATGTGATGCGTGTTAAATTCAGCTTCTAGCTTTCTGCATTATGGAAGTGCTCAATCATTATGGAAGACAGTGAGCTTTAACATGATGTTTGCTATTGAAACAGCCTTTGGATATTGATGGACGAAGCTCTGGCTTGAATTTGATTCTTCTTTCGTTGTTATGCTCCTGACTAGTAAGCGACAACTTCTACCCTCGCCTTATCGGAACCGATTGTGTCGGGCTCTTGATGTCGTGGTGTTGAGATTTCAATGTTTAAATTTTGATGAGACAAACCAAGTATGTAATAGGAAGTTTTGAGTACCCCATTTTTCACAATTTATAAGTGAAAACATAGACTAGAATTGAGTCTAGTTATAGGTGTTGAAAGATGGAGGTATATGTATGTTTAATGCTGCATCGAGCATTCAAGCTATATTAACTCAAGCATACTCTACAGTTTCAGTCACTCGACCTCAATGTAGTGAACCAAGTTCAAGCTGAAAGATCATTTGAAGGATTTAGAAGCTCACTTCACAGCACCAGTTGAAGAACAATTTTATATACTTTTAACCTTGTTGCTGTGTGCTTAGGTTGTTTAAGGTGTCGAACAGTTAATAAGATTTATCCTTGCTGTTTATAGTATTGTCTAGTTGTTAGACAATTCCCTGTGTGGGAGTGTGAAACTCTGTGTGGGTTGCCTTTAGAACTTGCAGTTGTTGTGTGTACGCTGGGTTCTAGTAGGTGTTTAGCTTTGTAAGTTGATAGATTGTTAGGAGTATCCTATAAACCAATCTGTGGAGTGGACGTAGAAGGATTACATCACATTCGAACCATTATAAACCATAAGTGTTTTATTGCTTTCTTATCTGTATTTTATCTTATATATATCTATCTGTCATAAACATAAAACATCTTGAAAAGGATCATATTTGAGAAAACCAGCATTGTGTCATAAAATATATTTTCTGCTGCATTCATAAACTCTAAGTTATAGCGTGCAACACTGCATACTAGTGCTGTAAGCAGTAACTGTCTGGCGCTACAAGTTCAAGTAACTTGCAGAACAGTAAGTTTAGAAAAGATTTGTAAAATCGACCAAGGTTCATTCACCACCACTCTGAACCTCGGACACCACTTGAGACCAATAAGTGGTATCAGAGCCAGTTGGGTTAAAAGTCATCTTATCTGGTCACCTACCCAAATCCACCTTAGTCTCGCTGTTTTCTCTGCATCCTGAAAAACTCATTCTTACAGCATGGCATGGATTCCTCTAATCATAAGTTACCCATGTTTTCCATAGAGGAATATGACAAACGGAAGATACGAATGCAAGCACATCTTTCAGCCATGAATGATGAGATGTGGACGGTCATCACCGAATGATCGATTATCCCAACGAAGGTGAACCCCATGCTTGGTAGAGACAAGGAGGAAGAAGCACCGCCACCATCTAACTTCCTGGTTAAGCCAAGACAAGAATGAAATAACAAAGACAGAAAGAGAGCCAACCTAGACAATGTAACCAAGAATGCTCTATTTATCACCTTGGACAAAGGCACATTCAGCAAAGTCAAAACTTGCAGAACGTCCAAGAAAATTTAGGAGAAGTTGGAACAAATATGTGAGGGGACAGAACTCACCAAGGATAACAAGATCTCCAATGCCACCCAACTATTCGAGCTTTTCGAGATGAAGAATGAAGAGACTTTTGAGCAGCTAGATTTAAGATTCACATCCATCGTGAATGAACTAGAAGCTTTGGGCAAGCACTACACTCAAAAAGAGAAAAACATGAAAGTGCTTAGAGCCATGCCTGCAGAATGAGATAGCAAAACCACCGTCATAAGAGTGTTCATGGATTTGAAATCCATGAGTACATTTGATTTATTCTCCGATCTCAAAGCATTCACTACTAGAAAAATGATCTATTACTACACCAATTTCAAGACACTTTAAAGTAAATGTCATAATAGAGGTGGATTTAAGGCATTTAGTAATTTGATACCTATAACTACAATTACAATAAAACTTTTAAGGCACTATAAATTAAATGCCTTAATAAAACTCTCTATAACTACACTTTTAATTAATAATATTATTTTTTTAATATAATCTAATATTCTACAATTAAGAGACTATAAATTAAATGTCTCGATAAAATACTTGATTAAAACATTTTTATAAACTAAAAGTACTTTCATTAATACAATATATTTATTTGTAAAAAAAAAAGCATTACTTTTCCAATTAAAAAAAAACTCGTGACTCTTAATTAAAAAACTGTTGACTCTTGATTAAATATATTTTTTCTATTTTAATTTAAAGAAAAATTAGAATTAAATTCGAAAGTCATCACATTTAGAATTGTTATCTATTAAATTTCATACACTTTTCTATAACATTTTTAATTTTTGACGCTCCAAATTTAATTCTTTATTATTTTAAAATATTGGACTCCTTTCTTTCATTCATCAAATTCTAGAAACTAATAATATAAAATAGTACATTTACTATGTCAGATATTAAACAAATATTATATTTTATATTTTTAAAAGTAGTGATAAATATTCATAAAATTTTGATAGAAAAATAAAATATGACAGAAATGAAAATAAATAAAAAAACTGTCAAAATTAAAATAATAAAAAAAATTATGGCACAAGAAAGGAGGTTTAGCCACGATTATTTTCAAGGAAGAAAAAAAATGAGATTTAACCTTCAACTTCCACCCCTTCCAAACCCACTAAACCATAAAGAAGAGGGAGAGAGGGAGATAAGGAGAAGAGAGAGATTCACGTCACATATTCTTTTCACTTTGTTCCTCTTTAATTTAATTCATTTCCAACATGATGTGTTAGATGTTTTAACTTAATTTATTTTTATGTTTGCAGATATTCTAATGGTTCGGAGAAGTGAATATTGGCATCACAAACATGCTTATCATTGGATCTCTGTACATAAATTATATGATATTCATAGGATTAATGTGAATAAGTTTTGTTTTGTGTTTTTTTTTTCAGGTTTCGAATTGGTTTATTAGTTTTGGGATTCTTCTTCTCACTCTATTCATTATTTTTGAAATTGTTAGAAATTGCTTTCGACAAGGAGGTATTTTATATTAACATTTATTTCTCATTAATGGCTATCTTATATGTTGTGTTTTCCATAACATTCTGTTTGATCTGTTCTTGAGAATGTGAAAATATTTCTACCTGAATGTTAATGTTTGGTTGTTGATATATATTTTTTTAATTTAGAATATTTTTTTTTTGAAGTTTAAGAAGATAACAAATGTGAGGAAGTGGGTCGCGGTCAAGGTGAACATGAAACCATGGATGAATTTCGAGGAAGTTTAGAGATTCAAGCTCGTTGGCGATGCTTCAATTTGCATATGATTTGTATATTAGATTTAATATTGATTTGTATCTATCAGATGTTGTTTGCTTATCCAATTGTATTTTTCACATAATGAATAATTTTCTTAACGTCTTATATTTCATGTTTCTTAATTGTCGACTTTAGTGGAATGATATGAAGAAGAATTTAATATGGAATTTCAAATTTTATATTCAACTTTGTTGGGATTTCATTGTTTAGATTTTGATGAGACAAACCAACCATGTAATAGGAAGTTTTGAGTACCCCATTTTCACATTGTTTAAGTGAATAAATAGACTAGAATTGAGTCTTGAGTCAAGGATTAAAATGGAGGTTAAAAGAGGATAAAGCTGCATCTAAGCTTTAAAGGGAGATATCGCTGCAAGAAGGCAGGATACAGTATCGCTGCATGAAGGCAGGATACAGCAAAGCAAGGAAGAACGGCGTGCAGCATCGCTGCATGAAAAGGATACAGGAGTACTGCTAGAACGAAGTTACAGCAGCACTGTCAGACAATACTGCAAGCAGGTCTAAAATACAACAGCACTGAAAGTATACATCAGCTGCACAGAGACCAAGGATACAGCGCAGACTTACAGAACAGTTAAGTATATACAGCGCCAAATACAAGACTAAGTATCCTGCAAATCTCAGAAAGGATAAATGCAGTACGAGGAACGGAGATCCAAGCAGGGACAAAAGAGCCGTTCAAGAAAAAGTCAAAGTAGCAGACACGGAGCCAATAAGAAGATGCCACATGGACTGACGTGCCGCAGAAAGCTGCGAGCCGTAACTGCCGCATTAAATGCTCCGAAAAGAAAGGTCAGTCGCATTAAATGCGAACCATACTTTGGCCAGGCTATTTCAAATTCAAAAGAGGGATGTCTCCTTCAACGGACATCTTCTCCTACAAGTATAAATAGAGGTCGAGGAGAACTGAAGCTGGTTACTGTTACTGAAACTTTCACGCTAAATCCACAAATCTTACAAGATCCAAATATCCAAATCTACAATCAGTTTCAGTCACTCAACCTATCGAAGTGAAGCAGAGTTCAAGCTGAAAGATTCCCTACGGATTCAGAAGCTCACTTCGAAGCACAAGTTGAAGAAAACTTTTTTATCCTTTTAACCTTGTTGCTGTGTGCTTAGGTTGTTTTAGTGGTGTCAAGCAGTTGATAGGAGAGATCCTTGCTGTTTGTTTTAGTTGTCTAGTGTTAGGCAGCTTCCCTGTGTGGGAGTATAGAACCCTGTGTGGGTTAGCCTTTGAAGTTTGCAGTTGCTGTGTGTACGCTGGACTTCAGTAGGTGGTTTGCTTTGTAAAGTTGATAGATTGTTAGGAGAGTCCTATAAATCAATCTTGCTTAACAAAGTTCCTGCTCGAGGAGCAGTAGAGTGGACGTAGAAGGATTACACCACCTTCGAACCACTATAAGCTATAAGTGTTTTTATCGCTTTATTTATCTGTGCTTATTTTCTGCATATATCTATCTCTTCTCATCATAAAACGTTTGAAAGAAGCATTTTTGTGTAAAACAGCCTTGTGTTTGAAAAGTATATTTCCGCAGCGTACAAAACTCCAGGTTACAGCGTGCAGCACTGCATTCTAGCGCTGCAAGCAGTAACCATCTATCACTGCAAGCTCAAGTAACTTGCAGTGCAGAACGGTTGTTTTAAAGATTCTGAAAAATCGACCAAGGTTCATTCACCCCCCCCTCTGAACCTCGGACACCACTTGGGACCAACAAACTTGCTATTATATTTAGATGACATAAAAATTTATAGCAACATTAATATGGAAAAAAAATATTAATTGTTATAACATTAAACAATAAAAATAATAATAATATAAAACTAAGGGAAACTAAAAAGTTCGTAAATGAATATGAAAAATCAATTTTTGCATTTTTAACAAATATTTTAGAAGACATTTGTAAATGACATTGTATACGACCTATTAAGGTACTTCAAAGTGCCTTATTATTTTATATTTAAAGACATCTCAAAGTGCATTAATAGGACACCTATCGATGCATTTGATCTATTGCTACATTAGAATATAGGACATTTTTAGAAAATGTCTTAATAGCTTAAATGTATTATTATCTAATATATCAGGACATTTTTTTGTGTCATATAAAACCATTTTTCTAGTAGTAATTCGAATATGACATCAATAGACGAAAAAAGAAGTGAGAAAAATCAAGCTCCAAAGTTACAATGCTAACTGCCAGGGGCTCAAAGGATACAGCAACCACTAGTTGCAGCAAGCAGTCTGAAGTTGCAGCAGAGGACGGTGAAAAGGATATGACTCTACTTCTAAAGAAATTTTGAAGGTTCATGAAGAGCAACAACAGCAACAACAACACCAACCTCAATAAGAGGAATGACTTCTGAAGAATTCATCCATCTCCTTAGGTATCCCCCTCTTCATAGTCAAATACATACAATCTTAACTTGTGTTATAATTACAGTAAACCTGGACACTACGTAAGAAGCTGTCCATATCCAATGGTGCATAAGTATCGTGAAGGAGAGAGAGAACAGAAAAGAGAAAAGAGAAAAGAGGATAGGCACAACCTTCGAGCTCTCATTGGAGAGATGGAGGAGGTTAAGGATACAACAGTCTCAAAGGAGATGCTAAAAGCTGCAGAATCCTCTGACAGTGATACTGAAACCTCATCCTCTGATGAAGAAGCGCTGACATGCTTAATGGTAAAAGATTGCGAGGACAGCGAAGAAGATGAGGTAACCAACCAACCGTTGTCCATACCAGAAAAAGAGGTGTTGAACATGATCCATTCGTTAAAGAAGATCATGAGTAATTTTGAGCAGATTAACTCAACTTATGAGGAGCTGAAGGTTGAGAATGAGAATCTAAGAATCGACAATGAGATCCTCAGAAGCAAGAATATTGATATTGCTAAAATGCTGGCTGTATGTGAGTTTGATAACTCAAGGTGCAACAAGCTACAAAAAGAGGCCTCTAGGCTAAGTCTGCTAGTCACTAAGCCAGAAGCTGAGAAGGAGAACTTGCAGTCCATGATCAAAATATTTAGCAAATCAGCTAAGGACGCAAGGGAGTGCCTAAGTCAAAATAGAAGTCCATTTGAAAAATCGGGCTTAGGTTACAACACTAACACCTTTCAGGATACAACAAGTAAATCTAAGGCTGTTAAATTTATTCAAGCTGAAACTTCAATGAAAAATGAGTTACTCTGTAACTCTGAAAAACATCTTGAACAAGACAGCATTGATAGATAAGGGGAAGATGGATTTTAGGAGTCTGAATCTTCTATTATATTCGATGTTACATCTTGTGTTACATAGTATTTAAGAGTAATGAGAATAAGTGGTGGATAAATTGTCTAAAATGCATGTGGAGGCTATGTTTCTTGATTTCTGGGATAGAGTTTCTTTCGGTTTCCTTAATTTTTATCTAGGTGTGGCACCCCAACCCAACTTAGGAGGATTGCGGCACCACCGTGATTTTATATGTTCAAAATGTTCGTAAAAGAAATAACAATGATTAAAAATCATTTTGGTAGAGAAACTCATCGGAAGACTACTAAAAACATAAGTTTTTTTTATATCAAAAAGTTTAGCCTGCAAGTGACTAACTCGTGCCTTACCCACATTTGTAAATCAAAACCTTGGCATATGTATGACACATGAACATTTTACTTGAATAGTTAATCCAACATACAAAAATTCAAAAAGTTTATGTAATATCAAATTCATACACATTAAAATAAATTAAAACATATGTTTCTAGAAAGGAGTCCGTAAAGCCAACTACACATCCGCTTCATCATAAGGTGAACCTGAGAAATATTTTAAATAACATCATGAGACTGATTCGAAGAGGAAGCCTAGTGGGATAACCGTAATTCTCTAATACATCGAGGCAATTAAACTATTAAGCACACACTACAACATCGTCGTTTGGGTTTGCTAACCCTTGGACCATAACATAATATCGAGGAATGTGGGATCGCTCGCCCACTAGACCTCGCTTCTTAGACCAGATACTTTCACCTTTATGGTCATCGCTCGGTAGAAAAACTACAGACTGGTTATAGCTACGGTGCTTCTATATGTAGATTTTCATACATAACATAATAATTCAATTAATAATATGTAGTTATAGAGTAGAAGTTACCTACTTTTGAGGTTTGACTTGAAGCGGGGATAGCTACTGAAGTATCCGGTCGTCTCGTACTGTACATGCCACATTCATTAACTTTTAGTCTTTAAATCACATCTCATTTATAGCATAAACATACATACATATTTATCTTCATTGGTTGCTTATTTAATATATTATTCGGTGTTTGTTGATGTGCTTCAATTAATTATAATATCACTAAATCATATCATAATCATCTAACCTAGCATGCTTATCATACATGTGACATATTATATATCATAAACATATAAGTATAAATTTAGGAGAATTTTAAAGCATACTTTAAAACAAGCATCAATTGTACCTTGAAGGAAAAATCGTATCCTACGTTTTAACTCATAAAACTAACATCCATATTCTTAAAACGTAAATGATTCATCACTTCACATACAAGCTCTCATTTTATGACTTAAAATCAGTTTCAAATCATGGTTTAATTGCACGTTTAATGGTAGATAAATTCTTGATCATAAAACTAGTAACATGTAGATAGAAAAGACATTTTTTACCACGATAACTTTTATAATTCATATAATCATCTAAAATTCATGAAAATAATCATAAATTTATATAATAACCTAAATTTAACTATGCTATAACCATGCTAAGACAGTAGAGATGGATTTTAATGACACAAGATTTAACAAATAATTTACTATACTAAAAAATTGTTCGAAAAGTGATCTAAAGTCATTTTGTCTTATAAAATTCACCATAACTTATTTAGTTGATGAAACATTCTGAAATTAATAAATTAAATTTCTAACATCAAGTACTTTATATAATTTAAAATTCTAACATCAAGTGATCTAAAACAATTTTTAAAAATTATAATGAACTGATTTTATAAAATTAGTTATCTAAGATACGCCCAGGGTAGTGCTCACTGGATCGTGTGTATCGTCTCCCAAAGATAAAATGACTACGTCGTTTGAGATGTAGCACCACAATCTCAAAAGCTCCGGCGTGTTTGGAAACTAGGCAAATGCAAAATGGAAAGTTTTGTATTTCTATGTTTTTATATTTTAAAAAATGGTGTATGATAACCTCTATTTATAGGTCTCCATCATGGGGGTTACACTTGAGAATTGATGGGAAGTAATTTCCCACTACTTGGTCTTTAATGTAAGAAACATCCCGTTCAGAAATTGAAACGGCAACAAATGTATACTACAACTTACCCGCTGCATCCTCGACCGAGTGCTGTAAGTTGCATGCTGCATCTTCGGTTGGGTGTTGCAACTTACCCGTTGTATCCTCGATTGGGTGCTGTAAGTTACCCACTGCATCCTCGGCTGGGTGATGCAACTTACCCGTTGCATCCTCGATCGGGGCTGAAATACAACACGCTATATCTACGGTCGGGAGCTATAATACAGCAACCACAACAGCGGGTTTGGAAAAACCCAAGCCCCATCGGCCCAAGTCTAGCCCAACGTCCAATTGCCAAGGACCAAGACCCACGGTCGAGGTCGGCTTGAGTTCGGGTCTAGGATCGGGTTGAGTTCGAGTCATGCCGTACCGAGGCGAGACGCGTGCGTAAGTGTGTTGCACAAGCATACCACTCAAAGAGTGTATTAATTACTAAGTCACATCACATGACTTCTTAAATACTAGCATTTATAAGGCCCATCTTCCTATGTTGGATAGCTAAGTTTCTTTCTCACACTCAAGATCTTCACATTCCCATTTCAAGTTGCCAACTTGGATGCTTAATTTCTCACTCATCAAAAATTGGTTTTGAGTGATTCAAAATGCCTAGATTATCTACTCCAAACATAGATTAATTTTTTTGCATTCAATTCTTAAAAGAATTAACATTTAACTGCTTATCTAATGGTCAAAATGGTGTCACCCACCACTTTTTACACCCAATTTTCCAACAATCCCTAACATAAGTGGAAATTAATGAATGAATGCAGACTCGAAGTTTAGTTTTCGAGAGACTGTGTTGCATATGGATAGGTGACTTTTGGTCTAGAACGTTTTCATAGTGAACGTCATCGGGTGTACTGGCGGCTTAGTGGACACAATGCCCTGAACTACTCTATATTGGTGTACGCCAAGTCTGTTAGGATGTATACTATAAGCCTACCTTTTGTATGAACATCTATTTTGATATGAGAATCTTTTATAGTCAAATGTTTGCATTTTATATTTGTTATATATGTTATTGCAATTGTCCAATTAATTTATATTGTAGATAACATTGTGTGTGGTGCCACACAAAAGATCATGTTATCAGTTCCTTATAGATTATAAATGGTAGCTTACAACCAGATAATTTTGGATAAATTATCGGAATGGTTGTAGTGTAAATTGCTATTGATTTATCTTGATTATAAAATTACACTAGTACATTTTGTATGTATTGAGCAAGACCAATTGAGGTTGTTCGATTTATACTAACTACATAAATAGAACAAGACCTCTGTTATTATGGATGTGCGTCATCTTAATCATTAAATGATAATGGGCACGTATACTCAATATATGTTTCTTTAATTTACCAATGGGTGATATTTATTTAGTAAATCAATAAGCTCGGTAAATTGGGATACAATGTTGTTTATATGGTGTGCTATTGATTATAGAATGAAACTGTGTCCTAATTATTTAGGATGATAATGTCTTGTTAAGGAGCTCATAAGGATTATCATGTATACTCTGCAGGTGGATTTATTTCGGCATGATAATAAAGTTAAGTGGTATTACTCTTGGAATTAGATGTTAATTAATTGAATTGTCAGTAATTCATCTAATTAACGGACATTTGATATCTTAAATATTGGGAGATAAATGCGCACATAATAAATAGGAGCCCATATTTAATATGGATTTGGGATGGTATTTCAATAATATCTCTTTAGTGGATCAAGTTATTATTGATAGGATTAAAAAGTGTGTTCAGGCTGAATTAGGACTCATAATCCTATCAGGAGACCGAATTCTAATCCTCCTCAAGGTCCCTATTGTAGCCTATAAATAAGCCTTAAGTCAGTCGCTTCTAAACACACAAAAATCTGAGATACGATTTAGTAGAAGACGGCTGGAAATCTCGAAAGTTCATTGCCCACACAATATTTGAGAAAAGGCAAGAAATACAATAGAAGATCGAAAGGTCGAGGCTTCATCGATTGCTCTGTCTATAGTTCTGACCTTAGAACTAATTCGTTTTTTGCTGCAAAAGGCATGACTCATTTTTCGATGTGTGTTGTCATATTTTGCATGGACCTGAAATCAGAATTACATAGGGTTAGCGATCCGTGGTTCCAACAATTAGTATCACAGTCGTGGTTTTCTAACTTTATGTGATTGATTCGGTTAATCATATTGTGATGCGTACTTAGATCGGATAATAGTAAGATATGCGAGATATTATGATGAATTACAGGAACCCTAAATCCAACTATTATGGTCTGTATGTATGTTGATGTATGAATTAAACCCTCAGACATGTCGAGGTTGTTTTTGATGATGTATGTTTGTAATAGTAAAATCATGGCGGTTTGTCGTGTTAGGTTTTAATTTTCTGTTTGATCTAGATCATGTGTAAAATCCTTCGTGGAGTATAGGATCGATGAATGTAATAGTACTACAGAGTTAGGGTTGCGATCGAGATTTCTTGACATGGAGAAGGATTCTGGTGTCCAGAAGCTACGACAGAAAGAGAAGCGAGAGAGCAGAAATCCTAATTTTTTTTCTAACGGAGCTCTACCCCGCACCCTGCAACCTGACCAGAGAGGTCGATCCCAATATGACGGCAAACATTCGAGAACGCAAGTATATAATGAGGCCATAATAGTTAGAATTATTATTTTCCATGTTTATTATTGTTATTTATATGTGTTATTCTGTAAAGCATATTTTTATATGTTTTATATGATATGCATGTTAAAATCCCTCATGTTAAATAACTAAGTGGGAGAGGGATTAATTTTAATAAATCCTGTGGCCTCCATTACTGGTTTGTAAGTGATGCATTTAAACTTACGTGTTGGCTTTAAGTGTCTTCTTCCATATCAGATGAGTTTATTTGTAGATTGTTGGAACCGAGAGATCGCCGACCCTATACGATTATCCGAATCGGGGTCCATGCAAATATGATTAACGCGCAGCGGATAAACGAATCATACATTTTGCACCGATATTAGTTCTAAGGTCAGAACTGTAGATCGAGGAATCGATGGAGCCTGGACCTCACGATCTTCTGTTGTATTCCTCACTTTTTTCTTAAACGTTGTGTGGGCAACGAGCTATCGAGACTTTCAGCCATCTTTTACTAAATCGTATCTCAGATTTCGTGTGTATAGAAAACAGCTGACTTGAGACTTATTTATAGGCTACAACAGGGACCTTGAGGAAGATTAGGAATCAGACTCCTAATAGGCTTAGGAGTTCTAAATTCGATCTGAATATACTTCTTAAGCCTATCAATAATATCTCGATCCACTAAAAAGATATTATTGAACTACCGTCTCAAATCCATATTAAATATGGCTCCTATTTATTATGTGCGCGTTTATCTCCCCGTGTTTAAGATATCAAATGTCCGTTAATTAAATGAATTACCGACAATTCAATTAATTAACATTTAATTCCAAGAGCAGTACCACTCAACTTTATTACAATGCCAGAATAAATCCACCTGCAGGGTTTACATGATAATCCTTATGAGCTTCTTAAGGGGACATCATCATCCTAAATAATTAGGACACTGTTTCATTATATAATCAACAGCACACCATATAAACAACATTGTATCCCAATTTATCGAGCTTATTGATTTAATAAATAAATCTCACCCATTGGTAAATTAAAGAAACATATATCGAGTATACATGCCCGTTATCATACAATGATTAAGAGGACGCACATCCATAATAACAGAAGTCTTGTTCTATTTATGTAGTCAGTACAAATAAAACAACCTCAATTGGTCCTGCTCAATACATACAAAATGTACTAGTGTAATTTTATAATCAAGATAGATTAATACCAAATTACACTACAACCATTCCGACAATTTGTCCAAAATTATCTCCGTTGTGAGCTACCATTTATAATCTATAAGGAACTGATAACATGATCTTCTGTGTGGCACCACACACCATGTTATCTACAATATAAATTAATTGGACAATTGTAATAACATATATAACAAATATAAAATGCAAAACATTTGACCATAAAAGATTCTCATATCATAAATAGATGTTTATACAAAAGCTAGGCTTATAGTATACATCCTAACATAGATCACTAGATCAAACTTCCTATATGGATGATTATATAAAGTTGTTTAGGAGTATGTCATCTTCTCCATCTGAAGGGGCATAATTCTAGATAATGGACTTAGTATCAAGTAATGGTATACACTTAGGTACATTTAATAGTATCCTCCCCATCGGAGTCACTGCTGTTATTTGTATAGCCAAAGCGATACCAACTATTAATTTTATTTGTCATAAAATTAAGCTGACAAGATAATAAAATTAATGGGTAAAACCTTATCTAACAAATGTTTGAATTAGTATACGTCCACACCATATTGGCATACGAAGTTCACGGTGTGTTGAGGTGTTGGTGAATTTAAATTATATTATTTGAGGGAACAATATAATTTGTTAATTCAAATGTTTTGACCTATGTATTTATTTATGTGATTCTCTGGATTTTCATTATGGCTTTCAATCCTCTTGCTGTTATACTTAAATAAAACAAACTTACTGGTCCTAATTATATTGATTGGAAACGAACTTAGATATTGTCATGACTGCTGAAGAGTATAAATTTGTACTCACTAAGCACTGTCCTGACATGCCTGATGAAAACTCTAGTGAAGAGGAGAAGATGCTTTATAGGAAGTGGGTCAAGGCAGATGAGATGGCACGGTGTTACATTTTGGCTTCCATGTCAAATGTGCTGCAACATCAGCATCAGGTCATTCCTACTGCCTATGATATGATGCATAATCTCAAAGAACTCTTCGAACACCAGAGTCGGGATGCTAGACAAGAGGCTATGAGAAAATTGATGACTACCACCATGGCTGAGGGGACACCTTTTTGTGATCATGTCCTCAAGATGATGGTTCATTTGAATGAGATAGAGGTCCTTGAAGCTGAAATCGATGGGAAAATCCAGGTCGATATCGTTCTCCAAATGCTACCTAAAAGTTTTCAGCAGTTCCGCCTGAACTACAACATGAACAAGAGGTTATATTCATTAGTGGAACTTCTGACAGAGCTTCAATCAGCAGAGGGACTGTTTCGTCAAAATTCTCAAGTTTACGTTGCTGAAAATATTTCTGCTTCTAAACCGCAAGACGGAAAGAAGAAGAAGAAACAAATTTCTTCAGCATGGAAAACGGCTGGACCTTGAGTGGATAATCCACAAGGTGGCGTGAAAAAATCGAAGGGCAAGTGTTTCAAATGCAAGCAGCCTGGACATCGGAAAGTGGATTGTCCCCGTAAAAAGGATAACAATGAAGGTACATCTTTTTCATTAGTTGTTGAAACATGTTTAGCGGTGTTATCACCGGTACCTGGTATGTAGATACAGGAGCCACTGATCATGTCTGCAATTCATTACAGGGTTCCAGGAAACCAGACGACTAAGTGATGGAGAGATTACCATATACATGGGCACTGCTGCAAAAGTAGAGGCCATTGCAGTGGGAGATGTTTATTTATCTTTTTATAAGAATAAGTCTTTGATTTTGAGAGATTGTCTTTACATACCTTGTTTTAGAAAGAATTTGATTTCAGTTTCTAAACTTTTTAAGGATGGATATTCTGTTTCTTTTGATAACAAAGTTGTGGTCAAGAAGAATAGAGTTATTATCTGTTCTGGTACATTGGTTGACAATTTATATACTCTTAATCCAATATCTCCTACGATGCAATAAATGGAAATTAATAACACATCTTCTAAATCTACTAAGAGAAAAGAACCTTCGAAAATGAATCAAACATATCTTTAGCATCTAAGGTTGGGTCATATTAACTTAAGTAGGATTCAAATATTGATAGCTGATGGACCCTTGGGTTCTTTGGAAGTGGAAAACTATCCAACCTACGAGTCCTGCTTGGAATGTAAAATGACCAAAAGGTCTTTTAAGGCAAAGGGGTATAAAGCCAAAGAAGTGTTAGAATTGATTCATTTTGATTTATGTGGCCCTATGACTATTCAAGCAAGAGGTGGTTTCTAATATTTTGTCTCTTTTATAGACGATTATTCGAGATATGGGTATACTTACTTGATATGCAGTATGAGTGCTTTGATAAGTTCAAAGAATACAAGGGCTGATATGGAGAAACGTCATGGTAAATGTATAAGACACTACGATCTGATCGTGGTGGTGAGTACCTCTTAGGAGAGTTTAGGAGTTACTTATCAGAGGTTGGGATACAATCCCAATTGTCTGCACCGGGTACACCCCAACGGAATGGTGTGGCAGAACGAAGGAATAGGACTTATGGAAATGGTTAGATCAATGATGAGTTATTCAGAATTACCAAATTCGTTTTGGGGGTATGCTTTGGAAACAACGACGTACATTCTGAACTTGGTACCTTCTAAATTAGTACCTTCTACTCCCACAGAATTGTGGACTGGGTGCAAGCCTAGTCTGAAACACATTCGTATTTGGGGTAGTCCAGCACATGTGTTGAAGGGAGATGCTGATAAGTTGGAATCTCGTACGGAAGTTCGCTTGTTTGTGGGCTATCCTAAAGGAACGAAATGTGGTTTATTTTATAGTCCTAAAGATCAAAAGATCATCATTAGCATGAATGCCCAATTTTTAGAAGATGACTATGTAATGAACTTCAAGTCCATGAGTAAAATTGTTCTTTAGGAAATGAGAGGGGATAATTCTTCTGTACCAGCAGTACAAAATGAGATACCACATGTAACGCCCTGTTCCCCTTTTAATTGGAACTAGATCGTCACCCTTTACTTACATAAAACTAAAGAATTCATGAGATACATTATAACGAAAGTCTAAAACGAAAACAGGAATTTTTTTTTTAAACTTGAGATAATTTATTTTAATATACAGCAGAAGACTAAAAATGAAGATACGAGAGCTATATATATTTTTTTATTTTTTAAACCGTAACATATATACATATATATATATATATCCAAAACTAGATCGTGTTTTACCCACATTTCTAGGTAAAATGTTCATACCAAAAGCCTATCTGAAATTACACGACAAACATATATACATGACAAGATACAAGTCTAGGCCTATAGTTTATCATACTATACATATTTAACAACTTATTATTCTCAAAAGTAAACATTATTCTAGTACAATTTTATAGATACAGTGAGAAGTCAGCCCAGCCTGCTATACGTCTCATCTGCCGAGCCTGAAAAATATAAAAAGCAATATCATGAGACACCTCTGGAGAGGGATCCCAGTGGGATAACTGTACTCTCTAATACATACTGAAGCAATTAAATCAATTAGCACATATTACATGTCCTTCGGGCACGCTCACCCTGGACCCTACATAACATAAAGGAATATGGGAGTCGCTCGCCCACTAAACCTTGCTTTCATAGACCAGGCATTTTTGCCCTTAAGGTCGTCGCCCGATAGTGAAGCAACTATCGATTATAGCTACGGAGCTTCAGCCGTAGATTTTCATACATAACTATTTAATTTAATTATCAACACATAGTAAAGTGTAGAAGTTACCCACTTGAAAGCTGAGGATTCAAGGATTCCTTTTGGATTCGCCGATCGTCTCGACTGCACTCGACACACTTAACTGATTAGCCTCTTATGTCATATAACACGATCTTTTGTATTTTATATTAGGTTTCTTTAATCTAAAGCATAATTATACTTCATTTAATACATACTGGATTCCTATATGACATTCTAAACATGATCATATCATAACTAAAACATTTAAGTAAAAATAGCATATGAAATAAAATATCATACTTGTGATATAAATTTTTTAGACACTTAAATTAGTGATTCTAGGCATAAAATGACATATAAAGCCACAACAATTTTAATAATTCATAGGTGACTCCAAAAATGACAAGAATATTTACATAGTCACATAATAGTGTTAGATATCATATTCTGAAAATTCACAATTTTTCATCATATACATATATAAATAAAATTAATTCTATAAACTAGTTTTTCCACTTCAATTTCAACTCAAAATCAGTCTATTTGAAAAATTTATCAAATATTATAGAATTCATAAAATAATTTCATATTTTCACAGACTTTACACAACATGTTGAAGTATAACATATAAACATATCAACTAAAACTATGGTTTACATAATTAGTTATGAATTTTCTAAGTTGGCTGAAAACAGGGTACTTTATATGGTGAAAACATGTTTTCTTGTAAAAATTCTCATAATTTCAGTTTTACTTGAAAATTCCCAAGGTAAATTTTCTCTTGTTTTTAAGAACAAATAATATAACTTAGTAAAATATGACTTATGAATATGATTTAGATAAATAGTTATAAATTTTAGAACTAGACTGAAAATAGGATATGATTTACGTAGAGAACAGCCTGTGTTGAAAAATTCAGCATAAATCATACAAAACTCCAAAAATTTCATACAAATTTTTTGTACGTACCTAAGAATTGGTTCTAAAATATAGTAAAATATCATACATAAATTCGAAGGATACAGTCCAGAAACATAATTTGATTCGCACCTAAAAACAGAATGTATATTCTGCAAACAGGGCTAAAAACATGTTTTCTTGAAAAAATCATCATAAATTGTACATGGTTCTAAAAATTACATGGTAAATTTATACAGCTCTATAAGAACGTGTAATACAACATAATGAAATATGGCTTATATATATGGTTGTAATAATTAGTTATGAATTTCAAAACAAGATTGAATATAAGACATGACCTACACAGAAAACCGACTATGTTGTAAAATTTGACATACACCGTACATAACTCAAACAATTGCATACTAAATTTCTGAGCTTACCTAAGAACAGATTCTAAATTATAGTAAAAGATCATACATAAAATCAAAGGGTACCGTTCAAGAAAATTGTTTGATTCAGCATCAAAAATGAGACAAAAACTGTCTTTGAACAACTTATCTTAGAAAAATCATATAAAATTGAGTTTAACTCCCAATCTTCTGAAATTTTACACACATGTTCTACACTTCATATACTAGACTATGTTAAAAAATTTTAGCCTAAATCGATTCCTATATGACTCAGAATATTTCGAAACTGAGATGCAAAGTATGAAACAAAATAAATCTATCACATAACAGGGCTGTGTTTGAAAGATCATAGTAAATAGAATTTATGTCCAAATATTTTGAAATTTAACAGATATTTTCTTCACTTCATATATTAGAACTTGGCAGGAGGGTTTAGGCAAAAACTGTAACACCCGTGAAATAATAATAAATTAATAATTTAAAGGTTGTTAGATTTATAAAAAGAAATTGTATCAATTCTATATAATGTATGATTTTAGTTAAATGAGGAATCTAATTAGAATTATAAGTTAAATCTTACTAGACTTCTTTTAGTATGAGCCCAAGAAGAATTCTTTAGTATGAGTTCAGAAGATTAGGAGGCCCATTATAGTTTAGAACCTATAAACCTAATCATATAAATAAGAGAAAAGCTAGTACGCTAGAGTTAGGATTCTCAACTCTCTTAGAGATGGTTCGTGTTTGTCTTTTCTCATAATTTATTTTTCATATCGAACCTAGAGTAATTTATTTAATCCTTGTTTATGTGATAAATTTAAATGATATCTTGAGTTAGAATATAATTAATTTAAGGAAACATGTTATTTTCTTTAATTTCAAACTCTAGAATGGTTAGTCAATTATTTAAATTCGTAGTTAGACACCTCCAAATTTTATGAAAATTTAATATAATGATCTTTGATATATATTTAATACTCAGTAAAAATTTCAGATCAATCGGAGTTGTAACCGATTTAAAATAAATTTTTTATTCCTTCAGTCCAAGAATCGATATGTTGACATTTTTGATTTAGATGTTTTAAAATAAATACTTACAGATCTTATAATTTTATGAAATTTTAATATGTTATATTGTACTGTAACATTGGTCTTTTGTAAAAACTTCATGTCAATCGGAGTTAGATTTTATTTTATATGAATTTTATATTACTGACTTTCGGAATTCATCAGCTTTAGTATCACAGTTTGAAAAATCTAAAACTATTATTTATATACTTCAGAATTTTATAATATTTGACCAGATTATGTATTATTAGGGTTTTTGTCTACAGTAAAAATTTCAAATTAAACCGATAGGTATTGCATTTAAAAATTAATTTTCGTTTTCTGTTTTGGAAAGATTCACGATATACACTTTTCTGATTTACGAGATTAATACTCATAGTTAAACATCTTCAAATACTTTCAATTTTGGATATGTTATAGATTCACATGTCTTTTATCTTCTGGAAAATTTTTAAAATAAAATAGTTTATATTTCTTAGTATATTAATTTTCTTTTACAGCTCTGCAGAATTTACTGTTTCTGAAAATTAAGTTTCAAAAATTATAAATCGGTGGTTATACTATTTGAATCTTTATGAAATTTACAAATGTTATTTATTTAACAACCTAGATTCAATGTTTAAAATTAAGGATCATTTTATCTTATACATTTTATGAAATAAATATTTTAATGCTTAACTAGGGATGAAAATATCGCGATATATCGCGAATATATCGCGGATATATCGCGGATACGGATATTGCGATATGGATATTGGGGGGTAATGTTTTTTTCCCGGGTATCGCGGATATATCGCGGATATATCGCAGAGTATCGATATCGCTATCGATATTGGTTCGGTGTAGAACAAAACTGGATGGAAATCGCGATATATCGCGGATATATCGCGAAATATCACAACAACATCAAAAATCGCGTTTTTGATGAAAAAAAGTTGATTTTGTCATTATTTTCATAATTTGAATAGCAATAATCATAGTGATATGTCTCAAAATTCATATGTTCTTAATATTTATAAAAGTTCACAATTTGGTTGGACTACTCGAGATGTTTTTGATCACCCACATCCTCAAATATCCTATGAAGGTCAAAATGAATATCAACAATATGATTGGATTAGTATACACTATCCAATTCATGATGAAGCAGTTGGACGAGATAGAACAATTTATGAATGACATGTGCATAATTACATTAATAAGTAGGGAAAACGTTCAAATAAGCTACTGATGTTTACTTTCAGGTTCATATATTCCACTAAAAATATGTTTAGGTACAAAAACATCATTAATGTTTATTCTCAAGTTCAAAAATCCCACTAAATTATTTTAAGGTACAAAAACACCACTAATGTTTACCTCTAAATACATATAACTCACTTAAGATTTATTTATAATATAATACACCAATAATATTGTAAAATTAAAATATTTATTTACATATTTTAATTTTTTTTTCTTATTTAGACATCATATCTTTTACATATTTTATAACAAAAAACTAGTCATGAAAACATTAATATAATATCTTATTATATATATGTAAATATATTATTATTATTATTATTATTACCATTAATTATTATTATATTATTATTATTTATATATATGTTTTTTTTTTACTTTTAAAGACTAAATAAACAATTAGGTTGATTTGAAATAAAAAAAAATTAACTATGATATTTTCTTTCACATAACATTTCATAAAATATAGAGGTTAATTTGTATTTAAATTAAAAAATAATATCATAGTGAAATTATTATTTCAAATAAATCTAGTTGTTAAATAGTTTTAGTCTTCAAAATTAAAAAATGTAAATAATAATAATTATTATTAATAATATTTATATTCACACATATATATAATAAGCTATTATATTATGTTTTCATGAATAGATTTTTGTTCTAAAATATGTAAAAAAACATGAGGTCTAAATAAGAATAAAAATTAAAATGTGTAAATATATATTTTAATTTTACAACATTATTGGTGTATTATATTATAAATAAATCTTAAGTGGGTTATATGTATTTAGAGGTAAACATTAGTTGTGTTTTTGTACCTTAAAATACTTCAATGAGATTTATGAACCTGAGAATAAACATTAATGGTGTTTTTTTACCTAAACATACTTTAGTGAGATATATGAACTTGAGAGTAAATATTAGTGGCTTATTTGAACATTTTCCCTAATAAGTACTCTAATGTGATGAGTTAATATCAATACTGTTTGGATCAAGATGACATTCCATCTACTATGTTTGAACCTCATAGGTCATCCTTTTGGTACTAATGTATTGTGTGATGTAATTTTAGTAATTTTGTCTTGTATTATGTAATATATTGTCAGTTTTCATTCGAAATACAGTATTTATAATGCTTATTATCTATATGTTAGTTTTAAATATATTATTTTAATGTGATTTTGAGTGGAATAATTGTGTAATGATGTGTAAAAATAATCCCTAAAATTTCATATTAAATTTCCAAAATTTTAATATGATTTCCGTTGTTTTTTCAATTTTTTTGCGATATCGATATGCGATATCGATATATCCATCGATATATCCATAAAATCAAAGTTGCGATACGACATGCGATATCGATATTTTCATCCTTGTGCTTAACTAGAGTTTTCCTAAAATCTTCCAACTTAAGATTCATGTCTTATTTCTTCAAAAAATTTAAGAAGTTCTTATTTACCCTCTAAGGTGTCCTAAGATAATTTTAGAGATTTAATTTAATTAAAATAATTATTGAGGTTTTCTTTAGACCTTTAGGTATTAAGTTAGTGTATGTTTTCGTTATGGATGAATAGGTGTCGAGGAAGGTGTAGCTCGCGAGGAATAGGATTGCATTCACTTTCATTCCGCTCAAGGTTTTTAACTTTTAAGGTGGGGATTCTTTTCATATATTTTTGTCTTTATTAAATGCATTATGTGGAGGTGATTGATGAATTGATGCAATGTCTCATGAGAAAATTTTTATGAAAATGCTTGCTATGATCTATTGATCTGTGCATGAGGCTTGCTGTGATCTATGATCTATGCATGAGGGACCTCAGAGGTCCAAGAATCAAAAGTTAGATTCTCGGGTATGCCCGCCATGCTCATAATTGATTGGCCAATCCCAAGATGAGAAAATGTTTATTTGCTTGGCTGTTGTGTTATTTGTCTTGCTTTTGCCTGATGCCTTTAATCTTGACAAGCATGTCCCCACTGAACTAGTGTTTGCTCACCCTTTTATGAAAAATCTAAAATTTCAGAGTAATGGCATGGACGTGGAATGGAGTGGATGAGCGGTGGCTAGAGTTACTTTACTTGTTTTATTTTAAGCCGTTTATTTCAAGAAAGACTAAATGTTTTCATCTTCAATCTGTTTTTGCATGACTTATTTCATTTTGATGAGATCTTCTGATGAAACCGTTGTTGGAT
This sequence comes from Scutellaria barbata, assembly GCA_028654395.1. NCBI lineage: Eukaryota > Viridiplantae > Streptophyta > Magnoliopsida > Lamiales > Lamiaceae > Scutellaria > Scutellaria barbata. The sequence goes on from CM053654.1 coordinate 6,553,632, forward strand.
TCGGGCTACTTCTAAGATAATCTTACGGTCTTGATTTTATTACTCAAACTTCTATTTTAAAATATTTACATATTTAATTTTCTGCTGCAAGAATATTAATTTTATAAACAAAAAAAAAAGGTTAAGAAAAAATTGGGATGTTACAAAAACGATTTCTATAAACTTACGAAGTTCTCAGAACCGACCTGCAGATTTCATCTTATAACACATGCACTATTTTGCATATTCAGGCAAATTAAATACATAAAATTCTAAACCTAATGCCAAAGAACATCTTTAGATCTTCTAATATATGTTATAAGTCAGAAAACATTAAAATTCAAAGAAGAAATTAAAAGGTTTAAGCCAAAATACCTTCAAAATCAAGAGAAGAATGTGTGTTCTTCCTTTTTGAAATTGTTTTCTTTCTTCTTCTTTTAATTTGGCAACAAGTTGCCTTTGTTTTTTTCTTCTTCTTTTTGATTCATCCATCATGTTATGTATTGTAAGGTTTAGCACATGAATTAGGAGTTATCTTGAGGTTAGTAGGATATGTAGGAGAAAGTTCTATTTTCTAGACCAATAATGCATGTAAATGCAAGTTGCACAAAAATATCTTTGTTTCCCTTTTTCCTTTTCATTTTTTTATATATATAATATATATATAGATACATGTATATTTACTTACATAAAGAGATAAAAAAAAATAATATAATAATAGTGCTATAATAGCATAACTTATACAAAAGAGGTAATTTATTTATATGATTTACTTATGTAAAGAATATATTTTTATCCACATTATGATGCATAAATTCATGTTAAGCAATCTATGTTTCATCACACAAAATAACATATAAAAATCATAAGTAAAATTTCACAAAAGAAAGCATTCGAAAGCGGTAACGAATAAAATTAGCATATGAGCTTAATATCATATAGTTCATTTAAAATTAACTAACATCTTATCTTTTACTTCTGTTCTTATGTGTCGAGTGAGTGGAGATCGAGGTCGGTTTCTTCCATAAGTTATCCTGAAAAATTCTTAAAATCTCGAAAAAGATATTAGATCATAAAGATTTTAAAATCATCGATCATAATATGATTTGTAAATCATAACTTTAAACAATATAAGAACTTGCACTTAAATTATTTATACTTGAACGATAAAAGAAATTTTTATAAAATATGCAATGCAGGATTTTCTTAAAAATGGGGTGTTACACCACAAGTGACTGTACCGCGTGTCACAAATGATATACATTTACCAGTAGTGCCTCGTCGTAGTGGGAGGGTTGTTAGACAACCTAATAGATTCATGTCTTTGGGAGAGTCTTCAGTCTTGGTCCCTGGTGAACATGAAATAGATCCTTGGACTTATGACAAAGCACTCCAAGATAAATATGTGATATTTTGGCAAAAGGCAATGCTCTCTGAGATAGAATCTATGGATTCTAATCAAGTCTGAGAGCTTGTAGAACCATCAAATGGTGTAAAAGCCATTAGATGTAAATGAGTCTATAAAAGGAAAAGAGGATCAGATGGAAAGGTAGAAATCTTTAAAGCAAAGTTTGTTGCGAAAGGGTATACTCAGAAAGAAGGGATCGATTATGAGAAAATCTTTTCGTCAGTAGCCATGATTAAGTTTATCCGAATTCTTTTGTCTATAGCTGCTCATATGGATTATGAGGTTTGACAGATGGATGTCAAGACAGCTTTTCTTAATGGAAGTCTTGAAGAAAACATCTATATGAAGCAACCTGAGGGATTAATTGCAAAGGGCAAAGAGCATCTTGTGTGTAAGCTCAATCGATCCATTTATGGACTAAATCAAGCTTTGAGATCTTGGAACATCTGCTTTGATGAAGTAATCCAGTCTTATGGATTTATTCAATATCCGAATGAATCTTGTGTATATAAGAAGAGTGATGGAAATGTGGTGGTATTTCATGTACTATACGTAGATGACATCTTGTTAATTGGAAACAATGTCAGGGTGTTATCAGACGTAAAGGTATGGCTGTCCAAGTAGTTTTCTATGAAGGACTTGGGAGAAGCTGGACATATTCTTGGGATCAAAGTAATAAGAGATCGCAAGAAAAGAATGTTGTGCTTATCTCAAGCTTCATACATTGATACTATCTTAGATCGTTTTAGCATGCAAAACTCCAAGAAAGGTTTTCTACCTTTTAGACATGGAGTGCCTCTATCTAAGGAAATGTGTCCTAAGATACCGAAGAAGATAGAGGAAATGAAAGCAGTTTCTTATGCTTCGGCTGTAGAAAGCTTAATGTATGTGACGCTATGTACGAGACCGGATATTTACTTTGTCGTGGGTATGATTAGTAGATATCAAAGTAACCTAGGACACGATCATTGGACTGTCGTAAAGCATATTCTAAAGTACCTGAAAAGGACTAGAGATTATATGCTAGTTTACCAGGCAAATGATTTATTTCCTGTGGGTTACACAGATTTTGATTACAAGTCAGATAGGGACAACAGTAAATCTACCTCGTGATATGTGTTTACCTTAAGAGATGGAGCCATAGTATGGAGTTGTGTAAAGCAAAAATGCGTTTTAGACTCCACCATGGAATCTAAATACATGATAGCCTCTGAGGCAGCCAAAGAAGCTATATGGCTCAAAAACTTCTTGATGGACTTAGAAGTGATTCCTGATTTACCCAAAAGCTATCACAATTTATTGTGATAATAGTGGTGTAGTAGCAAACTCAAAGGAACCAAAAGCCCATAAGGCAAGTAAACATATTGAGTGCAAGAACCACCTGATACGAGATATCGTAAAGCGAGGGGAAGTTGTTGTCGCCAAGATTGCATCAGCCGATAACCTAGCAGATCCTTTCACAAAGGCCCTTCTGACGAAGGCTTTTGATGAGCATGTTGAAGAGATGAGAATCAGATGTATGGCAGCGTATATGACAGCATAGTCTTTTAGTATCAGTGGGAGATATATTGTTGGAACCACTGATCGCTAACCATATGCAATTCTGATTCGGGGTCCATGCAAAATATGACAACGCGTAGCGAAAAATGAGTCATACTTTTTGCAGTGAAAAACGAATTAGTTCTAAGGTCAGAACTGTAGACAGAGCAATCGATGAAGCCTCGACCTCTGGATCTTCTGCTGTATTCCTCGCCTTTTGTCAAACATTGTGTGGGCAATGAGCTTTCGAGATTTCCAGCCACCTTCCATTAAATTGTATCTTAGATTTTCGTGTGTTCAGAAGCGGCTAATTTAAGGACCTTAAGGAGGATTAGGATTCGGTCTCCTGATAGGATTAGGAGTTCTTGTTCAGCCTAAACACACTTTTTAATCCCATTAATAATATCTCGATCAACTAAAGTGATATTATTGAACTACCATCCCAAATACATATTAAATATGGGCTCATATTTATTATGTGCGTATTTATTTCCCCGTGTTTAAGATATCGAATATCCGTTAATTAAATGAATTACTGACAATTCAATAATTAACATCTAATTCCAAGAGTAGTACCACTCAACTTTTTTATCATTCCAAAATAAATCCACCTGCAGGGTTTACATGATAATCCTTATGAGCTCCTCCAGGAGACATCATCATCCTAAATAATTAGGACACAATTTCATTCTATAATCAACAACACACCATATAAATAACATTGTATCCCAATTTATCGAGCTTATTGATTTAATAAATAAATCTCACCCATTGGTAAATTAAAGAAACATATATTGAATATACATGCCCGTTATCATATAATGATTAAGAGGACACACATCCATAGTAACAGAGGTCTTGTTTTATATATGTAGTCAGTATAAATCGAACAACCTCAATTGGTCCTGCTCAATACATACAAAATGTACTAGTATAATTTTATAATCAAGATAAATCAATACCAAATTACACTACAACCATTTCGATAATTTGTCCAAAATTATCTTGGTTGTAAGCTACTATTTATAATTCATAAGGAACTGATAACATGATCTTCTGTGTGGCACCACATATTATATTATCTACAATATAAATTAATTGGACAATTGCAATAACATATATAACAAATATAAAATGCAAACATTTGACCATAAAAGATTCTCATATCAAAATAGATGTTCATAGAAAAGTTAGGCTTATAGTATACATCCTAACAAAGTCAACAATGCACACACAACAAAGTCTCAATACACATACATACTTTGTTCTCACGTTTTTGTCCTTTTCGTCCATAGACATATCTTTAGTTCATAAGTGTTCATTTAGAAGCAGCCACCACTTCTCACTTATATAGGTGATATCCTTTCGAGTATCCTGCCATATTCTACCTCTTTGAGGTGTTTAGGAATCATTAAAAGTCTTACAACTTATCCTCACCACATTTGCAAACTCAACACTTGATTTGCTTTCTAGGGAAGGGTTTATATCTCAAGTGTTATCCAACCAACTTGCATAGCTTAGTTTTCCATTTGAACCATGTTTTTGGGATCTCCAATCTTCATAGTTGGGTTTCCACTAAGAAAGTTTTCTTAAGTTGTGGATTTTAATCTCATTCTTCCTAGCAATTTGTTCATTTGATCCCGATTTAATCCTTTCATCAAAGGATTGGCCAAATTATCTTTTGACTTTATATAATCGATTGACACACACCGGTTGAAATCAATTATCCATGGTATTATATTGTCAACGTATATGTCACGACTTACCGTTATACATTTTGTTCATTACCCTATCTATGGTAGTTTGGCAATCATAATGTACCATCATCGGTGGTACAGACTTATTCCAACATGGAATATCCTCGAGAAAATTACGAAGCGATTTGGCCTCTTCTCTTGCCTTGTCCAAAGCTATAAATTTGGATTCCATGGTGGAACGAGCTATACATGTTTACTTCGTGGACTTCCACGACATGGCTCCATCACCTATAGTGAATACATATCCACTCGTGGAAAATGAGTATTTTATGTCTGAAATCCAATTTACATCACTATATCCTTCAAGTATGGCAGGAAATTTTGTGTAATGCAAACCTAAGTCGAGACTATACTTTAAGTACCTCAAGACCCTCACGAGAGCTTTCCAATGTGCACTACTTGGATTGCTCGTGAATCTACTCAACTTATTCATCAAGCATGTAAGATCAGGCCTTGTACAATTAGTTATATATATTAGGCTTCCTATGATCCTTGCATATTAAACTTGAGCTATAGGCTCACCTTGATTTTCACTCAAGTATACATTGAGTTCTAAAGGTGTTTTGGTATGTGGATCGTCATAGGCATTGAATTTCTTAAGCACTTTCTCAATGTAGTGAGATTGTGTCAGTGTTATTCTCTCAAACGTCCTAAGTATTTTGATTTCAAGAATCACATCTGTCACACCCATATCTTTCATGTCAAAATTTTGTTTCAACATGCGCTTTGTTTCAACTATGACTTCATGTTTGCTACCTATGATTAATATGTCATCCACATAAAGACACACAATGACGTAAGTCTTAGGTGTACCTTTAATGTAGACGCACTTATCACATTCATTGATTTTGAAGCCATTTGACATAGCATTATCAAATTTCACGTGTCATTGCTTAGGCGCTTATTTAAGTCCATACAAGAACCAAAAAAGTATACACACCTTTTCTTGTCCAGGTGTTACGAACCTTTCGGGTTGATCTATATAGATCTCCTCTTCTAGTTCACCATTTAGAAATGTTGTATTTACGTCCATTTGATAGATTTTTAGATTGTGTAATACAGCAATCGCTAGAAGCACGTGTATACTTCCATCAGCTTTATACTTCCTTTTTAGGATCCATTTACATCCTAAGGGCTTACAATTGGAAGGAAGATCAACTAACTCCTATGTGTTGTTTGCATAATGGAATCGATCTCGCTATTGATTGCTTCTCTCTATAGTGGAGCATCAGGGCTCAATAGAGCTTTCTTGATTGACCTCAGTTCATCATCCAAAATATATATGATGAAATCAAGATAGAAGCTTTTGGCAATTTTAGCTCTTTCGCTACGTTTAGGTTCTTCTTCTAAAGGACTACAACTACTTGTAGCATGGTCTAGAGCTCTTTATTTTATTAAGCTCGTTTCTATCCTTTTTTTGTTAGGATAGATATTTTCAAAGAATGTAGCATTCCTTGATTCCATAATTGTTCCCTCTGTCATGTCGGGAATTTTTGACTTATGGATTAGGAAACGATAAGCACTACTATTGAGTGCATATCCCACAAAGATACAATCAATCATCTTAGGATCGATTCTCACTTGCTTAGGAGGTGGTACGTCCACTTTAGCCAAACACCCGCACACTTTGAGGTATTTATACGATGGTTTACGTCCTTTTCACAATTCGTAGGGAGTTTCATTCTTTCCCTTAAATGGAATTTTATTAAGAATGTAATTTGTCGTTCAGACATCTTCCTCCCCACAGGTTATGTGGTACCCCCGAGCTTATAAGAAAGACATTCATCATCTCTTTTAGAATTCAATTTTTACGTTCGATCATGCATTTCGATTGAGGTGAGTAGGGAGCCGTCGTTTGGTGAATTATGCCATTTAGTGAACACAAATCTTCAAATGATGCCATGTACTCTCCACCTCTATCACTTCATATAGTTTTTATTTTGCTATTTAATTGATTTTCTACCTCATTCTTGTAATTCTTGAAAGCTTCAATAGCTTCATCTTTACTTTTCAAGAGGTATACATAGCAATACTTTGTGCAATTATCTATAAAAGTAATAAAGTACTTTTTTCCACCTCTAGTTTGCACAAACTTCAAATCACACACGTCGGTATGAATTAATTCTAGAGATTTTGTGCTCCTTTCAACACTATGGAAAGGTAGCTTAGCCATTTTAGCTTCTACACACACTTCACATTTCTTTTGTGTGTCTATTTTATTGACTTTTAATAAGTCCATTTTTACTAATCTTTTTATAGCATTTAGATTAACATGTCCCAATCTATTATGCCATAAATTACAACACTCAACGATATAAGAAGAAGATGTTGCATTCTCATTATTCATCTTAGGAACAACTAGGCGCTTGGCCATTACATTGATTTTGAAAAGGCTATTTGCTAAATAGCTTTTATCTAAGAATACACCATGCTTCGTAATTATAAACTTTTAAGCCTCCAAAACTCGCTTGAAGCCATGATTTACAAGTAGCAAACGACTAACTAGTTTCTTGTAGATGTTTGGGATATGAAAGACATCTTTTAACGTGAGCTCTTTGCTCGAGGTTAGCTTGAGCACAACGTTTCCAACTCCAACCACCTCGGATGAAATTTGATTTCCCATGTGGAGCCTTTATCCATTCACAGCCTTGTAGGAGGAGAAAACCTCTCTATCCGAGCAAACGTGGCAAGTAGCTCCGATTTCCACGAACCACTCTCTTGGATTATCCACCAAATTGACTTCAAACACCACAGCACAAAGATCTTGATCATCCAAGTCTTTCTTTTACTTGGTCATGTTAGCTTGGTTGTTTTTTTTCTTCTTTAACAGCCTACATTCTTTAGCCATATGATTAGGTTTGTCACAGTTGTAGCAATTTCCATTGAATTTCTTCATTGGTTTCTTCCTCTTTTCGTTTTGATTGGGGTTAGGGCGTTTTCACTTATTGCCCTCCAATAGGTTAGCTTTTACATCCATTGGCATACGCGGCCTAGGATTAGCGTTCCTATTATCCTTCTCGATCCGGAGCTTGACAATCAAGTCCTCAAGAGTCATTTCCTTTCATTTGTGCTTTAAGTTGTAACACCCTATACCCCTATGACGTATATCTCATAATAAAATATTCATCATATAGGCAAATCATGCTGACGTTTCATTTATCCATATAAGTATAAAAACATTATTTAAAAACTAATATCATATAAGATTAAAACACACAACCTATATCCCAGCGTAAATCATATTAAATACAACTCATGCTACACGTGTCCAAAATGCAAAGTGCAGAGGAGGAGAAGGTTGCCCGAGGCATCAACCGGCCGACCTAATATAGAGTGGCGTCTATATATACAAACCCACTTCAAAAAGCAATTGAACCTAAAAGAATAAATATGCGATTTTTATGAGTCGCAACTCAGTGAATATAAACCATTACTTTAATTAACTAACAAGCAAATCACAATCATTAACATTAATCAACAATATAATCATCATGTGCAAATGCTGTTATGTCCAATTTATTATTTTGTGAACTGCTCAAGCTTGAATCTGTCCCGAGATTTCCAATATGCCATTATGTTTATAGACCCGTAGGTCTCCAATATGATTATGACCCGAAGGTCTCCAATATGATTATGACCCGAAGGTCTCCACTGTGTATATAGACCCGTAGGTCTCCTATATGAATATGACCCGAAGGTCTCCACTGTGTATACAGATCCATAGCAAGACAGTCACAGGCCTTTTAATTTAATGCAACATATCAATCATCTGAGCATATAATCAGATATACATTTACCAATATATCATTTGATCCAATGACAATTCGTATAAGTACATATTTCTTGTAGAACCCATATAACAAACCTTTCAGATAAATCACATCACATTGCGTATAAATCACATATACAGTTTATACTCACATAACCAACATTGCATATAAATTGCCTCCCATTGCGTATAAATCACATAGCATATAAGTCACATATATGGTTTACAGTCACCCGACTAGGATAAGTGGTCAGTTCTTCGCTCCGATTCCTCCTCTCATTCTATAGCCCGTGCCCCTATATGATTCAATGTAATTTAGTCTAATCGTCCCCTTAATATATATTTCTATTATGCAATGAAATGCAATGCATGTATGCGTAATTAACCATGTTCATTACTTTCCTTATAACTTGAGTTATAAAATTCTGGGTCGAGCAAGGTAAAATTCTATAGAAACTTAACATATAGCTCTACAACTTTCATGTTTAACATTTTTCTTAATTCAGTCTCCAACCTACATAAAATTAGGCTACAAACACAGTATAATTAATCATTTTCAAATTAAACCAAGCCCTGTAATTTTAACATTATTTCACTAAGAGATAGGGCTATAACTTTCATGTTTTAAGCTTTTCCTAATACGGCTTATAAAACTACTAAAACATCCAATGAATAACAATAACTGGAGATATATATAATTCACTAATTTCTTTATATCTTTCGGGAAAAATCTTAAGAACTCACTTCGATCAAATCGAAGAACACGTCCCCACGAGCTCCCCCTCAAATTTTGAAGAAAATCAATGAAGAAACAAAATCAAAATTTACAAACCCTTCTTTTTTTTTTCTTTCTCTTCTTCCTCTATTCTTCCCTCTCTGTTTTTCCTTCGATGTACCTTTCTTCTGTATGTTTTTCTTTTCTATTGTTGCGCCCCTTTTTATTTTATTCATTTGCATCCACCGCCTTTCATCAGCTAAACTTAAATTTGCTTTCTTTTTATTCACTACAAGAAAATCAAGATACGACAACGGTTTTTCCACGTCATTAAAGCTAAATTTTAAGCGTTGTCGTATCTAGTGTTGCAAAAAAAAATTTCGCCATACGACAACGCACCAAAAGCATTGTCGTTTCTACATACGACAACGCTTTTGGTGCGTTGCAATAAAGTGTTGTCTTTTTGAATTTTCTGGAATTTTTTTTGCAACACTTTTCGCAACGCAGGAAAAACATTGTCGTATCAGTTGCCTTCAAAACATTTTTACAACGCTTTTTACGGCGCTTAAAAAGCGTTGTCTTATGTGATTCGAAAATTGAATTTATGCAACGCTTTTTACGACGCTTAATTAGCGTTGTCTTATGTGGATCGAAAAATGAATTTATGCAACGCTTTTTACGACGCTTAAAAAGCGTTGTCGTATTTGTCTTAAATTCAAAAAATTTCGCAACGCTTATAACCGTTGTCTTTTGTTTTTATTTTGGGTTGTCGTTTCATAAATTAACAACGCTAATAACAACCCTTTTTTGTGTTGTCTGTTTCATTTATTCATAATTTTTACAATAATTTCATTTTTTGCTGAATATATATAATAATATAATTTAATCACGTAAAATAACAAACGCATTAGAAGAACATTTACCCATCGTCAATATCATCGCGTAAATTCATAAATAAAAACCATCCTATATTTGTCAAACACTTGTGCGCACACAACATTAAGTTCACACATTTAAAGTACTCCAACCAAATTCATAACAAAATCTAGTTTGTGTTTCAATAACATCACAACCTTTACAATCCATGCATCACGAACTTTACATACTCCCTACACCCCCACAATCTATCAAATGTAAGAAGAAAGTTAATATGAACACCTAAAAATCAATAACGTCCTCATAAGAAATATTCAAAAGAATGCATTGCAAGTTAAAATATGGTAGTCACCTTGTTCTACCCATTTATATGTTCTTGAACGCAATCAGCCCATTCAACATGAACTTCATCAATATCAGCTCTAGTGCACTTAACATCCGTGAACTTTGAAAAAAGAATATATAGAATAATCAACTTCATTTCATTTTGGTGGAGTATACAATATGCAAACTAAATAGGAAGTAGTTACTCACAATTGAACGCAATGAAACCAGGTCCGACGTTGCATCCTTTTGAACAAGTTGTCTCATGTACCACATCACAAAAAAACCACATTGATTGGCATCAGGTTGCAAAGGAGCCTACATTACAATGTAACATTATCAACTGACATATATGTTTGGTGATGATAAAATAATTACATGAATAATTTCACATATATTATTCACATCCGAGTCCGAGTATACCTTGACTACTTCCCATGTAGGTTGTTTTTTCACATTCTTTCCAATTTCTGTATTAAACATTCTCAAGGCCCTTCATGACAAAATGATTTAGTAATAATCTGTATGCTTCATCAAATAAGGGAACATAAATGTACTAAACTTAATTAAAGTGAAACTTACAACTCAACAATTTTCTTCCAAGTCTCATCCTTGAAGCGATGATGAAAAAGGTCCAACAAATGACAAGTTTGCTTGTGGGGGTTGATGACAGTTAGGATCCAATGGAATCTATGAAATTAATAAGTAAAACAAATCAGTCGAAATTTCAAGTAATTAATAATTTTCTCACAAACATCACGTTTGAGCTCAACATCATGTTATGACAATATAATGTGCCAAAATTGTAATCAAACTTACCCTACATTACAAGGTGCCAAAACTAATTGGGTAGATGTGATGCCACTCAACCTTTTCGCTAGAGCACATGCCCGTCGTTCCATCTCATTTTCTCGAAAATCTGGATCATCTTTTGTTGATGGCAAATGTCCTATTTCATATGGATCCACAAATCTGAAATTTTGAGTCTTCTTTGCGTCCACCAACCTTTTGTAGAGATGCCTACCCATCATTTTTTTGAAATGGAAAAATCCACAATGTTAAATGTCCATTGAATAATAATAACAATGATAATAATAAGATTGTACAATAATAACAACAATAATAACATCTCAGAATACTTACCATATATAAACAACAACACATACGTATGAGATTGGCTCCAACTTACAGAATTGAACCATATCTTCAATGTTAACAAAGATGGTGCACTCACGACCAAATACTTCATGATCAAAATCTATATGCACATTGCCTCCATTCTGAATAACAAGCTTAGTATAGCAATATAACATATGTAATGGTTTTGGCACACTTGATAGATCAACAGAGGGTAAGTCTTTGTGCACGACTTTCTTCTTCCCAAGTTTCTAGAAATTGTATCAGCATGATATGTAAGTAGGCATGCATGATTTACGGAGCTAGTAAAAAATTAATGTGTTATAAGATGTCTTAAAAAAGACTTACCTTCACTTTGGGTTTTATCAAATGCGAAGGCCAAGCAACATGAGAACCTACCGCCTCACCAATATTATTGCATTCTCCACGAATTGGCAAAGGGGCATCGTGATCCACTGCTTGGTCAATGGACACACTCATGCAATTTTCAGGTACAAGATTACCATGATGAAATTGATTAGCTCCTCCCACTTTGATAATCGTGCCATAAGCAGCAATATTAGTTTGAGACTCCAATGTTAGCTCGACTCGTTCACCCTACAATGTAGATTATGTTACAGAGATAATTCAGCCATATTATGAGTTTATTGTTCAGGTAACATGATACAAAATCATACCTCCAATGGCCAATTATTGTCAACAATTTTCACATCATCATCCGAGTCTTCATTTTGAAATAATTTCTTCATTTGTGGTTTATCATCTTTGTCTCTCTCACCTTCCATTTGTAAGGGACTCGGGAGTTTAACTGAACAACTGCCCTTGTCTTCCTTATCACTTGCAGGCTGTTGTGCTCTTTCAACACCATTGCTTCCAATTTTCTAACTCGCGCATCAAGTTCTGAATTTATCTTTTTTTGCTCTTCCAACAGCAAATCTTTATCCACCCATGTACTAGACGAAGCAGCCTTGTAAGTTGAGGGAGTGACATGACCTCCTATCCCCCTCAAACGTCCAGAGTGTTCTTGTACTCCTAGAGCTTTTGCAAGGATGCCATCACTATTTCCTTGCATCTTGAAATTACCTTCCTTTTTTTATTATATGTACTCGTCCTTCAAAGTGAAATTAGTAACAACATCACAAAAAATGGGGTGGGTAAGTAAGAGAGATAGTCAGCCCAAAATAATTAAGAACGATATAATACTCACAATCTTCATAATTGTGTCTTTCAAACTCTCTTCTTGTATTTCCCCTTCTTTGGGCAATCGTGCTTTCATCCATAAAAATGCTCTGTTGATTTCATCATCATTGCCTAATTCATCAGCCTACAACCAAATATTAATTCACATTTTCAGCCTTATAAGTTGGAGAAAATATTATCAACAACGTTTGAGCATATTGGTATATATATATATGCAGGCCAGAGACAGGTATCTTAATGCAATGCAGGCAACCTAATGTATAGACTAAAATGTCAACTAAAACAAGTTGTGGAACATGCAGCCTGCTGGGGGTTGTGTCGTCCCATCAACTTTTATGATTCATGTGAGAAAACTAAAGTAAAAGGATATGCAGGGAAGGGTATACACATATTTTCTAATTCACCAGACCCTCATCAATCTCTAAAGGGGAAATATCCAATTCATCATCCTGCAACATGCACAAAACTTTACCCTCTGTGTAAGAGCTCAAACAAGTAATAGAAACTGAGATTACCATTGGATAATCAGCAACAAAAAAAATAGAATTTACATTTATCAAGTGGTCAACATTTCCTTCTAAAGCATGTAAAGAGAGAGATGAGGACAGCAATATATAACGGCAAAATGAACCCTACAATATACAGCCCAAAAACTGATGGTCCGAGCTAACATATGCAATGCAGCCAATTGTACCTTTTCCCCACTGTCTCAGCCCAAGAACTTCTTAAAACTGATGTACATTACCCATTAAATTATTTACAATAACTACAGCCCTTCCGTACATGTGAAATAATAACTTGCACACAAATGAGAGACTTACACACTCTTCAGCCAAACGTGCATATCCTTTACGAGAAAGCTTATGAGGATATTGCTGCATACTTTTTCGCTTCTTTTGTTCCTGACTCTTTGTCTACATCGAATGATACACAATTAATCATAAGACACCAATGGACTGAAATATAAACTAAGCATCAAAATTGAAACCTGACCTTGAACTCTTGTGATAAGCGACTGATCACAAAATTAGACCACTCTTTTTGCTCAATTCCAGACTTGTTGGGTGGAGTATTCAACCTTTCAGAATCATGGACTCTACTAAAAACATACTTCTGAGTGAGTCTTACCTTGTATTGACGCCACTTGTTATTAGCCGAGCTCAAACAACTCTTCCGTCATGAAGGAGGAACCTCAAACAACAACTACAAAGGAAGGAGCAATTAGGACCACAGCAGCAAAATTATCATATTTTTAATTAATAACACAATAAAAGAAGCACATGCACTTACATTAACAGATTCCCAAATCGAGTCCTTGACATCAGGATGCACCTCCCTCCAATCATCAAATGTTATCTTGACCTTTTCCCGAGCTAACAATCCAATGTAACTTTGCATTTCTGCACCAAAAGGCCCGATGGGCTGACCTTTGTTATTGAACAAGACTTTCTTTTTGAAACATTGAGCTCTTTGAATCGCAAGAGCATGCATGTAAGTACGACCCCGTGACGATTTTGATGTGCTCTTCCCTTTAGCCAATGGGCTGCCCTCTTCATCCGAACCGCACGAATCTTTATCAACTTCACTTGAACTCGCTTCTTTTTTATCCTTTTGCAGTGTGGTCTTACTCTTCTCAGTTTTCTCGTCTTTTTTTGCAGCCGACCTTCTACGACACACCATGATTCGAGCCTGCAAAATAGTTGAAATTACGTTAGTTGACAAATATTTAACAAACAAGTCGAATATCATAAGAGAAAAGTAATAAGTTCAGAGGTTATATACTCAAAAGATAATCACATAACTAGGAAGTGCAATTATCAATCCAAATCCCATCACAATCTTCACGCACACATGATGCTTCGTTCTCATCATTTATACCACAACTTCTAATGGGGGCAGTCCCATTGTAAAACATTGGTGCTCCATGCTACATTGTTCTAAATCATAACCATTAATGTGATCAAAATACTCTCTACTGGGGGTTGAAAGTACAACATGCCATGCAGGATCTCGAGAGTCTTCAATGTAGAAGACCTGTTTAGCTTGACTACCCAATATAAATCGATCGGATTTGAATCCAATTCTATTGAGGTTTACGGTTGTAAAACCAAGATCATCTATTTTAATTCCATTGTTGTGCTCAACCCAATTACATTTGAACATTGGAATGCGAAATTTGTGGTAATCAAGTTCCCATATCTCTTCAATAACTCCATAATAAACCATGTCCGTCACAACTGGATTTTTGTCCTTTGCACTAGCCACTTGCATGGTTTTTGCAACTAAACTGACTCCCGAGTTTTGAACAGCTCGTACACTATCACGCTCCCTCGTATGATAGGTAACTCCATTGATCATGTAACTAGAGTAGTACAATATATCTTTCTCGGGACCACTTGCAATCACCTTTAACTTCTCTGATACTTAACAATTGGAATGGAGAATTTCATTTGAAACCTATAATTCAACAAGGCGTAATTAAATTTTAATTAAATTTATAAAATTCACTAGGAGAGGTTAGAGATGCAATACGTACTCGATCTTTTATCCAATTAATAAATGTCTTGTTATGTTCATCCAATAGTTGTTTCTCCGACTTTCTTCCAGAAGTTAGCTTTAGGTGAGCCATATGTTCACTAAAAAAATTTGATGAGATGCATATAAGAATAATAACATGTAAGGTTTTATGATTATATGAGATCACCTTCAATACGGTTCAACCTCTATGTCATTTGTCAAAACATAAAGATGAGCTTGTCTCCAATCATCAGGACTAGCTTGGAGAACTTTTGCAGTTAATAATGGCCTAGTCATGTTAGCTTCATGCAGCTTTGATGGGATTCCAATTGTGTGAACACTAGAAAGGTAGTTTGAACAAAATTCCACAGCCTCCTCAGCAATATAGCATTCAGCTATACACCCTTCAGGCCGATTACGATTTCGCACATAACCTTTTAAGACCTTCATGTATCTCTCAAATGGATACATCCATCTGTACCAGACTGGTCCACACAACTTCACTTCCCGCACAAGATGAACAATTAGGTGAACCATGATATCAAAGAACGAGGGAGGGAAATACTTTTCAAGTAAACACAAGGTTGTCACAATCTCCTTTTGAATGTCATCCAACTTTGAGACGTCTATAACTTTGTTGCATATCACATTAAAAAGGAAGCACAGTCGAGTGATGGCATGTCTCACATTATCAAGTAAAACACCACGTATAGCCACTGGAAGCAACTGTTGCATTAAAGTGTGACAATCGTGTGACTTCAGGCCAACAAGCTTCAAATCCTTCATTGACACCAAATTTCTGACATTAGATGAGTACCCTGTAGGGACCTTCATTCCCATCAAAGAGTTACAAACCTTTCTTTTTTCTTCTTTACTTAGTGTATAACAAGCTGGTGGCAAGAATGTCTTTTTCTCACCCACCTGTGGTGCCAACTCTGTTCTAACTTTCATCGACACAAGATCTAGTCTAGCTGCTATTCCATCTTTCGTCTTCCCTAGAGTGTTAAGTAACGTGCCGATTAAACTTTCACATACGTTCTTCTCAATATGCATCACATCCAGAACATGTCTCACATGTAAGTGTTGCCAATATTCTAGTTCAAAAAAAATTGATTTCTTCTTCCAACATGGCTTGTCTTCACTTACCTTTGACACATTGTCACAACCTTTTTTTGCCCCACGAACATTGAATTTCTGATACTCATTTAAAAACATCACGACCACTCGATGGTATTGGGGCAGGGTCAAACTCTTGATTACCATTAAATGACTTTTTTTGTCTTCGATAAGGATAAGTCGCATGGAGAAACCTTCTATGACCCATATACGACATTTTCCTGGAATGTTTCAACCTTTTTGCAGATGTTTTATCACCACAAATAGGACACGCACGATATCCTTTCATAATACAACCAGATAAGTTTCCGTAAGCTGGAAAGTCATTGATGGTCCACAACAACACCGCTCTAAGTAGGAAGCTTTCATCTCGAAAACTATCATAAGTTTCAATACCTACTTCCCATAGAAGTTTTAAGTCCTCAACTAACGGTGACAAGTAAACATCAATGTCGTTCCCTGGCTGTTTAGGACCACCAATTAACATAGTGAGCATCATAAATCTTTGTTTCATACACAACCATGGAGGAAGATTGTATGTGATCAGCATTACTGGCCAGCAACTGTACGTAGAAGTCATCATACCATGAGGATTGATCCCGTCTGATGATAGAGCCAATCTGAGATTTCTTGACTCCGAAGCAAATTCAGGCCACTGATGGTCCACTACTTTCCAAGATGGTGCATCAGCTGGGTGACGCAAATAACCATCAACAACTCGATTATCAGCATGCCAAGTCAAGTCCTTAGATATCTCCTTATTTCTAAACAACCGTCGAAACCTTGGAATAGGTGGGAAGTAACGAAGGACCTTTACTGGAATTCCTTCATATATCTTGGAATTTTTCCCCACTTTCCATCTTGAGATACTACACTTGGGACAATTAGTAAGGTCCTTGTACTCCTTACGATACAGGACACAGTCATTTGAACATGCATGAATTTTCTCATAATCCATCCCCAATGCAACCAAGGTTTTCTTTGCATCATACAAAGATGAAGGCAATTCATTTTGGGGAGGAAGCAGTTGCCTAACCAAACTAAGCAGCTCAGTAAAACTCTTATCACTCCAACCAAATTTTGTCTTCAAGTTATACAATTTCACAACGGCAGACAACTTTGTGACAAAAGTACATCCAGGATAGAGAGGCTTCTCTGCATCCTCAAGCAATTTACCAAATTCATTTGGATTGTGATTAGTGTATTCATATCCATCATGTACCATGTCAATAGGTTCTTCCTTAACAAATTGATATTCATTTCTCCTAAACTGATCACCATCATAGTTAGACATCCTTGACCTAGATCTCTCTCCATGCCAGATCCACGTATCATATGTTTTATCAATTCCCTTAGTTAACAAATGCAACCTAACAATGACATGTTTCCATTTCCTAAGATTACCACAATCTGAACATGGACAAGACATTGCATTACCATCATCTATATTCTGCAATGCGAACTGCATAAAAGACTCTACCCCAGCCCTGTATTCAGCTGAGAGTCTGTCCATTTTCATCCATTCTTTGTCCATCTCAAGTAGGTAATAAGCTAATTAACAGAAGATCACATTTCAGTAACCATTGACAAATTAATTACACTAATTTAACATAATTAGTTAATGTAGTAAACAATGTAAGGTGTTATTTACTATAAGGTGTTTTGCTGTTTGATTATGTAGTTGATATTTTTCTGAAACTTTTAATTCAAATTGTATAAGCACATGCACAGGATAGATGTTATTCATGTTTTCGTATAATTGTTATGAGTTTCCAGCTGCATTTCTTTTACCTACTGTGAATGTCCAAGCCTGTTTATTTTTGATAATAAGCTGTTTAATTATGTAATGTACTTTATTTTCCAAGGGTTTGTTATGTATTCCTTTTTTGTGATCTGGTGTTTTCCTTTTTTTGTGGTTTGGCCTATATACATTTCTCTTCCAACTATGTTTTTCTGATTCATTATCTGTTACATTATTTTTGGAGAAATTTTTAACTGGTTGGCTTTACTCAATTGGTTAGGGGGTAATGTGCCTCAACCTTTCACAACATTTCAAGCCACTGGTTTCCTGTATACCCTATCGTCATTTGCAGTCAGGTTTTTTTTTGTTTTCTTTTCCAATAAATATTTTCTATAGCAAACAAAGTTAAATGAAGCTGTTTTTGCAGGTAAACGAATTAGATTTTGATCATTTGGATTGTCAAACACACACTAATTCATGCTTACAAGTATACTTGCCAAACTCTAGCTATCAAATATGTTTTCTACCAAAATTCAGAACAGAAAAATGACTTTCGGCCAGTTTTATCCAAAACCTCAACATCACTCAACAGATCATAACAAAAACACAAAATCTAGGTTTCTTATTCTAAATCATACTTTCAACAATATTCTAAATCGCAGCAAATCTGCCATAGTTTCTGCTGACATTAGCATAACTTGTGCAGTGTTCTGATGGCTATATTCAAGAATTAATTTACCTCAACTCAATTGGCTGAGGCCATTATGGGAGAGGAAAAGGAACATGAATGAGTCTGATATGGACTGAAATAAAGATAGGCATAGATTTTATTTGTTATTTAGATGAATCCTGTGTTTAATATCTGATTTTCCCAACAGATAGCATAACATAAACACCCAAAAACCCGGATATGATTAAGTGTAGGAGGCTTGCTATAGAGCTGTTCAAAAGGAGTTTTGCCAGATAGTAATGGTGAAGGTAGTCTATTTATTAAGTGAACTGCAGTGAGAACACATTCCCCCCAAAAAGACAGTGGTAAGTGTGACTGGAAAATGAGAGAACGAGCGACAGTAATAATGTGACGGTGTTTTCTTTCAACAACCCCATTCTGTTGTGGGGTGTATACGTAAGTGAGTTGATATTCTATGCCTTTTTCTTGAAAATAATTGCGCATAGAAAGGATTTCTGACCCATTATCTACGCGGATTTTTTTTACGGATGCATGAAATTGAATTGAAACAAAAGTGATGAATGATTTTAAAAGGTTTTGTGTGTCGGATTTTTGATGCATTAAGAAAATCCATGTACACCTGGAAAAATCGTCAACTATTGTGAGAAAATAACGTGCACCAGAATGAGTAGGGGTTTTATATGGCCCCCAAATGTCACAATGTAATAAATCAAAAGGTGCATCTATTTTTATTGAACTGGAAGGAAAAGGTAGCCTATACTGTTTGGCCATAGGACAAATGCTGCAATTATTATGAGATGCAACATTATTAAAAGGAAATAATGAAGAAGCTAATTTAAGTCGCGCCATGGATGGATATCCGAGGTGCATATGCCATAAATCAGAAGTACGAGGAACTTGAGAAGAGTTGAGTAATGGGACAGATGACGACATATAGTAAAGACCACCCCGTTGCTCACCCGAGCCAATCGTCCTCCCCGTAGCCAAGTCCTGCAAAATACAACTGTCAGGTAATAAAATAATACGGCAATTTAGAGATTTGGTTAATTTGCTGGCTGAGATAAGGTTTAAATTAAAAGATGGAACACATAATGTATCTTCTAAGTGAATATCATGATTAAATTGGACTGTGCCTATGATTGTGATGGGAGCCGTAGAATCGATCGGGAGGTTTACGGATGAAACTGGTGAAGGACGTGTGTGTGTGAAATTTTTTGAATCAGAGGCTATGTGATCGGTAGCACCACTATCAAGAATCCATGGCTTAGTGAAGACAGAATTAATCAATGTATTATGATGAAGGAACAGACCTGTTGCATTAGCGTATATGTCACTGTTACCCGCATTGTTGATCATAGATAGGGCCTTTGCAAGCTGTTGAATTTGTTCAACCGTGAATCCAGCTATGGAGCCATCGGTATTGGCGTCGACCGTATCACTGCCATGATTAGGCTGGGAATCAGGCATATTAGCCGTGGGAAAATTACCACGACCTCTATAGCTTCTCTGTTGTTGTCCGCGATTTTGAGAACCATTTTTCAACCTGCACCTATCTTCGGTATGGCCCCTTTTATCGCAAAATTTGCAATGAAATTTTAAAGTGCGACATTCATCAATAGTGTGACCCGGCTTAGAACAGTGATCGCAGTATTTATCCTTTTGCGACTTCTGTCCCGACCGACCATGAATTGCAGCAGCGCCTGATTCTGGGGTCACCTGTTGCTGAGTCTATTCCTACACAACAAGAGAATAAGCTTGAAGGACATTAGGCAGTGGGAACATCATCAGTATATTGGATCGGACAGATTTGTAAGTATCATTGAGACCCATTAGAAATTGCATCAGGCGATCCTCTTCCTTTTCTTCATTGTGTGCCTGCATTTGATTACATATAGGTGTTGACCTGTATGAATCCAATTGAGACTAGAGATTTTTGATTTTTGTAAAATATGTAGAAACCGTATAGTGCCCTGAGAGATGGTGGCAATGGATTTCTGAACTTGGAAAATTGCAGCAGTGTTTTTCTGGGAAAATTGATCACGAAGATCTCATCATACCTGTTGAGCCGTGCTTGCATGAATCACACTTTTGGCGAGATCAGGCTCCACGGAATGAGTCAACCATGAGAGAATCATACTATTACATTGATTCCACATGGCAAACTCGGCGGGCTTTTCCTTCTCGGACGGGGGGTCAATGGTCCCGTTGATGAATCCGATTTTGTTTTTGGCTGTAAGTGCATGAATCATAGGCTTGCTCCATGTGGCGTAATTGATTCTGTTCAGCTTTTCTGGAACAAGAAGGTGCCCAGGCTGATCGGAATTATGAACATAGTACTGACTTGTGGAATCAACAGCCGAACCTTTTGATGATTCGGCCGTGACTTTGGTAGCTTCAGCCATGGTGGTCGATCAAAAGGAATTGGAAGAAGACAATGGGATTTGGAGAGTCACCAGGAACGGTGCTTTGATACCAAGTGAAAAAGATAAGAATTGGTGAAATTGATAATTCATTCATCTCCACATATGGGTAATATATACAAATTACAAGAGAGAATATCTCCTCTATCTAAGGCGACTAATAGGTTATTCTCCTGTATCTAAGGCGACTAATAGGTGATTTACATGATTTACTTTCCTATACATAATTATCTCAATCTCCTAAATTAATGTACAAGATAATTCCTAATAAAGAGTACCATTCTGCACCAGTTGACGAATGAAATAATAGTCAAGGGTAGAGGTGCTCATTCGGTTCAAAAAATTGGAATCGAAACGGAACCGAGTCGAGGACAACGGTTCGAAAAACCGTTGACCCGGTTCGGTTTTAGTTCAACCATATTTCGGTTTGTCAATTCGGCGTTTCAGCAATATTTTTTAATTTTCAATGCATTGCCAATGTAAGGTCAAGATTAACTAGTCGTTGGTGTGATCAACGATTGAGAGAAAGTAGCTATTATGTGAACTAGCGGTTCGAAACGGCGATTTGTGTTTAAATTTTGATCAACAGTCAAAATTAAATGGTCATTGATGATAGACCGGATTGACCGAATCGGAACCGACAGTTCGAATCGGCCCATATTTTTATTTTTATTTTTTTTCCTTTGCATTTATGTTGAATCTATAAATACTCGTTCCCTTTGTGATTTGCACACTAAAGCTTTGTCAATTTCATCCATTCTTGAATCAATATCTCTCTCAACTCTCAAGCTTATATTTTAAATTTTTGATCAACTTTTCAATTCATTACCACATATTATATTCTTACATTCTACTTATACTACTCTTTCACACTTCTTCTTCTACTTATATTTTCTATTCTTCTTCGATTTTATTTCATATTTTTTTCTTCATTTTGTGAAAAAAAAAGTGTCTAAAAGAGATACTTCTTTATCCATCTATTCATCTCGTGGAAAAGAAAAAGTCTTAATGTCAATGACACTACCACAATCTTTAAGTGATGATGATATTATTGATTTTTATTCTCAACGGTGTGATGATTTGGAGACCACTTTAGGCCCTAATATTGTCGTCGCCTTTGCCGAATTAGAAGAAGAGGAGGTGCCTAGCTTGGAGAGCAACACAATCTTAGAGCACTTTTTATGCTTGAAGTGGTAATACGACATGTACCATTAATCCTAGAGCACCTTTTCGCTTGAAGGGATATTTTCTCCATTCATTTTAAGGAGAAAGTATCGAATAACAATGATGATTATAATATCACGTGCAACCATTGTGGAAAAAGCTACAAATTCAAGTATGGAGGGGACTATGAGACATTCAACAATCATGTATTGAAAAAACATCCCAACAAAGTCGGTAATGATTGATCTCAAACACAAATTCGGGGATATACCAATTCTTTTCAAGGAGTCGAATGTATGTATGGATTCTCTTCAATTTAAATTTAATCACTTGAACCATAGGAAAGACGTAGCCAAATTTATTCTCAAAAACATCTTCCATTTCTTATGTGATGATAATTTTTGAAGAATACACTAACATTTATTTACAACCTAGTAGTAGAAAAATATATAGAAATACCGCAACACGTGATATAAAAAATTGTAGAAGAGTATAAATTTAAATTAATTGAAGATTTTAAAATTAATTTTTTTTCTATATGCAATGATATCTGAAATGATCCTTATAAAATTCGTGATTATATGAGTGTTACTGGTCATTGGTAGATGATACATAGAACATACAAAAACGTTTAATTACATATCTTGAATTTGATGAAAAACATTTGGGCTAATTTGGCACATAACTCCCAGTTTTAGAGGTTTACAAAATTTGATTTGATTCTTACTCAAATCAAACTTGAATTAAATTGAAAGCAATATATTGATTTGGACTTTGATATGGCTCGAAGAATATAATGTTTTGGCATAGAAACTTAAACTACAATAAGTTTTGAGGAATATTGAATTTTGGGTGAGTGTGGGACTGTTATAGTGAATTTCGGCAGTGAGTTGATGATATTGATGAGATCGAATTATACAGAAATATTGTTTCATATTTCAGGGATGAAAATCCATCAGCCAATCCAAAGAAATGCAATCAAAATCATGTCAACAACAAACAATTTTTTTGTCAAAATTTCCATTTCGAGGAAAATGAGTTTTTTCTATGACTTGAGATGTTGAGTACTATTTTGGTGTAGAAACATATACATTTTAGTAAAGTTTTGAAAAATATTGAATTTTGGGTAAATTTAGATGGTAATAGTAGATCTCTCTCAAAACTTAACAAAAATGTAAGGTTCCTACGTACACACCAAAACACTCTCCTCCCAAGCCACATAAATTTTTTAATCAATTGATATCGATTTCAGTTCATTTTGATCGAGAATCAAACTAAATTTTCAAAAGTAGCCACGTGCACTTCATGTACTAATTTAGCCCAGAATCGGAGATTTCATGCCAATTTACCCTATCCGGAAAATAACGCAGCAAAAGAATATGAGAGAGGACAGAATATATATAGAGAAGCACCATAAACATTATTCATTTCATATTAACTTGGATGAATCAACATGAAGATCATAATACATGAGATGATATAATTATGTAGAAGAGGTAGGAGCCAAGGTAGGATGTCTCTGCCATGGCTGACAGGCGAGGCCGCCTCGCGTTAACTGCAAGCAGGGGCCGGAAGCCTGCACCTGCCACAGACAATAGGTGCCGCATTGGTTCACTTCTAAGTCGTTATCATACACGGTATACCTGCCGGAGCCATACTGTGTGGTGATGTCGCAGAGGAACTTGGTGTTGCCTATTCGGCTGTACTGAAAATGCCAAGCGAAGTACTCCAGATACGAAAGCGTATGATATCCAAGATCATTGCTCCCCGAAAAACAGTGAACTGTGATTGGCAATCCTGTCATTGCATCTGCTACTGTTACATGTGTTTCAAAGGGCAATGCATTGCACATGCTGAATAACAGTGATGATACAACCAATATCATTATTTCCACCATTTTCATCATCTTTTTCATCTCTACTTAACTATTTGTTTCTTCAACTCTAGCTAGATTGTATTCTTCATGCTTATTAGCTAGGGTTTATATATAGGAGAGGACTATTGAATATATGTCTCATAATGTAATATTGCAATCTTGATTTCAACTTTTTCATGTAATCTCAATCATTATATTTGGATTTTTTCTTTTATGTTCTTTTTTAAAAAGATGATAAAAAAATTCATTCATATTTAATGATCCCAAGTAAAATTTAATGTTTCATCTGGTGTTTCAAAATAATCATTATACAGGTGACGGACCCAAAATTTTTAATTAGGGGTCCAACTAATAAATATTATGACACACCTATTTTAAAAATAATATCATTACAATTTTGATAAAGTTAATATATTACATTATAAATAACTTTTAAAATCAAGAACTTCATTATTTTTCAGTGTGACAAATCAAAACTAAAATAAATAATTTAAACATGATTACAATATTTTTATTCAATGTTTCACTTTTTTCTAAAACAGTTGCATAATAGTTGCATTGTTAATATTTCTAAATACATCATTTTTAATGTATATTACTAAATAATAATTTAATAATATATCTCTTATTCGATTCGAAAGTGAACTCTTATGATGTTCATTTTGAAGTTCTTTCTATTATTAATGGTATTTTTCCATAATACATTTTCATTATCTATGAAAGATGAAACAAAATTTAAATTATAAAATAACTTTAAATTAAACTAACTATTATACAAACTATAACATTTAACTTATCAACAATGGTTATTCAAATCTGATAATTCACAAAATAATAAATATTCAATGCTATAATAAACAGTTGAAATTAATATATATATATATATGTGTGTGTTTTTGACAATCACACCATAATTTATTAAATCAAAAGAATGAATAATATATAATTTCTCTTAATTAATAACCAAATAAACTACAACAAAATCAATAATCAATAAAAAAAAAGGAAAATAGTGCGTTTGACTATGAAGAATTTTCATTAAAGAACTTAATAATTGGTGTCTCCAATAAAAATTGATAATATGAGATTAAAACTAATTAATATACATATTTTCTATATTTTATAAGTAATAATATAAAACAAAAAAATACATATCATTTTTTTTTAAATTGAGGGGGCCCAATGCCCTCTTGCCCTCACTCGTGTTCATCCCTGATTATACGTGAAGGCTAGTATTTGTATGTATCAGGTGTATGGATCATGATCCATGTAATTTGGTGTACATGTGTAGGTTGGGTTGGTTCAACCCAGATTTGCGCATTGTTATTTTTTTTAGTTTGTATCATAATTTTTATACTGTAATAATATAACATTTATGTTGTAATAATGTTACCTTTATGTACATATTTCATAACATTTTCAATAAATAACTTATACTTTTTTCACAATAAAAATTCATGTAATATAGCCGAAACTTTTATGTTGTAATAATATAACATTTATGTTGTAATAGTTTAATCTTTATGTACAAATTTCATAACTTTTTCAATGAATAACTTACACTTTTTTCACTATAAAAATTCATATAATATAACAAAAACCTTTATGTTACTATAATTTTAACTTTTATCTTATATTAGTACTATAACATTTATTTACAAATATTATAACCTTTATATACTTAAAGAACAGCATAAGGTTATATTAGTACATCATAAATGTTATATTATTACAGCATAAATGTTATATTATTACAATAAAAATGTTTTGAAAGATATTATAAATTTATCATGCATTGCAAAAGGTTATGTGCATATAACTAAAAGGTTATGCGGATAGAACTAAAATGTTAAATTCGCTAAACTAAAAAATTAGGTCAATATAACTATACAACTAGGATTTGGACTAGGGATTGGGCGCGTGAAACGTGCGTGGAACACGTGAAATACACTCTCAGATCGGATCGACTTAATTGTATGGATTTAAGATCCATACATTTGATGTATACAAATAATTGTAATACGATAAAGTATAATGATGACATCACTAATTTATATATATAACGTAAAATTAAAAGTAATATAATATAAGATGAAACACCAAATAGTATCCAATTCACAAAACTTAAGCCTCTAATTATTACGACAATCCCACTTTTTAATCTGTGCCCAAATGAAAAAAAGTCAAAACCCACATTATATAAGATATTACAATAATATAAGATAAAAGTATAATGATTTAATATGATCGTATTAATGATTTAAGTAATCTGCGAATGTAATCTTACGAGTGATTCAAGAAATATATATTCAGATTTGGATTAAGGAGCAGGACAATCACATGGAATGTGATGTGATTTGATTCGTGTTATTTATCATATATTAAGTTAAAATGAATAAATAATGTTTGTAGAAATAACTAAACGATTTTTGAAAATTATTTATATTAATCATCACCAAGTTTGCACCTTTTATTGGAAATCATATCTCAAAAATAAATTGAAAATCATCTTAATATTTTGCACATCAGACAATATAACTACATTATTTATTAACAATGTTTTTGAGGAACCGCATTTGTAGTCAAATTGATCACTAGTTTGAGATTCAATCGGTTGGATCGGTTTCACTTAGAGGTCAGTCAAGTTAAAGAAATTTAACTATATTTTCTTTGAAATTATGTTATATTATGTATTTTTTATCAAATTAAAGAGAAGAAGAAAAAAAAAATTAATAATAATAATAATGCACAATCCTTCTTAATAATAATGATAACATTTTTTAATTAAATCTAAAGTATCATTCAAAATAGTACAAAAAATCTAAAATTACATATATATATATATATATATATATATATATGTTCACTAATTTCTTTTAGCTACGCCCGTAAATGTACGGTGTGAATTATAGGAGTGGTGAGCAAGGTCGATCCCACAGATATTATCTATCTAGACACTAATTAATTACTCGAATCCGGTTCTCACTTTTATCTAGGTAAATCAGATTTCATCCATTTCAAATTAATTAAATAGAAACAATAATTATGTAAATAAATTAACTCAAAAATCACAGAGATATAAAACAGGTTTTAGGACATGTTTTCATCTAATTCTCATCAAGATATCACTTTAATCAATCCAAGTTCATTAATCAATTATCCTATATGAGCAATCACACATATCAATTAATAACTCTCCCGAGTCAATTAATCAGTTGATTATTATGCCATCAGAGATATCCCTACTCAATCTGATAGAAACATAACAACTCCCAAAAGCACCCAAGATCGATATCTCATCACATAAATTCCTTAATCTCCCAAGTTATATATATATTAATATATGACAGTGTATATTTTAGTAACTTAAAATGGTGTCATGTAAGGTATTACCGGTATGCTCTAAAGGTATTACAAAATTATATACTTAAATGATACTCCCTCTGTCCCTTAACATTTTACACACTTTCCTTTTTAATTTGTTCCCAAACACTTTGCACACCCCAAAATGGTAAAATTTTCATAATTTTTATCCTCATAATACACACTTATTTACACACAATGCCATTACTTTTTCTCACACAATGCCATTTAATATTCAAACTTTTTCTTAAAAATTGTGCCCAATTTGACCATTATACCCTCAATCATAAAGCAAATATTAACTTTTTCTTAAAAATTTTGCTCAATTTGATGTGCAAAGTAATATGGGATAGAGGGAGTATATAAGTAATACCTTCAAGGTATTATGACAATACTCTAAAGGTATTATTGATATGATCGAAAGGTATTAGACATATATTGTATCATGGTGAGTTTTGATGGTATCATGTTTTTTGTTGTGTTATCCTGACATGGTTTTTTGATGTGGTGGTTGAGTTTAAAGCAAATCTTGAGCTTAAGTATCATTCTTCTAATTGGAATATATCTCAAACATCAATTCAATCTAATATTTTCCTCGATCAAACTCATTCAATTACAAAAGGATTTTTATGGGGGATTAAAAGTCATTTTCAAAAGAACAGAAAGACCAAAGAAGTTAGTTCAAATTCAACAGCTCCAAAGGAATTCGGTTTTAAAACACCAAGTGTTGGATTATTTTAGTTGAATTTTGAAATTGTATTTCCTGAATAATATTAAGTAATGAAATCGATGTTCTTATCTTTTAAATTTTCTAATTATGTATCTTTATATTCTTAATCAGTTTTAATACATTTATATTTCAAAATATCTAATACAAAAGAGATAAATACCTAAAAAAAGGTATTTATATAATACCTTTAAGGTAAATATGTAATACCTATAGAAAAAGTATTCAATATCTTAATATGTAATACCTTAAACGTATTAGTGTAATACCTTAAAGGTGCATAATCATTAATGCTTATCTTTTTAACCAATTTTTAAAAATTATATTTGAAAGTATTTAATACCACAAAGATAAATATCTCTAAGGGACTTATGTAATACCTTTAACGTAAATATGTAATATCTTATAGATAAATATCTCTAATACCTCAAAAATTAATATGTATAATTTATATATATATATATAATACCTTTAAAGGTATGTATATAATACCTTAAAATTTGTATAGAATGAATGTTAAACCTATACTTTTATGTTAAATTGATTAGGAAACATTAATCACGAAAAAACAATTTCTTTAAAAAAAATCTAAAATTACAGCAATACAGATGATTTTCGATAATTAAATACCATGCACATCTTGGGTAGTACTGAATAATTAATAGGCAACAAAAAAGGTTAACCAAGAATAATGACTATACAAGATTTTGGAAATCATGATAATTTCTCAAAGACTCCACTTCTAAAAACTAAGCTTAATGTAATGACATGAGTATATTTGTGTAATAATTTGATATTTCCATTTCATATTTCATTTGATCACTACATGCCCTACATATATACATATATTTGCTCACATATTCTATGTAGATTCAATCTGCACACCTAATGTAAAAGGCTACTGATTGCTTGCGTGTTTGTAAAAATTGGGCCCTACATCGAAAATTTCCCTTCTCAAGCTGTGATATATAGATAATGTCATATATATTCACAACAATCAAGCTTGAATCTAGACGGTATGTTGTAAAAATAACGTTTTATCTCTTATTTCTATTATAAGATCATGCACAATTAACATATATGATGTATGATCGTGATGTCATAATAATACAATGAAACATGAGACAAGACACTGAATAAAACCTTAGTTGTAGTTCCGTTTTTGAATCGGAACCAATCACAATTCAGAACGGGTCAGAGCCAAACCAGACCAGAACCTCCACTTATATGGTTCTAGAGCCGTAGGCCAACCACTGGAAATGTACATCACATATACACAAGTTTACATACATGGGAATCATACAGATTCAATATGCCTGAAACCTTCTAATGAAGAAGAAAATGACTAAACCGAATTCATGATCATTGATGGATTAGAATGATATTAGCATCCTCTATGAAGGGGTCTTAAGATGATTCAAATCAGCTAATTAAGGCCCCACTACGTATAAAATTATATAAATTTCATTGTCATATTAGAGTCTCCAAGAAAGGCATTTCATACAAATGTGGTTACATTTAAAACAAGAGCAAGAAAAAGTCATTCAGCTTCAAGTGCTGCAATCTCATACCTGATTTCTTCCAAGTACTCGTTTATGGCAATGACTGCTTCTTGTACACCTTTAATGGCTTCCTTGAGAGCGTTATCATATTGAGAATCAGCTTCAGCCTCTTCTGTCCCAGATGCTTCAGTTATTTGCTGAATGTTCATGCACTCGTGTCCTGTGGACTGCCTAAATCTGCAGTTCTCATGGCTTACCACACGTTCGGAGGGACGACCAGCCTTCTTCAGAACTTGAATTGTAGCCGTCTGCCAGAAAATGCCACACCAAATGTTTAAGAACAGTACAAGTACCACAGATCTTCTACATAAGATGATCATTTTTAATTATGTAACATAGAGTTCAAAAAAAAAAAAACGAAAATAAAAGATTTCAGACCTTTTTTGCAGATGCGAACTACAGGTGAAGAAGGATTCAAAACCCTTACACACCTTTCTAATAGAAGATGCTAGGTACCACATTACTCAGAGTGAATTGGTACAATATTGAGTTTTAATAACCGGAAAGGACATCACATAGTAACAAAGTTTATGGACAGGTTTCTTTAGTGATTTTAATTATAATAACATTGAAATATGAAAAAAGTTCAAAATTCAGCTTTTCCTCCTTTTCTTTATCAATTTAAGGGGGAGGCATGTTCAGTTTGCATATTGTGTAGAACCTATGTCATCATTTAATCATGTTTCCCTTGCAATCAAACAATGATACAAACACATTTATTAGTTCTTTCATTTATATAAGAGTTAATTTAAAAAACCAACATGAAGTGTGACCATTTTTCAATTTGCAACATAAACTTTTTTCTTTTTTCCCATTGCATTGCAAAGATCATAATTTTCTAGATTGAAATCTAATATAATATTTAGGCCAATTTTTCCAACCAAAGTCAAAAAATTTGTTTGATATTTGCTCAAATTGAGATTGAATCAAACAGAAATCGGAAAATTGATTTGGGGCTTTTATTTGGTTTTGAAATGTGAAGTGCTTTGTCGTATCTTTCATGTATTTTGATTAAAAAATCAGGACATCGATTTTGACTTTGGCAGGAAAAATGACCTAAATCATAACTTTGGGGTGCAATATAAAATAACTTTGACAGAAAATATATGTTTCAAGTTGGGAAACGTTCGAACTTCATGTTGGTTTTTTATATAAAATGAAATATCACATATATACAAAGGCACTTAAACACAAACAATAATTTATTAGATGATGCATAAGATAATTATTGAATTCCATAGAAATACTAAAAAATGAAAAATTATTACTATGCATTTTATGACAGATGTTTCTCATCTTATTATATCAAGATCCTCTTATATATGTGCAATTAGTGCATTTTGAATTTGTTTCTATCTCAATCACCACTAAACTGTTATCTGATGAAGAAGAAGTTTTGTCTATGACATCAATCTAGAAAATACCTACTGTCTATTGCTGCTCACAACAGGTTGTCATACATTAATTGCTAGACCATCATCATACCTTTCAAAAGTAGAACTATTTTGTAGGTGGATCGAACTTAGTTAGACCATTACTTGCAAACAATCTACATGCTTAAAGAGTCCTTCAACTGAAAATAGGTTAAATTCCTTAAACTCCTTTGCTGGAGCTACCATCTAATTATCTAGTCAGTATACAGCTGAAAACATACAAATATGGAAACATATAATAACACAATTATAACTCAAATAATCAATTATCATACTATTCTTAATCATTTTACAAGGTGACTTTAGGATCAAAGTCCAAACTTATGTAAATACGAGAGAATCGTTCTTTGTTATCACCTAGCATCAACCATAAGTTGAATAGGAAAGTCCTAATCTTTTCAAATGTCTTTTTAAAATAAAATCTGTCGATTAGAAGCTATAAATGAAGAGAAGCCTTTAGAGGCATGCTCTTCAATAACAGACCTCACTCATACACAACAGAATGAAAACAATTTTAAAAAATAAAAATAAAGCACAGAATGTCAAAGTTTTAAGTCTATCACAACCCGACAGTGAACTTCTAATTCCTACCTTCTTGCCAGTAGCAAGAATTAATCTGATTAAACCATATCAAAGAAAGAACAAGAAAATGCATCAGATAACATCTGATAGCATTCAGCACCCGTAATCTAAAATGAAGATGTGAACTGAATTTAAATTTTGCAATCATATAGTAAGCATCACTGCTACTTTCTCATACACCTAAGAACATGTCTGCTGGCTAATAGTCACAACATTCTTTATTCAAGATTTTTTTTAAAATTGAACATTTCGTGGTCTATAAACAAAGGGAGATGTAATGATACCAAAAAGAAGGAAGAAAAATATGCTATAAATCAAATATAAAAGAGACAAAATCATATATATGCATGCATATATTCACTATTTAGTACACAAGATACATATATCCAACTAAAATGGTGAAGAAGATTGTGTTTGGATCAAGACTTCGATATCTGACTTTTTACGAAATTGAAAAACAATAGAGGAAAACAGGCATTAATGAATGTAAGAGGGATGGAAGGTGCATACAAATAATTGGAAAGACTTGTAAGAATAATTACAACATAAAGAGATTCAAAATTTCAATATCGAAAGTATATAATAAAATAACTGACCGTGGCAATCTGTAAATGCTAGAATGTCTCTTATATAAGATATAACCACAAATTGTAAAGCTCAATAACGTGAATAGTTGATACTCAACAAAACTTAAAAGCATTTCCAACAAAACTCCAAAAAGCAAGATGAAAAGATATAAGCCAATTGCAATGAGGATGACATACTAAATGCAATTTCTCCTTTTCATGTACTTGAACTGATCGGAGCAAACCAGCTAGATCCTCTCTGCAACAATCAGGACTTACAAAAAGAGATTCTGTTTCAAGCACCTACAGCAATAGACCATTTTACAAACACAAAAGCAAGTTAGAAACTCAAAGAAAAAATGCAATTGCTCCATGGATTTGTTATTCGTATTAACCTAGGAAGTGACTTTCGAGATTCTGATTATCTAGTGAAACGGACCTGCTTTGAACAATCATTAAATTCAACAGTTATCTCACTGCAAAGCTGCTGATAAGCTAATTCACCTCCTGACACCATATAATCTTTGAACCCTCTGCCATACAAAAAGAAAGAAAATGTGATAACAAAATTGAAATATAGCAACAGGTACAACAAATGCAACGCCATCAAAGTTGCAACATCTACTTATATGTATAAATGTACAATATGTTTTGAAATAGTAACCAGCTTTTTTTCTGTTTTCTCATAAAACCTGGTTGTGTGTGCAAGAAAGCATTGTAGTTCCAGAGCAAAGTTAATTGATTCTGAGCCAACTTATAAACTGGGTATTTAAGCATCTTCAAATTCAGGAATGAAAAAATTATGAAAATACATAACAACACACTCAACCACCAATCCTGAATCTTATACACTTCATAAACTCTCTCTCTCTCTCTCTAATTTCACACGTTAAACACACACAGAGAGAGAGAGAGAGAGAGAGAGAGAGATTACCGTTTAAGGCGCGCATAAGCGAGGGCTCGGCGCTGCTGAATAGAGAGGAATCTGCGGAGCAACCCTATAATGGTTTTAGATTGTGAGCAACTTTCTTCAGCTTGAATCTCCTTGCTACTGCTCTCAGATTCTGATATGGACACCTTCTTCTCAAAACCCTCCATTTTTCCAATCTTTTTCAGAGATTAACACACTCTGACTTCTTCTCTCCTATCCCAGTTTCGCTACCTCAAAACTGAGCGATGCGAACACATTTTCCTTTTCTTTTCGTTTTTTTTTTTTTTTTGATTGTTATCGTCATGGACTTTTATCCATTTTAGACCCGAAAATAAGGGGTGTATTGATTTAGAATTTCACAGGATTTTAAAAGATTTTTTTTTTTTTTAAAATTACTGGTATTTAATCAGGATTTTATGTTACTTAAATATAATTTACTGGTATTCAATCTAGATTTTCAAAATTTTTTAAAATCCAGATTTTTTAAAGAGTCCATTCAAATTTATTGATATTCATGCAAGACTTTTTACTATTTAAAAATAATTTATTGGTATTCAAAAATATAAGGATTTTACAGGATTGTTGTGTTAGATGAATTTTAAAGGACTTGTTAGTATATCTATAAATACCAACAATCTTATTCAAACTCATCAGATTTTAGAGGACTCTTGAAGTGACTGTTGAAGTGCTTCCTCCGGCAATTCTATGAAAAAAAAAAATTAATACAATTCTAATCCAATACACCCCCTTAGTTTTCTTACAAACCTATTATTTGATTATTTTCATATATTTTTATTAGTAATGAAAACAATGTATATCGAACAAAATTTCGAGTGCTACTATAATTATTGAGGATATTATTAATTATTGATTGAATATTTATTAAATCAAAAAAATATTATTTTTCAATTGGAATAATATCTATAATATAGACCTTCAAATTCACTTTTAATTTAAAGACTTTTTTTTAAATCAAAAATTTAGTTTTCTTAGAAAACTGTTTTCACTGTTTTCTGATTATTTTAATATATTTTTATTAGTAATGAAAATAATATATAACGAACAAAATTTCGAGTGCTACCAGGATATTATTGATTATTGACTGAATATTTACTAAATCAATAAAATTTATTGAGAATATTTATTAGATCAACAAAGTTTATTGAGTTTTAATATATTTTTATTAGTAATGAAAATAATGTATATCGAACAAAATTTCGAGTGCTACTATAATTATTGAGAATATTATTTATTGATTGAATATTTATTAAATCAAAAAAATATGATTTTTTAATTGGAATAATATATATGCCTTCAAATTCACTTTTAATTTAAAGACTTTTAATTTTCTTGCTATTATAATTATTGAGGATATTATTGAAGACCATAACTTTGAACCTATTATTCAAGAGTGAGGCTTGTGTGCATGTGTTGTATGGATCTTAGATCCATACAACGCGGGTCGGGTCGGGCCGAATTCGACCCGGATCCGTGCATTTTTTTTATCCTGACCTTTATGTTATCTTAGTCGTACATTTATATTATGTTAATCATACATTTATATTATTGTTGGTCCCAAGTGGTGTTCGAGGTTCAGAGGGGGTGAATGAACCTTGGTCGATTTTCTAAATCTTTTAAAACAACACCGTTCTGCACTGCAAGTTACTTGAGCTTGCAGCGATAAATGGTTACTGCTTGCAGCGTTACGATGCAATGTTGCACTACGATACAGTGTTGCACGCTGTAACCTGGAGTTTTGTACGCAGCGGAAATTAACTTTAAAACACAAGGCTGTTTTTCTCAAGAATGTTTCTTTCAAAATGTTTTATGATGAGAGACAGATAATAATGCAGAAGATAAACGCACAGATAAATAAAGCAAATAAACACTTATGGCTTATAGTGGTTCGAAGGTGGTGTAATCCTTCTACGTCCACTCTACTGCTCCTCCTCGAGTAGGAACTTTGTTAAGCAAGATTGATTTACAGGACTCTTCTAACAATCTATCAACTTTACAAAGATACCACCTACTGAAGTCCAGCGTACACACATCAACTGCAAACTTCAAAGGCTAACCCACACAGGGTTCTACACTCCCACACAGGGAAGTTGCCTAACACTAGACAACTAAACAAACAGCAAGGATCTCTCCTATCAACTGCTTGACACCACTAAAACAACCTAAGCACACAGCAACAAGGTTAAAATGATAAAAGGTTTTTCTTCAACTTGTGCTTTGAAGTGAGTTTCTAAATCCGTAGGGAAACTTTCAGCTTGAACTTGCTTCACTTCGGTAGGTTGAGTGACTGATACTGATTGTTGGCTTGAATGCTTGAGATTTATAAGCTTGAAACTTTCACGAATGGATTTTAGTTCTTAGTAACAGTTACCAGCTTCAGTGCTCCTCAACCTCTATTTATACTTGTAGGAGAAGATATCCGTTGAAGGAGACATCCCTCTTTTGAATTTGAAGTAGTCTAGCCAAAGCATGGTTCGCATCTAATGCGACTTGACTTTTCCTTTTCGGAGCATTTAATGCGGCAGTTGCGGCTCGCAACTTTCTGCAGCGCGTCAGTCCATGTGGCATCTTCTTATTGGCTCCGTGTCTGCTACTTTGACTTTTTCTTGAACGGCTCTTTTATTCTTGCTTGAATCTCCGTTCCTCGTACTGCATTTATCCTTCCTAAGATTTGCAGGATACTTAGTTTTGTAGTTGGCGCTGTATAACTTAACTGACTTGTAAGTTTGCGTTGTATCCTAGGTCCTTGTGCAGCTGATGCTTTCTTTCAGTGCTGCTGTATCTTAGA
Organism: Scutellaria barbata; assembly: GCA_028654395.1. NCBI lineage: Eukaryota > Viridiplantae > Streptophyta > Magnoliopsida > Lamiales > Lamiaceae > Scutellaria > Scutellaria barbata. The sequence goes on from CM053654.1 coordinate 6,589,831, forward strand.
CCTGGTTGCAGTATCTTCTGGCAGTGCTGCTGTAACTTCTTTCTAGCAGTACTCCTGTATCAGCGTTGCTGCACGCCGTTCTTTCTTTCTTTCTTGTTTTGCTGTATAGAAGTTTAGCCTTATTTATACATTGTTGTTCCTTCCTTCTTCCAGCTATGCTGTATCCTGCCTTCCTGCAGCGATACTGTATCCTACCTTCTTGCAGCGATATCTTCCAGCTTTATCCTCATTTAACCTCTATTTTCAATACTTGACACAAGATTCAATTCTAGTCTATTTATTCACTTAAACATTGTGAAAAATGAGGTACTTAAAACTTCCTATTACATATTTGGTTTGTCTCATCAAAATCTAAACATTGAAATCCCAACAATTATGTTAAGCATACCTTTATGTAATACTTTAACTTTTTAAAAAAACCCTAATTTTGACGAAAAAACCCTAATTTTGATTAAAAAACTATAATTTCAGCATAAAAAAAATTCTAATTTGTACATATATACCTTTATATAAATATTATGCATACCTTTAATTAATATTAGTCATACTTTTATATAATACATAAAGTATAACTAACATAATTAAAAGGTATGACTAACATAATTAAAAGGTATGTTTAACATAATATAAATGTATGCTTAACATAACATAAAAACCCTAAAGGTATGCTTAATATAACATAAAATTATAAATGTATGCTTAACATAACATAAAGATATGATTAACGTTAAATAAAGATATGCTTAACGTTTCATAAAAGTATGCTTAATATAATATAAAGGTTCTAAAGGTATGACTAACATAACATAAAGGTCTAGCACCTGGAGCGAATTTGGGTGGGTTTGAGCACACCCACCCAGGCATGTGGAGGTGCGTGGGAGCACGTGGATCGGGTTGGGTCAGGATCCGTACACTATTTGTATAAAAGTTTTTGTGATTATTCAAACCCAAGAGCAAGAGCGAGACGCTAATGCTTGGAGGACTAGTATAACTATGGATGGAGCACTAGTATAACTATGAATATGTGGATGAATGCTATTTAGGAGGATATGATATTATGGAGAATTATTATTTTTATTTTTTTTATCTTCTGACTCTTTTTAAATTCGAATGTGGGGGTGCGTGAGAGCGAGACGCTAATGGTTGGAGGACTAGTATAACAGACGCTAATGTTTTGAGGACTAGTATAACTATGGATATAAGTTTTTGTGATTATTCAAACCCAAGAGCAAGAGCGAGACGCTGATGCTTGGAGGATTAGTATAACTATGGATATGGATTAGTATAGCTATGGATATGTGGATGAATGTTATTTAGGAGGATATGATATTATGGAGAATTATTTTTTTTATTTTTTTTTGTCTTTTAACTCTTTTTAAATTCGAATGTATGAAAAAAAATCTTGAACTCTTATCGTATTTTATAAATTGATGAAGTTCTGCAAAGTCCTACAGAATCCATTAAAATCCTGATTAAAAAATCTTTATAGAATCTTTGCAAAATCTTAAAAATTATAAAAATCTTGCAAAGTCTTTTAAATTCGCATGACTTTTTTCAGCTTAAAAAGTCCTTTAAAATCCTAATCCAATACACCCCTAAGTAATCAATTCGGGACTTAAAAATATAGAAATTATTGATTTATGATTTGAAAGAAGTAATTAGCACTTAGCATAGAATTAACATTTTGTTTGAAAATCATACGATTTTTTATTTTTTTTGAAATGATTTTAAAATAAGAATCTCAAAATATTATTAATGAACTTCATGAAAAAAAATAAAAAAGGAATAATTATACATGACAATAATAAAACTAAAAGTTAATTTAATTTTCCAATTTGTACTATATATGTTTTTTAATTTTGCATCCTAAATTATTTTTTTCTCTAATCACAACCTATACTATATTTTTTGGTGAGAAAAGGTACACGTGATTTTTACGTGCCAATTGAGGGTTATTTTCTTTATTTTCTAGGCATTAAGTAGTTTTTCATTCAAAATTGAATTTAGCCCTAATTTTCCCTCATTTTTTCTCCAAATTATTTGGGTAAATGAAGAATATTGGTGGTGATGGTGAGGTTTAAACAAAAATAACATCAATTTATCATTTAAAATAGTTGACGAATCGAACTTACTCATGAAAATAATCCTCAATTAGCACATGAAAATCACTAGAGCCCTTTCTCGCCAGAAAATGTTGATCGAAGGTTGCAAAAATAACAAAACGTGCAATGTAGGTTGTGATTGGAAAAAAAAAAAAACACTTTAAGCGCAAAATAAAAAATGTGCATGGTACATGTTGAAAAATGAAATTAACCTTAAAACAAAAACAATCTTATATTTGTTGGTTTTAAGTGATAATTTTATCTTTCAAGTCTTGAAAAAAGAGTTGATAATTAACCAAAAAAAAACTTATATGAGGCGATTTCATGGATAGTTACTGTGAGATAAGTCTTATTATCCACAAACAATTTGTGAATTGTAAGATATGGGTGTGGTTGATCCATCCTACGTAATAAAATTTGCGAGACAATCTAACAAGAGCCCACTCTTAATAATTTACTATCTTTTAGGCCTTAAATTTATATTATTATTTAGTGAAAAGCCATTTTTTTCTCTTCCTACTTTTTTTCCCCTATCCACATATTTTAGCTCAATTTTATTTCTGTTAGCTTTGAATACTTGATTGTATTTTCTACATTTTCGGCTCTTTCATATTTTTGTTTTGTAACTTGTTACTTGATTAATGAATGGATAAAAGTTAATGAGTTTATTGTATATAGAGTAGGTTTTGTGTGAGACTGTTTCACGGATCTCATTCCGTGAGACGGGTCGTGTCGGGTCGAATATAATAATTAAGTAGTATTTTTATATGTATTAGGTAATACTTTTATATATTTCAGGTAATATTTTGTACTATATTATTTAGTATATATGCAAAATACAAAAGTATTACATGATATATAGAAAAGTATTATATAATATACACAAAAGTATTACATATTGCACGAGAACAAGAAAGCACCTGGAAGCCCTAGGATTTGCGTGTTTTTTAAGACCCGACCCGACCCAATTCGGGTCATATATCCTATAATACAAAAGTATTACCTGATACACATAAAAAGATTACCCGATACACATAAAAGTATTACATATTTTCTTATAGTCTGACTCAACTCAAAACAAACGTATTACCTGATATACATAAAAGTATTACCTGATACACATAAAAATATTACATATTTTTCGTATGGTCCAACTCAACTCAAAACACATCTTATAATATAAAGTATTACCTAATATATAGAAAAGTATTACGTAATACACGTAAAAGTATGACATATTTTTTTATGTCGACCTGACCATGAGATCCATGAGACTGTCTCACCCAAGACTTTGCCTTGTTTATATTATCATCATTAGCGTACAACGGAAGTTTTTCTACTTTGATCAAAAAAAAAAATTACTATTTTTTACTTATATATTCACTAATTAACATAAAAGTGAGATAATATAACTTAAAGAAATAATGGAAACTGAGATAGAGAAAAGATTTTAAAATTTTGTGTGAATAAACTTCCCGAGAATAGATAGGTTCAAATTTAAAGAAGTTTTTAGACCACTTCAAATTTAACGAAGTTTTTAGACCACGTTTGGATAAAGAGATTTGATATTTGTTCATTAAATCTTGGATTGAATGTTTGGAAATACAAGATTTGAAATGAAGTTGTGCAAGATTGAATGTTTGAAAATATAAGATTTGATATGAAGTTATGCTCGAATTGAGTGACTTGAGATCCAAATTTTAAAATGAATGGATTCCATTATTTTAACCCGTAAATTGAAATAATAATTTAACAAGGTTGAATTGGAAATCCAGGCAGAAAAACATTATCCTGCAGATCCTACACAACCTGTCTGCCTTAGTTTTACAAGAGAAGAAGCATAGCAGCAGATGCAATACAGACAATTCTATGTAATAATGTGTGTATATATATGTATAGGTGTCGAGTGCACTTCACCCCACAAGCCAGAGCACCCCTTGTAAGATGTTGATGTTGATGTGCTCTGTATTTCTTAACTTATTTCTCTTTAATGAAGAGGCAACCACGGACCACCACCACCAAAACACGAACGATCCCTTCATTGACTGTCGGGATCTTGACCATCTGCTTTGCCCTCACAGGAAGGCTCTGTCACCTGCAATAAATTCCGTTCGAGAGGATAACAACGAAATACCAGACTATTCCTTCTCAGCAGTGAGTTTTGTGCAATTTAATACATTTGTTAGTAATCTGTTCCTCCCAGATGGGGGCAAGAGCAGAAAACTCTATTGGATAGACGATGTTTCACCTGGATAAGACAGCCTTGATCCACGTGCTATATCTACTGTGATCTTTCACCCTGCAGCAAGAAAGAAAAAAGATTAGGATATCCTTCAGATATATAACATGGATGGAAAAGAAATGCATGATGTAAAAGAGGAGTTTGAAGTATTTACAAGAAAAGCATCATTGACCATGATAAACATATGTTAATGCATATATGTTAAGCAGAAAAAGTTGAGACTGAACCAGTGAAGCAAGACGGTGTTCAAGAAAACTTAACTTATAGATCGATACACAAGTTTGTGCACAAAGATATCTATGGTAAACATCTTTCATGATTCCTCACCAATTTTAGGATATTGCTGTACAAGAAATATACTAGACTTATGACGAATAATTTCAAAGAGAGCTGGTGTATATGTATAGCTGCTTTACTTGATTCAAAATAGTCTATCCCAGAATTCAAACTAAACTTTGAAGTTAGAGAAAGCCTTCAGTGATCTTAGAGGATTATTCCTTGATGGTCTTATAGTTTCATGTATAGTACTGGTAAGTAATTATCTCGTAAATCTAGCATTATGTGAACTGGCTAGTCTCATTCATGATTTTAAAAGGAGTGGGCTGCAATTATTAGCTAATGAAGTAGTTCATACAAGAGTCATCCTCTGTATGTTCTCATAGATATCTTACCTATGGTTTAGGTATAAAGGCATGTTTAAATAATCCCCAAGTCATCGTAACATTAGTCAGTTAAGAAATGACCCCCGGTAATCAGATATTATCGTTCTGACATATCCAGAAAATCTGAACTGCACTTATTAGTGGAAGCTACAAAAGGCATATGCTCTAAGTAGGCCACACTAGGTAAGTGTAGAATTTGATATAGGTTCATCAAGTGCAAGAACAGATGAAAGGCTTCTTAATAATAAACACGGCACTCAAGCAGTAGGAGGTGTACAACACACTCAAAATGGGGTGTGAGAATTCTAAACTCATGAAGCATGCCATATCACAAAAACACTATCAAGTATAACATGATGCAGAAAGACATAGTAAAAAACATGTTTCAACTTACTGGTATATATCTGCTGTATTAAGTTCTAGAAACAAATTGATGTAGAAGCGAAAACCATCGGGACTGACATCTCTACAAAGCAATCCTGCAGGTATAAATCCATCAGAAAGCTATCAATTTAGTAATAGAGCATCTGAAGATGACAGTCAATATCATGCCTTTCCCTTCAGCAGCAAGAAGATATTCCTTAGCCATAGCTGGAGCAACACCTAGTGTCATTGCAGCATCACTGGCACTGATCCCATTCAGTAAGGCCTCTGGTTTCATTATCAAAGACCTAATCCTAGCAAATACCTACACAAGGACAATAGGTCAGGATACCAATAACACAATCAAGAACTAAAATTTCAGCTTTACAAATGGGGACGGAGACTTATTTTTATTTTTTCACAAGTACGGTGAAAATTTATTAGAACCCAGAGGGGCTACAACATGATAACAACAACTAGTCAATTACGATAATCCACACAACTCATAAAATACATCATATTGGAACAAATAAAGGTTAAAATACTTCAGACAAAAAACCTCCCAAACATTTGCAAGCCACTATAAAAGATCTTTCTTCAGTCTCCCCACCCTGAAAATCATGTTATTAGACACATCGATGTTAAAATCATGAAAACATAGATGTTATGTGTACTCACAGTGAACTAAATAAGATAAATAAAAACAAAATGAATAGTGCAACTTCAAGCAAGTGTTAACTGTTGTCTGTCACTTGTTCACCCATACCATGTTGCTATATAGCATCTTTAGTGTGTTTGTTGAGTACATCTATTTTTTAACTCATTTTTCCTAATTGGCATTTTCTTCATACATATTTTACGTACCTTTATTTGATTAATCATCAACAAATAGCTTTTATGGATGAAGGTTCTTCAATACAAAATTAGTTTAAAGCATAGCTCAAAAGGTCCATACAGTTGAAGTTGCAGAAGGTACAGAAGTTCCTATAGAATCAATTGTTACTAGGACCTTAGAGTAAAAAACATGCCGCATTTTTTTTAAGTTTCACACAAAACCTGAAAAAAAAAGTCTTTTTTAAGGTTAAGTTTCACATTAACTTGTCCAAGTCACAAATGTATCCCTGATCCGCCTACAGCCTACTTCACTAAAAGTTGGCTGATGCTCTACTATTCAAAATTACTCCTTCAAATGGGAGATAGTGGGTGAGGACACCAAATAAAAGCCTTCACTGGACTACCTCCATCATTAGAAAAAGGCAAACATCCTTAGACTTTCAAGAATCTGCAAGTACCAGAGGCTACAGGTGACAAAGTTCCTTAGTTAAATGGATCTTATTGGACCACAAAGCACAAGATCCCAAAACATCTTCATAGATTCATCGGGGTCACCCATCACATTCATTATTCAACTACTCTCATTCCTCTCAGCTCCCTAATTATAGTTCTATCCTTAGATGCCAGACGTCCGAAAATATCAAACATTTGATATTTTGAAGTAAGAAGTACTTATAATTATTCAAAAGGCGATCAAAGAATGAAAAGATCATATATAGAATCAGTTTTATAAAATGAAATCACCTCTTCATCACTGTGAGTTTTACTCTGGATCACCATGACACCACTGTCAAATTTCCGAAGCATAACTGGGCTGTTTAAACAAAAGAAACAATAGGATTATCAGATGCAAAACATTGATTGTTAATAAGATTAAAGCACAAGATGTGTTAACGCATCTTCCAAATTTATTATTATTATTTGCTATTGCAGAGACAGAAGAATAAGTTCAATACCAAAAGGTACATACACATCAAACTTTTCCCAGACAAAACATGCTTGCAGTAAATCATCAGGTGAGATCAATTCTGCAAAATAAACAAAATTCCATTATCTTCAACGACAGCAAAAAAATAGAAATAAAAATAAAAATAAAAAAGGAAAAAAAAACATATACAGTACTCTTAATATGTTAACAATATGCTTCAAACAAAAAAATGAAATCCATCACAAGAAGATAGAGAATAATTGAAGATTGACCTGTCCCTCGGGCTCGATTGAACAGGCAATAAATATCTATCAGATTGATCATTCCTCCAGCTCTCTCTAAGGGTATCTTGACGAAATCTGCCAACTAACAACAACATATCCTTAGACACCAATAGCAACATCAAGGAAAGAGCTTAACAGCTGCATGACGCAAGTGACACCATGGGCAGAATTTTTTCAAAGAAAACAGCATGCATATACATACAGATATAGATACACACACACACATTTTTATATATAAAGAAAATCCAAAACAAGGGAAACTCGTTCCAGCTTATCTTTCCATCACATTGATTTCCTTGACTGGTTGAGTTTAAAACTAACCACAGTGGAAAAGCACCATTGAATGTAAAAGAAGCCACAGTCACAGAAACAACAAAAAACAAATAAAAATACCAAAAAGAAGTCACAAGAAAAGGTAGCATCAGATGCAAAGTTAATCAGATCATTTGCATGTGAAGAAAGAGGGTATCGAAACACAAGACTTCATCTGATTCTGGAGCAGCCATAACATCGGGAGAAAACCCAAGATGCATGACAGGAATAGACACAGAGAGACATGGAGAAAGAGAGGCAATGAGAGTTAGGTCCTCAATCTATAATTCTTGTCACTGAAAGCTGTTAATGTAAACACCTGTTTGCTCCATCTCAAAGTCAATCCACTATTGTAAAATTCTTCATAATGCATGAGAAACAATGTCTTTAATCAGGATATAGTCATATAGCAATCCAAGAATCACACTTGTTTGATAGACTTCCCAATACTAGTTTCCATCTACTTGTCCAACGTCAGCCACAAAAAAGAAAAAAAGAAAAAAAAAGTATTCAAAGCAATCCATATGAAGTTATATAATGATACTTCATGAGGTCGAATATATTCATTACACATTTAAATTTTAGCAATAAATTTCCCATGCTAAATCAAGAGAAAACAATTTGTCTGAAATATCATACAGAAACATTTTGCAGACTTGGATTAAAGTACAATGGTAATAACATGATAGGAGTCATATGATGAAATTAATTGGAAATGTGATCACAAACGTAGGATAACTTTGGTTAATAATCATTAATGCTTGGTAAAATGTGGTAATTTGAAAAACTCGAATAAAATGTAAGGGCAGCTCTTCTTTGTATCAGTTTTAACTTTAAAAATAGATGAAAAGGGAGTGTAAATAGTTCTTAATAAATAAATAAAACAGGTCATAGAATATTACTACTTCCTCCCAAGCACGGTTCTAACATACAATCATAGGCATTGAGAACAGATCTCTAAAGTCACTGAGACTGTTTCCCTTCTTTAGTAAATGATTAACATACAATGGTCATCATGAATCAATTGACGCACACATTCCGATATATTTTCTCAACTTCTCACTCCTAAATCCTTTAAATTTCTGCCCAACTATGATAAATCTATCTTGTTGCACATCGTTATAATGTACCACCACCAGAGACTGCAACAATAGATCTCCTAGCGTCTACCAGAATCCTGAACTAGTAATGTACATGTCTGATACAATGGTTCTCTATCAGCAAGAAATAGATCATGTACCTCATTTGTAATTTTTTTTTATTCTACTCCAATAAAGAGCCAATTCATTAGATTCTTTATAATAAGATTTTAATTCTGGGCATGAAAACTAATCTGTAATGGAAACTATTCAAATGGTACTCGGAATAACATGATGAATCACCTAGTTGAAGTGAAAGATAGCTTGGAGTAATTAAAAAATTAATATGAGAAAAGACACGTTAAGAAAGAAGGGTATCATGTTCATCCAATGACAATAATTTAGGTTTCCAATATTCCGAATCTTGATCAATAAAAGAATCCCTACATGAGATAGACAATGGATACATACGAGTTTACTGTTGCTACTAGTTACTATGATGACAACATAAAACATATATTCTATGGCCAACTAATTTTGAGTCAGTATTAATTCTCCTTCTATATATATTTTCAAGAGTGGAAGAAATAAATTCCTCAAGCAAATTCAGACATTCATATATTTATTATAATGGAATTTTGAGAATACATAGTTGTTAGAGGCACAGAGGTGAGAGGCACGGCCATCTTGGACATGAGGCACAAAAATCCAAATACATGAAATGTGTATATACTTTGCAAAAGTTGATACTTTAAATTGTTGGAACCATGTGTCAGAAAAGAATGAAAAACAAGTATTTGTTCCTCTCAAAATGAAGTTCTGACCATTCTTATGTTTCTCTAGGAAAAAAAGAAAACGTCTTTAAACAAACATGTGAATAGTATTTTTAATTTCCACTTTAAATTGTGAGCTCTCAAAACACACACAAAAGGTAACTAACAAAACATACCTGCCGAGATAGTTGTTGATGATACAAAGCACCAGCAGATTCCTTTGTAACAGGAGATACAATACCAACACTCAACAACCAATCTTGCATCTCTTCCTTAGTACCCATCTCATCATCGTTGGTCCCACTAGTCTGATTATTTGACCCTGAGAGTAGCTTCAATCTCATCTTCTCAGCTAGCATCACCATCTCCTTTGCCTTACTCTATTTTTAACATGAGACACAAAATTTTGTAAGGGGAGAAAAGTGAATCCATCATCTATGAGAAACAAAAAAAAAAAAAAAAACTAAGTTTCAATCTCTAATATATCTTTCAGCTGCACAACCTTAAATAGTACTGGAGATACCAACACCATTGATAGTTCCTATTTTCCAGGTTCCGAAATTATGTTTTCAGATTACTTAATCAGTCTACTTCACGTGGCAGACATCAAAATCCCCAATTAACATTGGCTCTCAAAACTAAGGACAAGAGTAGCTTCCGCAAGTAGACTAAATTTCAATATTATACGTTACAAAAGGATCGTATACTAAATATTATCATTTTAAACCCAATCTTTTGAGCTGTGATAAATGTCTAACAACTAGCATTAGTGAACTCAATCAACATACTCAGCTAATGAATTGTGCAAGTTAATCTTAGACATCGAATAACATATAAGCATAGATTTCCATAACACACTTACAGACCATCAGAGCATTCAAATCCTGAAAAGCATCCTGCAAGCTCTTATCAGTGCTCTCCCACATCTCCTGCTCCTTCCTCAGTATCCCTGCCACCCCCACCACCGGCAACCGCAGTGCCATTGACCCCGAACTCGACCCCTCGCTTTCCCCCAAATTCGAGACCGAGCCCGAGCCACTTGCCTCCCAGGCCTTTCCTCTCCAAGCATCGTAAAATTTCCCCAAATATGAATCGGGGTCAGCTTTCCCTCTCACGATCAAAGTGATCGCCAAAGACCTTACACCGCCATTTTCCGACACTCTACCCTCGGAAGTAGCGGAAACCTGGAAACGAATCCTAGGGCTGTGGAACATGGATTTGATTGATTTCTTGGTGGAGATAATGTCTTGCACAGCTGAAAGTGGGATAAAGCAAGGAGTGCTCATATAGGCAGTGGTATCGGCGGGGAGCCAGAGGAGGCGGGAAGTGGTGAGGATGAGTACGCCGGATTTGAGGTGGGGGAAGGTGGGTAGGTCTTCCGATAGGAGGTCAACGCCGGAGAGGGTGGAGCACTCCACTTCGCCGGCTTTTAATACGGGGCGGCCACTAGCAGTCATCTCCGCCGCCGGAAGGAAGACTCCGGCCATGCTGTAAATGTAATGATGGAAAAGTCGGAAATGAATACGAAAGGAAAAGAGGACACTTGTGGGTTGTGATGTTAGTAGGATTAATTAATTAGGATTAATTTCATTTTACCTTGTTGAAAAATTAGTCTGGGATAATTATAGTATCATGACTCATTGGCATTTATTTGAAACGAAATATATTAGCATTTCTAATTGGACTAGGACACTTTTTGTAGAGGGAATATATATATATATTATTGATTTTACACAAAAAAAAATTTGTGCAATTGATGCACAAATCTTAGATCCATGCAACCGTCTCCACACGCCCCATATGTCTAGATGAGTGCGTTCAAACCCACTCAAATTTACTTTAGGTGTTATATTTTTATATTATGTTAAGTATATATTTATATTATGTTAGTCATACATTTAGGATTTTTATATTAATCATACATTTAGAGCCTTTATTTTATATTAAACATACTTTTATGTTATATTAAACATATTTTTAGGATTTTTATGTTATGTTAATCGTACATTTATTTTATGTTAGTAATACCTTTTAATTATGTTAGTTGCACCTTTATTTGTTATATAAAGGTATGACTAATATTACTTAAAAGTATACGTAATATCACGCCGAAATTAAGATTTTTTTTGTCGAAATTAAGGTTTATTTTTTAAGTTAAAGTATTATATAAAAATATGTTTCATAACATAAAGATATGTTTAACATAATATAAAGGTATGACTAAAACATTATAAAAACCAAGGCAAAAAAAAAAAAATATATATATATATATATATATATATATTTATTCATATTCAACCCGACCTGACCCACATTGTATGGATTTAAGATCATGTAACTCGGTTACACACAAATACAACTCTTGATTCAATATTTACTGTATAATACGTTTCACCCAAGAATAGTTAATATTTCTCACACAAATTAAAATGAATAGGATTTTGTTAGACCATTGTCTCATATATCTACTTCTGTGACACAAGACAAACCTATTTCATGACTCAAAAATAGAAATTGATTTTTGAAAATTGATTTGGATAATGGATAATGGGGATTCGTTTTACATAATTATAATTATGAGATGATTTTATAAATTCTTGTGAGTTATTTTATTTTTCTTGTACTTCTAATTAATACACTATAGTTTAATATTATTATTTGAAAGATAATAAATATAATGGTACTAGGTTGCAATTTGGAAATGACCAAAAATTTGTCATTTGTTGCAATTTGAGAAAATGGTTAATGTTGGGTGAAATCAGATAAAAAAAATGTTTAAATTATAAATTTAAAACAAAAATCATACATTAGGTTACTTTTTTGATATTAACCTAAAAAATGTTACATCCAATTTAAAATAATTGTTATTTTGAATTTTTTGTCATAGATTAAGAAATATAAAAATTAGATAAAAATATCTTTCGACTACAATATCAATCTCTCACCATCCATTTCGAAATTAACATGAGATGAAATTATCTAAAAGAAAGAAATAAGAAAAAAATTGAGCTGAGGAAAGATCGTAGAATTTTTGTAAATAAATTTTAAAAAATATAAATAGGTAAGTACAAAATTAAGAAATTATTTTAGGATTTGAATTAGGGGTAATGTTGAGAAAGATGAAAAAATAGCTTAGAAAACACTTAATTTGAAACAAAATTTAACCTCATTAACGACATTTATTTTGAATTGGAGGGAGTATATTACTTATAATGATTGTTACTAATTTATTACTTGAAACTAGTAGTCTTCTACTTAAAAATGTTATTTACTTTTACCAAAAAAAAAAATGAATATTGTTTTCTTGAATCATAATATGTTTTATTTAACACAAATTCTTCTATGCACTAGTGTATGAATCTAGATTCATGTAACTAGGTCAATCTGATCCGAATTCACACACGTAAGTTTTTTTTTTTTTTCTTAAATTCATGTGTTATCTTTAAGTTATATTCCTATAAACGTTTATATTATATTAGTATGACTTTTATGTATAAATATCACAATCTTTATGCAATTCTATAACTAAAAAAAAAAGCATTTTTCTAGTGCATTTTTTAATCAACATACATTTATGTATATTATTCATACTTTTACGTTGACACAACCACACTTGCTCAAATGAATATAAAATGAATTTTAAATATATAACACAATCAGAAAACCTATTATATCTTTTTCTTTTCAAGCATAACATCCTCTCATATCCAACAATTTCCTATTCACATTCATATAAAAAAGAGTTTCAACAAACCATCAACTCATAAACAAGCTTCATGTTAATCCACTAGTACGCATCATGTTGTGTATTACAGAACATGTTGGTCCCAAGTGGTGTTCGAGGTTCAGAGGGGGGTGAATAAACCTTGGTCGATTTTGCAAATCTTTAGAAAAACTTTTCTGTTCTGCAAATTACTTGAACTTGCAGCACCAGACAGTTACTGCTTACAACACTAGGATACAGTGCTGCACGCTGTAATTAGAGTTTATATGCAGCGGAAAATTACGATTTATAACACAAGGTAGGTTTTCTCAAATATGGTCCTTTTCAAAATCTTTTATGCTTATGACAGAGATAGATATATATAAAAAAAAAATAAGCACAGATAAGAAAGCAATAAAACACTTATGGCTTATAGTGGTTCGAAGGTGGTGTAATCCTTCTACGTCCACTCTACTGCTACCTCGAGCAGGAACTTCGTTAAGCAAGATTGAATTACAGGACCTTCCTAACAATCTATCAACTTTACAAAGCAACCACCTATTAGAGTCCAGCGTACACACAGCAACTGCAAACTCTAAAGGCTAACCCACACAGGGTTCTAAACTCCCATACAGGGAAGCTGCCTATCACTTAGACAATTATACAAACAGCAAGGATCTCTCCTATCAACTGTTCGACACCTCTAAAACAACTTAAGCACACAGCAACAAAGTTAAAAATATATAGGATTTGTTTTTCAACTGGTGCGGTGAAGTGAGCTTCTGAATCCTTCGAAGGATCTTTCAGCTTTGAACTCGCTTCACTTCACAGAGGTTGAGTGACTGAAACTGAGAGTTGACTTGAATGGTTGTAACTTGAATGCTTAAGAGTTTTTGCGCAAATGTTTCAGTAATCAGCTTCAGTTCTGCTCATCCTCTATTTATACTTATAGGAGAAGATATCTGTTGAAGGAGACATCTCTCTTTTAAATTTAAAGTACTTTGACCAAGGGCATGACTCGCATTTAATGCGACTTGACTTTCTCTTTCAGAGCATTTAATGCGGCAGTTGCGGCAAGCAGCTTTTTGCAGCACGTCAATCCACGTGGCATCTTTGTATTGGCTCCGTGTCTGCAACTTTGATCTTCTCTAGAATGGCTCTATTTATTCTTGCTTGAGTCTTTGTTCCTCGTACTGCATTTATCCTTCCTCGAATTGCAGGATACTTCTTTGTTTGTAATAGGCGTTGTTTGACTGTTTGGGCAGTAAGTTTTGCACTGTATCCTAGGTCTTCTTGCAGCGGATACTTCCTTGCAGTGCTGCTGTAACTAAAACCTGCTTGCAGTAACTTCGGGCAGTACTGTTGTATCTTTACTTGCAGTACTCCTGTATCCTTTTCTTGCAGCGATGCTGCACGCCGTTCTTTCTTACTATGTTGTAGTGCTGTATCTGCTTTCTTACAGCAGCTTATTTCCATTATTCTGAATACAACTATGTAACTTATAGAAACCACCATCTTCCAACGCCTATATCTAGACTCAAATCTAGTCTATGTTTTCACTTAAACACTGTGAAAAATGGGGTACTCAAAACTTTCTATTACATATATATTTTGTCTCATCAAAATCTAAATATTGAAATCCCAACAGAACATATCAAAAATAGACTTAATATCCAAAAGCAAAAGCAACATAAACCACATTCATGCCCAACAGGTCGTCATCTATGTACATAAGTGCTCAAAATCCTGCACGAGCTCCACAGCTTGCCCAAACGTCCATAATGTTACACCTTATCAAAATTACCTACAAAACATAAATCAGGTAAGATAAATCTGAGTAAGCAAAAATTATACATGATAATATGATTCTTTACAACTCTTTCCCGTACATTAGTTTTTGAAATCATCTATTTCATTTCTAACACTCCAACATGCATCTAGTTCATTTCTAATAATTTAATGCACATAGTACCTTGGGGTCATATCCCGACATAAAATTATGTGCACACAACGCCATATAATTTTGTGGACAAAGCACCACGTGCACACAACACTATATAATTCCGTGCACAAAACATCATGTGCGCAAAACACCATACAATTCCATGCACGAAGTACCACGTAATTCCATGCACACAGCATCATGTGTACAAAACACCATATGACCAACATAAATATAATCCAAAAGTACAGTTCTATTTTCTTATCATCAGAACACCATTTAATAATACTCACAACTTCAATTCACAACAACCGTCCAACAGATTCATTTATTTAACAATAATCACTAAATAATAAATCAAACCCCGCGAAACACATAATTTTCACGTATCACCAATTAACACAATCAGTTCACAAATTACTAATTTATGTTTTGTAATTACAAATAAATTTCTACTTACCTAAATCTCGAAGGATGTTGACCTCTCAATCGATTAAACACCACAAACCACACAAATATTCTATTTTATAATTAAACGAACACACTGACTAAATTTAAAGAAACACCTCTTATCAGTAAAAGAAAATGGGGTATTCTGTATTCTGCTGTCCAGGAAAGAAAAATATGTATATATCCTTTTTAATCTAATCCACGGCCTGCGAAAGGCTTCACTTTGAAGCTTCTTTATTATAATAGTTAATAGCACCCAACACTTGTCCGGCCTTTATTTATATATATGAAGTATATATATATTAATATTAATCTTACATGTGTATGTAAGTTCGCCTCACTTAAATTTTATATATTATAAAATTAATCAAACTTCTTAACTATTTATACACCCACACACGACTACTTATATATATATATATATATTTAATATTGCACACATATATATATATATATGTAAATTAATTTTAGATTTACTTCCCTTGCATAATTCAATTTCATTTATATCATTATTAATTAAATAATTTATAATATGCACTTAAAGATTACTCAAATCTCAATCAATTGTGATTGGGGTTCCTCAACATTAATCATTTAAGAGCATAAAATACTTCAATATTTGAAAAATCAAAATGTAATCATGCAAGATCACAAAGAGCACATAAGCAATAAGGGATGCATACAATGCATGAAATGTATTGATTAATAAGTTGTGAGGAGCTCGAGTATCACATCCTTCCCTCCTTATAAAAATTTCGTCCTCGAAATTTCACTTACTTGAAAAGTTCTAGGTACTTAGACTTTGATTTCATCTTCTCTTTCTCAAGTGGCTTCTTCTATGAGCTGATTTCTCCATAACACTTTGACTAACGCAATTTTCTTATTCCTGAGTCATTTTACATCTCGTAGTAAAATCTCCACCGATACTTCTTCATAACTGTTGGTCCCAAGTGGTCTCATAGATTCAGAGGGGGGAGGGGTGAATGAACCTTCGTCGATTTTGAAAATCTTTTCAAACTTACTATACTGTAAGTTACTTGAACTTACAGCACAGGTCAGTACTGCTTACAATACTAGGATACAATGTTGTATGCTGGAACATAGAGTTTTTGGCAGTGGAAAATATGTTTTGACTGAAGGCTTGTTTTCTCAAATACGTTATCTTATGTAGATTCTTTTTATGATTATGACAAGGTAAACACAGGATGCAGCACAGATAAATAAAGTGATTAAAACACTTATGGTTTATAGTGGTTTGAAGTTGGTGTAATCCTTCTACGTCCACTCTACTGTTTTCCCAAGCAGGAACTTTGTTAAGCAAGATTGAATTACAGGGTACAACCTTACAATCTATCAACCTAACAAGTTAATACCTACTAGAACCCAGCGTACACACAACAACTGCAAGTTCTAAAGGCCAACCCACTTTGGATTTCTAAACTCCCACACAGGAAAGTTGTCTTTCTCCTAGATAACTAAATACAATCAATAAGGATAAATTCTATCAACTGACGACACCTAAAACAACCTAGCACACAAAAAATATGTTAAAATATATATGTTGTTTCTTCAACTGGTGTAGTGAAGTGAGCTTCTAAATCTTTCTTCGAATCTTTCAGGTTGAACCTTGTTCACTTCACTTAGGTCGAGTGACTGAAACTTGTAGGGATGTTTGAAAATATAACTTGATAATACTTTAAACTTGTTGAGTGTAAAATGTTTCGGTTGTTAGTTCCAGTGTAGCTCGACCTCTATTTATACTTGTAGAAAGATATCCGTTGAAGGAGATATCTCTCATTTGAAATAAGGGTTCTGATCAAAAGCATTACTTGCATTTAATGCATCTTGACTTATCTTCTCAGTGTATTTAATGCGGTGGTTGCGGCTCGCAACTTTCTACAACCTGTCAGGCCACGTGTCATCTCTATATTGGCTCTGCACATGTAGCTTTGATCTTGTCTCAACCGACTTTATTTAAAATTATTTCGATCTTCGTTCCTAATACTACATTTATACTTCCTCGGATTATAGGGCATTGTTCCTATTATTGTGTCCGAGGTTTGTTGGAGTATGCAGCAAGTCTTCTCTTCTGTTCTGTATCGTCGATCTTCTTACAGCAACTTCTTACTTACAGTACCATTGTAACTTATTCTTGCAGCGTTGCTGTAACTTTTGCTTGCAGTGTAGTATCATTTCTTTTTATAGCTGCATTGAAGTAACTTCTTCTTGGGGTTTCTTCAATCCTTCTTTTCTTGATACAACATGACTTCTTTGAGATCCTCCATCTTTCAGAAACATACAAACTCAATCCTAGTCTATTTGATTTCACTTAAACACTGTGAAAAATGGGTACTCAAACTTCCTATTACAAAGATGGTTTGTCTCATCAAAATCCAAACACTGAAATCCCAACAATTTCTCCCTTTTTGATGATGACAAAAACCTTTTACATTATTTCGTTTATGATATGAGATTTTACTTTGCACTTATCATGTTTGATCAGATATTACAAATATGTATCAGAAAAGATAAACTAATCCTAAATTCATCAGATGTATCAGTTATAAGCTTCATCTCAAATCAACAAAATTTAAAAAAACATGCAGAGGTTCATAAGTTATGAACTTGATCAAAAAGTACAAAATAAAATTTCTTCACTAAGGACATAACTTTTTACAGAGAGCAAAAATACATAAATGAAGATATACAAGATAACTTGCAGCATGATTACTACTGAAATAGGGACCTTCGTGTAGACGTTTCTTCAGGTCTTCTTTCAGCGACTCTTCTTTCTGCTTCATTCTTTTCTTTCAAACCCTTCCACCAGTCTCGAATAGACTCTTGATAAGATTCTTCCAGCTTCTATTTGATCTTTGGAATCTGAATCCATTTGAGCCAGAAGTCCTCACTGAACGGCATAATTTTGCCTTGCTTCACTAGGTTTAAATATCGAGTCTGAATTTCCAGTTCTCCATCCCTAGCAAGCTCTTCATATCCCCTCAATGCAGATTGACAGGTTTGGAATCTTCTGAATTTACCCTCTCTGTAAAGATATCTGAAATATCTGAGATACTCTAATCTTTTGTAGAGTATGATCTGCTCAAATGTTAGATTTCTATCTGTAGGCAGTCTCACAACTCTAAAGATATTCAAGCTCTAGGCTATGTTCTCTCCTTCAGGCCTCTGATCCATCGAAATAGATACTTTAGAAGATATGTTGTCAGTGTCAAGACGTGAAATTTCTTAAGGGGGTATTGGTGCAGAGCTCTGTCAACTTCTTCTATCAGCTTAGGCCTGCTCTCACCAACTACTTCTAGCTTCTGCATCCAGACATTTTCTTCTTGTTCAGCTTTGTCTTTCTCAACTCTCTAAGCAGCCATCTTCTGGTTGTATTATCTTTCTGCTTCATCTTTGCTCACCCTCTTTCTAGAGCAAGACTGCTGATCTTCTCTTCTTCTTTTTACACTGTAAGAAGAGGAGGCTGCTGTATCTCTGCGAACTCAGGTTGTAGGAGGTGGAGGATGTCATCAGTTTAAGCCCACTCCAAGACAGCTTTCTCAACGGTAAGGAACTCCTTCCACTATAGTAGAGTTTCCCCATTAACCAATCTCATCCTTTTCCAGAGATTGTATTGCTGCTCTATCTCATCTTCAGCAGTTGGGAAGGTTAGATCGAGACCATCAGCTGGGAAGGTTGGATTGCCTCTAGTAGCTGGGAAGGTTGGATCAATCAGAGCTCTTGCAACAGCTGGTTGCAGACCTTCTTGCTCTTGCTGCTCATCTGACTCGACCTTTGCTGCTACCATTATTTTTCTTGCAGTAATTTTTTCTTACTGCGTAGAGTGATAAGCTTCCTTATCTTCTTCCTCTGCAGGGGTGCATCATCATCTGAGAAAGATGATGACTCCGGTTTTGCTCTACTAGGAGCCCGTTTGATGACAGGTGGGATACTGTCATCTGAATCAGAGCTGACTGGCAGGGCCTCTTATCTTGGTTCTGTCTCTTCTGCCCTCCTCTAAGCTTCTGACTCGCTGCTTACGGCTTCATTTCTGAGAGACAAAGTTGCACTGCGGTAACCTTCGTCTTCTTTCTTACAGCAGCTGTACCAGCAGCAACCTTTTTTAAGGTTTTCTCCTTCTTCTTCTCCCTAAGATATTTGTCGATGAGGATAGGGGTAGGAGCAATCAGCTGCATTCCTAGCTTGCAGAGAATGGAGCAGATTGTGATATCGTAGCTCCTTCTTATAGTTGTCTTCTCTACCTCCTCCCAAATTCATTTAAGAATGAACCTGGCCCAGTTCACCCTCTCTCCGTTCATAATGACAGACATTATCCTGAAGTGGAGGTCAGTGTATTTGTCGTAGCTCCCGGTTCTGTCTTCAATGGAGTACGTGCAAATGTCGTGAAGAAACTCAAACTCTGGTTTGAAAAGTTTCTTCGGGGTGCTTCTCTTGATTTCGGCCCCACATCTCTTTCCCTAAAGAGATTCCACATCTCTTCAGCAATATCATCTCCAAACGATAGGAGTTGGCTGAGAGTTAGCCCTTCAGTAGAGATGCTGAATGTAGTTGCGATGTCCCTCATGGACAACTCCCTGTCCTCCTCATCATTATCCTGAAAATAATAGAGAACCTTCTCTCCTCAGACCTTCTAGCAAACGCATAAAATCTCTAGATAGATTCTATAGAAAATCCGGTATAGACCGTAGTCAAGAGCCCTAGAATTTGGGATCTCTCCAAGGCCTCAAAAATACGAGCGAGGATGGAGGGATCGAATAGCTCTGACGCATATACATGTTCTTGGTTGATAAGGCATCCTTCTAGCACTATTGTTTGTCTGGCAGCCATTGATGTGTAGGAAGGAAAGTGCTTGGAGAATATAAAAGAAGAATTCCTTAAGATGGTAACTGCTTTTTGCTTGATACTTGGGAGATATGCGCAAATGATCAGGAAATAGGAACAATGAGAAGTTTAAAAACCTTGTAGTAAGATCATCGGATGAGATTAAAAGATATAAGTTGATCCAACAGTCCATATAAAAAGACAGAGGGGGTCAAAGTGTAAATATTCAAAACTTAGCAGTTATGACTTCTGTCCGCATCTTTTTGAATTCTGACACAGTGTTTAAGTGAAATCAAATAGACTAGGATTGTCAAAGTGTATATAGATATTCAAATCTTTTTGATGTCAATGTGTTTTGTTCTTGAGTGAAAGACTAGATTATGGGTAATTG
The DNA here is from genome assembly GCA_028654395.1 of Scutellaria barbata. Classification (NCBI taxonomy): domain Eukaryota; kingdom Viridiplantae; phylum Streptophyta; class Magnoliopsida; order Lamiales; family Lamiaceae; genus Scutellaria; species Scutellaria barbata. Next base: position 6,610,735 of record CM053654.1, read on the forward strand.
CAATAACACTCGTATTATCATAGAGAATTGAAATCTCTTTTTCTTCAATTCATAATCTTTTAGTTGCTGCTGTATCCAGAGAATTTGAGCACAACAACTTCCTGCTGCAACATATTCTGCTTTTACTGTAGATATTGCTATGGATGTTTGTTTCCTGCAAAACCATGAAACAAGTCTATTTCCTAGGAATTGACAAGTTCCACTTGTGCTCTTCCTATCTATCTTGCAGCCATCGTAATCTGAGTTAGAGTAGCCTTTAAGCTTGAATCCTCATTCCTTAGGATACCACTTCTTAAGTTCCTTTTAGATACTTGATGATTCTTTTCACTGCTGTAAGATGTGATTCCTTTGGGGTTGCTTGGAATCTTGCACAAACTCCTAATGCAAACATGATGTCTGGCCTTCTTGCTGTAAGATACAACAAGAATCCTATAAGACTTATGTACTTAGTAATATCCACATCTTCTCCATCTTCATCTTTATCAAGACTTATGTATGTAGCCATGGGAACTGATGTAGCTGATCTATTTTCCATACCAAACTTCTTTATAAGTTATTTTGTATACTTGACTTGACTGATGAAGGTTCCTGCAGATAGTTGCTTTACTTGCAGTCCAAGAAAGAAGCTTAATTCTCCCATCATGCTCATTTCAAACTTTAACTACATTCGGTTGGAAAACTTTTTATAGAGATCTTTGTTGGTGGATCTAAAGATGATGTCATCCACAAAAATCTGTACAAGAAGAATACTTATTCCATCTTGAATTCTGAATAGGGTCTTGTCTACTATTCCTTTCTTGAATCAGTTTTCTAATAGATAAAGAGACAGGGTAAGCTCTTGGTGCTTTCTTAAGTCCATACATGGTTTTATGCAATCTAAAAACTTTCTATTCAGCTTGGTCCTCAAAACCTGGAGGTTGTTCCACATATACTTCCTCAGATAGAAGACCACTGAGGAATGCACTATTCACATCCATTTGATATACATTGAAGTTCATGTGAGCTGCATAAATCAGAAAAATTCTCATAGCTTCTAACCTTGCTATAGGAGCAAAAGTCTCATCAGAATCAATTTATTCTTCCTGGCAGTATCCTTTTGCAACTAGTCTTACTTTGTTTCTTACAACAAGCCCTGATTCATCCAACTTGTTCTTGAAAACCCATTTCATTCTAACTTCTTGATGAGTTAGTCTTGCAATTGTGTCCCATACTTGATTTCTTTTAAATCTATTCAGCTCTTCTTGTATGGCTTGAACCCAGTTGCTGTCTTGAAGAGCTTTTTCTATGTTCTTTGGCTCTATCTGAGATATAAAGCAAGCAAACATTGCTTCATGAGAAATAGACCTTCTCTTGTTCTTACTCCTATAGATGAATCTCCAATGATGATATATCTAGGGTGATTTCTTAGCCAGTTTCTGTTAGGCTCAAATATATGGACAAGTCTTGGTTATTTCTCATCATGCTATAAGATGGTAGGATCTGCTGCTATAAGATTGTATGCTACAGCCAGCGGTGTAGGCTCTTCCTCTCTGTCTTTTGCTGGAAGTAAAACTCCTTTAGTGTAAGGAACATCATTTACTTTCAAGGGGGTTGTTCCTTCGACCGGTTCATCCAGCTTGCTTGAGTCACAATATGGTTCATCAAACACCATATGAATTGATTCTTCAACCACCAAGGTTCTTTTGTTAAAGATTTTGAATGCCTTACTTACAGCTAAGTATCCAAGAAATACTCCTTCATTTGATTTTGCATCAAAGGTCTTTAGATGCTCTTTTCCATTGTTGAGAATATAACAACTGTATCCAAATATATGCAAATAGGAGATATTTGGTGTGTATCCATTACATACTTCATATGGAGTCTTGTCCAGATCTTTGTTAATTAGGCATCTGTTCTGAGTGTAGCATGCAGTGTTTGTAGCTTCAGCCCAAAATCTTTTGGGTATCTCTGTCTCTACTATCATTGTTCTTATTGCTTTCTTAAGGGTTTTGTTCCTTTTTTCAGCAACACCATTCTTTTGAGGTGTTCTTATAGTAGAGTATTCATGACGAATATCATTATCAGAACATAATTTTTCTATGAATTTATTGGTGAACTCAGTTCCACTGTCAGATCTTATCTTCACAATGCTCAAGCTTTTCTCATTCTAAACCTTCTTCATAAGATCGGATAGCTAGTTCTGAGTTTCTGATTTCTTAGCAAGAAAGATAGTCCAAGTGTATCTGGAGTAGTCATCTACTACCACAAGTGAGTACTTCTTCCCACTTATGCTTACTAGTTCTACTGGTCCAAAAAGGCCCATGCGTAGAAGATCTAGAATCCTGTGAGATGACTTCTGTAACTTGTCTTTGAAAGAGCTTCTTACTTGTTTGCCTTTCTGACAAGCTCCACAAATGTTCTCTTTCTTGAATGCCAAATCTGGCAGACCTCTTACAAGTCATTTTCTTGCTAGCTTGTTTATGGTTTTGAAGTTCAAATGACTAAGTCTTTTGTGTCATAGCCAGTTTAGCTCTAGTGGACTATTTACAATGAAGCATGTAGGTTGAATAGAAGAGCTCTATTCTGCAAGATATATGTTTTTTTTTCTTGTTTCTGTAAGCTTGACTTTATCTGATTTACTGTCTTTGATTAGACACTTATTGAGGTTGAACTCCTCAATATCCTTTGTCACAAAATTAACTGATGCTCAGTAAGTTATATCTGAGTCCTTTTACATAGGATACATCCTTAATCTTGATATTTTCTTTGATCAGACTTTCACTTACTTTTATGCTTCCTTTGGAATCATCTCCAAAGATGACCTTCGGTCCTCTGCATGGTAAGAAATCTTTTAAGGCCTCTTTGTTGCTAGTCATGTGCTTTGAGCCGCCACTATCAATGTACCATAATTTGATGCTGTATCTTGGCACTAAAACCTGCAACGAATTCAAATAGATTTAGGTACTCATATCTGTACGGGTCCTTTGGGGTTAGTTTCTTTTAGAACCCAAACTTTCCTAACAGAAATGACATTTTTGTAATTATTGTTTGTTTTCTTTCTGTAAGCAGTTTTGTTTGCAAACTGCTTGTTATGTGTGTGTGCAGAAACTATATGTGTGATACCAACACTTTCATAGAGTGACATTCCACTATACTTCTCTAGAGTATGTCCTCTTTGAGGTTTAGACATAAAAGTCTTAGTATTAGTGGGGTAAGAATTTTTATGCTGTAACTTTGTGGGTTACTGTATCTTCTTGTTGTTTACAACAGATTTCTTCTGCTGCAACCATCTCTTATATACAGACTTATTTCCTGTAGTTGAGCACAAGAGTTTATTTCCCTTGTCCACTTGTATAGGTTTGTTCAAGATCTCTTCAGAGTTACTTAGTAACTCATTCTCCATTAAAGTTTCAGCTTGAACAAACAACACAGCTCCGGATGAGCTTGCTGTATCTTGAGAAGTGTGAGTGTTGTATCCTAAGCCAGATTTCTCAAAAGGACTCCTGGCTATCATCAGGCACTCTCTTGCGTCCTTGGCAGATTTGCTGAATATTCTAATCATTGACTGTAGCTTTTCCTTCTCATTCTCTAGCTTAGTGACTAGCAGATTGAGCCTTGAGACCTCTTTTTAAAGCTTGATGCATCTTGAGTTATCAGACTCATATGCTGATAGCATCTTCGCAAGATCAGTGTTTTTGCTTCTTAGGTTCTTATTTTCAACCTTCAACTCCTCATGAGTTGAGTTTATCTGCTCAAAGTCACTCATGATCCTCTTGAGGGAATGAATCATGTTCAGCTCCTCTTTTTCAGGTATGGACAGAGGTTGATAGGTTACCTCATCATCTTCACTATCCTCACAATCCTTTGCCATCAGGCAAATCAGTGCTTCTTCGTCTAAAGATGAGGTTTCACTGTCACTGTCCAAGGATTCTGTAGCTTTCAACATTTCCTTGGAGACTGCTGTATCTTTAGCTTTCTCCATTTCTTTAATGAGTGCTCTCAGCTTTTGTCTATCGTTTCTTCTATTTTCTCTCCTCTGGTCTTTCTCTCCTTTAGAGTACTTGTGGACTGTTGGGTGTGGACAAATTCTTACAAAGTGTCCAGGTTTCCTGCAATTGTAATACAAGTCAGGATTATTCGAATTTGATTGAAGGGAGGGAGATACCTGAGGTGCTGGATGGCTTTTTCTGAAGTCACTCCTATTGTTGCTTTTCATGAATCTTTTAAATTTCATCAGAAGAAGGGCCATATCTTTTTCTGCGTCCTCAACAGATAGCTCTAACTGCTTATTGCAACTTGTAGTTGCTGTATCCTTTGTACTTCTTGCAGTCAGTGCAGTGACCTTGGAGCTTGACTCTTCTACCTCCTTCTTCCTTCTGTTGATATCATACTTAAAAACTTTGAAATTAGAGAAGAGGTCGAATGAGCTCATGGATTTCAAATCCATCAAAACTCTTATAGTAGTGGTCTTATTGTCCCATTCAGCTGGAAGTCCTCTCAGCACTTTTATGTTCTTCTCCTTCTGAGTATAGTGTTTGCCCAGAGCTTCGAGTTCATTCACTATTGAAATGAACCTCAAATCCAGCTGTTCTAGAGTCTCTTCATTCTTTATTTCAAAGAGCTCAAATAGTTGGGTGGCATTGGAGATCTTATTGTCCTTAGTGAGTTCTGTACCCTCACATATTTGCTCCAGTTTTTCCCAAATTTTCTTGGATGTTTTGTATGTCTTAACCTTGCTGAAGGTTCCTTTATCCAAGGTTATAAACAGAGCATTTTTAGCCACATTGTCCAGGTTGGCTCTTTTTTTATCTTCATTAATGTTTCATTCCTGCTTGGGCTTGATCAGGAAATGAGGTGGTGGAGGTGCTCCTACCTCTAGGTCTCTTCCTAGTATGGGATTCACCTTTGTAGGAATGATTGGTCTTTCAGTGATGACTGTCCACATTTCATCATTCATTGCTAAAAGATGTGTCTGCATTCTTATCTTCCAGTCATAATATTCATCTATACAAAATATAGATAAATTATGATTTGAAGACTCCATGATATGTTAAAAATATGAGATTTTAAAGATGCAGAGAAAACAACGGGCAACAGTTGGATCTGGGTAGGTGACCAGATAAGTTGGTTTTTAACCCAACTTGCTCTAATACCATTTGTTGGTCCCAAGTGGTCTCAGAGATTCAAAGGAAGGGGGGAGGAGAGGGTGAATGAACCTTCGTCGATTTTGAAAATATTTTCAAACTTACTATACTGTAAGTTACTTGAACTTATAGCACAGGTTAGTACTGCTTACAACACTAGATCCTAGTGTTGTATGCTGTAACTTAGAGTCCTTGACAGTGGAAAATATGTTTTGACTGAAGACTTATTTTCTCAAATATGTTATCTTATATAGATTCTTTTTATGATTATGACAAGACAAACACAGGATACCGTACATATAAATAAAGTGATTAAAACACTTATGGTTTATAGTGGTTTGAAGGTGGTGTAATCCTTCTACGTCCACTCTACTGCTTCCCCGAGTAGGAACTTAGTTAAGCAAGATTGAATTACAAGGTACAACCTAACAATCTATCAACCTAACAAGTTAACACCTACTAGAACCTAGCGTACACACAACAACAGCCAAGTTCTAAAGGCAAACCCTGTAACGTCCAGAACAAAAATGAAGCATAATTGATTAAGTAAATAAGTAAAATCTTAATTAAAATATCTTATGTGTTTTAATTCTTGAGTGTTTAATTTAATTACGTGCGTTTCAGATATTGTTTCACGATCGGTTTTAGAGGGATAAAATTTATAAACATGAAACATAAAATATATTTAAACCATTAGATGCATAACAGAAAAATGAGAAGATAGAAACGAACTAGAGGTCAATCGGACATCCGTAGCTCAAACGGCGAAAAAAGGGGCAAAATACGAAGTTTCGGAAAAATGAGAAACGAAATCTTATCATGAATAGTAACTTTCAAAATTTTCTATAAATAGGCCCTCATTCGATTTCATTTTCACAATTTCTTTGAACGAGCTGAAAAGCGTCGAATACACGTAAGTTTTTCTCCCCTCTCTCTTTCCTTTTAATTTTATATTCCGTCGTCGCTACCGCCGCCACGCCGCCGCCGCCGCTGCCAGAGTTCGCCGGAAAAAGTCAAACTCATCTGTTTTGGCTGATTTTCATACACAACGTAGCCCTCGACGAGATGAATCTAGGACAACTTTCGAAATTCAATTCCGATTCTCCGTTCGTCGAAAAATGGTGAAAAACCGCCGTTGCCGTCGCTGAAAAAAGTCAAACCCATCCGTTTCGGCTGATTTTCGTATATAACATAGCCCTCGACGATACGAGTCTAGGACAACTTCCGGAATTCAATTCCGATTCTCCGTTCACCGAAAAACGGTGAAAAACCATCTCCAAAACCCCAACCCTTGTTTCTTGCCATCTTGTCTCTCTCCCATTTTTCTCTCTCATTCTTTTTCTCACTGTTGCAGGCGCCGGAGGGGCTGCCGGAGTTGTGGGCTGGCCAATGGATGGGTGGCGCCGTCATGGGTGGCGGCGCTGGTGCCGAAAAGTGGCCTAGAAAGGGGGGGCTGTTGCAAAAAGTTTGTGAGATGTGTGTGACGAAGGGTTTTTGAGACTGTTTTTCAGGCACTATTCATGCCGGAATTTGGCGAGGGATGGCCGGATCTGGTAGCCGGTGGTGCGGGCTAGTCGGAGGACTAAGGGTTGATGGCATAGGGTGGCGCTGCCGCAGCCGGTGGCGCCGGGAAGGTGGCTGCTCGAGCAGGCCGACAACGGGAGGTCTGGGCCCCGCTGCCTAGAAAACTAGGCAGCCGACGGGAGACGCCGTCGGGAAATTTTCCCGTCGATGGGAACACGCGCGATGTCGTATTTTTCGATTCGTTTTCAATTTGAATCTCGTTTTATTTTCATTGTACTTTATCATCGAGACGTTGCCAACAAAATATCATTGACCGGGGGTCGTGGGTCCCGATCGAAGTCAACCCTTTGACCAAATTACGAAAATACCCCTAAATCTTAAAACGCTCCGTTCGAGCTCGTTTCAACTCCGATCGAGCTCATTCTTATTTTGTTGTGATCCAAAATTCATTCTCTTTCATCTCAGCCTTATAAATTGATTTTTTCCTTTTATTTCTTTAACCTCAATCGTTAGGCCTTCCGTTCCGATCCGTCTCATCTCGATTTTCGATATCGTTTAAATCTTTTAATTTTATTTAATAATGATCTAAGAAAACATCGTAATTTATGTAGGCTACCTCTTGGAGTGAAGCCTTGGAATACGTGATCTTTAAGAGGTGCTCACGTGGTAACCACCGAACAAGGTGGAGGTAAATTCTTTAAATTAAGATATCATAAAGTTTATGCAATCTTTTAAGATTATTATTAAATGAGTTGGGTATACGTGCTGAATGCATGAGATGTTATGTGTGATAATGTTATGGTACGATGAAGGTGAATATTATACTTGAATGACGTTGGTCGATATACATGCTATGTGAAGTAAGTGCTCTGAGCTAAGATTATTATTAAATGTGAATGTGATTGATGAATGATTTAAGTTAAGTGATAGATGGTGATTGCTAATTGATTGATTTGTTTGAAGAAAATCTTGATGACTAAGGAATGATTGAGATGAATACGTGGACTATTGATTGAGATTGATGATAAATTGAGATGACTGTTTGCTTTATTGGATGATTTAAATATTGTGATTGTTTGTAATTGTTGATTGATTGGATTGTTTAATTGAGATATATGTGATTGATGAAAATGATCGGGTTTGAGCCCGAAATTGAATGGGTTTGAGCCCTTATAATGAAAAGGGTTTGAGCCCTATAATGAACGGGTTTGAGCCCCTATAATGAACGTGTTTGATTCCTGATGGTAAATGATGGGGATTGATTCCCACGGTAAAGGTTAACGGTAAAGGTTAATGGTAAAGGTTAACGGTAAAGGTTAACGGTAAAGGGTAATGGTAAAGGTTAATGGTAAAGGTTAGCGGTAAAGGTTAATGGTAAAGGTTAGCGGTAAAGGTTAATGGTAAAGGTTAATGGAAAAAGGTTAGCGGTAAAGGTTGAAGAATGTTTTCATGGCGGCTAAGAACCGTAAAATGTTTTCATGGCGGCTAAGAACCGTAAAATGCTTTCATGGCGACTAAGCACCGTAAATTATGTGAAAAGTAATGTTTGAATGTGAAGGATGATTGATTTGAGATGGATGCTTACATTATAAAGTGATCTATTTTCTACGATTTTTTTTATTAAAATACAAACATTTTACGAAATTCACTTTTATGTGATAAAATAGTGGTTTTGTAAGTGCTTTTAAATTTATAAAATTTTATTATAATGAGTTGTTGAAAGCCGTGTAAAATCTTCCAAAATTATTTTATGTCATCCCGAGTTCCCCACCCCACTGAGTGTACTTTTGTCACTCACCCCTCTTTTAAAATGTTTTCAGTTTAAGAAGTTTAGGGTGTGGCGCGCGAGCGGTGGATGCTGGTAGCCAATGATCAAAGGTTACAAAAGCTTTTTATTTGTAAATGTGATATTTTATGAATTATGGAAATGTATATTTTATAATAAATCTTGAATTTTAAAGTTTATTTATTTTATTTTATTTTTAGTGAAAATTTAAAGAGTAATGTTTTTATAAGTGAGTAATGTCTCGGTTAAGATTTATTTACCAAAAAGATTCGGGACGTTACAAACCCACTTAGCATTTCTAAACTCCCACACAAGAAAGTTGTCTTTCTCCTAGATAATTAAATACAATCAGCAAGGATAAATCCTATCAATTGACGACACCTAAAACAACCTAGCACACAGCAAATAGGTTAAAGTATATGTTGTTTCTTCAACTGGTGAAGTGAAGTGAGCTTTTGAATCTTTCTTCAGATCTTTCAGGTTGGACCTTGTTCATTTCACTTAGGTCGAGTGACTGAAACTTGTAGGGATGCTTGAGAATATGCTTGATAATGCTTTAAGCTTATTGAGGGTAAAATGTTTCAGTTGTTAGTTCCAGTAAAGCTCGACCTCTATTTATACTTGTAGAAAGATATCCGTTGAAGGAGATATCTCTCATTTGAAAGAAGGGTTCTGATCAAAGACATAACTTGCATTTAATACATCTTGACTTATCTTCTCAGTGCATTTAATGCGGTGGTTGCGGCTTACAGCTTTCTGCAACCTGTCAGGCCACATGTCATCTCTGTATTGGCTCTACGTTTGTAGCTTTGATCTTGTCTCAACCGACTCTATTTAAACTTGCTTCGGTCTTCATTCCTTATACTAAATTTATACATCGTCGGATTGCAGGACATTGTTTCTGTTATTGTGTCCGAGGTTTGTTGGAGTATGCAACAAGTCTTCTCTTCTGCTCTGTATCCTCGATCTTCTTGCAGCAACTTCTTAATTACAGTACCGCTGTAACTTATTCTTACAGTGTTGCTGTAACTTTTGCTTGCAGCATTGCTGTAACTTCTGCTTGCAGCTTTGCTATAACTTCTGCTTGTAGTGTAGCATCTTTTCTTCTTACAACTGTATTGCAGTAACTTCTTCCTGCGGTTTTTTCAATCCTTCTTTTCTTGATACATCTGACTTCTTTGAGATCGTCCATCTTTCAGAAACATACAGACTCAATCCTAATCTATTTGATTTCACTTAAACACTGTGAAAAATGGGGTACTCAAACTTCATATTACATAGATGGTTTGTCTCATCAAAATCTAAACACTGAAATCTCAACAATAACTTAAATCTGCTTTCAGCTCTGGGGGCTCATTACTTAAAACATGAGATGGATTTGTGACGTACTTTCTCAATATAGATACATGAAACATATTATACCTTTCATTAGAGATACTTTAAAAAACACTTTCAAAAACACATATTATATGAGACGCTGATGTGAGCAAATCAAGTTTATAAACGACATCACCAATCCTTTCAATGATAGAAAATGGTCCAATGTACCTTGGACTAAGTTTTCCTTTCTTTCCAAAGTGTATTATACCTTTCATTAGAGACACTTTTAAAAACACCTGATTACCGACTTCAAATTCTAGCTTTCTTCTTCTTTAGTCTACATAGCTTTTTTGTCGACTTTGAGCAATCTTCATTCTTTCTCGAATTTGCTCTACCGCTTCACCCATCTCTCGAATTATATCCAGACCTAATATTTTTCTTTCTCTAACTTTATCCCAGTGTACTGGAGATCGACACTTTCTACCATAAAATGCTTCACACCGAGCCATTTTGATAGTGGATTGATAACTATTATTATAAGAGAATTCTACCAAGGGTAAAATTTACTCCACTGACCTTTGAAATTTAACACACAAGCTCTCTCGGTATATCTTCAAAAATTTGAATCATTCATTCCGATTGTCCATCTGTTTGTGGATGATATGCAGTATTGAAAGATAATTGAATGCCTAATGCTTTGTGTAAGCTCCTCCAAAAGGCAGACAAAAATTGGGTGTCCCTATCTGAAACAATAGTAAATGATACGTTATGAAGTTTGACAATATCCTGTATATACAATTGAGCATAATGGTCCATAGGATATGTGGTAGAAATCGGAATAAAATGAGCTGATTTAGTCAATCGATCCATAGTAACCCAGATTGCATTATAATCTTTAATTGTCCTGGGCAAACCTGTGATAAAATCTATAGTTATATTCTCTCATTTTCATTTCGGAATGAACAAGGGTTGCAATATGCCTGCAGGACTTTGATGTTCAACCTTGATTTGCTGACAAGTTAAACATTGTTCTTTTTACTGCGCAATATCTTTCTTCATACCCGGCCACTAGTAATGCAACTTCAAGTCTATAAATTTTAGTGGCTCCTAGATGAACTGAATACGGTGATGAATGTGCCTCTGCCATCATATATTCATGAATCTTATCTATATTAGACACATATAACCGATCTCTATATCGGAGTACACCATTCTCTGTTAATTGAAAGTCAGATGATTCTCCTGAAATGATGTCTTTCTTCACTTTACCAAAATATTCATTAATCTGTTGCCCTTAGTAAATTCTATCCATTAAAGTAGGTCTGAGTGTTAGTGCTGCAAGTTTTTCTTTTACTAGATCGTGATCAACAATTTCCACACTCATCCTTTATAGATCAAGTAGTTCAGGTTTTTGAATCAAGGTCATAGCTGCTACTTTTTCTACTGATTTTTGCCTTAATGCATCTGCCACCACATTAGCTTTGCCTGGGTGATAATTGATAACATAATCATAATCCTTCACAAGCTCTAACCACCTTCATTGCCTCATGTTCAACTCTTTTTGGGTGAAAATATATTTCAAACCCTTATGATCAGTGTAGATCTCACAACGTTCCCCATATAAATAATGTCTCCAAATCTTCAGTGCAAATACCACTACTGCAAGCTCTAAATCATGGGTAGGGTAGTTCTTCTCATATTCTTTTAGCTGTCAGGATGCATAAGCAATTACCTTACCATTTTGCATCAGCACACAACCAAGACCATTCTTCAAAGCATTACTGTACACTTTGAAGCCTCTAGTTCCAGTTGGGATTGTTAAGATAGGTGCTGATGTCAATCGCTTCTTCAACTCTTGAAAATTTCATTCACATGCCTCCGTCCACTTAAATGTCACATTCTTCCTTGTTAATTATGTTAATAGAGAAGCGATCTTGGAGAATCCTTCTATAAATCTTGGATAATATCCCGCTAAACCAAAAAAACTGCACACCTCTAATGAATTTGTTGGTTGTAGCCAATTATCAATAGTTTCAACTTTACTTGGGTCGACTGAAATCCCCACTCCTGATATCACGTCCCAAGAAGATAACTCGATCTAACCAAAATTCACATTTCTTAAATTTTGTGAATAACTGTTTTTCTTTCAAGACTTCCAACACAAGCCTCAAATGCACTGCATGCTCTTCTTTATTCTTAGAATAAATCAAGATATCATCAATGAAAACAATAACAAATTTATCCAAAAAATCTTTAAATACCCGATTCATCAAGTCCATGAATGATGCTGGAGCATTTGTCAGTCCAAATGGCATCATTAGAAACTCATAGTGTCCATATCTTGTACTAAATACGGTTTTAGGGACATTTTTCTCTTTTATTTTTAACTGATAATATCCTAATCGTAAATTAATCTTCAAAAAGAGGGATGCACCTTGTAGTTGATCAAACAAATCATCAATTCTTGATAAAGGATATTTATTCTTGATTGTGATTTTGTTCAACTCTCGATAGTTTATACACATTCTCAATGTACCAACCTTTCTTTCGAACAAACAAAATAGGTGCTCCCCCCATGGTGAAAAACTAGGACGAATGAAGCCTTTGTCCAGTAATTCTTGTAACTGTGTCATTAGTTCTTTCAACTCTCTTGGTGCCATTCTATATGGTGATTTAGATATAGGAGAAATTGCGGGGTGTAGTTCAATTACAAATTCAATTTCACAATCTGGTGGTAATCCTAAAAGATTTTCCGGAAATACCTCTGGATACTCTTGCACCACTGGTACTTCACTCATAATTGAGTCATGTTGTCCCTTGATACTCATTACACTCACCAGATAATACTCACAACTACTTTCCAAAAATCTTTATCCTCTAGTTGCTGATATCATTGGAAATTTGAAAGTCCTCTTTAATCCAATAAATGAGAAAAGTTCCTCACCCACTAGCTGAAATGTAATACTCTTTTTTTGACAATCAATAGTAGCACCATATTTTGATAACCAATCCATACCTAATATCACATCATAATCATTCATATCTAGCACAATCAAATCGACACACAGTTCTTTACCTTTTATCGAATAATACATCCTCGTAGAATTCTGCTATGCTGAAACATGTTATCCAAAGTTCTCAACCAATCTTCTACAACTAAAGGATCTTTAGCATCCTCAAATATAGATGGGTTCAGTTTTCGAAATTGCTCAGAAACCATTTCAGCATGTTCTACTTGGGGCTGTGGTTGATTCACTTTATCACGCAGTTGTCTATCCACGTCCCTTTGTTGAATAAGTTGTTGGATTTGTTGGGACTGACGCTCCACTAAATTAGCCAATCGTGTAATGATAGTATCACGTTAGACACCGACAGCTGGTGTCTCCGATTCAGGAGCTCTTACATTCTACTACTCTCACCTTCACCATTTACCATATTTGTATAATAACACACCAGTCCTACACCACATGGTCAATTATAAAATTTTTGATGCACATAATACAAGCAGAATTTAAAAGAACTTACTAGCATAGCACCGCTCCCAAATTTTTGAGCTCAAGTACATAGACAATCTGCAGAAAACAAACCATGCTTTGATACCACTCGGACACGACCACACTTGCTCAAACAAATATAAAATGAATTTTAAATAAATAACTTCCCTGTTATATCTTTTTTTTTCAGCATAACATCCTCTCATATGCAACAATTTCCTATTTACATTCATATAAAAAAGAGTTTCAACAAACTACCAACCCATAAACAAGTTTCATGTTAATCCACTACTACGCATGATTTTGTGTATTACAGAACATAACAAAAAGAGACTTAATATCCAAAAGCAAAAGCAACATAAACCACATTCATGCCCAACAGGTTGTTATCTATGTACATAAGTACTCAAAACCCTACAGGAACTCCACAGCTTGCCCAGAACGTCCATAACGTCCATAACCTTATCAAAATTACCTACAAAACATATATCAGATAAATCTCAGTAAGTATAAATTATACATGATAATTGTTAGGATGTCTACTATAAGTCTAGCTTTTGTATGAACATTTATTTTGATATGAGAATCTTTTATGATCAAATGTTTACATTTTATATTTGTTATATATGTTATTGCAATTGTCCAATTAATTTATATTGTAGATAACATGGTGTGTGGTGCCACACAGAAGATCATGTTATCATTCCTTATAAACTATGAATGGTAGCTCACAACCAAGATAATTTTGGACAAATTATCGGAATGGTTGTAGTGTAATTTGGTATTAATCTATCTTGATTATAAAATTACACTAGTACATTTTGTATGTATTGAGTAGGACCAATTGTGGTTGTTCTATTTATACTGATTATGTAATAGAACAAGACATCTATTATTATGGATGTGCGTCCTCTTAATCATTATATAATAACGGGCACATACTCGATATATGTTTCTTTAATTTACCAATGGGATACAATGTTGTTTAATATAGTGTGCTGTTGATTATAGAATGAAATCGTGTCCTAATTATTTAGGATGATGATGTTTCTTTGAGAAGCTCATAAGGATTATCATGTAAACTGTTGGTCCCAAGTGGTGTCCGAGGTTCAGAGGGGGGGGTGAATGAACCTTGGTCGATTTTCAAAATCTTTTAAAACAACCGTTCTTCACTGCAAGTTACTTGAGCTTCCAGCGATAGATGGTTACTGCTTGCAGCGCTACGATACAGTGCTGTACGCTGTAACCTAGAGTCTTATACGCATCGGAAAATAACTTTAAAACACAAGGTTGTTTTTTTCAAGAATGCTTCTTTCAAAATGTTTTATGCACATAGATAAGAGAAATGTAGAAAATAAGCGCACAGATAAATAAAGCAAATAAACACTTATGACTTATAGTGGTTCGAAGGTGGTGTAAACCTTCTACGTCCACTCTACTGCTCCTCTAGCAGGAACTTTGTTAAACAAGATTGATTTACAGGACTCTCCTAACAATCTATCAACTTTACAAAGAAACCACCTACTGAAGTCCAGCGTACACACAGCAACTGCAAACTTCAAAAGCTAATCCACACAGGGTTCTACACTCCCACACAGGGAAGCTGCCTAACTCTAGACAACTAAACAAATAGAAAGGATCTCTCCTATCAACTGCTTGACACCACTAAAACAACCTAAGCACACAACAACAAGGTTAAAAGGATAAAAAGTTTTTCTTCAACTTGTGCTTCGAAGTGAGCTTCTGAATCCGTAAGGAATCCTTTAGCTTTAACTTGCTTCACTTCGGTAGGTTAAGTGACTGATACTGATTGTAGTCTTGAATGCTTGAATTTTGTAAGCTTTGAATTTTTCGCAAATGATTTTCAGATCTCAATAACAGTAACCAGCTTCAGTGCTCTTCAATCTCTATTTATACTTGTAGGAGAAGATGTCCGTTGAAGGAGACATCCCTCTTTTGAATTTGAAGTAGCCTGGCCAAAGCATGGTTCGCATTTAATGCGACTTGACTTTTTTTTTTCAGAGCATTTAATGCGGCAGTTGCGGCTTGCAGCTTTCTGCAGCGCGTTAGTCCATGTGGCATCTTCTTATTGGCTCCGTGTCTGCTACTTTGACTTTTTCTTGAACGGCTCTTTTATTCTTGCTTGAATCTCCGTTCCTCGTACTGCATTTATCCTTCCTAGGATTTGCAGGATACTTCATTTTGTAGTTGGCGCTGTATAACTTAACTGACTGTAAGTCTGCGTTGTATTCTAGCGATCTCTGCTTATCCTATCCTATTGTGCATTAATTTGGAATTCTATACTTTTTTATATAATTGAATGCACCGTTTTCTTACATATAAGTGTTTTTGAACTCCAAGTGCTTCACAATTTATTTTCTTGATTATTTAGGGATTTTTGAAGTATTTTCAAGGCTCATCTCCCACTTGAAGAGAAGGTACGGGCCATTTATATTTTGTTGGGCCAAGAGAGACTTGGGCCGAAAAAGACAAGAAGCTCACTATTCCAAAAAGAAGAGTTAAGCAACAATTGGGCTTGGAAAATTAAATGGATTGGGTGAAAAGCCCAAACTCTATCAAAGGCTTGATCACTTAATTAGCCTCCAAGTTATGATTGCACAGAATTCATGCTGGAGGCAAGAGAAAATAAGAGAGAGATAAGTAGGGAAAGAGAGTTGGGAATATTATTATATTTTTAGATTAACTTTTAGAATGAATTTTTTGATTACTTCTATGGATTCAATTTTAAGGATGCTCGGCTAATTCCATAATTCTGGTTAGATATGGATGTTTGAACCCGTTTATCTATTATTTTCTAATTAATCCCATAACTTTCTCTCGGTATTTGATTGGAATTGATTATGCTATCTGTGAATATCGTTTTCGATTATTATTGCTTGATTTAGACTGATCACTTATGTTAAGTGTTGACAATTGATTGCTAAAATCTTAGATCATGAATCCTAACTATTGTGGTCTAATTTTCATTATTAGTAAACTAGAGGTCGTGCATCTTTAGGATAGCAAAATCCTAGGGTTATCGAATCAAGCTTATGTATTTGGTGTCTAATTCATCATATCGTCTTGGTGATTAATGCATTTGATGAATTTAATGTAGAGAGCTTATTCTGGGTTATTCAATTGAATAGGGTTAATTAGCGATCTTATCCTAATTTAACTGATCTTAAGAGACGATTTGGTTTAACAGAGTTTATTGTTAGATTATGAATGATAATTCTATGATAATCTGAGAGAAGGATGTTACATTGATTAGGGAATAATTGTTAATAGGGAATAACTGAACTATTAACTGGAATATTTTCTCACATTGATTTCTTGATATTTAATTGCATTTTAGTTTGCTAGTTGATAGAGTGATAATTATTCAATCTGAAACCCCAATCGTTTATTGTTTTATTGAATTGAACACAAGTGATATAGTTTATTCCACACTACTCGTGGGATGGACTCCAACTTATCCTAGCTACTAGTTAGTAAGGTTAGGAAGGAAATTAATTAATTTTATCGCGTCACGACAGAGTGGTCAAATTTTGACACCGTTGTCGGGGAGTGGTTTGAATTTATTGTGTCATCTTGTGTCTTTTCTTGTTTATTTAAAAAAATCGAAAAAAAAATTTGAAAAAAAATATATTCGTAAATTCTGCTTAGTTTCTGCTTCTATTATGCTTTGTTCTGTCCTGTTTTGTTGTTCTGCCTTGCTCTGTTTTTCACACTGACAGGCCTAGTGTGGCTCGAGTCATCTAGTGTCAATCTGTGCAGATTGAGGATTGGAATAAAAGAAAGAAATGGATGCAAATCAAACATTGAAGGAGCGTGCCTATACCGCATCTATTCATTAATCATTTTCCATTGATTATTCTAATGTTGATGCTAATACAACTTTTGAGCTTGAATATGAATTCATACTCTTATTACATTCGTTTCATGGTTTTGCAGATGAGGATCCATATAAATTCTTGAAAGAATTTCTTGGTTTGCTCAAGCATGAAACCTTCGGGAGTGACCAATGAGCAAATTAAGTTGAGGGCTTTCCCATTCTCAGTGAAGGATTCAGTAAAGAACCGATTGTATTATTTATCAGAGGTTGTCACCACATGGACCAAGATGGAAAATTTATTCTTACAAAGATATTTTCCACTCTCTCAAGTAATTAGTATACAGAAGGAGATTTGTGGTGTAATGCAACTGTATGGAGAGTCTCTTTCCGAGTATTGGGAGCGTTTTGAGATACTGGTGGCAAGTTGTCCACATCATCAGATATCAGAAGCACTCATAATCCAATACTTTTATGAGGGGTTGTTGAAGGATAAAAATATGATTGATGCAGCCAGTGGAGGAGCGTTGGTTAATATGACTCCGGAAGCAGCAAAGAGACTTGTTCCAAAGATGGTTATAAATTTGCAACAATTTGGCACATATGAAGTACAATCGAATATGGTGGAAAAAGTGAAAGATTATTCTTTTAACGAAAAATTAACTATATTAACCTCTTTTGTTCGAAAACTTGTTGCAGGTATTCCACAGACAAAACCATATCCAAGCAGGAAAGATCACTCTACTTTTTTATGGGAAAGGCAACAATGAGCATAATTTGAGGAGAATGATAGTCCACCACATCAATCGAGAGAACAAAACCATTATAGGCAATCGTCAAAATCTTTGGAGGATATGTTGAAAATGCTGACTTCCAACACTATTCAATTTCAAAATGATACTCAATCATGTATTAGAAATCTTGAGATACAAGTGAGTCAGCTGACGATGGTTATTAATCACCTAGAGGCTCAAAACAGTGGCATAAATTCATGGAATGATAAAGCAACAATTTCAAGGAGTGATATACAGCTTGGAGAGCCCAAAAAGCCAAAATATATGGTGGAAAATGATGAGGAAGAAAACTTCGCTGGTCAACTGGACACTAGATTACTCAGTGTGAAACTGACATCCAATGTCGAATTGTCAGCCCACGAGAATCTGGTAAAACAGTCAATTTATGTTCACTTTAATATTGATCCTCTTCATCTTTCTTGCAGGGTGAATAGCTTGGAGGATAAAAGAAAACATGTTGGAGAAGCATTCGTATTGGATGAAGTCCATACACCTTTTGAAGAATTTCTCAACAAATTCTCAAAGCTTAAAGCAATAAAAAGAATAAAGCTCAATGGAGTAAAGGACATGAAAGTTTCTAATGTACCTTCTTTGAGACCAATTTCAAAACCTCCTTGGTATCAAAATCGTCACTGTTGTTATTGATGACCTGATGACTTCTATTCCATGTTTCTTTTATTGCTCTTATGTCTTTGCATGCTTGAGTCATTTTCGTCTCTACTTTATGATGTGTTTTATGTCTTGAGTTGAAAATAAAAATTGAGAAGTGAAAAGATGATGGGGTGTGGAATCAGCTGCATATTCTTAGGGGTCCAAAGATGTTAAAAGTTAAAATATGAATACAATTCGTAGCCATTCATGGATGAACCTAAGAGTGGTGTGGAGCTACCAACATCATTAAAAAAAGATGAGAAATTATCATCATTAAAAAAAAACAAAATGGAGAAGAAAAAGGGGTGATTCATTATGTGTGAAATCTTAATAAGTTTTAATTTAGATGAAGGATATCGTAAAGGAGTTGGAGTATGTTGATTGATATGAATGGTGAAGTGAGTTGATAAATTGTTTATGAGAAGTTTGATTTCTAAATGCCCTTTCAAAGCTTGTGATTTCTTGAGATAATGCATTTAGTCCAACTTACTTTTGGGTTATAATTTCGACATAGATTTGAGTTCTCTTGAGTGTTGGTAAGGATGTGAGCATGCGATATCCTCTCTTATTTCAGTCCCTGTGTGCTTTAATTCTATTTGTTGCTTAAGGACAAACAATGTGTTGGTCCCAAGTGGTGTCCGAGGTTCAGAGGGGGGGGAATGAACCTTGGTCAATTTTCAAAATCTTTTAAAACAACCGTTCTGCACTGCAAGTTACTTGAGCTTGCAGCGATAGATGGTTACTGCTTGCAGCGCTACGATGCAGTGCTGCTCGCTGTAACCTAGAGTTTTATACGCAGCGGAAATTAACTTTAAAACACAAGACTGTTTTTCTCAAGAATGCTTCTTTCAAAATGTTTTATGCACAGAGATAAGAGAAATGCAGAATATAAACGCACAGATAAAGAAAACAAATAAACACTTATGGCTTATAGTGGTTCGAAGGTGGTGTAATCCTTCTACGCCCACTCTACTGCTCCTCGAGCAGGAACTTTGTTAAGCAAGATTGATTTACAGGACTCTCCTAACAATCTATCAACTTTACAAAGAAACCACCTACTGAAGTCCAGCGTACACACAACAACTGTAAACTTCAAAGGCTAACCCACACAGGGTT
This sequence comes from Scutellaria barbata, assembly GCA_028654395.1. NCBI lineage: Eukaryota > Viridiplantae > Streptophyta > Magnoliopsida > Lamiales > Lamiaceae > Scutellaria > Scutellaria barbata. The sequence goes on from CM053654.1 coordinate 6,630,378, forward strand.
CCACACTCCCACACAGGGAAGCTGCCTAACTCTAGACAACTAAACAAACAGCAAGGATCTCTCCTATCAACTGCTTGACACCACTAAAACAACCTAAGCACACAGCAACAAGGTTAAAAGGATAAAAATGTTTTTCTTCAACTTGTGCTTCGAAGTAAGCTTCTGAATCCGTAAGGAATCCTTTAGCTTGAACTTGCTTCACTTCGGTAGGTTGAGTGACTGAAACTGATCGTAGGATTGAATGCTTGAATCTTGTAAGCTTTGAGTATTTTAGAACAGTGACAAATTTCAGTTTTCAGTAACCAGCTTCAGTTCTCCTCGACCTCTATTTATACTTGTAGGAGAAGATGTCCATTGAAGGAGACATCCCTCTTTTGAATTTAAAGTAGTCTGGCAAAAGCATGGTTCGCATTTAATACGACTTGACGTTTTCTTTCGGAGCATTTAATGCGGCAGTTGCGGCTCGCAGCTTTCTGCAGCACGTCAGTCCATGTGGCATCTTCTTATTGGCTCCGTGTCTGCTACTTTGAGTTTTTCTTGAACTGCTCTTTTATTCCTGCTTGAATCTCCGTTCCTCGTACTGCATTTATCCTTCCTAGGATTTGCAGGATACTTCATTTGTAGTTGGCGCTGCATAACTTAACTGACTGTAAGTCTGCGCTGTATCCTGGGTCCTTGTGCAGCTGATGCTTTCTTTCAGTGCTGCTGTAACTTAGACTTGGTTGCAGTATCTTCTGGCAGTGCTGTTGTAACTTCTTTCTAGCAGTACTCCTGTATTATTTTCTTACAGCATTGCTGTACGCCGTCCTTTCTTACTTTGCTGTAGAAGATTTAACTCATTGAAGTGTTGTTGTATCTTCTTTCAACCAGCTATGCTGTATCCTTATCTTCTTGCACCGATAACTTCGTTTAAGGCTTAGATGCAGCTTTATCCTTTTTCATCCTCCATTTTAACACTTAACACAAGACTCAATTCTAGTCTATTTATTCACTTAAACAATGTGAAAAAATGGGGTATTTAAAACTTCCTATTACATATTTGGTTTGTCTCATCAAAATCTAAACATTGAAAACCCAACAATTTCCCCCTTTTTGATGATGACAAATCCTTTATATTATTTTGTTTATGAAGAAGTTTTATCTTACATTAAATCATATGAATTATCAGGATTACATGCTTGAGCAGATTGATAAAATAAAATCTAATCTTGGTTCATCAAAGATGCATCATGCTATTCCTTTCATCATAAAATAGCAGGAAAAACGTAAGCAGCATGCATGAGTTCATAAGAATTGAACTTGATCAGAGCAGAAAAACAAATTTCTTCATTGACAGAGAGAAATTTTTACAACAGCAAGAATACAACAAGGATCACAAGAGGGTATACATAAAGCTTAGTAGAACAGAGACCTTTTGCTTGGCGGTTTGTCAGATCTTCTGCCAGCAATTCTTTCAAAGCCTTCCCTTCCTCTTGATCCTTTCCACCAATCCCTGATGGACTCTTGATAGGACTCTTCCAGCTTGTGCCTGATCACAGGAATTTGAATCCACCTGAGCCAAAAGTCCTCGCAGTATGGTACAATCAGCCCTTTCTTTACTCGATCGATATATAATTGTTGAATATCAAGGCTTCCTTCCCGAGCGAGCTGTTCATATCTCTTCAATGCAGTCTTGCAAGTATGGTACCTGCTGAATTTGCCTTTTCTGCATAGTTCTCTGAAGTGTCTGAGGTACTCTGATCGTTTGAAAATGGTGATCACCTCAAATGTTGGATTTCTGTCAAAGGGCAGTCTGATTTCTTTGAAGATATTAAATCTCCAAGCCATGTTTTCTCCTTCTGGCCTTTGATCCATCAACACGGACACTTCAGCAGAGATATTATCAGTATCAAGGTGAGGAATTTCTTGAGGAAGAAATTGGTAGAAGTGATCTGGAATAATTTTTCTATCACCAATTACACCGAGTCTTTGAATCCAGGCATTAGGATCTACATCTTCTTCTCTTTGGCGCCTATAACTCTCAGACTCGTCCCCGCTCATCCTCTTCCTTGAGCCTTGCTGCTGGCTATCATCCCTTCTCTTTGAATGATAGGAGGGAGACGCTGCATCCTTACTTACAGCTCTGCTGTGTGCAGACCTGCAGCCGGTCTTCTCCCAGCAGCTGCACCAGCACCAGCACCTCCAGCTCCATCATCATCTCTTCTCCATCTCTTCGGAGAGGGGATGTCAGCAGCAGCAGATGATCCAGACCTTATTCTCCTCATGCTGAGAGGTTGCTGGTCATCATCCTCTTCTTCTTTTTCATCAGCCCCTTTACTCCTGTATCTATCATCAGATCTTTCAAGTCCTTCCCCCTTTTTGGCATCATCAAAAGCCGGGGGCTGAGTAGGGGCAGCTGGGACCACCCTTGATCAAGGGCGACGGGTCGGTTCAGAGGCGGGCTCTGGAGCATTGACATGCTGAGGGAAAGCTCGGACCATGATGTCCCTCAATTCTCCCACAATCAGCTCCAGGTTCCCCAAACGGTCGTCCACACTTCTGGTTCGCTGAGATTGATCATATACGCGATCCAGAAGTGTTTCCAGGACTTGGGAGTGAGAGTTGAGTCTGGTTGAAGCATTTTCAGCATGCTGCTTGCATTGCCTGATCTCCTGGCGCGTTAGTGCAGCATCGACCTTCAACTCCTTCTCCAGCCTGACCCGATCGAAGTACAGCCTGTTTGTATAGTCAGATAGATTCGACTTAATCATGTCAGGCAGCACTTCGAGGTCCTTCTTGAAACCTGTCATGGTTTCATCATGGAATTGGGCAGTGACCCTGAGACTGTTGCGCATGGTAGACTCATGCTCTTGGAGAGCATGTAGCAGATGTCTAACAAAAGATTCAACACGGTTGATTGATTCATCAGGGGTCAGTCCCGAATTCCTTTTTGTCGAGGCAGCAGTGGATGCAGCAAATGGAATAACATCTTGACAGACTGGTGTTGCATCCTGCCTCGAAACTTCAGTAGCAACCTCATCCTCATGGTTGCTGGTTTGAGAGCTTGTAGAGCTTGAGGATGGGTGCTCTTCTCATTCTTCTTCTTCTTCCTCATCTGCCTCCTCTTCGCCGGATGAGATTTGAACAGGATCTGCTCCGCCAGATTTTGGCCCATGAACAGCTATGTTGCGTTCCTTTATCATCCTTGCGAAGTCGGCATGAGAGACCTCAGCTTCCATAGTAGCCTCTGCTGCTGTAACCTTGGAAGGTTTTTGAGAGCGTGCAGCAGCTGCAGCATCAACCTTCTCTCGAGGTGTCTCTAGCTGCACTGGGTTACCTCAGCTTCAGCTTCAATATCCTCAGTGGGTACTGTCTGAACAGCCTCCCCACCTGAGGTCTTCTCACCTTCAGGGAGTGTTGTCTGAACAACATCCTCCACAGAGGTCTTCTCAACGGACCTCGTCTCCTCAGTTGGTCCTGTAACTTCGACAGCTTCTGCTGCAAGAATGGGTTCTTGCAGCTTTACTTGGTTTCTTGCAGCGTTAACAGCTTTCAGCACTGTATGCTCCACTATTGCAAGAATCTCAGCTTCCACCCTGTTTGGCTCTTCAGCTGCAACGTCTTGTAGGGTGGTCGTCTGCTGCACTGCTGTCGCGTCTAGTGCAGGGAGTACCACCTCTGTAACTTCCTCTGTAGATGCTTCATCGGCAATTTCAGAGATGTCTGAGATGACATCCCTGATTATGGCAGTTGGTTCCCCCTCAGAATCTGCATGAGCAGCATCTTCAACTTCATGAACTGGGAATCGCCATAATCCAATAGTTGAGCTTCCTCCTCTTCCAAGCGATCCAGCATGACAATATTGGAGAGGCCCTCAACTACTTGATCATATGCAGGGGAGTTCATCTGATGCATACTTGAACTTCCTTCTCCTCGCATCCTCCTTGGAGTGTGTTGCATTCTGGTTTCCTTCATACTTTGTTGCAGCGCCTATTGCAGCATAGCTTCTTCAGCTTGCTCCACTCCCAAGGTGTCGATTTGCTCACGAGCAAACGTAACGTCATCGTCCCTTCTTACAGCCTCCGCAGCCGGGGCAATGAAGACCTGCACATCTTCCACTGCTGCTCTCATCGGCAGCTCTGCAGAGTCGAATTCTGCAAGAGCTTTACCCTTTCCCTTGTCCTGGGCTTCCTGTGCAGCACTGCATCCTTCGAGCTCTTGAACTCTTGCTGAAAAGTCAGGTTGCAGGAGTGCCAGAATGTCTTCTGATTTGGCCCACTCCAGGACAGCTTGCTCGACTGTCAGGAAATCCTTCCACTTCAACAGGATTTCCCCCTTAGACAGCCTCATCTCTCTCCAGAGAGAGTACTGCTGCTCCATATTTCTAGCAGCCGGAAAGGTGGGATCGAGCACTGAAGCTTCTGTTTGTAGACGAGCTTCTTCTTCAGTTGGCTCGACCCGGTGCTGATATGGCTCCTGACGTCGATGTGACTCATCCGCAAGGTCAACTACAACCATATTAGGTGTAGAGAGTTGGGAATAGGGAGAGTCATCTTTATCCCTGGGCTGATGTGACACATCCCCAACAGCAGCAGCAGCCTTCTTGCTGCGTCGAGCCCTTCTCACCAAGGGTGCGTCATCATCTGGGGAAGAGGATTCAAGTTCAGGTACAGTCTTTCCTGAACTCCTCTTGATAACAGGAAGAGGACTCGAAGCGTCCTCACCAAGGGCTTCCTCCCCGCTGCCTGCAGCTTCATCTTGCAGAGCAAGAGTTGCATTCTTTTTGTCTTTGGTTTTCTTCCTCGCAACTCCTGCTCCTGCAGCCTTCGGCTGGGTCTTGCCCTTTTTCTTCTCCCCGAGATACTTTCCGATGTGAATGGGGGTGGGTGTTGCAAGTTGAAAGCCAAGCTTGCAGAGCAGAGAACAGATGGTGATACCGTAGCTCCGACACTCCGTTATCTTCTCTGCTTCCTCCCATAGCCTCTTCATGATGAACCTCGCCCAGTTCACCTTTTCTTCGGCCATGATAGCAGACATGATCCGGAACCGGAGATCTGTGCATTTGTTATAACTCCCGGTCCTTCCTTCGATGGAGTATGCACAGATATCGTGGAGAAGTTCAAACTCCGGTTTGAAGAGCTTTATGGGGGCGCTTCTCTTGATTTCAGCCCCTGCATCCCTTGCTCGAAAGAGATCCCACATCTCTTGAGCCGATGCCTCCCCATATGTTGTCAACTGGCTGGGGGTAAGACCTGCAGCGGAGATGCTGAAGGTGGTGGAGATGTCCCTAACGGTCAAAGACCGTTCTTCTCCATCTGCATCCATCCGGAACAGGATGCAGTTCCTGTCCTCCGCCTGCCTGGCGTAGGCGTAAAATCTCTATACTGACTCTATAGAGAAGCCAGCGTAGACAGTGGTCAACAACCCTAGGACTTGGGTCTGTTGAAGAACATCAAAAATCCTTTTCAGAAGGGCGTTATCTGAATCGTAGATGTGTTCTTGGTTGATCAGCCTTCCATCTAGAACAATAGTGCATCGGGCAGCCATTGAAGATTTTTGATGGAGAGAAAGAGAGAGAGAGAAAATTCAAAGATTTGCACTTGGAAGGTTTTTCGCACAGAGTGTTTTCTCTCCTTGGAAGATGGTGAATAATGAATTCAAAAGGCACGATTATGGAGTTTATGGCAGTTCTCAAGGGACGTGTGTAAGATCAACGGTTGAGATAGATCATGGAGTTGATCTTGTGGTTCAGGAAAAAGCGGAGATGTCAAATCGTCGCAATAATTACCCGGCGCGTGGGTTTCTGACTGCGCCCTTTCCACTTCCTGACACACGCAGACATGCATTAAATGCTGAAAGACATGCCATTTGCCGCCTAAATAAGTACCTTTTTAAGGTTGCAGCATCTCTAATACGAGGTTGCAGAGTAATCAATACTTCTTTGAAATAAATACAGTAACCTGGTGCTGCTTGAAATCTAGATCACTACTGTACTGTAAGAATATAAGTTGCAGCACTGTCTGAACCTAGTGCTGTATTAACACGTAGCTTACAGTACCGTTCTTACTACTTTTCACAAGCATGTAGAGGTTCCCCCTGCGTTTCTACATCTTCATTTCTCTTCACAACTTAAGAATTCCCAGCTCGTTTCGAAGCATAGAAAACCTAGACTCACTCAAAGGCTTGGTGAGGATGTCTGCAAGCTGGAAATCCGTATGAACTTTTTCAAGCACGACGTCTTTCTTTTCAACATGATCTCTTATAAAGTGATGACGTATATCGATGTGCTTAGTTCTTGAGTGAAATACAGGATTATGGGTAATTGCAATAGCACTCGTATTATCACAGAGAATTGGAGTCTCTTTTTCTTCTATCCCATAATCTCTAAGTTGCTGCTGTATCCAGAGAATCTGCGCACAACAACTTCCTGCTGCAACATACTCTGCTTTTGCTGTAGAGGTTGCGATAGAAGTGTGCTTCCTGCAGAACCATGAGACTAGTCTATTTCCCAGAAATTGTCACGTCCCACTGGTGCTCTTTCGATCAATTTTGCAGCCAGCATAATCTGAATCGGAGTAGCCTTTAAGCTTGAATCCTCCTTCCTTAGGATACCATAAGCCGACTTCCTGAGTTCCTTTCATATATTTAATCACTCTTTTTACTGCTGACAGATGTGATTCTTTTGGTGCTGCTTGAAACCTAGCACAGACTCCTACTGCAAACATAATATCTGGCCCGCTTGCTGTGAGATACAGTAATGATCCAATGAGTTGTCTGTACTTGGTTATGTCAACATCTTTGCCTTCCTCATCTTTGTCAAGACTTATGGATATGGATATGGGAACGGACGTTGCTGCACCATTCTCCATGCCAAATTTCTTGATGAGTTCCTTTGTATACTTGACTTGACTGATGAAGGTCCCTGTAGGTAGCTGTTTTACTTGCAGTCCGAGAAAAAAACTTAATTCTCCCATCATACTCATCTCAAACTTTGACTGCATCAGGTTGGAGAATTTCTCACATAGCTCTTTGTTTGTGGATTCGAAGATAATGTCATCCACATATATTTGTACTAACAGTACACTTTCTCCATCCTGTATCCTAAACAGCGTTTTGTCGATTGTTCCTTTCTGGAAGCCATTTTCCAGAAGATAAAGAGATAAGGTGTCATACCAAGCTCTTGGTGCTTGCTTCAGTCCATATAAAGCTTTTTGTAACTGAAACACCTTCTCTTTTGCTTGATCTTCGAAGCCCGAAGATTGTTCAACATACACTTCCTCTGTAAGGAGACCATTCAGGAATGCGCTTTTGACGTCCATTTGATAGACATTGAAATTCATGTGCGCTGCATAGGCTAGGAAAATCCTTATTGCTTCCAGCCTTGCTACTGGAGCAAAAGTCTCATCAAAATCAATTCATTCTTCCTGACAGTATCCTTTAGCAACTAATCTTGCTTTGTTTCTTACAACAATTCCAGACTCGTCTAACTTGTTCTTGAATACCCACTTTGTTCCAATTACTTCTTGATGAGTTGGTCTTGCAACTATTTGCCATACTTGATTTCTCTCAAATCCGTTTAACTCTTCTTGCATGGCCTGCACCCAGTTGCTATCTTGCAGTGCCTCTTCAACATTCTTAGGTTTTAACTGAGATATGAAGCATGCAAACATTGCTTCATGTGGGATGGATCTTCTTGTTCTTACACCAATGGATGGATCTCCTATAATGAGATCTCTTGGATGATTCCTTAGCCATGTCCTATCTGGCTCAAAGACATGTGTTGGTGTAGTTTGCTCATTTTGTTGCTGTAAAGCAGGAGGTTCTGCTGCTGTAAGAATATCTGCTGCATCCAGAGTTGCAGCTTCCTCTTCTTTATCTTCTCCTGTAGGCAGAACTCCTTCTATATAGAGTACATCATTCTCTTTCTTTGAAGCGGTTTCTTCAGGTGGTTCTTCCAACTTCTTTGTATCACAATGTGGTTCATCAAACACCACATGTATCGATTCTTCTATCACCAGGGTTCTCTTATTGAAAACTCTGAAAGGTCTACTTACAGCAGAGTATCCTAGAAATACTCCTTCGTTTGATTTAGCATCGAAAGTTTTCAGATGTTCTTTTCCATTGTTGAGAATGTAACACCTGCATCCAAAGATATGCAGATAAGAGATATTTAGTGTATGACCATTCCATATTTCATAAGACGTTTTGTCAAAATCCTTGATGATTAGACATCTGTTCTGCGTGTAGCATGCAGTGTTGGTTGCTTCAGCCCAAAATCTCTTGGGTACTTCTACTTTTGCTATCATTGTTCTTGCTGCTTCCTTGAGGGTTCTATTCCTTCGTTCAGCGACACCGTTCTGTTGCGGTGTTCTTGCAGCAGAGTATTCATGACGAATACCATTATCAGAACATAATTTCTCAATAAATTTATTTGTGAACTCAGTTCCTCTGTCTGATCTTATCTTCACTATACTCAAGCTCTTTTCATTCTGAATCTTCTTCATGAGACAAGGTAGCTTCTCTTGAGTTTCTGACTTCTTTGCAAGAAAGATCGTCCATGTGTATCTGGAGTAGTCATCTACTACTACTAGGGAGTACTTCTTCCCACTCAAGCTTACTGGTTCTACTGGTCTAAAAAGGTCCATGTGTAGAAGATCTAGAATTCTGTGAGATGATTTCTGAATCTTATCTTTGAATGAGCTCTTAACTTGCTTTTCTTTTTTGACAAGCTCCACAGACATTCTCTTTCTTGTATGCTACGTCTGGCAATCTTCTCACGAGGCCTTTTCTTGCTAGCTTGTTGATAGTTTTGAAGTTCAGATGGCTTAACCTCTTATGCCATAGCCAGCTCAGCTCTGGTAGACTTTTCACAATGAAGCATGTTGATTGAGTAGTGGAGTTCCAATCTGCTAGGTAGATATTTCCTCTCCTTGTTCCTGTAAGCTTTACTTCATTCGTGGTGCTGTTCTTGATTAAGCATTTGTTGAGGTTGAATTCCATCGTGTATCCTTTGTCGCAGAATTGACTGATGCTTAGAAGATTGTATCTAAGTCCTTTCACATAGGATACATCTTTGATCTTTATGTTCCATTTGACTAGGCATCCACTTCCTTTTGTGCTTCCTTTGGAATCATCTCCAAATATGACTTTAGGTCCTTTGCATTCTTGGAAGTCTCTTAACGTGTCTTTACTGCCTGTCATGTGCATTGAGCAGCCGCTGTCAATATATCATACATCACTGCTGCAACCTGGCACTGTAACCTGCAACAATTTCAAACCGATTTAGGTACCCATATTTGTACGGGTCCTTTGGGGTTAGTTACTTTGGGAACCCAAACTTTCTTAACAGTAACAAATTTACTGTAAGATTTGTTGATTCTCGAGCTATATGCAGTTGTCTTGGAAAACTACTTATAAGAAGTGTGTGCATTAAGAACGTGTGTGACACCAACACTTCTGTAGTGCGGTCTTCCACCATACTTCCCTAGAGTATATCCTCTTTGAGGTTTAGACATACAGGTCTCAGTATAGATGGGAAATTTTCTTCTATGCTGCAACTTTGTTGGTTGCTGTATCCTCTTGCTGCATGCAGCAGATGGCTTCTGCTGCAGCCAATTCTTAGATGTAGGCTTACTTTCTGTAGTTGAGCATTGGGGTTTCTTCCCCTTATTCATCATTGCTGTTTTGTTCACTATCTTTACAGAGTCACAGAGTAACTCTTTCTCCATTGGAGTTTCAGCTTGAACAAAGTTTACAGCTTTGGATGTACTTGCTGTATTTTGAGAGGTATGATTGCTGTATCCTATACCCGATTTTTCAAAAGGGTTTCTGTTTTGATTTAGAGAAAGTACTTATCGTGGACTGCAAGCTTTCCTTCTCAGACTTTAGCTCAGTGACTAGCAGATTCAATCTAGAGATCTCTTGTTGCAGCTTGCTACACTTTAAGTTATCAACTCTCGTGTAACGAGCATCTTGGCAATGTCAATGTTCTTGCTCTTGAGGATCTCATTATCGATTCTTAGGTTCTCATTTTCAACCTTCAGTTCCTCATGAATTGAGTTGATCTGCTCAAAGTCACTCATGATCCTTTTCAAAGAGTGGATCATGTTCAGTTCCTCACTTTCTGGTATGGACAACGGTTGGTAGATTATCTCATCTTCTTCGCTGTCCTCGCCATCTCTAGCCATCAGGCATATCAGCGCTTCTTCATCAGAGGATGAGGTTTCAGTGTCGCTGTCAGAGGATTCTGCAGCTTTCAGTACTTCCTTCGGAACTACTGCATCCTTGGCTTTCTCCATCTCTCCAATGAGAGCTCTAAGCTTGTGCCTTTCCTCTCTTCTTTTATCTCTCATCTGCTTTCTTTCTCCTTCAGGATATTTGTGCACTGTTGGATAAGGACAATTCCTTGCATAGTGTCCTGGTTTCCTGTAATTATAGCATAAGTCAATGTTTCCTGTATTTGACTGTGGAGAAGAGGATACCTGAGGAGGTGGATGACTTCTTCTGAAGTCATTTTTCTTGTTGAGGTTGATGTTGCTGCTATTGTCGTTGCTCTTTATAAATCTCCTGAATTTCTTTAGGAGAAGTGCCATATCCTCTTCAGCAACTTCTGCTGTATCCTCACTCTGTTTACTGCAACTAGCAGTTGCTGTATCCTTGGTTCCTCTGGCCGTCAGCGCTGTAACTTTGGAGTTTGACTCTTCTGACTCCTTTCTCCTTCTGTTGATGTCATACTCGAATGCTTTCAAGTCGGAGAATAGGTCGAATGTGCTCATGGACTTCAGGTCCATAGACACTCTCATGGCAGTGGTCTTACTATCCCACTCCGCTGGTAGGGCTCTCAACACCTTCATGTTTTTCTCTTTCTGTGTGTAATGTTTGCCCGGAGCTTCTATTTCATTCACTATTGATGTGAATCTCAAATCTAGTTGCTCAAGAGTCTCTTCATTCTTCATCTCGAAGAGCTCGAATAGTTGGGTCGCGTTGGAGATTTTGTTGTCTTTTGTGAGCTCAGTTCCTTCACAGATTTGCTCCAACTTTTCCCATATTTCTTTGGATGTAGAACAGGTTTTAACTTTGCTAAATGTGCCTTTATCCAAAGTAATAAATAGAGCATTCTTTCCCACATTATCCAGGTTGGCTCTCTTCCTATCTTCGTTTCCCCACTCTTGTCGTGGTTTGATCAGGAAGTTCGATGGTGGCTGCTCTCCTTCTGCATGGTCTATTCCATACATTGGGTTTACTTTCATGGGGATTATTGGTCCTTTAGTTATGACCATCCACATCTCATCGTTAATGGCTGAAAGGTGTGCCTGCATTTTTATCTTCCAGTCGTCATATTCCTCTATGAAAAACATGAGTAGTTTGCAATTGGAGGAATCCATGATATGCTTTAAAAATGAGTTTTATGCAGAGAAAACAGCGAGACAAAGGTGGATCTGGGTAAGTGACCAGATAAGTTGGCTTTTAACCCAACTCCCTCTGATACCACTTGTTGGTCCCAAGTGGTGTCCGAGGTTCAGAGGGGGGTGAATGAACCTTGGTCAATTTTCAGAATCTTTTAAAACAACCGTTCTACACTGCAAGTTACTTGAGCTTGCAGCGATAGATGGTTACTGCTTGCAGCGCTTAGATGCAGTGCTGCTCGCTGTAACCTAGAGTTTTATACGCAGCGGAAATTTACTTTAAAACACAAGGCTGTTTTTCTCAAGAATGCTTCTTTCAAAATGTTTTATGCACAGAGATAAGAGAAATACAGAATATAAGCGCACAGATAAAGAAAGCAAATAAACACTTATGGCTTATAGTGGTTCGAATGTGGTGTAATCCTTCTACGTTCACTCTACTGCTCCTCGAGCAGGAACTTTGTTAAGCAAGATTGATTTGCAGGACTCTCCTAACAATCTATCAACTTTACAAAGAAACTACCTATTGAAGTCCAGCGTACACACATCAACTGTAAACTTCAAAGGCTAACCCACACAGGGTTCCACACTCCCACACAGGGAAGCTGTCTAACTCTAGACAACTAAACAAACAGCAAGGATCTCTCCTATCAACTGCTTGACACCACTAAAACAACCTAAGCACACAGCAACAAGGTTAAAAGGATAAAAGGTTTTTCTTCAACTTGTGCTTCGAAGTGAGCTTCTGAATCCGTAAGAAATCCTTTAGTTTGAACTTGCTTCACTTCGGTAGGTTGAGTGACTGAAACTGATTGTAGGATTGAATGCTTGAATCTTGTAAGCTTTGAGTATTTTATAACAGTGACAGATTTCAGTTTTCAGTAACCAGCTTCAGTTCTCCTCGACCTCTATTTATACTTGTAGGAGAAGATGTCTGTTGAAGGAGACATCTCTCTTTTGAATTTAAAGTAGCCTGGCCAAAGCATGATTCGCATTTAATGCGACTTGACCTTTTCTTTCGGAGCATTTAATGCGGCAGTCGCGGCTCGCAGCTTTCTGCAGCGTGTCAGTCCATGTGGCATCTTCTTATTGGCTCCGTGTCTGCTATTTTGACTTTTTCTTGAACTGCTCCTTTATTCCTGCTTGAATCTCCATTCCTCGTACTGCATTTATCCTTCCTAGGATTTGCAGGATACTTCGTTTGTAGTTGGCGCTGTATAACTTAACTGACTATAAGTCTGTGTTGTATCCTGGGTCCTTGTGCAGCTGATGCTTTCTTTCAGTGCTGCTGTAACTTAGACCTGGTTGCAGTATCTTATGGCAGTGCTGCTGTAACTTCTTTATAGCAGTACTCCTGTATCCTTTCCTTGCAGCGTTGCTGTACGCCGTCCTTTCTTACTTTGCTGTAGAAGATTTAACTCATTGAAGTGTTGCTGTATCTTCTTTCAACCAGCTATGCTGTATCCTTATCTTCTTGCAGCGATAACTTCGTTTAAGGCTTAGATGCAACTTTATCCTTTTTCATCCTCCATTTTAACACTTAACACAAGACTCAATTCTAGTCTATTTATTCACTTAAACAATGTGAAAAATGGGGTACTTAAAACTTCCTATTACATATTTTGTTTGTCTCATCAAAATCTAAACATTGAAAACCCAACACAATGGTTTAAGTGTGGGGAGATTTGATAGGAAGGAAATAGGTGCATTTTATTGTGCATTAATTTAAGATTCTATACTTTTTGATATGATTGAATGCATCATTTTCTTACATATACGTGTTTCTGACCTCCAAGTGCTTCACAATTTATTTCTTGATTATTTAGGGATTTTTGAAGTAGTTTCAAGGCTCATCTCCCACTTGAAGAGAAGGTACAGACCATTTATATTTTGTTAGGTTCGAGAGAAGACTTGGGCCGAAGAAGACAAGAAGCCCACAATTCAAAAAAGAGGAGTTAAGCAACAATTTGACTTGGAAAATTAAATGGATTGGGAGAAAAGCCCAAACTCTATCAAGGGCTTGATCACTTAATTAGCCTCAAAGTTATAATTGCACAAAATTCATGCATGAGGCAAGAGAAAATAGGAGCGGGAGATTAGTAGAGAAAGAGAGTTGGGAATATTATTATATTTTTATGGATTCGATTTTAAGGATGCTCTGTTAAATCCATAATTCCGGTTAACAGGGATGTTTAAATCTGTTTATCTTTTATTTTCTAATTATTCCTATAACTTTTTCTCGATGTTTGATTGAAATTGATTATGCTATCTGTGAATATCATTTTCGATTATTATTGTTTGATTTAGACTGATCACTTAGGTTAAGTATTGATAATTGATTGCTAGAATCTTAGATCATGAATCCTAATTGTTATGGTCTAATTTTCATTAGTAGTACACTAGAGGTCGAGCATTTTTAGGGTAGCATAATCCTAGGGTTACCGAATAGAGCTTATGTATTTGAGGTCTAGTTCATCCTATCATCTTGGTGATTAATGCATTTGATGAATTAAATCTAGAGAGTTTATTCTGGGTTATTCAATTGAATATGGTTAATTAGCCATCTTATTCTAATTAAACTGATCTTAAGAGACGATTCGGTTTAACAGAGCTTGTTGTTAGACTAAGGATGATAATTTCATGATAATCTGAGAGAGGGATATTACATTGATTAGAGAATAATTGATAACGGGGATAACTGAATTGTTAATTGAAATATTTTTCTCACATTGATTTCTTGTTATTTAATTGCATTTTAGGTTGCTAGTTGATAAAGTGATAATTTTTCAATCTGAAACCCCCATCGTTTATTGTTTTATTGAATTGAACACAAGTGATATAGTTAATTCCACACTTCTCGTGGATCGACTCCGACTTACCCTAGCTACTAGTTACTAAGGTTAGAAAGGAAATTAAATAATTTTATCATGTCACAATAGCGCGGTCAATAGTTCAGATGAATTAGTACCTATTGATGAAAAAGTTGATCCATATATATTGTTTCTGTATTTGAGTTAATTTTCTAAATGTTTTTTCCTTTGAATTTAACCTTTTGGTATATTAAATGTATCCAAAATTTATTGCTTGTGAAGTCCCCTACTCAAAATGTAAAATACATCCTTAGATATATTACTTACAATTGTATTTTTCAACGATTAAAAAACACCACATAATTTTGGAATAAATGTAATAATAGTCACAACAAACATGATAAATGAATCACACAATTTTGGAATAAATGTAATAATTGTCACAAAAAACATGATAAATGAATCGCATAATTTTGGAATAATGTAATACTTTGAACTCCATCAGCTTGACATGTATAGTTAGGTAAATTTCAACTAAAAGAAAAGAGTTTTAACTAAACTTATGCAACACGATCTATGATGTTTTGATGCAAACCAATTTTATTTTACGAACTATATGGCTTATAATATGACATTTAACATGATCATTTAGCCAGAAACATGGACTCAAAAAAAGGGAAAATATAATTGTGATTCAAATTAATTGCAATACTTTGTTAATATATCTTTCGCTAAATTCAAATGATCATGATCTATTTGCAATTTTTGAAAAAAATAATGATTTTTATGTTAAATTCAAAAGTCATGATTGAATTTTAATTTTTTAAAACATGATTTCAATTATTATTATTAATATTATTATTGTTTTGTCAATTAAGCAAATAAATTATAAGAAGGCTAAAAATCTAACTTTTGTGGGTCTTCAATTGATAGGTTTATAAATTCTTCAAATCGGATTGTTAAATTTCATATTTTATATCTTGGATAAAACACATCAATTTTGGTAATATACCATTTAAATAAAACATTTTATAAATATAATTTTATCTTATACAAATTTTAAAAAAAACGCATTTTTAATCATCAATAACTTAATTTATAATCAAATCCATAAAATAAACTTAGTTACTTGTAAAATCATTCAAATAAACTTGAGAAAAAAACTTATTCATCTGCATGTACTTTATACGGAGAAATTTATATACTATCTTTCACATAAGACAATTTCTCCTATGCATCTGGTGTACGGATCTAAGATCCGTGCAATCCGAGTCGACCCGACCTGAATTCGTGATTTTTTTTAAAAATTTTATATCTTGATCTTTATGTATAAATTCGGTGACCTTTATGTACAAATGTTGTGACCTTTATGTATAAATATTGTGACCTTTTATCCATTGTAACTTATAAAAAATAGGAAGAATTTCAGCAAAATTTATACATAAATAACTTTATGTGATATTCATGTATCCTTATATATATTTATGAGATCTTTATGTACAAATATTGATACATTTATGTAATATATAAATGTATATAATGGTATGAATATTTGTATATAAAGGTCACATGAATATACATAAGAGTCATATGAATATAATATAAAGGTATTTATATACTAATTTTGCTAAAATTCTTCATTTTTTCTAAGTTAATATTGAATATAAAGGTCATCGAATTTATACATAAATGTCACAAAATTTGTATTTAAAGGTCACCGAATTTGTTCATAAAAGTTTTGGTCTAAAGCAAAAAATAATAATAATAATAATAATTAATTCAAAAGTACACGGATCCGGATCGATCTATGTATACCAAGTGCACATGAGACACACTCTTCACATAAAGTAAACAAATCACAATATTAATTTCCAGATGTTCCCCAAATTTCTGCTCCCTTTTGAACGAAAGTTTTAATTAAACCTTATACAAATGATAATTTAGTACTAATTTTGTAAAATAACTTTAAATTATTTCAGTTTAAATGAGTGCAAAATAAATTAAATGACGTGCAGTATTATAGAAAAAACATAGATTACACTCTAAACTAATTTCCAATTATGTCTTGAATAATGCTAATTACTTAAATGGACCTCTAGAATCAGATATATGATATATCATAAACAATTTGCAATCATCCCAAAAATTGGCCAATACTACACCCAAAATTATGACTAAATTGACACTTTTAAAAAAGAATTGATGAGAAATTTTCGCATTCACTAGTATTAGCAAATCTTATTGCATCCTCCAACATAGTATGCACAACATCAACACATAAATTTTGTTCACAAAATGAACACTTGAAGATTATGTATATGCAAGCGACGCTATTATGTTTGTAATGGATGATTCTCGACGTTCTTATAGCACACAACACTATTAATCGTTTGGACTAATAATTGAGTTCACTGCAAAGTAACAAATTGGATAGATCCTAACACATGCTCTCAATTATATTTAAATATAATGTTATCTTTTTTGATTGGGGGTTTAACATAAATTATCCCTCAGGTTTTCTTGGATTTTTGTTTTATAGAGAATATATAGGGAGAATATTTTATGTCCAAATAAGCTAAAACAAAAACAAAACAATATCCAATTCAAACAAAACATAAACTCCAACTTCATAAAGCTTGTTAAAGTAACAAATAAAAGAACTTATAACCAAGCTTGGAAGAGTTACTCGACTATTTCTTCAAGAGTTTTTCTCTTCTGATCATCCAAATTCACACCCCCATTTCTTGATTTCATAGCCTTTCTCTTTCTCGACTTCAAATTCCTACAACTAATGCTGAACTTGTTGTTTGGATCAGGGATGCTGAAATCAGCAAGGTTGCTATTCAGGTTGCACACTTCTGACACCACATTTGTGCTTGATGGCTGAATAGAAAGATTACTCAATCCTTCCAACTCAAGTCCTCTAGTGTTCCTCGCCTGTGGAGGCGCCATTTGACCTACACAAAAGCATTGCTTTTTCAGAATATATGTTCAACAATCGGGGCGATGACTAATTAACACTAACATTTGTTTACCTTGTGTAGAAGAACTCTTTGAGATTTCACCAAGATATAGAACACCATTGAACAATGTGGGGAAGTTCTTGGGGTGAGTTCTTGGAGAAAAGGAGGGGAATGAATCGTTCTGCTTCTCGTTTCCATTGAGACTGGGTGTCATAAATGGTTTCTTGTTGAGATCTGAAATCATTGCAAGCCTGCAAGATGATTGACCATTGGACTTTTTCTCAAAATTTGTATGGCTATTGAGTGAAATATCCAGTGCCATTATTCCTTCAACGTTACTATCTCCCAATAAGTTCTTTGGAGGTATAACGACACCTCGATCAAGTACATGTGCAATGTCAGAAACATGTCATAAGAATGAAGATGAGTTCATTTTTTCAATAACTATAAATCATGCAATTTTATGGATATTGAAAAGTACAGACAAGTACATGAATTCTTACCATGTGTTTGTTAGGTTGTACTGCCTCAGCACTAGAATTCCCACCTTCGGAATTCCTTGCATTAGTTGTCTCTCGGCAGCCTGCACATGAGATATTTTGTAAGTTACAGATCTATATAAGGGAAATCGATTGAATGATGTGGAAAAACATAGATAACATTGAAAGTCCTTAATCACAAATGGCATATGATAAAAAATGTACATGTACTAGCTTAATTTACCTGGATCATGATTGTCCTCATTCAGAGTTTCTCTTCAAGTGAGCTCACCACTTACACACAATAGTGCGCACACAATGTTTTTACTTATAATGCCCAAACTATGCACAAGTATATATACTTCTTTAATTTGACAACTATATTACTAGTAATTTCAACATATATACACACACTATTATGTATCATGTAATATGAACAAGAATTGTACCAGAAATATCGCTTCTATCTTGCAACATAAGAACTTCAGTCTGCTGCTCGGTGGTAGCTGGCATGCAGTCCAAACACTGCCACCATTGAAAATTGGGTACGAATAATGGAGGTAGCTCATCACCACCAGCATCCTTTGAAGCAAAGAGTGAACATATCTTTACATCTTTTTTTTCTCATTCCAACGACAAAGCCACTGCGCATCCGTAGATTTATTAATTATTTTGATAAAGAGTAAGTTTATACAACTAGATTGTAATGTTATCAGCAAGAAACAATCCAAACCAGAAACCATGCAAAGCCCATGCACAGTACAAACCAGCTCAAAGAAATCGCGAAGAAAAACGACAGAAATTGAAAATGACACAAAAGATTTAAAGTGGTTCAGTCAAGGAATGACCTACATCCACTGTGGAACAAGAATCACTAAAAACCCCCTTGAATCGAAGGCCAATTCGAGCTTACAAGAAACAGACGTAGATTAGGGTTTTCCGATTTCACTCTAGAACCCTAACTAAGCTATTCTCACTCAATAACTGGAAATTGTTACAATTGAAAACGACTAAGAAACATTCTATATATAGGATTCAAAAGCCCCAAGTTAATTCCTGAAAATGCCCCCGAATTTCTGGTCAATTTAACCGAATAAGTTGCGCTGCCCTAGTTCCCAAATCTGCTGCCCTAACTGAATTAACCACCAGCCGGGTTCTGCAAGCTGATCTCCAAGGCGTCGGTTCACGCAACAAACTCCCGATTCTTGACCTGAAGACTCCGGTTCCTTGATCCTCATATTTTTCTTAGTTAATCAAGCATCACAAATCTCCACCTTCACTGAGAAAAATAGCAACTCTTGTTCCAGCAACACTTCAAACTTAGCAGCCCTTCATCCAGCTGATCTGATTGATCAGCCTCTTGCAGTGACTAAACTTAGGCCCAGGCAAAATCTTAGTTAACATGTCCGAAGGATTCTCCTCAGTACTTATCTTTCTAACCTCCACTTCTCCTTTATCTATCAGATCCCTCACAAAATGGAATTTAACATCAATGTGGTTACAACGGTTATGAAAGGTTTGATGTTTCGAAAGATGCACCGCGCTCTGGCTATCACAGTAAACTGGAACCTTTCCTTGCTTAACATTCAGCTCTTTAAGTATTCCCTTAAGCCACACTGCCTCTTTAATTGCTTCTGCTAAGGCTAAGAATTCAGCTTCGGTAGTAGACAACGCAACAACACTTTGCTGTAATGCTTTCCAGCTTATCGCAGATCCGTAGAGAGTAAAGACATAGCCTGAAGTCGATTTTCTGGAATCCAAATTACCTGCAAAGTCACTGTCAACATACCCTTGTAGCACTTCTCCTTGTTCTCGAGCTTGCTTGCTAAATTCCAGGCCTGCTGATGAAGTACCTTTGATGTATCTTAAGAGCCATTTTACTGCTTCCCAGTGAAACTTCCCTGGATTAGCCATGAAGCGGCTAACTTTACTGATCGAAAATGCTAAGTCTGGCCTACTGCAAACCATGAGATACATAATGCTACCAATTGCATTAGCATAAGGTACTCCTGCCATGTATTCCATTTCCTCCTTTGTTGATGGTTGCTGCTTTGCACTTAGCTGAAACCGAGCACCTAGTGGAGAAGTAACTGGCTTTGACTCGTGCATATTAAAACGCTTAAGAACCTTAGTTATATAATCTGATTGATTCAAAAATAACCTGTTGCTGAACCTCTCTCTATGGATATCCATGCCTAGCATCCGTTTAGCACAACCCAAATCCTTCATTTCAAATTGTGTTGACAGCTTCCTCTTCAAGTCATTAACTCTGAATAAGCTCTTGCTTGCTACTAACATATCATCTACATAGAGTAATAGCAAAGTATGCACCTGCTTTCCTTCCCTTCCAATGTAAACACAATTATTATAGCTACACCTTTCCAGCCCTATTCTAAGCATGAAACTGTCAAAACTTTTATACCACTGCCGAGGGCTTTGCTTAAGTCCATATAGAGATTTCCTAAGCAGGCATACCTTATTCTCATTACCAGGCTGTATATAACCTTCAGGCTGCTTCATGTAGATGGTTTCCTCTAGCCTTCCATGTAAGAACGCGGTCTTTACATCAAGTTGGTGCAGTTCCATATCATCTTATACCACTAATGCCAATAAAATTCGTATAGAAACGTGCTTCACTACTGGAGAAAATACCTCATTGTAGTCAATGCCTTCTCGTTGAGTAAATCCTCTAGCTACAAGCCTTGCCTTGTATCTGATCTTCTCTGAGCCAATCACCTCTAATTTTCGTTTGAAGATCCACTTGCTACCAATGAGTTTCTGATTTTGTGGCTTTTCAACAAGTTCCCATGTCTGATTCTTTTCCAAAGACCTAAGTTCCTCTTCCATGGCTTCAATCCACCTTGGCTTGTCTGGAGATTCCATGGCTTCCTTGTAAGAGCTCGGTTCTTCCTTTTCCAGTTCCTGTGCAACACTAAGGGCACAATAAGCTATGTCAGCATAAGCATACCTGGAAGGAGGTTTTATAACCCTTCTTCTTCTGTCTCTTACCAAGTTGTATTGTTGCAGATCAGTTTGTTGGTTTGCAGGTTCTTCATCAGTTTCAGAGTTTTCAGAATGTTCTAAGTTATCAGCTTGAGCTTGAACTTGTAGATCTTCTTGAGGAGCCTGAATTTCCTGATGTTCAAGTTCCTGAGTATCACCTTGGGAAGTCTGAAACTCCACCTCAACTTGTGTATTATCAGAGACTGAATCTGTTGCCTGATCAGGTTCACTTGGAGCATGTCCAAACTTTTGTTTGTATCCCATAACATCTTCCTTAAAGATCACATTTCTACTGATGAAACACCTTTGATGGCCTTCTTCCAAACTCCACATCTTATAGCCTTTGACTCCATGTGGATAGCCAATGAAAATGCACTTTATAGCCCTTGCACTCAGTTTATCTTAGTTTATATGTGCATAGGCTAGACAACCAAACACTCTAAGGAAGTTATACTTGACTGGCCTGCCAAACCAACACTCATTTGGAGCCTTAAAATTTACAGCAGCAGAAGGACTTCTATTAATCAGGAATGCTGCGGTTGAGACTGCTTCTCCCCAAAAAATCTTAGGTAGACCCGCATCTAATAATAGGCACCTCACACGTTCTAATAGTGTTCTATTCATCCTTTCGGCCACTCCATTTTGTTGTGGAGTGGCTACCATTGTCCTGTGCCTTAGAATCCCTTTAGACTTGCAAAATTGCTGAAACTCCTCGAATAAAAATTCCAAGCCATTATCAGTTCTTAGCACCTTGAGGGTCTTTCAGTCTGATTTTCTTGGAGACTTAGCCACTCTTGAAACTTAGAAAAGGTCTCAGACTTGTGCTTCATAATATATACCCAAACCTTCTTAGAAAAATCATCTATGAAAGAAACAAAATACTTTCCACCTCCATGTGTTTCTGTTCTAGCTGGGCCCCATACATCCAAATGTACATACTCTAGAGGGTGAGATGAAGTGTGCTTACCAGTAGAGAAACCTTGCTTTGTCGATTTTCCAAGGATGCAGTACTCACACTTCTGATTCTTCACATGATCAATTTCTGGAATTGCTTGCTTCTTTACCAGTTCAGTCAATGCTTTTTCACTGATATGGCCGAGTCTTTTATGCCACAAATCTTCTTGAAGAGTCCTACTTACTGCTGAGCTTTCTCCAGTCACAGTTGATCCCTCCAATATGTACAAACCATTTGATTTTGTGCCCTTTAAAACCAGCTCTCCAGACTTTGTTACCAGGATTTGTCCTTGTTGTGTACAAAACTCATATCCTTTTGCATTCAGCCAACCCAAAGATATTAAGTTCCTTTTTAGTTTAGGGATGTACCTGACCTGTTGGAGTGTCTTGATGCTGCCATCATGGGTCTTTAATTTGATATCTCCACTTCCCATCACCTTGCAAGTGTGATCATCTCCCAATAGAACAGTGCCACTTTCCTCTAATTTCAGATTGTGGAACCATTCTTTGTTAGAACACATGTGAAAGGAACACCCCGAATCCATTATCCAAGCTTCATCTATCACTGAATTTGTTACACAAAGCATATCAGCCGAAGCATAATCCTCTTGAGCCACTGCAGCTTGTTGAGTTTGTGGATTTATTTTTGGCTTTCTTTCAGGGCAATTCTTCTTCAAATGTCCAGGCTTGTGACAGTGGAAACACTTCCTCGTTTCAGCTGTATCTCCAGATCCTCTAGAGTTATTCTGAACACCCTTACCTGCTGTGTTCTTCGGCTGATTCTTCTTCTTGAATTTGACATGGAGACTCTCTCCTGACTGTTGGCTCCTTGGCTCATTAACACATGATAAGAATCTTGATTTGATAGCCATCTGGACCTCTTCCAATGTCAGCGGATTCACTCTACCATATACGAGAGCATCCTTGAATGATAAGAGAGATCTTGGAAGCGCGTTCAAAAGGAGTAATGCCTTGTCTTCTTCATGTTGTTTCTCACCAACACTTTCAAGATCATCAAGGAGTTTATTGAATTCGTCCAGCTTCTCTATTAATTTTTTCTCATCCAAGATTTTGAAGGATATCAATTTCTGCTTGAGGAACAATCGGTTTGCCAGCGACTTCGTTTGATAAATCGATTCCAACCTCTTCCACATAGTGATGGCAGTAGTTTCTTGGTAAACTTCCCTGAGTGCTTTTCCGGCCAGGCATAAGATGATGGCACTCCTCGCCTTTTTATCAATTCTTGATCGCTCAGCACTTGCTTTCTCAGCATCATCGGAGGAAGAACCGGATACAACCTCAGCAGGTAGAAGTGCATCCTCCCAACCATTCTGAATTAACACAGCTTCCATTTTCACCTTCCACAGCGTGAAATCGCCATCTCCCGCAAACTTCTCGACGTCCAACTTCATTGAGCTCATCTTACGAAGGTTTCCATTCCCACAGACGGCGCCACATGTAATGTTATCAGCAAGAAACAATCCAAACCAGAAACCATGCAAAGCCCATGCACAGTACAAACCAGCTCAAAGAAATCGTGAAGAAAAACGACAGAAATTGAAAATGACACAAAAGATTTAAAGTGGTTCAGTCAAGGAATGACCTACATCCACTGTGGAACAAGAATCACTAAAAACCCCCTTGAATCGAAGGCCAATTCGAGCTTACAAGAAACAGACGCAGATTAGGGTTTTCCGATTTCACTCTAGAACCCTAACTAAGCTATTCTCACTCAATAACTGGAAATTGTTGCAATTGAAAATGACTAAGAAACATTCTATATATAGGATTCAAAAGCCCCAAGTTAATTCCTGAAAATGCCCCCGAATTTCTGGTCAATTTAACCGAATAAGTTGCGCTGCCCTAGTTCCCAAATCTGCTGCCCTAACTGAATTAACCACCAGCCGGGTTCTGCAAGCTGATCTCCAAGGCATCGGTTCACGCAACAAACTCCCGATTCTTGACCTGAAGACTCCGGTTCCTTGATCCTCATATTTTTCTTAGTTAATCAAGCATCACATAGATTAATTTGATAAAAGAAAATGGAACTCTCTAGTTAACTCAACAAGCATAAAATCAACATATTATAGCATATGGTCATATATATTGTCAGATCATAAGTAAAAAACAACTTCGAAGTATAAAAATTGAGACTTAATAGATATTGTGAACCACTTTAGGTAATAGAAACACATAAAGATGTTTTAACATCACATTTTAGAAAAAGAAACATTAAGTAAACTAAATTTTGTGCTTATAAGTATATATCATCATTCTCATCGTAAAAGTATTTATTTCCTTCACATCCCATATATAGGCAACCACTCCACAACATTTGAGGATTCAAAATATTGGATATACACGTGTGTGTGCACATGTAGTGTGTCTGCGTATGTGCACACAGTGTGCACAATGTGTATTTCAAAGGATGAAACACATTCTTCCACATAAAACATCATGGACTTGGCAGAAAAAAAGCTTTCAAAATATTCTCCTATAAATGTCAATCAAGAAAACATAGCAATATATATTGTTAAAATTCAATTATGTAGATTTTGATGAGACATAACATGTAATAGATAGGTCTTAGCAACCTTGTATATAGGTCCTAATTTGTAAAAGCATAGATAGGACAAAGTCGCTGTGAAGAAGCTATTGCAAGCTGGAAGACTAATTTGCGAGTCACTGCAGCACGCTACAAAGGTCGCTACAGAGCAATGATGAGAAAAATCATCTATGGAAGAATACAGTAAACTAGCCAAAGTATACTGAGTAACAGGAAGCTAGCCACACTTGACGACAAATCAACAATTTGACCCCAACTAACAGTTACCTCAAAGTTAATGCACTCTGAGTTACCGGTGGAAACACTCTAATGTAAACCAATCAGAGATCGCTAGGTGGAGGAATCAAAAGGACAAATGACAAGTGTTGCAGAGGAACAGAGATGTAATGGCAATGGTGTACCAGAATTGTCAGAAGATCATATATGAGCCAATCACTGCATGACACCTCACTGCCGAGAAAGCTGTCTCTTGAAACATGAAACATAGAAGTTGAGTACACATGAAACACTACTGAAACATATTGATCACGAGTTAATACTCTAAGCCTTCAAACATTCAACACTCTCAAGCTACCTATTTCAGTCACTCAATCTATTGAGCAACAAGCCAGCTACCTACTGAATTCCAAGTTCAAGAGCTTGTTGTTCCCTACAGTTGAAGAAATCCTTTTTTCTAAATAGATTTTGTAGGAGTCACTTAGTAGAGGTTGTTCTTGCTAAGCGTAGTTCGCTCTTTGTAAAAAGAATAGGAACCCTGTGTGGATTATAGTATTGGTTACTGTGCAGCTACCTGTGTGGGCTAGAGCTGACAGTTCTTGTTAGGATCCAGTTTGTATTAGTTAAGTCTCTGTAAATCAAACCATCTTAACAAAGTTCCTCCTTGAGAAGTGGAGAGGATGTAAAGAGATTATTCTACCCTTGAACCTCTGTATATCAGAGTGAACCGGCCGCCTTAGTCTTCACATCGGTATTCATTTCTGGTATAGCAAAGTGTGTCCAATTCCACAATAATGGTTGACGCAGATCGAGCCGGGGATCTTCTTGGAAATGGGAAGATCAAGATCGGAAATTCTCTTCATCACGAGACTGATAGGATCTGGATGTTTACGTATCATCCCCATCGCCTCCCTTAGTTCAGTCTTCGGCTGACTCTCAAGTTTCTGATTCTCCCTACTTAGCGGAGTCCATTAGGAGAAAATAGAGGTTCTGCTAAGAAATGAAACTTTTCACCTATCCCTTCATTCCCTCTTTTGGTCTATCTATATTCAAGGAAATTCATACGCTCCACAGACAGAGCAAAAAGTAGAGTTATCTAAATAGTTGCCCTTCTTTCTCAAAGTCAACTGATTTCAGTCTCTTTCTCTTTTCGGAGAGCTCTGAAGCTTCATTCTTCCTTGAGAGCTGGGGGCGGGCATCTACTGCAACGCAAGCACCATTGTTCGCCACCCTAGGTATTACGCGGCATATCATATCCGAGCGATCCAACATCTCCTCTTCCCTATCTCTCCCTCTGCCACAAGATCCTAGGCCGAAAGAGACCAATCTCCGTGGTTACAGTAGGCAAGACTCAGTCTTCTGAATAAGCCCTGTTGGCATAACCAGATCGAAGCTAGCCAGGGAAATCTCACTCTATCAACTGGAGGATATGCGCCGGAGTCCTAGTTCAAACTGAGATCTTCACCCTTCCCGCTTTTCTTTCTTCTGTCCCTTTGCTAAGGCGTAAAGGGCACGTAGGCGGTGAATCGGTATTCACCTTCCAAGTTTGCTCACCATGCTCAACTCCTTGTTCTCTTGCTTGCCTTCAGATAATAAAGACTAGTCGTCGTTTTCCATCAGACGGCTATTCCCGTAACTCTACTCTCGACCCCACTTTTCTCGGGCGGTAGGGGTTGGGGAGGACGTTCGGGCTGGCCTAATTTGCTTTATCAACAGAATGGGGATCTCTCCCAATCCTTTTCATTTCGAGTGAAGTGAATGCCTATTTGACTACTGCTTCTTCTATTCCTTTCCATTAAGACTTGAGGAAAGTGTTTACTTAATATGTTGTGTTTAGTTGTGTTGTTTGGCCTCTAAACAAGTGAGCTAAAAGACAGCTATAGCTAAAGAAAGGAAAAATAGAAGCAACGCGAACTGCTGATGCGGCTGTTGACGGTTCTCTCATTGCGTCGACGGACTACTTATTTAAATCTTCCTTTTCATTTTCAAGTAAATTTGGACGTTGAAAGGGAATTGATTTCTCTTTACTTTAGGATTTAGGACAGATCGGGTCATAAGGTCTATCTTTGGGCCGGTGAGTATCGACGGGTGCAAACCCCTCTCTTCCGTGTGTTAGGAAATCTAGCCTTCTTCTATCAAAGAAGCCTGAAGAGGCTGAGAAGAAAAGGGAGGAGATTCGGCTTTTTCTTTTTAATTACTTCCATGGTCGTGCAGTTGAAGACTAGAATGCCTGTTGAATGAAAAACTGGCTGGCTCTGGCTACCTTGCGGAGCAAACGAAATGGATGGTCTTTATGTCACAGGTTGCCTTCGGCCTCGGAGAGGTACAGGCACATACATATAGAAGTGGGGGTAGGGGCGGATGTAGCCAAGTGGATCAAGGCAGTGGATTGTGAATCCACCATGCAACCGCATGTTCGACGTCCCGCTCATCCGGGTGATCGTGGCTTCGAACTCTGGTTAGGCGCTACCACACAGGCAGTCATCTCACTTGTGAGAGTAAGGCCATGAAGTCTGCCGCGGCTCTATCCATATCCACGTACGGATACATTCATTCAGATAAGAATGAACATTGCGTCATAGAAGAAGGAAAGGCTCACGGAATACGATCAAGAAATAGCGTAAGAGCCATGTATTGTAAGTGATCCGAACCTGCCCGAAGTAAGCCGTATTTAGCTGAGGCGAACAGAGGCGATTGCTAGAGCACGGGAGAATGAAGAGTAATGATTTCAGCAAGAGCAGCCAGTGACGAAGAAAGGATCCGTTCCTCCAGCCAGTTTCGAGACAATGGGGCACTCATCGGTGCCATGCATAGGTCAAGCCCGTACTGATCGAGATGTGCTGTCGTAAGTAGCCCATCTGCCGGAAGTCATTGAACGAAAGAGCTCATTTATTTTCTACTTAGGTCTCATCGATAGGATTTGACAAAAGCACTTAAAGCTTCAAGGTCACTCACTTGGAGCTTGGCCCTTTAAGAAGGGACTTTTTCTTCCGCTCTCTGTTTAGCTTAGCCGATGATCCTGATGAGATAATTACATCGGAGTCTGCAAAGAGTGCCCCATTGACTAAGAAGGGGGCGGGCGCAGCAGCTACATGGACGACTACCAAAAAGCTCCAATGAAGATGAATTCATGGCAATCGGTCTAGTAAAGGAAGAAGTGAGCTGTAGCCTTAGTGCCAAGTGATGTATTATAATGAAATGAGCATATATATATAGCTCCCATGCTGCAAACAGTCAAATCTGAACTGAACCTTTCCTCTTCCTCTGGGCTCTGGAATGGAAGAATTGGTTCAGGACACCTAAAGACTAATCCTTTATAATAGAAAGGTACCGTGACTCTGACCATGTAACCAGACCAAATGGGACAAGAAGAATGAAGCAGAATGCCTCCTTGGTTCGGGACGAAGCCAAGCCGATACATACGATTAGCAATTGAATAGCTCCATTTCGAGAGAAAACCTAGCACTCCGGGTCGGGGGAGCAACTAGTCCAACTTCTTAAGCTTAAGCAGCCAAGATATTGAACAAGGTACACATCAGAAATCGCCAACATGAACACAAACGAAATCTTGAATTGCCGTACCAGACAGTCAATCCAATGCCTGCGCAGGCAAGAACCACGATACGACCAAAGATCCCATGACAGGGTAAAGGAGTAGGTTCGAAGTTCCTAGCCCGGCTCAGTTCAGCCGAAGCAAGATCCGACACAAGATCAAGAAGTTGATGTACAGCAAACTCAGACCAAGAAGAACGAAGTGGCGGGCCACTTTCGAAGATAGGGGGCGGCTTTCTTGTGGTAGTCGGGTCATCCTAGTTTATCGGCAACTAATCTAGCTCCTGAAATATATAACATTATTGATCCTTCCTTATGACTCTTCGATTAGAACGCTCCATATCTCGTGACACGCGGAGCGTAGCCGGAAGATCTCACTCGTCCTGGACTGGAACCCCGGCTTCTTTTCTCTCTTCTCTAGCTACCTAGACTGGTTGGCTCGATCGGGCAAGAGAACGGCCGGTAATCCCTGCTTATCATGTTATTTGCTTTACAAGCTTTCTAGCATATCTTTCTACATATATTTCTATCATATCTTTCTATATT
Organism: Scutellaria barbata; assembly: GCA_028654395.1. Classification (NCBI taxonomy): domain Eukaryota; kingdom Viridiplantae; phylum Streptophyta; class Magnoliopsida; order Lamiales; family Lamiaceae; genus Scutellaria; species Scutellaria barbata. Next base: position 6,658,851 of record CM053654.1, read on the forward strand.
ATTTCTGTGGTGCATTAACTCTATTTGAAGTCCCAAGGTCACTGCTAAAAAACTGTAACTTCATCTCTCTGCAGTAAGCTTGCTAGCTACCCGCTATCTAAAGGACTTATACTCTTTGAAGTCAAATTTGCAAAATTTGATAAGATTAGTTCACCCTCTCTCTTGACCTTATACCACTTGGGACCAACATATATATATATATGTATGTATGAAGTACTCAATTAAAATCTAGTAAAGAAGCAGTTTATTGGATTGAGAAATGCTCGTGCACAACTGGTGATTCAGCCTCTTCCTTAGTAGAATTGAGGTCTATTATTGAGTTTATCTAAACCATTAGACGTAAAGACTTTGATCCAAATGACACAGAATCATCATTTCTTCTTTCAATTTCTTCCACACCCACAATGCTCTTTTCCATTTCAAAACAATTAGTAATTAAATTAATGTATATAACCACATTATTGCTTATCTAAAGCTCAAAGCACGATATCAATACTTGTTTAACAAAATTAATGTTAGGAAATTTATATTTAGAATTAGGTAAAAAAAATTAGTGTAACAGGAAATTAGAGTACCCAATTTTTCACATTGTTTAAGTGAAATTAGACTAGGACTTGGAATTGAGTCTATAGAATAATTTGAAAAATGGAGGAGATCAAGAAAGACAACACGCTGCAAGAATCAGAAGAACAAGTTCTGCAAGAAAGAAGATACAACATAGCTGCAAAAAAGAAGATACAACATACTACAAGAAAGAAGATTTAGTAGCGAGATAAAGTTACAACATGAAGTAACTTAGATTGCAGAATGACTAAGAGCTGCATGCTACAAAGACATCTTAAATATAGCAAGCAACTTAAAAACAATGCAGTACGTAATCAGTCACCTCAACTGGTCAAAATATAACCAGTAGAGACATTGAAAATTGAAGTGAAGAGAGATTATATACAGCTGACATGTGGTCTGACATACTGCAATAAAGCTGTAACCTAGTACAGTTGCATTGAAAACCTAAAGTACAAGACAAGAAAACATTTAATGCAACCTCAGACTTCATTTAATGCAAGCTCTACATCTTTGAAGAGGATTCAAACTCAAGAGAGTGTGCCTCCTTCAACGAGCATATTCTTACCCTTATAAATAGAGAAAAAGTCGACTGATACAACTATTAAAACTACAAACATTCAAACATGCAAGCAAGAAAATTCTCAAAGCATTCAAAGCAACATGTTTCAGTCACTCAACCTCTAAGAAATAGCTAAGCCTTAGTTCGAGCTTAAGAATTCTCAAGACTGCTTCAAGCGCCAGTGGAAGAAAATCCCCATATACTTTACCTCTATGTTGTGTGCTTAGGTTGTTTTAGGTGTCTATAGTTAATAGGAAATTAGTTCTTTATTATGTGTTTAGCCATTGTGTTTGATAATAGCTCTGTGTGAGCTAGAGAGATCCCGTGTGGGTCTGCCTTTAGGACTTGAGTAACCTATGTAGGAACTAAGTCTTATTAGGTGTAAGTGTGTAACTTTGTTAGGTCAAGTACTTGTAAGGTCGAGTCCTGTAAAATAAACTATCTTAGTAGGTGTAACTTTGTTAGGTCAAGTAATTGTAAGATCGAGTCCTGTAAAATAAACTATCTTTAACAAAGTTTCTCCTTGAAAATGAGTAGAACGGATGTAAAAAGATTACACCCCCTTCAAACCAACTACAAAAGACCTTGTGTGATTTACTGTTTTATATCTATTTATTTGTTGAATCTATCTCATATCATACTACATAAAAGTTTGTCTAAAAACTCATTCTTGAAAAGATTTTTAAACGAACCCTGTTCTCAAAAGTAATCATTTTCGTTGTAAGAACTTTTAGTTATAACAGACAACCTTAATAGTTAGTGTTGTAAGCTGAACTACATTATCTATTGTAAGTTGTTCTAACTTGCAATGTAGTAAGTTTGAAAGAATTTTCAAAATCAATAGAGGTTCATTCATTTTCCTTTGAACCTTTGAACCACTTAGGATCAACAATTAATACCATATGCGATATAGAAATAGATTGAAAAAGTAAAATCCAAATCAAACATATAGTAAAACACAAACTATTAGGTTTCAAGGCCGAAGATGAGAAGAGAGACGAGCACTTAGCATCAATGGAAAGTACCATGTTGCGGCGCAAGAATTCAAACCTTTGAACTTACCAGAAATAGAAACCCTAGTTTACAATTACGGCACAAACAATGGTGTATCAATCAAAGACATTAATTATTCGCATGCACTATCATTAAGTAATAGTTAATCTAGCTAATAAGAAGCAAATTGAGTCGTGAAATGAGCAATTAGAAGGTAAACCAAATCTAGGGGTTTCTTTAGTTCAAACACTATTTCAACAGTAAGACGAGCAATAAGAACAAGATGAATCAATAACGCAAAATTAACTCGAAACCCATATCATATATTCAATCATAACTGAATAAAAGCCAAAATAAATAAATTTAATCTTACCCAATTGTTTCACCAACTTAAATTAGGTTTTAACAAACACATAGTAATAAATGTTTCTCCAATTTTAACGGCATCAAAACAAGTGAGGATCAATAAAAGAGCGGAATAAAATGATGAAAATGTTGTGAAGATTAAACAGAAAAAGGACAACAATAAAAATAAATGGAAAAACCCAATTCAGAAAAAGAGATAAAAAGGAAATTATTTAGGCCAATAAGCTAAAACCTAAGATTAAAAAAAATATTTAACACAATCAAATATCGACCAACCAAACCAGAAAGAACAATAGTTGAAAATATCGGAAAAGAAAAGTAACCTTAATTTAAATCGAAAAATCTATTCAAAACTCCGGTTAGTAAACCTAGAAAAATATATCTCCACGGCTCACTGAGATACAATCTTCATTTCATAGAAAAGTGCAGAACTCTAGGATTTTTTTCAAAGCGATTTTTTTAAAGGAGAGAGACTATGACTGATGAAATAATATGACATCAATGTAACAATAATGCTTTAAATATATAGAGATTTATATTGACATTTATATGAGGTATTTAATAATTTTGACGCCTACATATACAGATATAGTCAAAATTAATACGATGGGTGAAATTAAGATTTGAAAATATAAAATTTATTATAAAGATAAATAGTAATAAAGTGAATAATATATATACATAAATTTGTTATATCTGTCACTTTCAGATAAGTATTCACACGATATATAATAATTCTATACAAAAATGAGAACCAAATGTACATACTAAAGTAAAATTGGAAAAATATCAAAGAATAGCAAAATAAATGACAGTATATGATGATTCAGGTAGTTTAATTTTAGTAGCATGATGTGATTCATTCATTTTCTTCTTTCAGAATGTACGGAATATTAAATGTTACATATAGGTATTTTAGCTTTCCCATTAGCCACTCAAATATGATTTATTTACCAATTTTATAATCAATTTGTTTTCTAGAAAATCTGAGGTGCTTATTATTGCAACATTGATGACAAACTCAAAAGTTGTTTGAGTTTCTGGGTTCAAATGTTCACATAGTATGATATTTTGGTTTGATTAAAACGTTGGCTTTAACCGAAATTGAAAAAGATTTTTTTTTTTATTTCTCCCCCACTAAATTAGATAAAAAAAATATCAATACATTAGACATATCTCAAAAATCAAACTACAAGATTTAAACACCTATATTTCAAAAATTAAAATCATATAAAAACTCAATCAAATCAATTCAAATTCATTTCATCATCAACACAACAAAAATATAGATTAATAATAAAGACTTACAATTTTTTTAAGTTATATAATCTAACTAACAAATAAACAATCATAATTGAAAAGCATAAATTTTAAAAAAAAATTAAATTTGAAATTGACCTAAGTTAAAATAGAATTTGGGTAAATGAAATTAATATATATATATATATATATATATATATATAAATGATAATGATAATAAATTTTGGTTTGATTTTCGGTATTTCGATTGATGTGAAAACTGTACTGAACTTTGAAATTTTTAAAAATCAAAACCGAAACCAAACTGTATTGTTAACTGAACAGAAATGCCAATTTTAATTCGATCTATTTTTCGGTTTTCCCCGAGTAATGTTCATGCTATGTTTCACCCCACCTCTGCTTCCAATCTTGTCTATCTATTCGTCTTATTCTCCTTAAAAAATATAATCCCATGTATTTGTCCCTCTAAAAGAAAAATAATATCCACACGCAGATCATCATCATACACATACGGTGTTTTTATGTATAAATTTATGCTGATTAAATATTGTATTTTTTGTACTTCATATGCTTAGTAAATTAGTACCTATATATTAATATGTGTCTTTATTTGCCGAAAATTGAAAAGTCGAAAGCGCTAGTTTTCATGGTTTAATTTGAAATCTACTAATAGCTTTATGCAGTGAACAAGTTCACCTGCAATGTTTAGCATTTTATTCCTGAATTGGTCTTATGTGTAATTGATACATGAATTTTAGATCTATGCACGTGGGTCGGGTTGGGTAGGGCTAGATTCGACCCAAATCCGCGTATTTTTCCTTTTTTTTTTTTTTTTACTTTGATTTTTATATTATTTTAGTCTTACCTTTATGTTACATTAGTCATACATTTATATTATATTAGTCATAACTTTATATAATACTTTAGCTTAAAAAAATATTTTAATTTCTAATACTTTATCCTAATACTTTAACTTTATATGTCTTTTTGTGGTATTACTAGTACCTTTAAGTGATATTAGTCATATATTTATATAATACATAAAAGTAAAACTAATATAACTAAAAGGTATGACTAACATAACTAGAATATATGACTAATATAACTAAAAGATATGAAAGGTTTTAATAGATGTCTAAAAATATGTTAAGGTACAGGTAGCTAAAAACCCTAAAAAGTATAACTAACGTAATATAACGGTAGGACTAACATATCATAAATATATGACTAACATAACATAAAGGTACAACACTTGGGGAGCGAATTTGGATGAGTTTGGGCCACCCACCCAAGCGCATGGGGGTGCGTGCAAATACGTGGGTGGCACGTCAAAGCGGGTCGGGCAGTGACGGAACCAGGATAAAAATTGAGGGGGGCCAATAATAATATTAAATTTTTTTACACTAAATAAAAAAAATATTTATTATTAAAATATATAGTAGGAGTAAAAAAAAAATTTTTTTGATAAGTTGGGGGGGGGGGCCAGGGCCACCCTTCCCTTCCCTTTGGGTCCGTCCCTGGGGTCGGGTCTATTGCACAAATCTATGATCCATACACAAGTTATATAAAAAGTTTTTATCCTTTTTTTTTCCTGCTTTACTCAGTTCGTTTGACTTAACATTTTTCGAATAACCTAGATTATTTTCATGTATTTCAGACTATTTATTATGCTTCCATTACAATACACTGCAGGCTTAGAAGTATATACTTAATAGTGAGAAGAGCAAATGCTAAGAACATTTTCACATTTACAACGAATGCAGGGAAAAGGAGGTAAACATTTTCACATATACAAGGAATGCAGGGAAAAGGAGGTAGATGATTCGACAGACAAAATGCTTTTTATCTTCCCCACGCTTGTTTATTTATTTTTTTAGTTTTATTTTTTTGGCTTTTGTTATGTTAATTATTGCATTTTGAAACCATTAACTAACTAATTGAGTGGACAAATATCAGGAAATGAATCATGGAGGACAAGGATATTATATATGCATTTAGCAAAACAAGAATGGTGATATCGGTTAGCATTTGAAGGTAGAAAGCATATCAAGATGTTACAGAGGCAAGTGTATTACATTTGAAGTGATAACAATTCTAGTTTTGTTGACTCTTTATCTTAATGTCTAAAAATTGAATATGAAGGTGTCTAAAATTTTTGTTCACAATAGTCATTTATAACATGTGTTTATAGGTGCATATGCATGTGAGTTTTTTTTTTTACTATTTTTGAAGACAAAAATTTTCGTGTAACTGGTGCATGGATCTTAGGTGGATTGAGCTGTTGAGGCATGCAATATTAAATATCATCTTCTTACTCTCAATTAACTTGTAGAAGCAGCAAGTAGGGGTCGATCCTACAGAGAACGAATAAATTAATTGATTAAATTCACTGGTGCTAATGATTCAACAAATAAACAAGATAAACATGGGGTAATTGGTTGGAAATTATCTAATTAAACTAAAAATCTATCAAGCTACTAAGAAATAATCAAAGATGAAAACAATCAAATAAACAAGACACCAGTTCTCAGTCCAGTATCCCCTTATATTCTTGATCGAGTGGATTAATTAATAATGATTCTCTCAATCTATCTCTGAAACCCTCATCCCTAAATTAACAACAAACTCTGCTGATCTAAATCGTCTCTTAATTTAGTCTATTAAAACAAACTCTTTAATAAACCTTATTCAATTAGACAACCATTAAGGTACAACCTCTAAATTTAATGTGACGAACACATTAATTTCTAAGATGATATGACAAACTAGACTCCAAATTTATAAGCTCGATTCTGATAATCTAGAAATGTGTTGTCCCTAACGAATCAAGCGTTATTTGTTACAAAGAAATATAAATTCGTAACAATTACAAATTACAGTTTATACTCTAGCAATAGATATCACAACAACTCAATCCAACGGGCTTGCTAAATCAATCATGCAACACCATAAATCAATAAACTAAGCAATACAAATTGTTCAAGAGATAGAAATCAAGAAAAATGTTACTATTCATCCAGAGTAAATAAGAAATAGAGGTTCAACATCCCTTCGAACTAGCGTATGAAATTTAGTCTCGCATCTTGAGAATTTTTTTTTCCTAAACTATGATTCTCTCTAGCCTCTGCAGCGCTCTCTCTGTTGAGCGGCTCTCGGAAGAATGATTATTTCTCTCCCTTGTTGGAATATATATATATATACTTATTATTTTATGGGCCAAGAGTTTCTTTCTCAATTTAAGCTCTCGCTGGGAAAGAAAGTATTCTAGGCTCTCGTTGTGCATTTAATTTACACACATTGGGTCATCCGATTTTGATGGTTAGTGACTCAAATGTGTCTCTTAAGTCACATACATGGGGTTATCTAATGTTCATGGTTAGTGAATTCAATGTGTATCTTTTAGCTTCAACTATCCAGTAAAAACCTCGATCCTCTTTGTTCATTAGCAGGTTCATCCTCCATCTCTAAAATTGCCTCAAAATCACTGGATAGACAAAGAAAATAAAAGATGAGAGTTTTTGGACATAGAGTGAAAATATATAGAAAAATAGCAAATGCAAACATATAAAATGCATTAGAACTATATTCTAAACTAATTAACATATGCACATTTTTCTATATATCAAAATCCATGCACTCAGGTCGACCCGACCCGTCACGCGCACCCATGAGCCTCCACGCATCTGGGTGGGTACACCCAAACTAGTCCAACCTCGCTTCCAAGTGTTGTACCTTTATATTATTTTTGTCGTATATTTATGTATATTAGTCATACATTTTAGGGATTTTATATGTACCTTAACATTTTTTTGACAATCATTAATACATTTCATACATTTTAGTTATGTTAGTTGTATATTAATATGTTACATAAAGGTATGACTATGCTAATATAAATGTATGAATAATATCATATAAAAGTGTGAATAATATCACATAAAGATTGTTGGTCCCAAGTGGTATAAGATCGGGGGGGGGGTTGAATTAACCTTATCAAATTTTGCAAATTTTGACTTCAAAGAGTGTAAGTACCTCTAGTAGCAGGTAGCTAGCAAGCTTACTGCAGTGAGATGAGTTTACTACTTTTTAGCAGTGATCTAGGGACTTTAAAAAGAGTTAATGCACAGCGGAAATACTTAAAAATATATTTTCTGAAAAGCTTGCTCGAATGTAGTATGCTAGAATGACAGAAGGATATACAGAATGCTTGTAAAAACAGGGAGCACAATATACAGATGTTCAAGGGTGGAGTAATCCATCAACGTCCTCTCTACTCCTTAGCAAGGAGCACTACAAGAAATTTTGCATACAACAATGCCCATTTAACAACGCTTTTCATGAATTTGTGTTGTCTTTTGGAATTTACAACGTTTTTTTCCGAAAAGCATTGTCTTTTTTAAAAAAAATCACCATACGACAACGCTTTTTTAGGAAACGACAACGCTTTTTTAGTAGCGTTGTCGTATGGCGTTTTTTTTTAAAGACAATGCTTTTGTGCAACGCTTTTGATGCGTTGTCGTAGAGCGAATTTTTATTTCAAAACGACAACTCTTTATGCAACGCTTTTTGACGTTGTCGTTTCTTAGTACTTTTTTTACAATTTACAACCCTTTATGCAACGCTTTTTGGCGTTGTCGTTTCTTAGTACTTTTTTTTTTCAATTTTACAACCCTTTATGCAACGCTTTTTGGCGTTGTCGTTTCTTAGTACTTCTTTTTTTACAATTTTACAACTCATTAATTATAAAATAATTGTTTTTTAATTAACTTAAATTTAATTAATTTGTAATGTTATCTTGTATTACATTATTTGCATTAATATTATCTTATATGAACAAACTCATAATTTTAGAAAATAGTATTTTTATAAAATACTATTTTAAATTAATTAAGAAATTAACTACACCTAATTAAATATTACTCTCACCCTTTGAAATAATAATACAAAATTGGTATATTATTTTAAAACATAATTCGAAAATTGTGTTTTATAATTCATAATTCATAAATTATTAATGTTTTTCTTAAAAAAAGATAAAGATAAAATTATTGTGTTTTAAAATTAATACAAAAAACATAAAAAAAGATATATATATATATATATCATATCAATTAATTAAGAATATATAAAAAATTTAATTATACAACAATAAAAAAAATATACATTTATTTATTTGAAAAATATAAAAATTTGTATTACATAATAATATAAAAATTATATATTATTATTTTAAAAAATAAAGATAAAATGAGTTTGGTTTTAATTTGAACCAAAAATTATTTTACAACAAAAAAAAATACATACATTAATTTGAAAAATATAAAAATTTGTATTACATAATAATATAAAAATTATATATTATTATTTTAGAAAATAAAGATAAAATGAGTTTGGTTTTAATTTGAACCAAAAAATATTTTACAAAAAAAAAAAAAAACAATACATACATTAATTTGAAAAATATAAAAATTTGTATTACATAATAATATAAAAATTATATATTATTATTTTAGAAAGTAAAGATAATATGAGTTTTTAATTTGAACCAAAAATTATTTTACAACAAAAAAAAAACAATACATACATTAATTTGAAAAATATAAAAATTTGTATTACATAATAATATAAAAATTATATATTATTATTTTAGAAAATAAAGATAAAATGAGTTTGGTTTTAATTTGAACCAAAAATTATTTTACAAAAAAAAAAAAAATACATACATTAATTTGAAAAATATAAAAATTTGTATTACATAATAATATAAAAATTATGTAACGCCCAGGATAAAAACAAAGCATAATTGGTTAATTAAATAAGTAAACCTTAATTAAAATATCTGATATGTTTTAATTCTTGAATGTTAATTTAATTACGTGCGTTTCAGATATGTGTTTAACGACCAGTTTTAGATGGATAAAAATTATACACACGGAACATAGAATATTTTTATACCATTAGATGCATAACGGAAAAATGTGAAGATAGAAACGAACTAAAGGTCAATCGGACACCTGTAGCTCAAACGACGAAGAAAAGGGCAAAATATAGAGTTTTGGAAAAACGAGGAACAGAATCATGATGAACATAACCGAAATCTTATCGTGAATAGTAACCGAAGCCAATCATGAACAGTAACCTAGTGAACAGTACCTAGTGAATAGTAATTTTCCAAATTCTATAAATAGGCCCTCATTCGATTTTATTTTTCACCGTTTCTTCGAACGAGCCGAAAAGTGCCGAACACACGTAAGTCTTTCTCTCCTCTCTCTTTTTCTTTCCCGTCTTTATTCTGTCTCTGGAGCGCCGCTGCCGGAGCCGCCGCCAGAGTTCACCGGAAAAAGTCAAACTTATTAGTTTTGGCTGATTTTCGTACACAACGTAGCCCTCGACGAGACGAATCTAGGACAACTTCCGGAATTCAATTCCGATTTCTCGTTCGCCGGAAAACGGCGAAAAACCATCTCCAAAACCCTTAACCCTTATTTTCAGCCACCTTTTCTCTCTCCCGTTTTTCTCTCTCTTGCTCTTTTTCTCAAGGTTGCAGGCACCGGAAGGGCTGCCGGAGTGGTGGGCTAGCCACTGGAAGGGTAGCGCCGCCATAGGTGGTGGCGCCGGTGCCGGAAAATGGATTGGAAAAGTAGCTGCTGCATTGTGTTTGTGTAAATTGTGTTTGACGAAGGTTTTTCGTGGCTGTGTTTCCGGTACTATTCACACCTGAATCCGGCGAGGGATGGCCGGATCTGGTAGCCGGTGATTCAGGCTAGCCATCGGACTAAGTTTCGGCGGCATAGGCCGGCGACGCCGCAGCCGGTGGCTCCGGGAAGATGGCTAGTCGAGCAGGTCGACGATAGGAGACCTGGGCGAGCGACGGGGATGAGGCTGCCAAGAAAACTCGGCAGCTGCCGAGCGGTGCTGCCCCACTATCGAGAAAACTAGGCAGTAACGGGAGACGCTGCCTGTTTTTTTTCCCGTCATCGGGAAACGTCGACGAGATTTTTCCCGTCGCGGGGAACGCGTACGAAGACATTTTTCGATGCGATTTTCGATCCGATTCTCGTTTTCTTTTCATCGTTCTTTAACATCGAGTCGTCGTCAAAGAGATATCGCTGACCGGGGGTCGTGGGTCCCGATCAAAGTCAACCCTTTGACCAAATTACCAAAATACCCCTCAATCTTAAAATGCTCCGTTCAAGCTCGTTTCAACTCCAATTGAGCTCATTATTTTTTTGTTGTGATCCAAAATTCATTCTATTTCATCTCAGCCTCATAAACTGATATTTCTCTCTCATTTTCTTCAACCTCAATCGTTAGGCCTACCGTTCCGATTCGTCTCATCTCGATCGATAATATTCGATTCGATATCGCTTAAATCCTTAATTATATTTCATAAATATCTAAAAACACCGTAAATTATTTAGACTACCTATTGGATTGAAGCCTTGGAATACGCGATCTTCGATACTTGCAACTCACGTGGTAACCACCGAACAAGGTGGGGGTAATTTCTAACTCTTTATCTGTTTACAGTTTTCCCTATTCCAAGCATGATTGAGGAATACTAAATGCTGTGATTATATTTGTTGTGACATACTTATTACACTGAGGGGTGGGTCCGCTGAGGCGCCCCTTCATGCATTCGTCCTTTATCTCCATTCTTCTATGAAAGGTTTGGTGGTCCTTGAAATGCACCAGCGGTATTTGAGACCATTTTATAGGATAAGATGGGCGATGCCTGCACCTATTCGTCCCTTACCATTTCTAATGTCTGCTGTGCATATTTTGTGCTGTGTTTCGTGATGATTATGCTTATTTCTAATTTAAATGTCTGTCGAAGTTTTAGACGCGGATTTTATAACCACGAGTGTATTCAACGCACTCACCTCTTATTCTGTAATTCACATTACAGGAAGTGATAAGCTTGACGAACCCTAGAAGGAGAGAGGAGGTGCTACATTTCTGGATCTGTAAATTATTTTTAATATGATGTTTATCAAACCTTTCTCTTCATAAAACAATGTTGTAAGAAATCCATGTTTGGTGGTTAAATGATGTGTATTCAGGGATGTGAGATCTTGATGATAAGGTCTGTTTGGGATGGGAGATCCTGATGTTTTTCCGCTGTGAATATTATGTTAATTTGGTTTAAGCCGATGGTTATTATGTAATATCTTTTGTTCGTCTCCTATCTTCTTTTCTTCTTCCTGCACGCCCGTGTGAAAAACTCTGATAAATTCTCTATAAGAAAATGGGGCGTGACAAATTATATATTATTATTTTAAAAAGTAAAGATAAAATGATCAGTTTGGTTTTAATTTGAACCAAAAATTATTTTACAACAAAAAAAAAACAATACATATATTAATTTCAAAAATATAAAAATTTGTATTACATAATAATATAAAAATTATATATTATTATTTTAGAAAATAAAGATAAAATGAGTTTTGTTTTAATTTGAACCAAAAATTATTTTACAACAAAAAAAAAACAATACATACATTAATTTGAAAAATATAAAAATTTGTATTACATAATAATATAAAAATTATATATTATTATTTTAGAAAGTAAAGATAAAATGATTAGTTTGGTTTTAATTTGAACCAAAAATTATTTTACAAAAAAAAAAAACAATACATATATTAATTTCAAAAATATAAAAATTTGTATTACATAATAATATAAAAATTATATATTATTATTTTAGAAAATAAAGATAAAATGAGTTTGGTTTTAATTTGAACCAAAAATTATTTTACAAAAAAAAAAAACAATACATACATTAATTTGAAAAATATAAAAATTTGTATTATATAATAATATAAAAATTATATATTATTATTTTAGAAAGTAAAGATAAAATGATCAGTTTGGTTTTAATTTGAACCAAAAATTATTTTACAACAAAAAAAACAATACATATATTAATTTGAAAAATATAAAAATTTGTATTACATAATAATATAAAAATTATATATTATTATTTTAGAAAATAAAGATAAAATGAGTTTGGTTTTAATTTGAACCAAAAATTATTTTACAAAAAAAAAAAAAACAATACATACATTAATTTGAAAAATATAAAAATTTGTATTACATAATAATATAAAAATTATATATTATTATTTTAGAAAGTAAAGATAAAATGATTAGTTTGGTTTTAATTTGAACCAAAAATTATTTTACAACAAAAAAAAACAATACATATATTAATTTGAAAAATATAAAAATTTGTATTACATAATAATATAAAAATTATATATTATTATTTTAGAAAATAAAGATAAAATGAGTTTGGTTTTAATTTGAACCAAAAATTATTTTACAACAAAAAAAAAAAAAATACATACATTAATTTGAAAAATATAAAAATTTGTATTACATAATAATATAAAAATTATATATTATTATTTTAGAAAGTAAAGATAAAATGATCAGTTTGGTTTTAATTTGAACCAAAAATTATTTTACAACAAAAAAAACAATACATATATTAATTTGAAAAATATAAAAATTTGTATTACATAATAATATAAAAATTATATATTATTATTTTAGAAAGTAAATATAAAATGAGTTTGGTTTTAATTTGAACTAAAAATTATTTTACAAAAAAAAAAACAATACATATATTAATTTGAAAAATATAAAAATTTGTATTACATAATAATATAAAAATTATATATTATTATTTTAGAAAATAAATATAAATTTGTTTGGTTTTAAAATTAATACCAAAAACATAAATAATTTGAAAAAATTATTTTAAAAAATAAAAAAAGATATAAAAATGATTAATTAAAAGAATAATATGAAAAAAAAACTTAAATATGTTAATTATTTTAAACTATTTTTCATAATAAAAAAACATACATTTATTAATTGGTCAATACAATTTTTTTATATAATAATACAAAAATTATATATTATTTTAATTAAATTAAAGTTGAAAAGTTTAATTATTTTATGATGTTATTTTATATTATTTGCATTAATATTATCTTATATATATATGAACAAATTCATAATTTTAAAAAATTAGTATGTTTATAACATATATTAAAAATATGCACTAATATACTTTATAATTGTCTTAATATGAAATTAGATTAAATAATATTAAACATATTAATTAGTCATTAATCTTCCAATTATATATTAATTAGTCATTAATTATATATGTATATATATAAAATTAGTTAATAAAAGAAATACATATATAATATAAACACATAAAGCGCTAGTAGCCTAGTGGTTCATGGTCCAACAAAGGTCATGAGTTCGAATCCCAGACAATGTACATTTATTTCTCATGACGTGGCAATGATGTGTCGGAATTTGATGACGTGTCACTTTTTTGATTTTTTTTAGATACGACAACGCTTTTTACAATGCACCAAAAAACGTTGTAAAATAGGAAAAGACAACGCTTTTTAAGCGTTGCAAAAAGTGTTGTAAAATAATTCCAGAAAATAAGAAAAGACAACACTTTTCTTGCAACGCACCAAAAAACGTTGTCATACGACAACGTTTTTTGGTGCGTTGTCGTAGAGTGAAAATATTTTGCAACGGTAGATACAACGGTAAAAAAATGGATTTAACGACGTGGAAAAACCGTTATCGTAAGTGAATTTTCTTGTAGTGGAGGATCTTTGTTAAGATGGTTTGGTTTATAAAAACTCTGCTAATACAAACTGAATTCTAACAAGAACTGTCAGCTTTAGCCCACACAGGTAGCTGCACAGTGATAAAAAACTATAACCCACATAGGTTTCTGCTCTTTCTAAAATGAGCGAACTACACTTAGCAGGAACAACCTCCGCTAAGTGAGTCTTAAACAATCTATTAAGATAAAAGGATTTCTTCAATTGTAGGGGCAACAAGCTCTTGAACTTGAAATTGAGTAGGTAGTTGGCTTGCTTCTCAATAGAATGAGTGACAGAAATAGGTAGCTTGAGAGCATTGAATATTTGAAGACTTAGATGTTAGCTCGTGATTAGTATGTTCCAGTCTTGTTTCAGGTGCACTCAGCTTCTATACTTGGTGAGCAAGTTTACTATAATTATAACAGGTTCCTGCTCTTTCTAAAATGAGCAAACTACACTTAGCAGGAACAGTCTCCGCTAAGTGACTCCTAAACAATCTATTAAGATAAAAGGATTTCTTTAATTGTAGGGGGCAACAAGCTCTTGGGCTTCAAATTGAGTAGGTAGCTGGTTTGCTCCTCAATAGAATGAGTGATTGAAACAGGTAGCTTGAGAGTGTTGAATATTTGAAGACTTAGAATGTTAGCTCGTGATTAGTATGTTCCAGTCTTGTTTCAGATGCACTCAGCTTCTATACTTAGTGAGCAAGTTTACTATAATTATAACTCGAAGTGTTTTTGATTAGATTTGATAATACTTGGATGATAATTTGAGTACAATTACATCTTAAGAAGCCAAAAATGAGGCTACTAATGGATTTATATTGTAAGCATTGATCAAACTATTTGACTTTGATAGAACATGTGCACTTAGATTGTATGAATAAATCTTATATTATAGAATTTTAGAATGAATGAAATCCTGATCAAAGCCATTCATACTTGCTTAGGCTTGGTCATTTCAATTCATCAAATGCCTAACATAGAACTCTGACAAGCTTTACTTGGTGAGCTAGTTTTTGATAATAATAACTCAAAGTGTTTCGCATTAGATTTGATAATAGTTAGATGATAATTAGAGTATAATTACATCTTAAGAAGCCAAAAATGAGGCCACTTATGGAGTTATATTGTAAGCTTTGATCGAACCCTTTGACTTTGATACAACATGTGCACTTACATTGTAAGGATAAAGCTTATATTATAGAACTTTAGAATGAATGAAATTCCGATTAAAACCATTCATACTTGCTTAAGCTTGGTCATTTTAATTTATCAAATGCCTGACATAGAACTCCAACAAGCTTTACTTGGTGAGCAAGTTTTCTATAATTATAACTCGAAGTGTTTCGGATTAGATTTGTCAACACTTAGATGATAATTTGAGTATAATTACATCTTAAGAAGCCAAAAATGAGGCTACTAATGGAGTTATACTGTAAGCATTGATCGAATTATTTGACTTTGATAGAACATATGCACTTAGATTCTAAGGATAAAACTTATATTGTAAAAGTTTAAAATGAAAGAAATCCCCATCAAAGCCCTTCATACTTGCTTAAGCTAGGTCCTTTCAATTTGTAGCGCCTAGGACAAAAACGAAGCATAATTGGTTAATTAAATAAGTAAACCTTAATTGAAATATCTTATGTGTATTAATTCTTGAGTGTTTAAGTTAATAACGTGCGTTTCAGATACGTGTTTAATAATCGATTTTAGATAGATAAAATTCATAGACATGGAAAATAGAATATTTTTATACCATTAGATACGTAATGGAAAAACAAGAAGATAGAAACGAACTAGAGGTCAATTGGACACCTGTAGCTCAAACAGCGAAGAAAAGGGCAAAATTTAGAGTTTCGGAAAAATGAGGAATGGAATCGGGATGAATAGTAACCAAAATCTTATCGTGAACAGTAACCTAGCTACATGAGCAGTAAACCTAGCCTAGATGAATAGTGATTTTCAAATTTTATAAATGGGCCCTAGTTCGAGTTCATTTTCACCGTTTTTTCGAACGAGTCGAAAAGCGCCGAACACACGTAAGTCTCTCTCTCCTCTCTCCTTTTCTTTCCCATATTCATTCTGTCTCCGGCGCGCCGCTGCCGGCGCCGCCGCCGGAGCCCGCCGGAAAATTTAAAAGTTGTCGGTTGCGGCTGATTTTCGTACACAACATAGCCCTCAATGAGACGAATCTAGGATAACTTCCGGAATTCAATTCCGATTCTCCATTCGTCGGAAAATGGTGAAAAACCACCGGAAAATGGTATCAGAGCTTTGACATGATACCAGTTTTAAAAAAAAAAGTTTGAGAATTCACTGTTATCGACACACTGCTTTTTTTTTACTGCCGCCACAGGGCCGCTGATTGCAGCAGCATGAGCTCATGTGCGTAAATGGTCATTTGCAGGTGTTAGTGCAGTGAAAAAGGGTTGGGAATACCATGGGCCCTTGTCTACGATAGGGTGAGCTAATGAGTGTGTCTCTCCGTGAAAAAGGGTTGAGAATACCATGGGCCCTTGTCTACGATAGGGTGAGCTAATGGGTGTGTCTCCCCTGGTCCGTGGGTATGATATGAAAAAAATTGAGGTTAATATTTGAGTTTGAGCTTGCTCAAACAGGTTTTATAAAAAGAATATGAGAAAAACGTGTCTTTAAAACGTGAAAATGTTTTTGAAAAGAAATAAGATAAGCATCATCCTCTCTCTATAGGTGCCTCTCCCTGATCATAAGACTTGTGTAATAGAATGCTTATTTGTATGTGATACTGTGTTGGAATGATATATACGGTTAAGGTTAAGAGGGGGCTTTACGGGTATAGCTTGATGATAAAAACTTGTGTAACTTCTATATGAAAGATGAATAGTGTTTACATTCATGCTAGGATGTGAGTACTGTTTGTAAAGACACATGAAGAGAGGCTTCGATGCTATTTTTACGAGAGTAGATAGTATACATGATCCTTTTGACACGATGCGTATTTGGTAATGCGGCTGTATGTGAGGTGGGAGCATAAACCCTAACCTCTCTCACTTCTTTATTTATAACTCAACCAGTAGTCATCTCTCTTCTCTACGAACCAAATCTCTCTCTCTTACAAGCTATGTCAAGAGAAAGACCATAAAGGGATCAAACCCCAACGGCTGATCAGCCGGAACGGGATAATAATGTAAGCACGGGGGATCTAGTGTCTGTTCTGAGGGGTTTAGCACAACACTTCGAGGCAACCAGAGCCAACCTACAGCCGGCTAAGTTCGATCCAAATCTAAAATATGAATTATTTCGGTGATTTAACCCATCGACGTTCGACGGGAAGGGTGAACCTGCAGAAGCGGAAAAGTGGTTGAGGTCACTTGATCAATTTTTTTGGGCACTTGACATGTACGCAGGAACAGAAGATTTCCTGTTCAATCTTCCAACTCGCAAATGAAGTGAGTCACTGGTGGTACTCGTATGAGAGGACACTGTTACCTGCCCAAAGAGAGGGGCTAGCGTGGGAAGAATTTAAAGAAGTGGTTTTTCATCACTTCATACCTCAGTCTTATCAGGACAAAACACCTATACCGTCGCCTTAAGATCGCGTTTGAAAATAAGATTCTTCTAACCGATCTTCATGCTCTGGAGATGAAGGATTTCGATATAATTTTAGGAATGGACTGACTAGAGTCCCATCATGCGGTAATCAATTATCGTGCGAGGGAAATCATTTTTTCCAAGCACCGGGAAAGCTGAAGTTCACCTTCTATGGGACACGAGTCAAAGTTGACTCAAGGATTATATCGTCCATGAAGGCAACCGAGATGTTTAACAAAGAAAATTATGAAACATGGTTGGTCAACATGGTAAACCCCGAGCAAAGATCATTATTTATCGAGGAGGTACCGGTAGTAAAGGAATTCTTGGATGTTTTCCTAAATGAATTACCTGGCCCTCCGTCGGATAGACAAGTAACATTCAGGATTGATCTCATGCTCGGAACAACATCGGTGTCAAAAGCTATTTACCGAATGGCACCGAAAGAATTACAAGAACTGAAGGTCCAAATACAAGAGCTTTTGGACAAAGGTTTCATTCGGCCAAGCGTGTTGTCTTGGGGAGCTCCAGTATTTTTTTTTTGTGAAGAAAAAGGATGGCAGCTTTTGGATGTGTATCGATTATCGAGAGCTGAATGAGAGTACAATAAAGAACAAGTATCCACTGCCTCGAATTGAAGATCTTTTTGATCAATTAAGAGGTGTCAGTGTGTTCTCAAAGATTGACTTAAGATCTGGCTATCACAGATGAAAGTCAAAGATACGGATATATCCAAGACAGCGTTCAGGACGAGCTATGGCCATTACGAGTTTGTAGTTATGCCTTTTGGACTTAGTAATGCTCCAGCTATCTTCATGGATTTGATGAATCGTATCTTCCATCCGTATCTCGATCTCTTCGTCATTGTGTTTATTGACGATATCCTTATCTATTCATGCGATAGAGTGCAACATGAACAACACCTCAAAATTACACTAGCGGTTCTACAAAAGGAGAAGCTTTATGCGAAATTCAAGAAGTGCGAATTTTGGATGGACAAAGTGGGCTTCCTAGGCCATCTTGTCTCTTCAAAAGGGATCGAAGTAGATCCTGAAAAGGTGGAAGCAATCAATAAGTGGGAGGTCCCAACAAATGTCAAGAAAGTGTGGAGTTTTATTGGTTTGACGAGCTACTACAGAAGATTCATAGAGGGATTTTTGAAAAAATTGCCACTCTGATGACTTGCTTAACAAAGATGGACGTAAATTTTCAATGGAGTTGTCATAGAAAGGAACAAGCGACTTGGGAATCAGAAGACGAGATCCTGAAGAAGTATCCCGACTTATCTCTTCTAGGTACACGTTTAATTTCGAGGACAAAATTCTTTTAAGGAGTAAGGGATGAAGCGCCCAGGACAAAAACGAAGCATAATTGGTTAATTAAATAAGTAAACCTTAATTGAAATATCTTATGTGTATTAATTCTTGAGTGTTTAAGTTAATAACGTGTGTTTCAGATACGTGTTTAACGACCAATTTTAGATAGATAAAATTCATAGACATGGAAAATAGAATATTTTTATACCATTAGATGCGTAATGAAAAAACAAGAAGATAGAAATGAACTAGAGGTCAATCGGACACCTGTAGCTCAAACGACGAAGAAAAGGGCAAAATTTAAAGTTTCGGAAAAACGAGGAATGGAATCGGGATGAATAGTAACCGAAATCTTATTGTGAACAGTAACCTAGCTACATGAACAGTAACCTAGCCTAGATGAATATTGATTTCCAATTTCTATAAATAGGCCCTAGTTCGAGTTCATTTTCACTGTTTCTTCGAACGAGCCGAACGAGCCAAAAAGCGCCGAACACACGTAAGTCACTCTTTCCTCTCTCTTTTTCTTTCCCATATTCATTCTATCTCCGGCGTGCCGCTGTCGGTGCTGCCACCGGAGCCCGTCGGAAAATTTAAAAATCGTCGGTTTCTGCTGATTTTCCTACACAACATAGCCCTCGATAAGACGAATCTAGGACAACTTCCGGAATTCAATTCCGATTCTCCGTTCGCCAGAAAATGGCGAAAAACCGCCGCTGCCGTCGTTGGAAAATGTCAAACCCGTCCGTTTCGGCTGATTTTTGTATACAACGTAGCCCTCGATGATACAAGTCTAGGGCAACTTACGGAATTCAATTCCGATTCTCCGTTCGCTGGAAAACGGCTAAAAACCTTCTCCAAAACCCCAACCCTTGCTTCTTGCCACCTTTTCTCTCTCCCTCGCTCTTTTTCTTGCCGTTGTAGGCGCCGGAGGGGCTGCCGGAGTTGTGGGCTAGCCACTGGAGGGGTGGCGCCGCCATGGGTGGCGGCGCCGGTACCGGAAAATGGCCTAAAAAGGGGGGCTGTTGCAAGGAGTTTGTGAAATGTGTGTGATGAAGGGTTTTTGAGGCTGTTTTTCAGGCACTATTCATGCCGAAATCCGGTAGGGATGGCCGGATCTGGTAGCCGACGGTGCGGGTTAGCCGAAGGACTAAGTGTCGATGGCATAGGGCGGCGCCGTCGCATTTGGCGGTGCCGGGAAGGTGGCTGGTTGAGCAGGATCGTGACGGGAGACCGGGGCCGAGGCTGCCGAGAAAATTGGGCAGCTGTCGAGGCCGTTACTCCCGCTGCCGAGAAAACTCGGTAGCCGACGGGAGAGGCCGTCGGGATTTTTCCCCATCGCGGGGAACGCGCACGACGTCGTATTTTTGATTCGTTTTCGATCCAAATCTTGTTTTCTTTTCAATGTACTTTATTATCGAGACGTCTCTAACAAAATATCATGGACCAGAGGTCGTGGGTCCCGATCAAAGTCAACCCTTTGACCAAATTACCAAAATATCCCTAAATCTTAAAATGCTCCGTTCGAGCTCGTTTCAACTCCGATTGAGCTCATTCTTGTTTTGTTGTGATCTAAAATTCACTCTTTCACCTCAGCTGTATAAACTGATATTTGCCTCTTATTTCTTCAACCTCAATCGTTAGGCTTACTGTTCCGATTCGTCTCATCTCGATCGATAGTAACCGATCCAATATTAGTTTAATCTTTAATTACAGATTATAATGATCTAAGAAAACACCGTAAATTATGTAGGCTACCTGTTGAATTGAAGCATTGAGATACGTGATCTTGGATACTTGCAACTCACGTGGTAACCACCAAACAAGGTGGGGGTAATTTCTAACTCTTTATCTGTCTACAGTTTTCCCTATTCCAAGCTTGATTGAGGAATACTAAATGCTGTGATTATACTTGCTGTGACATACATAAACTGTGAGGGGTGGGCTCGCTGAGGCGCCCCTTCATGCATTCGTCCCTTACCTCCATTCTTTTATGAAAGGTTTGGTGGTCCTTGAAATGCACCAGCGGTATTTAAGACCGTTTTATGGGATAAGACGGGCGATGCCCGCACCTATTCGTCCCTTACCATTTCTAATGTCTGCTGTGCATATTTCGTGCTGTGTTTCGTGATGATTATGCTTATTTTTGATTTAAATGTCTGTCAAAGATTTAGACGCGGATTTTATTCCTCACGAGTGTATTCAACGCACTCACCCCTTATTCTGTAATTCACGTTACAGGAAGTGATAAGCATAGCGAACCCTAGAAGGAGAGAGGAGGTGCTATATTTCTGGATCTGTAATTATTTTTAATATGATGTTTATCAAACTTTTGTCTTTATAAAACAATGTTGTAAGGAATCCACGTTTGGTGGTTTGATGATGTGTATTCGGGATGTGAGATCCTGATGATGATGTGTATTCGGGATGTGAGATCCTGATGATATTTTCCGCTGTGAATATTATGTTAAATTGGTTGAAGCCGATCGTTGTTATGTAATATCTTTTGTTCGTCTCCTACCTCTTTTCTTCGTCCTGCACGCCCGTGTGGAAAACTCTGATAAATGTTTTTGTAAGAAAATGGGGCGTGACACAATTCATCAAATGCCTAACATAGAACTCTAAGAATCTTCACTTGGTGAGCTAGTTTTTGATAATTATAACTCGAAGTGTTTCAGATTAAATTTGATAACACTTAGATGATAATTTGAGTATAATTACATCTTAAGAAGTCGAAAATGAGGATCTTAATGGAGTAATACTGTAAGCCTTGATCGAACCCTTTGGCTTTGATAAAACATGTGCACTTAGATTGTAAATATAAAACTTATATTATAGAACTTTAGAATGAATGAAATTCCAATCAAAACCATTCATACTTGCTTCAGCTTTATTATTTCAATTCATCAAATGCCTGACATAGAACTCCAACAATCTATACTTGGTAAGCAAGTTTTCTATATTTATAACTCGAAGTGTTTCGGATTAGATTCGATAATACTTAGATGAATTTTGAGTAGAATTACATCTTAAGAAGCCGAAAACGAGACTGATAATGGAGTTATATTGTAAGCTTTGATCGAACCCTTTGACTTTGATAGAACATGTACACTTAGATTGTAAAGATAAAGCTTATATTATAGAAGTTTAGAATGAATAAAATCCCGATTAAAGTCATTCATACTTGCTTAAGCTTGGTCATTTCAATTCATTAAATGCCTAACATAGAACTCTATCAAGCTTTACATGGTGAGCTAGTTTTCGATAATTATAACTCGAAGTGTTCCGCATTAGATTTGATAACACATAGAAGATAATTTGAGTATAATTACATTTTAAGAAGCCAAAAATAGGCCACTTATGGAGTTATATTGTAAGCTTTGATCGAACCCTTTGACTTTGATACAACATGTGCACTTACATTGTAAGGATAAAGCTTATATTATAGAACTTTAGAATGAATGAAATTCGGATCAAAACCATTCATACATTCTTATGTTTGGTCATTTCAATCCATCAAATGTGTAACATAGAACACCAACAAACTTTACTTGGTGAGCAAGTTTTCTAAAATTATAACTTCAAGTGTTTCGGATTATATTCGATAATACTTAGATGATCATTTGAGTACAATTACATCTTAAAAAGCCAAAAACGAGGCTAATAATGGAGTTATACTATAAGCTTTGATCACACCCTTTGACTTTGATAGACATGTGTACTTAGATTGTAAGGATAAAGCTTATATTATAGAAGTTTAGAATGAATGAAATCCCGATCAAAGCCATTCATATTTGCTTATGTTGGAATCGCCGGATCGCTAACCCTATGTAATTATTTGATTCGGGATCTATACAAGATATGATTAAGTGCAGTGGAAAATGAATTATACCTTTCACCGTAATATGTGAAGACCAGTTCTAAGGTTAGAACTACCGAACTATTGATAGAGCCTGGACCTCTCGGTCTTCTACTCTATTCCTTGCCTTTTTCTCGAACGTTGTGTGGGCAACGGTCCTTCAAGAATTCCTGCCACCTTCTACTACAACCGTTTGTGAGATTTCTGTGTGTTTAGAAGGGGCTGACTTAAGGCTTATTTATAGGCTACAACAGAGACCTAGAGGAGGATTTGGATTAGGTCTCCTGATGGGATTAGGAGTCTTAGTTCAGCTTGAACACACTTCTTAATCCCATCAATAATAACTCGATCCACTAAAGAGTTATTATTGAACTACCGTCCCAAATCCATATTAAATATGGGCTCCTATTTATTATGTGCGTGTTTATCTCCTCGTGGTTAAGATATCGAATTTCATTAATTAAATGAATGATTGACAATTCAATTAATTAACATCTAATTTCAAGAGTAGTACCACTCAACTTTATTATCATACCGGAATAAATCCACCTGCAGGGTTTACATGATAATCCTTATGAATTTCTTAAGGAGACATCATCATCCTAAATAATTAGAACACAATTTCATTCTATAATCAACAACACACCGTATAAACAACATTGTATCCTAATTTACCGAGCTTATTGATTTAATGAATAAATCTCACCCATTGGTAAATTAAAGAAACATATATTGAGTATACGTGCTTATTATTATATACTGATTAAGAGGACGCACATCCATAATAACAGAGGTCTTGTTCTATTATATAGTCAGTATAAATCGAACAACCTCAATTGGTCATGCTCAATACATACAAAATGTACTAGTGTAATTTTATAATCAAGATAGACTAATACCAAATTACACTATAACCATTCCGATAATTTGTCCAAAATCATCTTTGTTGTGAGCTACTATTTATAATCTATAAGGAACTGATAACATGATCTTCTGTGTAGCACCACACACCATGTTCTCTACAATATAAATTAATTGGACAATTGTAATAACATATATAACAAATATAAAATGCAAATATTTGACCATAAAAGATTCTCATATCAAAATAAATGTTCATACAAAAGCTAGAGTTATAGTATACATCCTAACAATCTCCCACTTATACTAAAAGTTTATACTGTCATATTCGCTGCCATACATCTAATTCTCATCCCCTCAACATGCTCATCAAAAGCCTTCGCCGAAAGGGCCTTTGTGAAGGGATCTGCTAGGTTATCGGCTGATGCAATCTTGGCAACAACAACTTCCGCTCGCTTTACGATATCTTGTATCAGGTACTACTTGCGCTCAATGTGTTTACTTACCTTATGGGCTCGTGGTTTCTTCGAGTTTGCTACTGCACCACTATTATCACAATGAATTGTGATAGCTTTGGGCAAACCAGGAATCACTTCTAAGTCCATCAAGAAGTTTCTGAGCCATACAACTTCTTTAGCTGCCTCAGAGGCTGCCACATACTTAGCTTCCATGGTGGAGTTCGAAACGCATTTCTGCTTTACACTCCCCTACACTATGGCTCCACCTCCCAAGATAAACACATATCCCGAGGTAGATTTACTGTTGTCCCTATATGACTGGAAATCAGAATCTAGTGTAACCCATAGGTAATAAATCATTTGCCTGGTAAACTAGCATATAATCTCTAGTCCTTTTCAAGTACTTTAAACTATGTTTTACAGCAGTCCAATGACCTTGTCCTGGGTTATTTTGATATCTACTAACCATGCCCACGACAAAGCAAATATCTAGTCTTGTACATAGCATCGCATATATTAAGCTTCATACAATCGATGCATAAGGATCTGCTTTCATTTCCTCTATCTCCTTTGATGTCTTATGACACATTTCCTTAGATAAAGTCACTCAATGTCTAAAAGGTAGAAAATCTTTCTTGGAGTTTTGCATGCTAAAACTAGCTAGGATAGTGTCACAACATCCTTTTCTTGCTATCCCTTATTACTTTGATCCCAAGAATATGTCCAGCTTCTCCCCAGTCCTTCATAGCAAACTGCTTGGACAGCCATACCCTTACGTCTGATAACACCCTGACATTGTTTCCAATTAATAAGATATCATCTACGTATAGTACAAGAAATACCACCACATTTTTGTAACTTTTCTTATATACACAAGACTCATCCGGACATTGAATAATTTAAAAGATTGGATTACCTTATCAAAACGAATGTTCCAAGATCTCGAAGCTTGTTTCAATCCATAAATGGACCGATTGTGCTTACACATGAGATGCTCTTTGCCCTTTTCAATGAATCCCTCTAGTTGCTTCATATATATGTTTTCTTCAATACTTCCATTAAGGAAAGCTGTCTTGACATCCATCTGTCAAATCTCATAATCCATATGAGTAGCTATAGACAAGAGAATTCGAATAGACTTAAGCATGGTTACGGGCAAAAAAGTTTCCTCATAATCGATCTTTTCTTTCTGAGTATACCCTTTCGCAATAAGCCTTGCTTTAAAGGTTTCTACCTTTCCATCTAATCCTCTTTTCCTTTTGTAGACCCATTTACATCCAATGACTTTTACACCATTTGGTGGTTCTACAAGCTCCCAGACTTGATTAGAATCCATAGATTCTATCTCAGAGAGCATTGCCTTTTGCCAAGATATCGCATCTTTATCTTGGAGTGCTTCATCATGAGTCCAAGGATCTATTTCATGTTTACTGGGGACTAAGTCTGAAGACTCTCCCAAAAACATGAATCTATCAGGTTGTCTAACAACCTTCCTACTACAACGAGGCACTACAGGTAATTATATATCATTTGTGACACGTGGTGTAGTCACTTATGGTATCTCATCTTGTACTGCTGGTACAAAAGAATTTCCCCTTTTCATTTTCTCAAGAACAATTTTACTCATGGGCTTATGGTTCATTATATAGTCCTCCTCTAAAAATCTGGCATTCGTGCTAACAATAACCTTCTGATCTTTTGGGCTATAAAATAAACCACCTTTTGTTCCTCTAGGATAGCCCACAAACAAGCAAACTTCTGTACGAGATTCCAACTTATCAGCATCTCCCTTCAGCACACGTTCTGGACTACCTTAAATCCAAATGTGTTTCAGACTTAGCTTGCCCCCAGTCCACAATTCTGTGGGAGTAGAGAGTACTGATTTAGAATGTACCAGGTTCAGAATATATGTCGTTGTTTCCAGAGCATTCCCCCAAAATGAATTCGGTAATTCTGAATAACTCATCATTGATCTAACCATTTCCATAAGAGTTTTATTCTTTCATTCTGTTACACCATTCTGTTGGGATGTACCCGATGTAGATAATTGGGATTGAATCCCAACTACTGATAAATAACTCTTAAACTCTCCTAAGAGGTACTCCCCACCACGATCAAATCATAGCGTTTTGATACATTTATCATGACGTTTCTCCACATCAATCCTGTATTCTTTGAACTTGTCAAAACACTTAGACTTGTGGCGCATCAAGTAAATGTACCCATATCTCGAATAATCGTCTATAAAAGAGAAAATATTTGAAACCACCTCTTGCCTGAATAGTTAGAGGCCCACACAAATCAGAATGAACCAATTCCAACATTTCTTTGGCCCTACACCCCTTGGCCTTGAAAGGCCTTTTTGTCATTTTTCCTTCCAAGCAGGACTCGTAGGTTGGATAGTTTTCCACTTCCAAGTAACCCAAAGGTCCATCGGCTATCAACCTTAGAATCCTACTCAAGTTAATATGACCCAACCTTAGATGCCAAAGATATATTTACTTCATTTCCGAAGGTTTTTTTCTCTTATTAGATTTAGAAGATGTGTTACTAATTTCCTTTTGTTGCATCGTAGGAGTTATTGGATTAAGAGTATATAAATTGCCAACCAACATACCAGAAAAAATAATAACTCTATTCTTCTTGACCACAACTTTGTCATCAAAAGAAATAGAATATCCATCCATAAATAGTTTAGAAACTGAAATCAAATTCTTTCTAAAACAAGGTACGTAAAGATAATCTCTCAAAACCAAAGACTTATTCTTATAAAAAGATAAATAAACGTCTCCCACGTAAATGGTAATCTCTCCATCACTTAGTCGTCTAGTTTCCTAGAACCCCTGCAATGCATTGCAGACATGATCAGTGGCTCCCGTATTTACACACCAGGTACCGGTAGATAACACCATTAAACATGTTTCAACAACTAATGAAAAAGATGTACTCCATTGTTCTCCTTTTTACGAGGACAATCCACTTTCCAATGACCAGACTGCTTGAAATTGAAGCACTTACCCTTCGGCTTTTTCACGCCACCTTGTGGTCTAGCCACTTGAGGTCCAGCTATTTTCTTTGCTGAAGGATTTTGCTTCTTTTTTTTTCGCCTTTCGGCTTAGAAACAGAAACATTTTCAACAATGTAAGCTTGAGAATTTGACGAAATAGTCCCTTTATTGATTGGAGTTCTGTCAGAAGTTTCGTCAACAAATACAACCTCTTGTTCATGTTGTAGTTCAGATGGAACTGCTCAAAACTCTTAGGCAGCGTTTGGAGAACGATATCGACGTGGATTTCCCCATCGATTTCAGCTCCAAGGACCTCCATCTCATTTAGATGAGCCATCATCTTGAGGACATGATCACTCACAGGTGTCTCCTCAGCCATGGTGGTAGTCATCAAGTTTCTTAGAGCCTCCTGTCTGGCAGCCTGACTCTGATGTCCGAGAGTTCTTTAAGATTATGCACATATCATAGGCAGTAGGCACAACCTGATGCTGATGTTGCATCACATTTGACATGGAAGCCAAAATGTAACACCGCGCCATTACATCTTCCTTGACCCACTTCCTATAAAGCATTTTCTCCTCATAGAGTTTTCATTTGGCATGTCAAGACAGTGCTTAGAGAGTACAAACTTGTACTCTTCAGCAGTCAGGACAATATCCAGGTTTCATTTCCAATCAATATAATTAGGACCAGTAAGTTTGTTTTCTTTAAGTATAACAACAAGAGGATTGAAAGCCATAACGCAAATCTTGAGAATCACATAAATAAACACATAGGTCAAAACATTTGAATTTAACAAATCATATTGTTCCCTCAAACAATATAATTTAAATTCACCAACACCTCAACACACCATGAACTTCGTATGCCACGATAGTGTGGACGTATACTAATTCAATCATTTGTTAGAGGAGGTTTTACTCATTAATTTTATTATCTTATCAACTTAACTTTATGACAAATAAAATTAATAGTTGGTTTTGCTTTGGCCATACAAATAATAGCAGTGACTCCGATGGAGAGAATACTATCAAATGCACCTAAGTGTATACCATTACTTGATATTAAGTCCATTATCTAGGATTATGCCCCTTCAGATGGAGAAGATGACATACTCCTAAAATAACTTTCTATAATCATCTATAAAGAAAGTTTGATCTAGTGATCCACAAATAAACTCATCCGATATGGAGGAAGACAGTTAAAATCAACAAGCAAGTTTAAATGCATCACTTACAAACCAGTAATGGTGGCCACATGATTTATTAAAAATTAATCCCTCTCCCACTTAGTTATTTAACATGAGAGATTTTAACATGCATATAATATAAACCATATAAAAGCATGCTTGATAAAACAACACACAATAACAATAATAAATATGGAAAGCAAAAATTTCAACTATTATGGTCTCGTTATATCATCATGTTCTTGAATGTTTACTGTCAATCGAGGATTGACCTGCCCGGTCTGCTCTCTCGCTTCTCTTTTAGCCACGGCTTCGGGACACCAGAATCATCCTCCACAACAAAGAATTTCTATCACAACCCTAACCCTGTAATTAATTACATTCATCGATCCTATACTCCACGAAGGAGTTTACACATGATCTAGATCGAACAGAAAATTAAAACCTAACACGATAAACCGCCGAATTACAATTATACATCATCAAAACAACATCAACATGTCCGAGGGTTTAAATCATACATCAACACATATTCGGATCATAATAGTTAAAGTTAGGGTTCCTGTACAACATCATAATATCTCGCATATCCTACTATTATCCGATCTAAATACGCATGATATGAGTCATAATATGATTAACCGATTCAATCACATAGAGTCAGAAAACCATGGCTCTAATACCACTTGTTGGAACCGCCGGATCACTAACCCTATGTAATTATCTGATTTGGGATCCATACAAGATATAATTAAGTGAAGTGGAAAACGAATCATACCTTTCACCGTAATAGGTGAAGACAAACCAATTTTAAGGCCAGAACTGTCGAACTATTGATAGAGCCTGGACCTCTCGGTCTTCTGCTGTATTTCTTACCTTTTTCTCGAATGTTGTGTGGGCAACGATCCTTCGAGAATTCTAGCTGCTTCTACTACAATCATTTGTGAGATTTCTGTATGTTTAGAAGCGGCTGACTTAAGACTTATTTATAAGCTACAACAGGGACCTAGAGGAGGATTTGGATTAGGTCTCCTGATAGGATTAGGAGTCCTAGTTCGGCCTGAACACACTTCTTAATCCCATCAATAATAACTCGATCCATTAAAGAGTTATTATTGAACTACCGTCCCAAATCCATATTTAATATGGGCTCCTATTTATTATGTACGTGTTTATCTCCCCGTGTTTAAGATATCGAATGTGCGTTAATTAAATGAATTACTGACAATTCAATTAATTAACATCTAATTCTAAGAGTAGTACCACTCAACTTTATTATCATAAGGCAATAAATCAACTTGCAGGGTTTACATGATAATCCTTATGAGCTTCTCAAAGAGATATCATCATCCTAAATAATTAGGACATGTTTTCATTCTATAATCAACAGCACACCATATAAAGTTCCTTACATTTTGGCTTGGGACATTTCCTTCAAAAAATGTCTAAGAGAACCTTCACCATATTCCTTAACAAGAACTTTCAGAATTAAATGGTGGGCAAAATTTGACCAAAACATATGTACAGAAAGTGTCGTCAGACATTATTTTACCACAAGAGAGAAACCCAAATTTAACAAAGAATAGAGACAATCTTCAAAAGATAAACAAAAATAGAAGATCCAGTTACAAAAGAATGTACTTCACAAGAAATGATGATGTTTGAGTTATTCAAACATAATCAATTACAGTTTACAGAATTTATGACCAAGAAATCACAAAAGTTTGAGGAGTCAGTTTCATCAGATCCATTTGGGATAAAGACGTAGGATCATGGCAAATGAAATGATATACATGATGAAGGATAAGATATTAAAATAAGATTATGAAAATTATTAAAACAATATTATAAAGATTAAAAAATTTGTAAACTTACAATGTTACAAAGCTTATAATATTAGAAAACAAAATGATAGTAGAAAGCTTAGAGGGATTTTATAGATAGCAAGTATAGCAGGTAGAAGGTTGAATGAGTTCTGCCCTTATGGTACATTACAAACTTATTTATAGAGGAAATGAAAACTACATTTACATACATTTACATTTCATTTTACATGCATTTACATTTCATGTCTACACTCCATTAGACCGACATGAATCTTATTTTTGTAAAGTTACTTTTGACTTTTGGTGCCGTTTTTGTTATGGCCGACAACTTCCATGTGATTCTTGACTTATATTATCTTTTGTCCTTGTTACTACTGACCCATTATCTTGACTTTTGATATTTTCACTTGCATCTATTGTCTTTTTGTTAATCCAATGTGATGCATCTGTCCGTCATAGGATACTTGTCCATACACCTTTTGAATTTGTCTTCTGATATTTTTAGTACTTTTTTGTAATGTTTTTCTACATTTGCTGATTTATAGAGTAACCATATGTCACTGGGGAAGTCTTTATTTGTAAGAATTTCCATAAGTTTGTTATGTCCTTCCGTTTTGATAATTGCCATGTTACTTTTGTGCTGTCTGTATGAGAAACATCTTGCACAATTTTGTATATGTTCTTGGACAAATTGGTAACTATGTTGTATCCTTTGTTGTGCCAACTTTGTTAAATCTTCCATCTGTATTTAAAAACATTCAAATGGATCCTGAGCCATGAACAATTATATACAGCGAATTCAAAACCTTTAAACATAAAATATAAATTATCACAAGCTCGTATATGCTATGATGGATATTGTTTTAAAAATGTATTTACATTAGTAAAAGATATATCACAAGATATAATATTAGGAACACCATTTTTAACACAAATATATCCTTTTAAAGTAGATCATGAAGGATTAAGTACAAATATACATGGTAGGATAATAAAATTTCCCTTTATTAATCCAACAAAACAAAGAGAGATAAATATGTTACAAAATAATTCAATATTTAGGCAAATTAATCTAATAAGTCAGAAAAAGAAACAAATAGATTTCTTAAAAGAAGAAATACCTTATCAGCGTATAGAAGAACAATTAAATCAGGAAGATATAAAACAAAAAATTAAAGAAATACAAGAAATATTAATTAAACAGGTATGTAGTAATATTCCAAATGCTTTTTGGGAAAGAAAGCAACATATAGTAGACCTACCTTATGAAAAAGACTTTAATGAAAGAAACATACCTACCAAAGCTAGGCCGATACAAATGAATGAAGAATTCTTACAACACTGCCAAAAAGAAATAAAGGATTTATTAGATAAAAAATTAATAAGGAATTCAAAATCACCATGGAGTTGTTCTGCATTTTATGTTATAAAACAAGCCGAATTAGAAAGGGGGTACCCAGGTTAGTCATAAATTATAAACCTCTAAATAAAATTTTGCAATGGATTAGATACCCAATACCAAATAAAAGAGATTTGATTAATAGATTACATTCAGCAAAAGTATTTTCAAAATTTGATTTAAAATCAGGATTCTGGCAGATACAAATATCAGAAAAACATAGATACAAAACAGCATTTACAATACCTTTTGGGCATTATGAATGGAATGTAATGCCTTTTGGATTAAAAAATGCTCCACCAGAATTCCAAAAGATAATGAATGATATATTTAACCCATGTAGTGATTTTACAATAGTTTATATTGATGATATTTTAGTATATTCAAATAGCCTAGAACAACATTTTAAACATTTAAATATGTTATTACATATAATAAAGAAAAATGGACTTGTACTATCATAATCAAAAATGAAATTATTTCAAACAACAATAAGATTTCTAGGACATAACATATCAAGAGAATTAATTAAACCTATAGATAGAGATAAACCACAATTACAAAGATTCTTAGGATGTCTAAACTACATAGCAGATTTCTTTCCTAACCTTAGGAAATATTGCCAACCTTTATATCAAAGATTACAAAAAAATCCAAAACCATGGTCTAATAAACATACTAAGATAGTCAAAGACATAAAAGCCAAAGTCAAAACCTTACCATGTTTAGGAATACCCCATCCTCATGCATTCATGATAATTGAAACAGATGCATCTGACATAGGATATGGAGGTATTTTAAAACAAAAAATAAACTCAAAAGAACAATTAGTTAGGTATCATTCAGGCATATGGTTAGGTTCACAAAAGAATTATTCAACTATTAAAAAAGAAATTCTTTCAATAGTTTTATGCATTTCAAAATTCCAAGATGATTTATATAATAAAAGGTTTCTTTTACGAATAGATTGCACATCGGCTAAAGAAATGAAAGATGTTTAAAATATAGTTTCAAAACAATTTTTTGCAAGATGGCAAGCCATACTTTCAGTATTTGATTTTGAATACATTAAAGGAGATAATAATTCTTTACCAGATTTTCTTACAAGGGAATTTTTACAAGAATTTTAATTTTCAGATGTCTTCAAAACCACTCACAGCAAAGGACTATGAGAGAAAGAAAATTAACCAAAACCAAACAATTGTTCCACATACTCCTCCAAAACCCCAACAGGCATTAACCTTAAGACTTCAATCTACCCTTAACCTTTCAACCAATAAATTTGCTCCCTTACAAGAAATGTCATTCCCAAAACTACCTTACAAAACCATTCTCCAAACTCCTCCATCAAAAAATTTAGCAGTCCAAAAACCCATAACCCCAGCAAACATTGAAATTCTAGGAAGCTCACAAAAAGATGCCTACAATTATCATACTAAAGTATGGTATGAATAGATGGGTCTTACCCATTACAAGGAAGTTCCAAAAACATTCAATGATTACCTCAAAGGAAGATTCAGAAATGATATCTTTTGGGATACAGGATTAACCAAAAGAGACATAATCTTTTATGAATTGATATTGGTGGATACTGGATCAGTAGAGATTACTCACATATCAAGCAACAAAGGAGGAATTTCTTACTCCAAATTCATAATAAAAATGTGTTAACCAATCTATCTTGGGGGGAAGAGAGTTTTAAAAGGTTCTCCATAGATTATGATCCCCAGTTCTATAATTACCATGATTACAAGATGGCATGGCTTAGGTGTCTCTATGTTAGACTCTTCACCCATAGCTGGTTTATTTCCTTTAATTACAAATTATCCAAGGAATTCCCCATTTGGTTCTATGAATGGTGGAAGAAAGTTGGATCTGAACCTGCAATCTTACCAGAAAAGGTCAAAAAAGGATTAGAAATCTTTTGTAACCTATCTGCAGCCAAACCCTTCCAACATAACCTATTGTTCCATTCAGAGTTTAGAATCCCGGTGATTTTTGCTTGGGATTTTTCCTTCAAAAAATGTTACAAAGAACCTACTCCATATTTCTTAACCAGAACTTTTAGGATTAAATGGTAGGAAACCTATAGTCACGATTTGTGTAGCGAAGCTGTTGCTAGACACTATTTTTCTACAGGAGAAAAACCAAGATGGTCTAAAGATAAGGAACAAGAACCAAAACTAAATAAAGATAAACAAAAAATCCCTGAACCCTTCACAAGAGAATGTTCAACCAAGGAAATAATGATGTTTGAATTCTTCAAAGAGCATCAATCACAATTTGAAGACCAATTTGACGAATATATGGCAAAGAGATCACAAAAATCTGAAGAATCGGTTTCATCCGATCCTTTTGGTGGACCGCTGGCTCAAGATCCATTTATTTTTGATTGACAGATGAATGATCCAGCCAGACTAATGAAGAGAAAACAGACTAACTAACAAGATTGGCCAGACAAAGAACATTACATGAATATTATTTTATCCAGGAACATTTTCAAAATTGTCCAAGATGCTTTTCCTGGAGACAGCATAAGAGTAACAAAATAGATATATTAACAGAAAGACATGAAAAGCTTATGGAGGTCCTAACAGATGAAAATTTCCCTCATGATATGGATCTTGTTCACAAAGCAGCTTACATCGAGAAGTATTACAAAAAAGTTTTAAAAATATCAGAAAATAAATTTCAAAGATGTATGGAAAAATATCCATCCACATCGAGATGTGTCACCACAGACATAATGGGAGAGCAATAATGGCAAAATGACAAAACCAACAAAGTCAAAAATTGTGGGCAGTAATAGGAGAACCACTTACCAAGGACTGCAAGTTGTCAGAAAAATTACAAAGAAGTCAAAAAAGAGAAAGGAAAATAACAAAGGTCATCACGTGGCTTTGCCGGCTTAGTGGGTTTGGTGGACTACGTCGGCACAAGAAGACAAAAGGGGTCAGCCTCACAAAATAGCTTTACAAATGAAATGAAAATTAAATGTAAATTATGGTGTGTTTCATTTCATGTAATTTCGTTTTGTTTGCTTATAAATAGGTGTGATTTGTATGTAATAGGCAGAACTCAACTTTTGAGCTTCTACCTCTCTCTTTCTATCTCTAATAAAATCTTTAGCTTTCAAAGCTTCCTTCTGTGTTTTCTTTCTATCCTGCAAATTTATTTCAAAAGCTTATTTGAGAAATCTCCTTAGCAGACCTGTGCTAAAATCAGATAAAATTGTAAGTATACAAAATCTTTAATTCTGTTTTCATATTATCATCATGCATATTGTTTCATCATTTACGATCCTGTTTCATCTTTTTTTCCCTAGTTATTACATTTATATGACCATGACATAAATTGTTTCCATTATCATTATCGCTATGTCCACTTGTTGATTTTGTTTCATTTTCTACTATATCTGATTCTGATTCTGCTTCACTATCTGGTAATTTACTCATTAAATTATTTAATTCATGTCTTAATTCTCTAATTTTATTTCTTTTCTTATGACATCTATCTGTTGTATGACCTGGTTTATGACAATTCCAGCATACTATAGATTTATTAGAGTTTTGATTGTTTTGAGAATATCTATTGTGTTGAGTAGATTTTCTAGAATATCTTTTCTTATATCTAGGTTTCCTATATTCTTGGGTCCTGTTATCATTTTTATATCTTCTATATTTTTTCCTATTAGATGTTGAAGGTGCTTCTATTTTCGTCATCCCAAATGTTTCACAAAAACATCCTAATTCTTGTCTAGTATTTTTTTTATCATTTCTATATTTATTTTGTAATCTTAATTCTGAACATAGATTTAATCCTTCTTTTTTAACAAAAGCAAATAATTGACCAAAGGTTAATTCATCAAAAGGTATTTCTTCAAATCCTATTTCACTCTGAAGTTTTTGTATTATTCTTTCAGCAAATAATCTTGGTAATCCCATAATAAATCTTTCTTTCCAAAATGAAGAATTACAATCATTTCTTTTTAATACTTGTCTTAGAAATGTATCTTTATACCACCTATAATCAGTTAATGTAGGACATCTTAGGTTTGTTAATATTATTTTAGATGAATTATATTCTTCCTTAGGGTTTCCTATAAAATGCATAGATATTGTTATTATCAAATATTCACATGCATCACTTATTTCAATAAATTCATTTTCTGTTCCTTCTAACAAGGTTAAAACTTTATGATGAAGAATATCATTTTTTATACTTGCTGATAGAGCATTATCTCACCAATTTTTTAGTTGTCCTGTATACCCTTGGGTTATCATTAAACATGCTATTTCTTCTGATTGATTTTGTATCCTATAGGCTGATCTAGCCATAGCCATTTCTTGTAAAGTATTTATTATTTCATATTCAGATTTTCCATCTATATTCCATTCTGTTATAGACTGTCCATCATATCTGGATTTTGTAAATTGATTTCTTTCTTCATATTGTATATCTATTGGTGTAGGTCTTCTATAATAATTCCTAGTATTTTGATTATAATATCCTTGTTTATTTTTCCTAAATATTTTATTTATTTCTTTCTCACTATCTTGAAAGTTTTTGCTTATTTCACCTATTTCTTCCATACTGGTATTATCTGATTCAGTATTACTTTGTTCGGATTCTTCGGATGTTGCTTCTTCTTTTTCATCTTCCTCTTTATCCTCTTGTTTTATTGTTTCTAGACAATTTATACTAGTACTTGGTCTATTACTTGATGATCCTATCTCTGTTAATTTATTAGATATTTTTGATAAAATATTATCTGTTTTTGGGTTAAAACTTATCTTTTTATTTTCTAACATATTATCTGTTTTAAAGTATGGTTTTGCCGATTCTTTTGTTACTAATTTTCCTTTATCATCAATTACTACTTTCCTCTTTTCTTTTATTTTATTTGATATGTGGTCGACCTGATTTGCTATAGTATTAAGTATCTGATTAGTATAATTATTTTGTTGCATAATTCTATCAAAATTTGTATTACTTTCTTTAGGGTCCTTTACTTTATATAGGTCTGCTATTACTTCTCCTTTATAAGTTTGAAGTCTTAAAGTTTGTGTAGGTGGATGTATTGTTATTACTGTTTCATTATTATCCTTAATAATCCATTTCTTATGTAAAGTTGTACTAACTTCTATAGAAGGTACTATTAAGAATTCTATTCCTATATCTTTTAAAAAGAAATATAAAAAATTATAAAATAATTTATTACATTTTTCTTTTATCATTTCTTTTATCCATTCTTCCTTTAATCTTTTCCTAATTTGTTTATCTAATTGTTTATACCATATTCTTTTTTCTTTATGACATTCATCGTTTCATTCTTTCTTTAAATAATCATATAATGGTGTAAATTCTTTACTAATAACAAACAACATTTGTGTTGTTGTAGGTGAACTGGGTTCCGAATAAACTTGTTCTGGTAATGGTGCTTTAAACTTATATCTATTATTATTTTCCTGAATATTGGAACAAGATTTTCTTAATGAGGATGATGCTACCTCAGTTATAGATGGTTCATCATTATCTGTTTTAAATTTAACTATTACTCTGCCATCATCTTCTTCTATGATTTGTGATATTTCTGTCCTTTCTATATCCCTAGGTATCTGGGGTTCATTTATTATAAATTGATCAGGTATGGTTATCTCATTCCATTTTAGTCTTTTTGGTTTAAATATTTTAGGTTTTTCTGCATCTATTTCTAATAATATAGTTTCTTCCTTATCTGTAGGTAACATTATGAATTTTGGATTAATATGTGAAGACATAATTCTGTAATATACACGATATATTATAGTAAAATTTCTACAACTTTTGTGAAATTCATTACCTTGTAATTGTACATCTAATGTTAAAGATTCCAAGATCATAGGATCTAGAAGATCTACTGAAAAGTTTGGAGTACAATTAAAGTATATTGGTCCATTACAAATATTAGTTTATATCATTGCCATTAACGAAGGTTGATATCTTTTTAATCTTTTGTCTCTTAAAGCCAAATAAATTGGAGCATCTACTCCTATATGTACTAAAGGTTTTACTGCAATTTGTACGAGTCCTATATGTATATATCTATATTCTTTTTTAATATATTTATCTATAGCTTCTCGACTCAATAATTGTATACTTTGTGATTCTTGTTGGATTGATAAAGTTTCTTCTTATGTTTTAACTGATAAGGCAGTCTGAAAATTTGTTAATCCTATCTGTATATTTTCTCTATCTTTTCTTTAGGTATTGTCCAATTAGAATAATCTATTGGCATATGTATTCATTACTTTGGACCATGCTTCTATGGTTAGAACTTGAACCTAAGTATAATAAATTTCTCAATTTTGAAGCCATAATCTTTTTAAGTGATTATATGATTTCTGGATAGAGTTTTTTTCTAGGAGGGTCGAGTGGGAACACTATGCGTGGAACACCTATCTCAAAGGCTTGCCAACCGTCTTATTAGCTTACCAACACTAATGCCAAACCCCTATAGGAAAATTCTATTAGAAATCCTATAATACTTGTCAAGATTATGTTTTTAATTTTTTTGAAATTTACTATTTCCTAAACTCATGGCTCTGATACCATAAATACGCAGGATCAGGAACTTTTGACTTTGTCAATTTTGTCATCTTGCTATAATTGTTCTCCCATTACATCTGTTGTGACGCATCGAGATGTGGCTGGATACTTATCTATGCATCTCTGAAACTTTTTTTCTGAAATTTTCAAAACTTTCTTGTAATATTTCTCAATATAAGCAGCTTTGTGAACCAAATCCATATCTTGAGGAAAGTTTTTATTTGTTAAAACTTCCATGAGCTTCTCGTGTCTTTCTGTTACTATATCCATCTTGTTACTTTTGTGTTGTCTCTAGGAAAAACATCTTGAACAATTTTGAAAATGATCCTGGATAAAATAATACTCATGTAAAGTTCTTTGTCGAGCTAGTCTTGTTAAATCATCTGTTTACTCTTCCATTAGCCTTGCTTGATCATCCATCTGTCAAAAATCAAATAGATCCTGAGCCATTGGTCCACCAAATGGA
This sequence comes from Scutellaria barbata, assembly GCA_028654395.1. Taxonomy (NCBI): domain Eukaryota; kingdom Viridiplantae; phylum Streptophyta; class Magnoliopsida; order Lamiales; family Lamiaceae; genus Scutellaria; species Scutellaria barbata. The sequence goes on from CM053654.1 coordinate 6,697,789, forward strand.
TCAGATGAAACTGATTCCTCAGATTTTTGTGATCTTTTTGCCATATATTCATCAAATTGGTCCTCAAATTGTGATTGGTGTTGTTTAAAAAACTCAAACATCATCCTTTCTTTTGTTGAACAATCTCTTGTAAAGGGTTCAGGAATTTTCTGTTTGTCTTTGTTTTGTTTTGGTTGGCCTTGTTCTTATGGGTTAAACCATGTGGGTTTTTCCCCTGTGGTAAAATAATGTCTGACAGCATTTTCGCCACATAATTCATGACTATATGTATCCCACCATTTAATTCTGAAGGTTCTGGTTAAAGAATATGGAGTAGGTTCTTTGAAACATTTTTTAAAGAAAAAATCTCAAGCAAAGATTACTGGGATTCTGAATTCTAAATGAAATAATAGGTTATGTTGGAAGGGTTTGGCTGTTGACAGGTTACAGAAGATTTCTAATCCTTTTTTGACTTTTTCTGGTAAAATAACAGGTTCAAATCCAATTTTTTCCACCATTTATAGAACCAGATGGGGAATTTCTTTGATAATTTGTAATTGAAAGAAATGAACCAGCTATGGGTAAAAGGTCGAACATAAAGACACCTAAGTCATGCCATTTTGTAATCATGATAATTGAAAAACTGGGGATCATATTCAATGGAGAACTTCTTGAAACTCTCTTCCCCCAATTTAGGTTGGTTAAAACATTCTCGATAATAAATTTGGAGTAAGATATTCCTCCTTTGCTACTTGATATGTGAATAATTTCAACGGATCCTGTATCCACCAATATAAGTTCATAAAATATTATGTCTCTTTTGGGTAGTCCAGTATCCCAAAAAATATCATTTCTGAATCTTCCCCTAATGTAATCATTAAATGTCTTTGGTACTTCATGGTAGTGGGTAAGGCCTAGTTCTTTACACCAAAGTTTTGTATGATAATTGTATGCATCCTTTTGTGAACTTCCTGGTAGTTCAATATTGGCTGGAGTTATAGGTTTTTGTGCTGGTAGATTTTTTGATGGGGTGGTATTGAGAATAGTTTTGTAAGGTAATTCGGGAAATGACATTTCCTGTAAAGGAGCAAATTTGTTGGTTCCAGAAAGGTTAATGGTAGATTGAGGTTTCAAGGTTAATGCTTGTTGGGTTTTTGAAGGTGTATGTGGGACAATTGTCTTGTTATCCTTTTTGTTTTTCACATGATCCTTTGCCGTAAGTGGTTTTGAAGTCATCTGAAAATTAAAATCCTTGTAAAAATTCCCTTCTAAGAAAATCTGGTAAAGAATTATTATCTCCTTTAATAAATTCAATTTCAAAATCAAATACTGAGAGAATGGCTTGCCATCTTGCAAAAATTTGTTTTCAAACTATATTTTGAACATCTTTTGTCAAAACTTCTTTAGCTGATTTACAATCTATTTGTAAAAGGAATTTTTTATTATATAAATCATCTTAGAATTTTGAAATGCATAAAACTATTGAAAGAATTTCTTTTTTAATTGTAGAATAATTCTTTTGTGATCCTAACCATATGCCTGAATGAAACCTCACTAATTGTTCTTTTGATTTTAATCTTTGTTTTAAAATACCTCCATATCCTATATCTGTAATACCCCAAATTTCTAATTATATATATTTTGTTAATAATAGACTTTAATTAATTTATCGTGATTTAATAGTACTGATAGCAGAAGTTGAAGCCAGACAACTTCACTGGAGTAAGTGAACCATGGGATGCTCAAGCATGGTTTAAGACTTTGGAAAGTATACTAGAATTGTTGGACTGGCTAGAGAACGAGAAGGTGAAATGTGCATCCTTTTGTCTTGCTAGAGATGCTAGAATGTGGTGGGAAAGAGTGAAGGCAAAGAGGAACACTGATGAAATGACTTGGACAGATTTTGAGACAGAGTTCTTTGAGGAGTTCTTCCACATGAAGGTTACCAACAAGCACTACGATGAGTTCACTGAGTTTTGTCAGGGAGAATTATCAGTTGAAGAGGCTGTGAGGAAGTTTAATAGGCTGGCCCGTTTGTGCCTAGAGCTTGTCAGCACTGAAAGGGAGAGAGTTCGATTGATGTTGAAGATGTTGCGGCCAGAGATAGCTCTTAATATGACTAGTGGAGTTAATCGACCTCAAACAGTAGAGGACCTGATCAGCAGTGCTCTAACCATAGAACATTATCTTAATGGAATGAAAAAGTTGCAGCAGAAGCAGCCAGTAATTGAATCGAAGTCGTGGAAGTGTTGGGAGTCAGAGATCTCATGGGAACAACCAGAATTAGAGAGAAAATAATAACAAGAAGATGAAGCACTAGGATCAAAGGATTGGAGGAGTCGAGGTAGAAGAACCATCGTACAAGTAAGCAAAATCTCCTCCATGTTCTAAGTGTGGAAGGATGGATTTAGGAGTTTGTCGACAAGGAATGAGTGGCTGTTACACTTGTGGCATGGAGGGGCATATATCCAAATATTACCCTACTAAAGGTAATCGACTGCAACAACCTAGTCAGCATCAGAACAAACCGGCTCAACTACATCAGATGCAAGCTGCACTCGAAGGGCCCCACATCAGTCAGGGGAGACTTGAGGCCCCACCAACCCACATCAATCAGCGGAAATTTGAGACCCCACCGATGACAACCGACGCTCGTGTTTTCTCAATTACAAAGGAGCAAGCAGCTGAGACTTCTACAGCAGTCACAGGTCATATACTTATCCTTGACCATATTGCTACTGTACTATTTGATACCGGAGCTACGCATTCTTTTATATCTAGTCCATTTATAAAGAAGTTAGATATATCGGTGAATGAATTAGATAATAATTTCTTAACGACACTACATTCTAGAGAAGTGATGATGTCTATACATTGCTTACGTGCCATACCAATACACGTTGCTGAGAGCGAATTATTTAGCGATTTAATCGTACTTGATATACATGATTATGACCTTATTTTGGGGATGGATTTCTTGAGTAAGTATGGAGCATCAATTGATTGTCGTAAGTGGAAAGTCGTGTTTGAACCTGAAGGTGAACCTCGATTCGAAGTCATCGGCGAGTCGAAGAAAAGAACTAGGAAATTTTTATCCACTTTAAAAGCTCATAAGATGCTAGCCAATGAGTATACAAGCTTTCTAGCCTATCTAGTCGATAAGAAGAAAGAAATATTGAAGGAGTACCAGTTGTTTGCAACTACCTTGAAGTATTTCCTAAAGACTTACCAGGGTTGACGCCTAATAGAGAGATTGAGTTTGAGATTGAACTTATTCCGGGTACAAATCCGATCTCAAAGACACCATATCGCATGGCTCCAGCTGAGTTAAAGGAATTACAAGCACAACTGCAAGAGCTCTTGGAGAAGGGATTCATTCGACCTAGTCACTCACCGTGGTGGCACCGGTTCTTTTTGTCAAGAAGAAAGACGGATCTATGAGGATGTGTATTGACTATCGAGAGCTGAACAAGTTGACTATCAAGAATAGGTACCCATTGCCAAGAATTGACGATCTATTCGATCAGTTAAAAGGGGCAACCGTTTTCTCTAAAATTGACTTACGGTCAGGCTACCATCAGCTAAGAGTTAAGGAGGGAGATATACCAAAAACTGCTTTTCGGACGAGATATGGACATTATGAGTTTGTAGTCATGCCATTTGGACTGACGAATGCACCAGCAGCATTTATGGATCTAATGAATCGGGTATTCAAAGAATATCTTGATAAGTTCGTTATTGTGTTTATCGACGATATACCTATTTACTCGAAGACCAAGGAAGAGCATGCTGAGCACTTAGAGATTATTTTACAAACCCTTCAGAAACATCAATTATATGCTAAGTTCACGAAGTGTGAATTTTGGCTTGATCAAGTGGGTTTTCTAGGTCACATTATATCGAAAGATGGAATCATAGTAGATCTTGCGAAGATTGAAGCAGTTAGCAACTGGAAGCGACCATAAAATGTTGGTGAAATTTGAAGTTTTTTGGGATTAGCAGGATACTACAGGAGGTTCGTGGAAGATTTTTTAAAAATTGTCTCACCTTTGACAACATTTACTAGAAAAGACAAGAAGTATGAGTGGTCTGAAGATTGTGAGAAGAGTTTTGTCGAACTTAAAAGAAGACTGACAAGTGCACCAATTTTGTGTTAGGATGTATACTATAAGCCTAGCTTTTGTATGAACATCTATTTATGATATGAGAATCTTTTGTGGTCAAATGTTTACATTTTATATATTTGTTATATATGTTATTGTAATTGTCCAATTAATTTATATTGTAGATAACATGGTGTGTGGTGCCACACAGAAGATCATGTTATCAGTTCCTTATAGATTATAAATGGTAGCTCACAGCCGAGATAATTTTGGACAAATTATCGGAATGGTTGTAGTGTAATTTGGTGTTAATCTGTCTTGATTATAAAATTACACCAGTACATTTTGTATGTATTGAGTAGGACCAATTGAGGTTGTTTTATTTGTACTGACTACATAAATAAAACAAGACCTCTGTTATTATGGATGTGCGTCCTCTTAATCATTGTATGATAACGGGCATGTATACTCGATATATGTTTCTTTAATTTACCAATGGGTGAGATTTATTTATTAAATAAATAAGCTCGGTAAATTGGGATACGGTGTTGTTTATATGGTGTGCTGTTGATTATTTAATGAAACCGTGTCCTAATTATTTAGGATGATGATGTCCCCTTGAGGAACTCATAAGGATTATCATGTAAACCCTGCAGGTGGATTTATTCCGGCATGATAATAAGGTTGAGTGGTACTACTCTTGGATTAAATATTAATTAATTGAATTGTCAGTAATTCATTTAATTAATGGACATTCGATATCTTAAACATGGGGAGATAAACGCACATATAATAAATAGGAGCCATATCTAATATGGATAAGGGACGGTAGTTCAATAATATCTTTTTAGTGGATTAAGATATTATTTGATAGGCTTGAGAAGTATATTCAGATCGAATTAAGGACTCCTAAGCCTATCAGGAGACCGATTCCTAATCCTCCTCAAGGTCCCTGTTGTAGCCTATAAATAAGCCTCAAGTCAACCGTTTCTCAAGAGACAGACACAGAAAAATCTGATATACGATCTAGAGAAGAACGGTTGAAAGTCTCGATAACTCGTTGCCCACACAATGTTCGAGATAAGGCGAGGAATACAGCAGAAGATCGTGAGGTTCAGGCTTCATCGATTCCTCGATCTACAGTTCTGACCTTAGAACTAATTTTGGTGCAAAAGGTATGATTCGTTTTCCGCTGCGCGTTAATCATATTTGCATGGACCCCGATTCGGATAATCGTATAGGGTCGGCGATCCGGCGGTTCCTTCATTTTGACTATTCCGAAAGGAGACGAAGGTTTTGATATTTATAGTGATGCATCAAAGATGGGTCTTGGAGCTGTACTTATGCAAAAAGGAAAGGTGATCGCGTATGCTTCGAGACAACTCAAGAATTATGAAAAGAACTATCCTACTCATGACCTAGAGCTGGCAGCGGTTGTCTTTGCACTAAAGATTTGGAGGCATTATCTTTATGGAGTCCAATGTAAGATTTACATAGACCACAAGAGCTTGAAGTACTTCTTTATCCAAAAAGATTTGAATATGAGGCAACGTAGATGGCTCAAGCTAGTTAAGGACTATAATTGTGAGATCCTTTACCATCCGGGGAAAGCGAATAAAGTAGCTGATGCTTTGAGTAGGAAGTCTTGTGCCATATTGATGTCTTTATCGGAACTATCATGGCCAATACAAAAAGAAGTGTTAGAATTTGGGATCGAGATAATCTCTGGACAACTCTCTACCTTGACGTTGGTGCCAACATTATTTCATGACATATGAAAGAAACAAGAGGAAGACTCGAGTATCCAAAGAATCAAACATGAAGTACAAGAAGGGAAAAATGAGGATTTTATAATATCTGACAGTGGGGTACTATACTTTGGGGATCGTTCATGTGTCCCGAATGACGATGAATTAAAGAAGAAGATACTTGAAGAAGCTTATAGTGTACCATACTCGATGCATCCTGGTTCTACTAAGATGTACCACGACCTGAAAGATCGCTTTTGGTGGTTTGGAATGAAGAAAGATGTAACGAAATACGTTAGTACATGTCTTACTTATCAAAGAGTCAAAGCAGAACATCAAAGACCTGGAGGAGTTTTGCAACCTATTCAGATACCAGAGTGGAAATGGGAAGACATTGCCATGGATTTCATAATTGGATTATCGAGGACGACAAACGGTTGTGATGCGATTTGGGTGATTATCGATAGATTGACAAAGTCTGCCCATTTCTTGGCAATCAAGATGACATATTCAATGGAACAATTAGCCTAACTTTATATTAAAGAGATTGTCAGACTTCATGGAGTTCCCAAGACTATTATTTCTGATCGAGATAGTCGATTTAGTTCATATTTTTTGGGAGTGAGTTCAAACGACTCTTGGAACTAAGCTACGATTCAGTACAGCTTTTCATTCTCAGACAGATGGACAGACAGAGCAAACAAATCAAATCTTAAAAGATATGCTACGAGCATGTGCATTGGATTTTAAAGGAAGTTGGTGTAAGTACTTGTGTTTGGCAGAGTTTGCATACAATAATAGCTATCAATCTATAATTGGAATGGCACCTTACGAGGCTTTGTATGGGAGAAAATGTAGATCACCTATATGTTGGCATGAACTAGGAGAGAAGAAAGAATTGGAGTCGAGAATGGGACAAAGAGCGGATATAATTGATGAGACGACTAAGGTTATCAGAACCATTCGTCAAAGGATTGAAATAGCACAAAGTCGATAAAAGAGTTATGCAGATGTCCGTCGGAGACCACTCGAGTTTGAGGTTGGAGATGTAGTATTCATTAAAGTAGTTCCGATGAAAGGGGTAATGAGATTTGGTAAGAAAGGAAAGCTTAGTCCTCGATATATTGGACCTTATGTGATCACAAAGAGAATCGGTAAAGTAGCTTACAAGCTAGATCTACCTGAAGAGATGCCAGTTATTATTAATGTTTTCCACGTCTCGATGTTGAAGAAGTATGTTCCTAATCCGAGTCATATATCCAACCACAGACAGTACAAATTCGAGAAGACTTAAGTTATGAAAATAAACCTGTAGAGATAGTTACTCGTGAGATCAAAAAGTTAAGAAATAAGGAAATAACACTAGTAAAGTGATTTGGCAAGGATTGTAATACCCCAAATTTCTAATTATATCTATTTTGTTAATAATAGACTTTAATTAATTTATCGTGATTTAATAGTACTGTAGAGAGAAATTAATTATGTGTTATTTGAAATACTATGTCTATTGTGATTAGGACTCTAATATGTAATGGGTTAGGAACAAATCTTTAGAAAATTTTAATTTATAACATGGAGATATGGACAATAGATATATTTATTAAGTAGTTGAGATATATTAGGAGTTCATTTTATCTCCTAAGGGGAGAAGTTACGTAAACCGTAGAGATATAAATATACCACACTGCAAGTTTTAACCTAACAAATCTTAGAAAAGAGAAAAGAAATACAAGAATAGAGAAGAATTGAAGTAGAAGCGGCGCAGCTAAATTCGTAAGTTCTTTTCATAAATTCTTCTTTTGATTACCTTATAATCATGACATTTGACATTGAGAAATAATCTGTTGCATGTATTGGTGGATGACATTGAAAGAAAATAAAGATATACTGTTGGGATTTCAATGTTTAGATTTTGATGAGACAAACCAAATATGTAATAGGAAGTTTTGAGTACCCCATTTTCACAATGTTTAAGTGAATAAATAGACTAGAATTGAGTCTTGTGTCAAGTATTGAAAATGGAGGTTAAAAGAGGATAAAGCTGCATCTAAGCTTTAAGGGAAGATATCGCTGTAAGAAGGCAGGATACAGTATCACTGTAGGAAGGCAGGATACAGCATAGCTGGAAGAAGGAAGGAACATCAAAGTATAAATAAGGCCGAACTTCGATACAGCAAAGCAAGAAAGAACGGCGTGCAGCAACGCTGTAAGAAAAGGATACAGGAGTACTGCTAGAAAGAAGTTACAGCAGCACTTCCAGAAGATACTGCAATCAGGTCTAAAATACAGCAGCACTGAAAGAAAGCATCAGCTGCACAAGGACCTAATATACAGCGCAGACTTACAAGTCAGTTAAGTAATACAGCGCCAACTACAAGATGAAGTATCCTGCAAATCCTAGGAAGGATAAATGCAGTACGAGGAACGGAGATTCAAGCAAGAATAAGAGAGTCGTTCGAGAAAAAGTCAAAGTAGCAGACACGGAGCCAATAAGAAGATGCCACATGGACTGACGCGCTGCAGAAAGCTGCGAGCCGCAACTGCCGCATTAAATGCTCCGAAAGGAAAAGTCAAGTCGCATTAAATGCGAACCATACTTTGGCCAGGCTACTTCAAATTCAAAAGAGGGATGTCTCCTTCAACGGACATCTTCTTCTACAAATATAAATAGAGGTCGAAGAGAACTGAAGCTGGTTACTGTCACTGTTACTAAGAACTAAAATCCATATGCGAAAGTTTCAAGCTTTCAAATTTCAAACCTTCAAGCCAACAGTTTCAGTCACTCAACCTATCGAAGTGAAGCAAGTTCAAGCTGAAAGTTTCCCTACGGATTCAGAAGCTCACTTCGAAGCACAAGTTGAAGAAAACCTTTTTATCCTTTTAACCTTGTTGTTGTGTGCTTAGGTTGTTTTAGTGGTGTCAAGCAGTTGATAGGAGAAATCCTTGCTGTTTGTTTAGTTGTCTAAGTGTTAGGCAGCTTCCCTGTGTGGGAGTGTGGAACCCTGTGTGGGTTAGCCTTTGAAGTTTGCAGTTGCTGTGTGTACGCTGGACTTCAGTAGGTGGTTTGCTTTGTAAAGTTGATAGATTGTTAGGAGAGTCCTGTAAATCAATCTTGCTTAACAAAGTTTCTGCTCGAGGAGCAGTAGAGTGGACGTAGAAGGATTACACCACCTTCGAACCACTATAAGCCATAAGTGTTTTTAATTGGTTTATTTATATGTGCGTTTATCTTCTGCATTATTATATATCTCTCATCTTAAAACGTTTTGAAAGAAGCATTCTTGAGAAAAACAGCCTTGTGTTTCTAAGTTAATTTCCGCTGCGTATAAAACTTCAGGTTACAGCGTGCAGCACTACATCTTGGCGCTGCAAGCAGTAACCTTCTATCGCTGCAAGCTCAAGTAACTTACAGTGCAGAACGGTTGTTTTAAAAGTTTTTGAAAATCGACCATGGTTCATTCATCCCCCCCTCTAAACCTCGGACACCACTTGGGACCAACAAGTGGTATCAGAGCGAGTTGGGTTAAAAGCCAACTTATCTGGTCACCTACCCAGATCCACCTTTGTCTCGCTGTTTTCTTTGCATTAAAATCATTTTTAAAACATATCATGGATTCTTCCAATCACAAGCTACCTATGTTTTCCATAGAGGAATATGACGACTGGAAGATAAGAATGCAGGCACACCTTTCTGCCATGAATGATGAGATGTGGACGGTCATAACTGAAGGACCAATAATCCCCATGAAGGTGAATCCAATGTATGGAAGAGACCATGCAGAAGGAGAGCAGCCACCACCAAACTTCCTGACCAAACCACGTCAAGAGTGGGGTAACGAAGACAGGAAGAGAGCCAACCTGGATAATGTGGCAAATAACGCTCTATTTATTACTTTGGATAAAGGCACTTTTAGCAAAGTTAAAACTTGCTCAACATCCAAAGAAATATGGGAAAAGCTAGAGCAAATTTGTGAAGGAACTGAGCTCACAAAAGACAACAAAATCTCCAACGCTACCCAACTATTCGAGCTCTTCGAAATGAAGAATGAAGAGACTCTTGAGCAACTAGATTTGAGATTCACATCCATAGTGAATGAACTAGAAGCTCTGGGCAAACACTACACACAGAAAGAAAAGAACATGAAGGTGTTGAGAGCCCTACCAGCGGAGTGGGATAGCAAGACCACTGCCATGAGAGTGTCTATGGACCTGAAGTCCATGAGCACATTTGACCTATTCTCCGACTTGAAAGCATTCGAGTATGACATCAATAGAAGGAGAAAGGAATCAGAGGAGTCAATCTCCAAAGTTACAGCGCTAACTGCCAGAGGAACCAAGGATACATCAATCGCCAGTTGCAGTAAACAGAGTGAGGATACAGCAGAAGTTGCTGAAGAGGAAATGGCGCTCCTCCTAAACAAATTCAGGAGATTGATTAAGAGCAACAACAATAGCAGCAACACCAACCTCAACAAAAAGAATGACTTCAGAAGAAGTCATCCAACCCCTCAGGTATCTTCTTCTCCACAGTCAAATACAGGGAATATTGACTTGTGCTATAATTGCAGGAAGCCTGGACACTACGCAAGGAATTGTCTTTATCCAACCGTGCACAAGTATCCTGAAGGAGAAAGGGAACAGAAGAGAGATAAAAGAAGAGAGGAAAGGCACAAGCTTCGAGCTCTTATAGGAGAGATGGAGAAAGCCAAGGATGCAGTAGTTCTGAAAGAAGTACTGAAAGCTGCAGAATCCTCTGACAGCGATGCTGAAACCTCATCCTCTGACGAAGAAACACTCATATGCCTGATGGCTAGAGATGGCGAGGACAGCGAAGAAGATGAAGTAATCTACCAACCGTTGTCCGTACAAGTCGATGAGGAGCTGAACATGATCCACTCCTTGAAAAGGATCATGAGTGATTTTGAACAGATCAACTCAATTCATGAGGAACTTAAGGTTGAAAATGAGAACCTTAGAATCGATAATGAGATCCTCAGGAGCAAAAACATCGACTTTGCCAAAATGCTCGCTGCACGAGAGTCTGATAACTCAAAGTGTAGTAAGCTGCAACAAGAGGTCTCTAGATTGAATTTGCTGATCACCGAGCTAAAATCTGAGAAGGAAACCTTGCAGTCCAAGATGAGTACGTTCACCAAATCTTTAAAGGACGCAAGAGATTGCATAAACCGTGTCAGAGATACTTTTGAGATATCAGACATAGGTTACAGCAATCAAGGCTCTCAGAATACAGCAAGTACAACCAAAGCTGTAAATTTTGTTCAAGCTAAAACTCCAATGGAGAAAGAGTTACTCTATGACTCTGAAAATATCATGAACAAAACAGCAATGACGGATAAGGGGAAGAGACCCCAATGCTCAACTGCAGGGAGTAAGCCTGCATCTAAGAATTGGCTGCAGCAGAAGCCATATGTTGCATGCAGCAAAAGGATGCAGCAACCAACAAAGTTGCAGCACAGAAGAAACTCTCCCACCTATACTAAGACCTACATGTCTAAACCTCAAGGAAGATATACTCCAGGGAAGTATGGTGGAAGACCACACTACAAGGGTGTTGGTAACACACATGTTGGTTATGCACACACTTTTAACAAGCAGTCTGTCAAGACAACTGCATATAGCCTGAGAACCAACAAATCTTACAGTAAAGTAGTTACTGTTAAGAAAGTTTGGGTTCCCAAAGTAACTAACCTCAAAGGACCCGTACAGATATGGGTACCTAAATCTGTTTGAAATTGTTACAGGTTACAGTGCCAAGATGCAGGAGTGATGTATGGTATATCGACAGCGGCTGCTCAAGGCACATGACAGGCAGTGAAGAAACGTTGAAAGACTTCCAAGAATGCAAAGGACCTAAGGTCATATTTGGAGATGATTCCAAAGAAAGCACAAAAGGAAGCGGATGCCTAGTCAAGAGGAACATAAAGATCATGGATGTATCCTATGTATAGGGGCTTAGATACAATCTTCTAAGTATCAGTCAATTTTGTGATAAATGATACACAGTGGAATTCAACCTCAACAAGTGCTTAATCAAAGACAGCACCACAAATGAAGTAAAGCTTACAGGAACAAGAAGAGGAAATATCTACCTAGCAGATTGGAATTCCTCCACTCAATCAACATGCTTCATTGTGAAAAGTCCACCGGAGCTAAGCTGGCTATGGCATAAACGATTAAGTCACCTGAACTTCAAGACTATCAACAAGCTAGCAAGAAAAGGCCTCGTGAGAGGATTACCAGATGTAGCTTACAAAAAGGAGAATGTCTGTGGAGCGTGTCAAAAAGGAAAGCAAGTTAAGAGCTCTTTCAAGGATAAGATTCAGAAATCATCTCACAGGATTCTAGATCTTCTGCACATGGACCTTTTTGGACCAGTAAAACCAGTAAGCTTGAGCGGGAAGAAGTACTCCCTAGTAGTAGTGGATGACTACTCTAGATACACTTGGACGATCTTTCTTGCAAAGAAGTCAGAGACTCAAGAAAAGTTACCTGACCTCATGAAGAAAATTCAGAATGAAAAGAGCTTGAGTATAGTGAAGATAAGATCAGACAGAGGAACCGAGTTCACAAATAAGTTTATAGAGAAATTCTGTTTTGACAATGGTATTCGTCGTGAATACTCTACTGCAAGAACACCACAACAAAACGGGGTTGCTGAAAGAAGGAATAGAACCCTCAAAGAAGCAGCAAGGACAATGATAACAGAAGCAGAAATTCCCAAGAGGTTTTGGGCTGAAGCAACCAACACTGCATGCTACACGCAGAACAGATGTCTAATCATCAAGGATCTTGACAAGACGCCTTATGAAATATGGAATGGCCATACACCGAATATCTCTTATGTGCACATCTTTGGATGCAGGTGTTATATTCTCAACAATGGAAATGAACATCTGAAAACTTTCGATGCTAAATCAGACAAAGGAGTATTTCTAGGATACTCTGCTGTAAGTAGAGCTTTCAGAGTGTTTAATAAGAGAACCCTGGTGGTAGAAGAATCTGTACATGTAGTGTTTGATGAACCACATTGTGACACAAAGAAGCTGGAAAAACCACCTGAAGAGACCGCTCTTAGAAAAGAGAATGCTGTACCATACATAGAAGGAGTTCTTCCTACAGAAGAAGATAAAGAAGAAGAAGCTGTAACCTTGGATGCAGCAGACATTCTTACAGCAGCAGAACCTCCTGCATTACAGCAGCGTGATGAGCAAGATACACCAACTCATGTCGTTGAGCCTGATAGGACATGAGATCTCATTATAGGAGATTCATCCATTGGTGTAAGGACAATGAGGTCCATACCACATGAAGCAATGTTTGCGTGCTTCATATCACAATCAGAGCCTAAAAATGTTGAAGAGGCACTACAAGATAGCAACTGGGTGCAGGCCATGCAAGAAGAATTGAACGGATTTGAAAGAAATCAAGTATGGCAAACAGTCGCAAGACCAACCCATCAAGGTGTAATTGGAACAAAGTGGGTGTTCAAGAACAAGCTAGATGAATCAGGAGTTGTTGTAAGAAACAAAGCAAGATTAGTTGCTAAAGGATACTGTCAGGAAGAAGGAATTGATTTTGATGAGACTTTTGCACCAGTGGCAAGGCTAGAAGCAATAAGAATTTTCCTAGCCTATGCAGCACATATGAATTTCAACTTCTATCAAATGGATGTTAAAAGCGCATTCCTGAATGGTCTCCTTACAGAAGAAGTATATGTTGAACAACCTCCTGGTTTCGAGGATCAAGCAGAAGAGAAGGTGTTTCGATTACAAAAAGCCCTATACGGACTGAAGCAAGCACCAAGAGCTTGGTATGACACCTTATCTCTCTATCTTCTGGAAAATGGCTTTCAGAAAGGAACAATCGACAAAACGCTGTTTAGGATACAGGACGGAGAAAGTGTACTTCTTGTACAAATTTATGTGGATGATATTATCTTCGGATCCACAAACAAAGAGCTATGTGAGAAATTCTCCAACCTGATGTAGTCAAAATTCGAGATGAGTATGATGGGAGAATTAAGCTTCTTTCTAGGACTGCAAGTAAAACAGCTACCTACAGGAACCTTCATCAACCAAGTCAAGTATACGAAGGAGCTTATCAAGAAATTTGGTATGGAGAATGGAGCAGCAACGTCCGTTCCCATGTCCACATCCATAAGTCTTGACAAAGATGAAGATGGTAAAGATGTAGACATTACCAAGTACAGACGCCTCATTGGATCGTTGCTGTATCTCACAGCAAGCAGGCCAGACATTATGTTTGCAGTAGGAGTCTGTGCTAGATTCCAAGCAGCACCGAAGGAATCACACCTTTTAGCAGTAAAAAGGGTAATTAAGTATCTGAAAGGAACTCAGGAAGTCGGCCTATGGTATCCTAAGGAAGGAGGATTCAAGCTTAAAGGCTATTCCGAATCAGATTATGCAGGCTGCAAGATTGATAGAAAGAGTACAAGTGGGACGTGTCAATTTCTGGGAAATAGACTTGTCTCGTGGTTCTGCAGGAAGTAGACCTCAATTGCAACCTCTACAGCAGAAGCAGAGTATGTTGCAGCAGGAAGTTGCTGTGCGCAGATTCTCTGGATACAGCAGCAACTTAGAGATTATGGGATAGAAGAAAAAGAGACTCCAATTCTCTGTGACAATACGAGCGTTATTGCAATTACCCATAATCCTGTCTTTCACTTAAGAACAAAGCACATTGACATTCGTCATCACTTTATAAGAGATCATGTTGAGAAGAAAGACATTGTGCTAGAGAAAGTTCACACGGATCTATAGCTTGCAGATATCCTTACAAAACCTTTGAGTGAATCAAGGTTTTCCATGCTTCGAAACGAGCTGGGAATCCTTAAGTTGTGAAAAAAAAGAAGATGCAAGATTGCAGGGGGAACCTCTGCATGCTTGCAGGAAGCAGTAAAGATGGTACTGTAAGCTATGCGTTAATACATCACTGGGTTCAGACAGTGCTGCAACTTTATTCATACAGTACAGCAGTTATCAAGAATTCAAGCAGCACCAAGTTACAGCATTTATTTCAATAGAGTATTGATTGCTCTGCAACCTCGTACTTGGATTGCTGCAACCTTAAAAAGGCATTTATTTAGGCGGCAAATGACATGTCTTTCAACATTAAATGAATGACTGCGGATGTCAGGAAGTGGAAAGGGCGCTGACAGAGCCCACGCGCCAAGTAATTATTAGTGTCGATTTGACATCTCCGCTTTTTCCTGATCCACTAGATCATTTCCCTGATTTATCTCAACCGTCGATCTACGCACATCTCTTGAGAACCGTCATGAAGACTAAAACGTGCCATTTGAATTCGTTTTTCACCATCTTCAGAGAGAGAAACACATTGATCGCAGAAAATTCTCTAAGTACAAACCCTTGTTCCTTCTCTTTCTCTCTCACAAAAATATCATCAATGGCTGCCAGAAGAACCATCGTTCTTGATGGAAGGATGATCAACCAGGAACACATCCTTGAGTCAGGGCTGTATGACAATGTTCTGATCAAGAGGATTTTTGATGCTCTTCAACAGACCCAAGTCCTAGGGCTGTTGACTACTGTGTACGCTGGCTTCTCTACGGAGTCAGTACAGAGATTCTACGCCCACGCTAGGCAGGCGGAGGAAAGAAACTGCATCCTGTTCCGGATGGATGCAGATGAAGAAGAACGGTCGCTGACCGTTCGGGACATCGCCACCACCTTCAACATCTCGGCTGCAGGTTTGACCCCCAGCCAGTTGGCGACGTATGGGGAGGCATCGGCTCAAGAGATGTGGGATCTCTTTCGAGCAAGGGATGCAGGGGCTGAAATCAAAAGAAGCGCCCCCAAGAAGCTCTTCAAACCAGAGTTTGAACTTCTCCACGACATCTGTGCATACTCCATCGAAGAGAGGACAGAGAGTTATGACAAATGCACAGATCTCCGGTTCAGGATCATGTCTGCAATCATGGCCGGAGAGAAGGTGAACTGGGCGAGGTTCATCATGAAGAGGCTGTGGGAGGAAGCAGAGAAGATAACGGAGCGTCGGAGCTACGGTATCACCATCTGCTCTCTGCTCTGCAAGCTTGGCCTTCAACTTGCAGCAACTGCCCCTATTCACCTTGGAAAGTATCTCGGGGAGAAGAAGAAGGGCAAGACCCAGCCGAAGGCTGTAGGAGCAGGAGTTGCGAGGAAGAAAACCAAAGACAAAAAGAATGCAACTCTTGCTCTGCAAGATGAAGCTGCAGGCAGCGGGGAAGAAGCCGAAGAAGAGGATCCTTCGAGTCCTCTTCCTATTATCAAAAGCAGTTCAGGGAAGGCTGTACCTGAACTTGAATCCTCTTCCCCAAATGATGACGCACCCTTGGTGAGAAGGGCTCCACGCAGCAAGAGGGCTGCTGCTGCTGCTGTTGGGGATGAGTCACATCAGCTTTAAGAGCTATATCAGCACCGGGTCGAGCCAATTGAAGAAGAAGCTCGTCTACAAACAGAAGCTTCAGTGCTCGATCCTACCTTTCCGGCTGCTAGAAATATGGCTGTGGAGTACTCTCTTTGGAGAGAGATGTGGCTGTCAAAGGGGAAAATCCTGTTGAAGTGGAAGGATTTCCTGATAGTAGAGCAAGCTGTCCTGGAGTGGGCCAAATCTGAAGACATTCTGGCACTCCTGCAACCTGACTTTCCAGCAAGAGTTCAAGAGCTCGATGGCTGCAGTGCTGCACAGGGAGCACAGGACAAGGGAAAGGGCAAAGCTCTTGCAGAATCCGACTCTGCAGAGTTGCCGATGAGAGCAGCAGTGGAAGATGCGCAGGTCTTCCTCACCCCGGCTGCTGCTGTAAGAAGAGGCGATGATGTCGCATTTGCTCAAGACCAAATCGACACCTTGGGAGTGGAGCAAGCTGAAGAAGCAATGCTGTATCTAGCGCTGCAACAAAGCCTGAAGGAAACCAGGATGCAACACACTCCAAGGAGGATGCGGGGATAAGGCAGTTCAAGTTCACATCAGATGACCTCCCCTGCATACGAGCAAGTGGTTGAGGGCCTGTCCAACATTGTCACGCTGGATCGCTTGGAGGAGGAGGAAGCCCAACTACTGGATTATGGCGATTCCCCGGTTCGCGAAGATGAAGATGCTGCTGTTGCAGATTCTGAGGGGGAACCATCTGCCATAATCAGGGATGTCATCACAGACATCTCTAAAATTGCCGATGAAGCATCTACGGAGGAAGTTACAGAGACGGTACTCCCTGCACTGGACGCGACAGCAGAGCAGCCGGCAATCACCCTTCAACAAGAAGAAGGAGCTGCAGAGACAAGCAGAGTGGAAGCTGAGATTCTTGCAGCAGTGGAGGATACAGTGCTGAAAGCTGTGAACACTGCAGGAAACCAATCAGAGCTGCAAGAACCCATTCTTGCAGCAGAGGCTATCGAAGTCATTACAGGACCGGCCGAGGAGACGGGGTCCGTTGAGAAGACTTCTGTGGAGGATGTTGTTCTGACAACACTCCCTGAGGGTAAGAAGACCTCAGGTGGGGAGGCTGTTCAGACAGTATCCACTGAGGATGCTGGAGCTGAAGCAGAGGTAACCCCAATGCAGCTAGAGATACCTCGAGAGGAGGTTGATGCTGCAGCTGCTGCTCGTTCTCAAGAACCCTCCAAGGTTACAACAGCAGAGGTTACTGTGGATGCTAACATGTCTCATACAGACTTTGCAAGGATGATAAAAGCACGCAACATAGCTGTTCATGGGCCAAAAGCTGGCGGAGCAGATCCTGTTCAAGTTTCATCCGGCGAAGATGAGGCAGATGAGGAAGAAGAAGAAGAAGAAGAAGGAAAAGAGCACCCATCCTCAAGCTCGACAAGCTCTCAAACCAGCAACCATGAGGATAAGGTTGCTTCTGAAGTTTCGAGGCAGGATGCAGCACCAGTATGTCAAGATGTTATTCCTTTTGCTGCATCCGCTGCCGCCTCAACGAGAAGGAATTCTGGGCTGACTCCTAATGAATCTATCAACAGAGTCGAGACCGTTGTTAGACACCTGCTGCATGCTCTCCAGGAGCATGAGTCTATCATGCGCAACAGTCTCAGGGTCACCGCCCAATTCCATGCTGAAACCATGACAGGTTTCAAGAAGGACCTCGAAGTGCTGCGTGATATGATCAAGTCAAATATCGCTGAACATTCAAATAGGCTGTACTATGATCGGGTCAGGTTGGAGAAGGAGTTGAAGGTCGAAGCTGCTCTGACGCGCCAGGAGGTCAGGCAATGCAAGCAGCATGCTGAAAATGCCTCAACCAGACTCAACTCTCACTCCAAAGTCCTAAAAACACTTCTGGATCGTGTCTTCGATCAATCTCAGAGAACCAGAAGTGTGGACGACCGGTTGGGGAATCTGGAGCTGATAGTAGGAGAATTGAGGGACATCATGCTCCGAGCTTTCCCTCAGCATGTTGATGCTCCGGAGCCCGCCCTTGAACCGACCCGACGCCCGCGATCAAGGGCGGTCCCAGCTGCCCCTGCTCAGCCCCCGGCTTTTGATGATGCCAAAAAGGGGGAAGGATTTGATGATAGATACAAGAGCAAAGGGGCTGCTGAATTTGAAGAAGAAGATGATGATGACCAGCAACCTCTCAGCAGGAGGAGAAGAAGGTCTGGGTCATCTGCTGCTGCTGATATCCCTTCTCCGAAGAGATGGAGAAGAGATTATGATGGATCTGGTGGAGCCGGTGCAGCTGCTGGAAGAAGAACGGCTGCAGGTTCTGTACACAGCAGAGCTGCAAGCAAGGATGCAGCACCTCCCAGCTATTATCATAAGAGAAGGGATGATAGTCAGCAGCAAGGCTCAAGGAAGAGGATGAGCGGGGACGAGTTTGAGAATCAAAGGCACCAGAACGAAGAAGCTACAGATCCTAACGCCTAGATTCAAAGACTCGGAGTAATTGGTGATAGAAAAATCTTTCCAAATAACTTCTACCAATTTCCTCCTCAAGAAATTCCTCGCCTTAATACTGAAAATATCTCTGCTAAAGTGTCCGTGTTGATGGATCAAAGGCCCGAAGGAGAGAACATGGCTTGGAGATTTGACATCTTCAAAGAAGTCAAACTGCCTTTTGATCGGAGTACCTCAGACACTTCAGAGAACTATGCAGGAAAGGCAAATTCAGCAAGTATCATACTTGCAAAACTGCATTGAGAAGGTATGAACAGCTCGTTCGGGAAGGAAGCATTGATATTCAACAGTTATACATCGACCGAGTAAAGGAAGGGCTGATTGTACCATACTGCGAGGACTACTGGCTGAGATGGATTCAAGTTCCCATGATCAGACACAAGCTGGAAGAGTCCTACCAAGAGTCCATCAGGGACTGGTGGAAAGGATCAAGAGGAAGGGAAGGCCTTGAAAGGTTTGCAGGAAGAAGATCAGACGAACCAGCAAGCAAAAGGTCTCTGTTTTACTAAGCTGTATTCATATACCCTCTTGTGATCCTTATTGTATGTTTGCTAAATTGTAAAAATTTCTCTCTGTTAATGAAGACATTTTTCCTTCTGTTTTATCCAAGTTCAACTCTTATGAACTCATGCATGCTGTTTATGTTTTCCTGTTGCTTATGATAAAAATAGCATGATGCATCTCTGATGAATCCAGGATTAGATTTAATTGTTCAAATCTGTGCATGCATGTAATCTGGATAAACCATATGAATTAATGTAAAATGAAACTTCTTCATGAACGAAATATTGTAAAGGTTTTGTCATCATCAAAAAGGGGGAAATTGTTGGGATTTCAATGTTTAGATTTTGATGAGACAAACCAAATATGTAATAGGAAGTTTTGAGTACCCCATTTTCACAATGTTTAAGTGAATAAATAGACTAGAATTGAGTCTTATGTCAAGTATTGAAAATGGAGGTTAAAAGAGGATAAAGCTGCATCTAAACTTTAAGGGAAGATATCGCTGCAAGAAGGCAGGATACAGTATCACTGTAGGAAGGCAGCATACAGTATCACTGTAGGAATGCAGGTTACAGCATAGCTGGAAGAAGGAAGGAACAACAAAGTATAAATAAGGCTGAACTTCGATAAAGCAAAGTAAGAAAGAACGGCGTGCAGCAACGCTGCAAGAAAAGGATACAGGAGTACTGCTAGAAAGAAGTTACAGCAGCATTGCCAGAAGATACTGCAACCAGGTCTAAAATACAGCAGCACTGAAAGAAAGCATCAGCTGCACAAGGACCTAGTATACAGCGCAGACTTACAAGTCAGTTAAGTAATACAGCGCCAACTACAAGACGAAGTATCCTGCAAATCTTAGGAAGGATAAATGCAGTACGAGAAACGGAGATTCAAGCAAGAATAAGAGAGCTGTTCGAGAAAAAGTCAAAGTAGCAGACACGGAGCCAATAAGAAGATGCCACATGGACTGACGCGCTGCAGAAAGCTGCGAGCCGCAACTGCCGCATTAAATGCTCCGAAAGGAAAAGTCAAGTCGCATTAAATGCGAACCATACTTTGGCCAAGCTACTTCAAATTCAAAAGAGGAATGTCTCCTTCAACGGACATCTTCTTCTACAAGTATAAATAGAGGTCGAGGAGAACTGAAGCTGGTTACTGTCACTGTTACTAAGAACTAAAATCCATATGCGAAAGTTTCAAGCTTACAAATTTCAAGCATTCAAGCCAACAGTTTCAGTCACTCAACCTATCGAAGTGAAGCAAGTTCAAGCTGAAAGTTTCCCTACGGATTCAGAAGCTCACTTCGAAGCACAAGTTGAAGAAAACTTTTTTATCCTTTTAACCTTGTTGCTGTGTGCTTAGGTTGTTTTAGTGGTGTCAAGCAGTTGATAGGAGAAATCCTTACTGTTTGTTTAGTTGTCTAAGTGTTAGGCAGCTTCCCTGTGTGGGAGTGTAGATCCCTGTGTGGGTTAGCCTTTGAAGTTTGCAGTTGATGTGTGTACGCTGGACTTCAGTAGGTGGTTTGCTTTGTAAAGTTGATAGATTGTTAGGAGAGTCCTGTAAATCAATCTTGCTTAACAAAGTTCCTGCTCGAAGAGCAGTAGAGTGGACGTAGAAGGATTACACCACCTTCGAACCACTATAAGCCATAAGTGTTTTTAATTGCTTTATTTATCTGTGCGTTTATCTTCTGCATTATTATCTGTCTCTCATCTTAAAACGTTTTGAAAGAAGCATTCTTGAGAAAAACAGCCTTGTGTTTTTAAGTTAATTTCCGCTGCATATAAAACTCCAGGTTACAGTGTGCAACATTGCATTTTGGCGCTGCAAGCAGTAACCTTCTATCGCTGCAAGCTCAAGTAACTTGCAGTGCAGAACGGTTGTTTTAAAAGTTTTTGAAAATTGACCAAGGTTCATTCACCCCCTCTGAACCTCGGACACCACTTGGGACCAACATATACAATTTTTCGTAGATTTCTAAATTGAATAATTAGTTTATCATGTAAATTCGAGATTTGGATTATTGTCTTGGCTAGATATAAAAGTAGTGTTACAGAAGAGTATCGTGTTAGCCGAATAATTAAATTAGGAATGATTTATATTCCATGTTGTATAAATATGAACTATATCGCTAAATTATGAAAATAATTACAGGACACCACATTAATGATAGATTTTGAGTACTAATATATATATACTGTTTAATGGTGTTGTTTTTATTCTTTTGTATAATATGTTACGATGATAAAGATAGCATATTGAACTTTCAAGAGGTACTTATAAGCAATCTTATAATTAGGGCTAATAAAGGAATTTGAGATAGTGTATGATTCTGATTCCTGTAGCATGAGAATGGATTAATTGAGGTGTATGAATTCGGTCATCATGTTTTTCATGGAATTTTGGATATTTAAAATAATAACATATTTGACAACATAATTAATATAGTTAGTTGACTATAGTATAAATTCTAATGGGCTAATTTGCAAACATGCTTTTACAGTAGCTGATATAATAGTAATTAAGAAAATTATCTGTAAGGTTTAAGATTCTGACTTTTCTACCATTTATTAAGTTAATGAGATTATTGATTTTGGCACCGTTTGGAAGGGCAGAAGTTTAATGATTCTTATATCATAATTATAATATATGTAACATTTTTATTAGCTAATTCATTTAATTGGTTTTTAAGAATTTTGTGTTGTTAAATGGTTCATTAAAGGATGGCACATTAGAATTAAAGGAATTATTCTATAAGATAAATTCTGATATCATCGATTTAATTATATTTTAGATTTGGTTGAGAAGGCTTAGAACACGTTTAAGAGTCTTGAGATATTTTTAAGTTTTGGAAGCTTCAGGTAAGTACATCTCTCACCTGCGGTATGAGTAGTTTTGTTTTGTTTGTTGGATATTGATGCAAAATTTACGTGAATGCTCATTTTGTTATCTGTAAATATGCTTGAATATATGATTTGCTAAATTATGTGTTTTGTGAGTTTTATTCATTGCTTCTCTATGAATATACAATGATGAGTTGTTAAGTGATGTAAAGTGAGAAAAATATATATTTCTTTGAGAAAGTATATATATAGTTTATTTTATATTTTAGAGACTGGTACCGGACACCGAGATTGCCCATTAGAAGAATTTAAGGGCTTCGAGTGTCACGTCCTAAGTTTTATAACACTTTTGAAATACAAAACTCTGAAAAATGTGACAATAAATAATTTTTTTTCCAAGCTAACAAATAACAAAATAACAAAAACGACATATCATAAGCACCACCTCATCTATACCAGAGCATAAACCAATATCTTACACCAAAGTGTCATCAGGGTTCTCTTAAACCAAACATATAACATTATGGCGCAACGATTATAAACATATCCCAAAAAGTTGAACAAAACCAACATGGTCAAAAGCAAAATAAGCCCAAGTTTTAGCCCCGCAGGTCGTCATCCATGTACACCGTCCTAAAACACCGTTGGAGCTCCAAAACATGCTAGCAAGTCCCAAAAGCTCATCAAACGTTGTCATGCTCACCTACAATGCATAAACTAGGTGAGCTAAAGCTCAGTAAGCAGAAATCATGCATGCACTGTCATACAAATGGTTGTAAGGACTTTAAGAATAACGTGAATGCATGGCTTTGATATCTTTTACTATGTTGGACCCTTGACCCGTCTACAGTACATCGGAAAGGAGCTAGCTCAATAATCTCAGTACTTTACTTTACTTTGCTTTAAAGTAATGTTTATGGCTCAATATCTTCGAACCATAACTAGGGCTCACATGCCATAGGCACACTTTTACTTTTAAGCCATATCTGTTGGGATTTCAATGTTTAGATTTTGATGAGATAAACCAAATATGTAATAGGAAGTTTTGAGTACCCCATTTTTCACAATGTTTAAGTGAATCAATAGACTAGAATTGAGTCTTGTGTCAAGTATTGAAAATGGAGGTTAAACGAGGATAAAGCTGCATCTAAGCTTTAAGGAAAGATATCGCTACAAGAAGACAAGATACAGTATCGCTGCAGGAAGGCAGGATACAACATAGCTGAAAGAAGGAAGGAACATCAATGTATAAATAAGGCTAAACTTCTATATAGCAAAGCAAGAAAGAACGGTGTGCAGCAACGCTGCAAGAAAATGATACAGGAGTACTGCTAGAAAGAAGTTACAGCAGCACTGCCAGAAGATACTGCAACCAGGTCCAAGTTACAGCAGCACTGAAAGAAAGCATCAGCTACACAAGGACCTAGGATACAGCGCAGACTTACAAGTCAGTTAAGTAATACAGCGCCAACTACAAGACGAAGTATCCTGTAAATCCTAGGAAGGATAAATGCAGTACGAGGAATGGAGATTCAAGCAAGAATAAAAGAGCCGTTCAAGAAAAAGTCAAAGTAGCAGACACGGAGCCAATAAGAAGATGCCACATGGACTAACGCACTGCAGAAAGCTGCGAGCCGCAACTGCCGCATTAAATGCTCCGAAAAGGAAAAGTTAAGTCACATTAAATGCGAACCATGCTTTGGCCAGGCTACTTCAAATTCAAAAGAGGGATGTCTCCTTCAACGGACATCTTCTCCTACAAGTATAAATAGAGGTTGAGGAGTACTGAAGCTGGTAACTGTTACTGAGATCTGAAAATCATCTGATAAAAATTCAAAGCTTACAAAATTCAAGCATTCAAGCCTACAATCAGTATCAGTCACTCAACCTACCGAAGTGAAGCAAGTTCAAGCTAAAAGATTCCTTACGGATTCAGAAGCTCACTTCGAAGCACAAGTTGAAGAAAAACATTTTATCCTTTTAACCTTGTTGCTAAGTGCTTAGGTTGTTTTAGTGGTGTCAAGCAGTTGATAGGAGAGATCCTTGCTGTTTGTTTAGTTGTCTAGTGTTAGGCAACTTCCCTGTGTGGGAGTGTGGAACCCTGTGTGGGTTAGCCTTTGAAGTTTGCAGTTGCTGTGTGTACGCTGGACTTCAGTAGGTGGTTTCTTTATAAAGTTGATAGATTGTTAGGAGAGTCCTGTAAATCAATGTTGCTTAACAAAGTTCCTGCTCGAGGAGCAGTAGAGTGGACGTAGAAGGATTACACCACCTTCGAACTACTATAAGCCATAAGTGTTTATTTGCTTTATTTATCTGTGCGCTTATCTTCTGCATTATTATCTGTCTCTCATCATAAAACGTTTTGAAAGAAGCATTCTTGAGAAAAACAGCCTTATGTTTTAAAGTTAATTTCCGCTGCGTATAAAACTCCAGGTTACAGCGTGCAGCACTGCATCGTAGCGCTGCAAGCAGTAACCATCTATCGCTGCAGGCTCAAGTAACTTACAGTTCAGAACGGTTGTTTTAAAAGATTTTGAAAATCGACCAAGGTTCATTCACCCCCCCCCCTCTGAACCTCGGTTACCACTTGGGACCAACAAGTGGTATCAGAACGAGTTGGGTTAAAAGCCAACTTATCTGGTCATCTACCCAAATCCACCTTGTCTCGCTGTTTTCTTTGCATTAAAATCATTTTTAAAGCATATCATGGATTCCTTCAATCACAAGCTACCTATGTTTTCTATAGAGGAATATGACGACTGGAAGATAAGAATGCAGGCACACCTTTCTGCCATGAATGATGAGATGTGGACGGTCATAACTGAAGGACCAATAATCCCCATGAAGGTGAATCCATTGTATGGAAGAGACCATGCAGAAGGAGAGCAGCCACCACCAAACTTCCTGATCAAACCACGTCAAGAGTGGGGAAATGAAGACAGGAAGAGAGCCAACCTGGATAATGTGGCGAAGAACGCTCTATTTATCACTCTGGATAAAAGACACATTTAGCAAAGTTAAAACTTGCTTAACATCCAAAGAAATATGGGAAAAGCTGGAGCAAATCTGTGAAGGAACTAAACTCACCAAGAATAATAAAATCTCCAACGCTACCCAACTATTCGAGCTCTTCGAAATGAGGAATGAAGAGACTCTTGAGCAACTAGATTTGAGATTCACATCCATAGTGAATGAACTAGAAGCTCTGGGCAAACACTACACACAGAAAGAAAAGAACATGAAGGTGTTAAGAGCCCTACCTGCGGAGTGGGATAGCAAGACCACTGCCATGAGAGTGTCTATGGACCTGAAGTCCATGAGCACATTTGACCTATTCTCCGACTTGAAAGCATTCGAGTACGACATCAATAGAAGGAGAAATGAGTCAAAGGAGTCAAGCTCCAAAGTTACAGCGCTAACCGCCATAGGAACCAAAGATACAGCAACCGCCAGTTGCAGTAAACAGAGTGAGGATACAGCAGAAGTTGCTGAAGAGGATATGGCGCTACTCCTAAAGAAATTCATGAGATTTATAAAAAGCAACAACAGTAGCAGCAACATCAACCTCTACAAGAAAAATGACTTCAGAAGAAGTCATCCACCTCCTCAGGTATCCTCTTCTCCACAGTCAAATACAGGGAATATTGACTTGTGCTATAATTGCAGGAAACCTGGACACTATGTAAGGAACTGTCCTTATCCAATCGTGCACAAGTATCCTGAAGAAGAAAGAGAACAGAGGAGAGATAAGAGAAGAGAGGAAAGACACAAACTTCGAGCTCTCATAGGAGAGATGGAGAAAGCCAAGGATACAATAGCTCCGAAGGAAGTACTGAAAGCTGCAGAATTCTCTGCCAGCGACACTGAAACCTCATCCTCTGATGAAGAAACGCTGATATGCCTGATGGCTAGAGATGACGAGGACAGTGAAGAAGATGAGGTAATCTACCAATCGTTGTCCATACAAGTTGATGAGGAGCTGAACATGATCCACTCCTTGAAAAGGATCATAAGTGACTTTGAGCAGATCAACTCAATTCATGAGGAACTGAAGGTTGAAAATGAGAACCTTAAAATCGATAATGAGATCCTCAAGAGCAAGAACATTGACATTGCCAAGATGCTCGCTGCACGAGAGTCTGATAACTTAAAGTGTAGCAAGCTGCAACAAGAGGTCTCTAGATTGAATCTGCTAGTCACTGAGCTAAAATCTGAGAAGAAAACCTTGCTGTCCAAGATGAGCACGTTCACCAAATCATCAAAGGACGCAAGAGATTGCATAAATCAAAACAGAAACCCTTTTGAAAAATCGGGTATAGGATACAGCAATCATACCTCTCATAATACAGCAAGTACATCCAAAGCTGTAAACTTTGTTTAAGCTGAAACTCCAATGGAGAAAGAGTTACTCTGTGACTCTATAAAGGTAACGAACAAAACAGCAATGACGGATAAGGGGAAGAAACCCCAATGCTCAACTGCAGGGAGTAAGCCTGCATCTAAGAATTGGCTGCAGCAGAAGCCATCTGCTGCATGCAGCAAAAGAATGCAACAACCAACAAAGTTGCAGCACAGAAGAAAATTTCTCATCTATACAGAGAATTATATGTCTGAACCTCAAAGAGGATATACTCTAGGGAAGTATGGTGGAAGACCGCACTACAGAAGTACTGGTGTCACACAAGTTCTTAATGCACACACTTCTTATAAGCAGTTTCTCAAGACAACTGCATACAGCTCGAGAACCAACAAATCTTACAGTAAATCTGTTACTGTTAAGAATGTTTGGGTTCCCAAAATAACTAACCCCAAAGGACCCGTACAGATATGGGTACCTAAATCTGTTTGAAATTGTTACAGGTTACAGTGCCAGGATGCAGCAGAGATGTATGGTATATCGACAGCAGCTGTTTAAGGCACATAACAGGCAGTAAAGAAACGTTGAAAGACTTCCAAGAATGCAAAAGACCTAAGGTCATATTTGGAGATGATTCCAAATGAAGCACAAAAGGAAGCGGATGCCTAGTCAAGGGGAACATAAAGATCAAGGATGTATCCTATGTAAAGGAGCTTAGATACAATCTTCTAAGCATCAGTCAATTTTGTGACAAAGGATACACAGTGGAATTCAACCTCAACAAGTGCTTAATCAAAGACAGCACCACAAATGAAGTAAAGCTTACAGGAACAAGAAAAGGAAATATCTACCTAGCAGATTGGAATTCCTCCACTCAATCAACATGCTTCATTGTGAAATGTCCAACATAGCTGAGCTGGCTATGGCACAAGCGATTAAGTCACCTGAACTTCAAGACTATCAACAAGCTAGCAAGAAAAGGCCTAGTGAGGGGATTGCCAGATATAGCATACAAGAAGGAGAATGTCTGTGGAGCTTGTCAAAAAGGAAAGCAAGTTAAGAGATCTTTCAAGGATAAGATTCAGAAATCATCTCACAGAATTCTAGATCTTCTACACATGAACCTTTTTGGACCAGTAGAACCAGTAAGCTTGAGTGGGAAGAAGTACTCCCTAGTAGTAGTAGATGACTACTCCAGATATACTTGGACGATCTTCCTAGCAAAGAAGTCGGAAACTCAAGAAAAGTTACCTGGTCTCATGAAGAAAATTCAGAATGAAAAGAGCTTGAGTATAGTGAAGATAAGATCAGACAAAGGAACCGAGTTCACAAATAAGTTTATAGAGAAATTCTGTTCTGATAATAGTATTCGCCATGAATACTCTGCTGCAAGAACACCGCAATAAAACGGGGTTGCTGAAAGAAGGGATAGAACCCTCAAGGAAGCAGCAAGAACAATGATAGCAGAAGCAGAAATACCCAAGAGATTTTGGGCTGAAGCAACCAACACTACATGCTACACGCAGAACAGATGTCTAATCATCAAGGATCTTGACAGGATGCCTTATGAAATATGGAATGGTCATACACCAAATATCTCTTATCTGCATATATTTGGATGCAGGTGTTACATTCTCAACAATGGAAAGGAACATCTGAAAACTTTCGATGCTAAATCAGACGAAGGAGTATTTCTAGGATACTCTGCTGTAAGTAGAGCTTTCAGAGTGTTTAATAAGAGAACCCTGGTGGTAGAAGAATCTATACATGTGGTGTTTGATGAACCACATTGTGACACAAATAAGTTGGAAGAACCACCTGAAAAGACCGCTCCTAGAAAATAGAATGTTGTACCATACATAGAAGGAGTTCTGCCTACATGAGAAGAAAAAGAAGAAGAAGCTGCAACCTTGGATGCAGCAGACATTCTTACAGCAGCAGAACCTCCTGCATTACAGCAACATGATGAGCAAGATACACCAACACATGTCCTTGAGCCAGATAGGACATGGCTAAGAAACCACCCAAGAGATCTCATTATAGGAGATCCATCCATTGGTGTAAGGACAAAGAGATCCATACCATATGAAGCAATGTTTGCATGCTTTATATCACAATCAGAGCCTAAGAATGTTGAAGAGGCACTGCAAGATAACAACTGGGTGCAGGCCATGCAAGAAGAATTGAACGGATTTGAAAGAAATCAAGTATGGCAAACAGTTGCAAGACCAACCCATCAAGGTGTAATTGGAACAAAGTGGGTGTTCAAGAACAAGCTAGATGAATCAGGAGTCGTTGTAAGAAACAAAGCAAGATTAGTTGCTAAAGGATACTGTCAGGAAGAAGGAATTGATTTCGATGAGACTTTTGCTCCAGTAGCAAGGCTGGAGGCAATAAGGATTTTCCTAGCATATGCAGCGCACATGAATTTCAATGTCTATCAAATGGACGTCAAAAGCGCATTCCTGAATGGTCTCCTGGCTTCGAGGATCAAGCAGAAGAGAAGGTGTTTCGGTTACAAAAGGCCCTATATGGACTGAAGCAAGGACCAAGAGCTTGGTATGACACCTTATCTCTCTATCTTCTGAAAAATGGCTTTCAGAAAGGAACAATCGACAAAACGCTGTTTAGGATACAGGACGGAGAAAGTGTACTGTTAGTACAAATATATGTGGATGACATTATCTTCGGATCCACAAACAAAGAGCTATGTGAGAAATTCTCCAACCTGATGCAGTCAAAGTTCGAGATGAGTATGATGGGAGAATTAAGTTTCTTTCTCGGACTGCAAGTAAAACAGCTACCTACAGGAACCTTCATCAACCAAGTCAAGTATACGAAGGAGCTTATCAAGAAATTTGGCATGGAGAATGGAGCAGCAACGTCCATTCCCATGTCCACATCCATAAGTCTTGACAAAGATGAGGACGGTAAAGATGTAGACATTACCAAGTACAGACGCGTCATTGGATCATTGTTGTATCTCACAGCAAGCAGGCCAGATATTATGTTTACAGTAGGAGTCTGTGCAAGGTTCCAAGCAGCACCAAATGAATCACACCTGTTAGCAGTAAAAATGGTGATTAAGTATCTGAAAGGAACTCAGGATGTAGGCCTATGGTATCCTAAGGAAGGAGGATTCAAGCTTAAAGGCTACTCCGACTCAGTACAAGTGGGACGTGTCAATTTCTGGGAAATACACTAGTCTCGTGGTTCTGCAAGAAGCAGACCTCAATTGCAACCTCTACAGCAGAAGCAGAGTATGTTGCAACAGGAAGTTGCTGTGTGCAGATTCTCTGGATACAACAGCAACTTAGAGATTATAGGATAGAAGAAAAAGAGACTCCAATTCTCTGTGACAATATGAGCGCTATTGCAATCACCCATAAAGCAGACCTCAATTGCAACCTCTACAGCAGAAGCAGAGTATGTTGCAACAGGAAGTTGCTGTGCGTAGATTCTCTGGATACAACAGCAACTTAGAGATTATAGGATAGAAGAAAAAGAGACTCCAATTCTCTGTGACAATATGAGCGCTATTGCAATCACCCATAATCCTGTCTTTCACTCAAGAACAAAGTGAAGGAACCGCCGGATCGCCGACCCTTATTCGATTATCCGAATCGGGGTCCATGCAAATATGATTAACGCGCAGCGGAAAACGAATCATACCTTTTGCACCAAAATTAGTTCTAAGGTCAGAACTGTAGATCGAGGAATCGATGAAGCCTGAACCTCACGATCTTCTGCTGTATTCCTCGCCTTATCTCGAACGTTGTGTGGGAAACGAGCTATCGAGACTTTCAACCGTTCTTCTCTAGATCGTATATCAGATTTTTCTGTGTCTGTCTCTTGAGAAACGCTTGACTTGAGGCTTATTTATAGGCTACAACAGGGACCTTGAGGAGGATTAGGAATCGGTCTCCTGATAGGCTTAGGAGTCCTTAATTCGATCTGAATATACTTCTCAAGCCTATCAAATAATATCTTAATCCACTAAAAAGATATTATTGAACTACCGTCCCTTATCCATATTAGATATGGCTCCTATTTATTATATGCGCGTTTATCTCCCCATGTTTAAGATATCGAATGTCCATTAATTAAATGAATTACTGACAATTCAATTAATTAATATTTAATCCAAGAGTAGTACCACTCAACTTTATTATCATGCCGGAATAAATCCACCTGCAGGATTTACATGATAATCCTTATGAGTTCATCAAGGGGACATCATCATCCTAAATAATTAGGACACGATTTCATTATATAATCAACAACACACCATATAAACAACACTGTATCCCAATTTACCGAGCTTATTGATTTAATAAAT
Source organism: Scutellaria barbata (assembly GCA_028654395.1). NCBI lineage: Eukaryota > Viridiplantae > Streptophyta > Magnoliopsida > Lamiales > Lamiaceae > Scutellaria > Scutellaria barbata. The sequence continues at coordinate 6,728,619 of CM053654.1, forward strand.
AAATCTCACCCATTGGTAAATTAAAGAAACATATATCGAGTATACATGCCCGTTATCATACAATGATTAAGAGGACGCACATCCATAATAACAGATGTCTTGTTTTATTTATGTAGTCAGTACAAATAAAACAACCTCAATTGGTCCTGCTCAATACATACAAAATGTACTAGTGTAATTTTATAATCAAGACAGATTAATACCAAATTACACTACAACCATTCCGATAATTTGTCCAAAATTATTTTGGCTGTGAGCTACCATTTATAATCTATAAGGAACTGATAACATGATCTTCTGTGTGGCACCACACACCATATTATCTACAATATAAATTAATTGGACAACTGCAATAACATATATAACAAATATATAAAATGCAAACATTTGACCATAAAAGATTCTCATATCATAAATAGATGTTCATACAAAAGCTAGGCTTATAGTATACATCCTAACACAAAGCACATTGACATTCGTCATCACTTTATAAGAGATCATGTTGAAAAGAAAGACATCGTGCTAGAGAAAGTTCACACGGATCTCCAGCTTGTAGACATCCTTACCAAGCCTTTGAGTGAATCGAGGTTTTCTATGCTTTGAAACAAGTTGGGAATTCTTAAGTTGTGAAGAGAAAAGGAAGATGCAAGATCGCAGGGGGAACCTCTGCATGCAAGATCTGACAGCGCTGCATCTTACATTCTTACAGTACAGCCGTGATCGAGAATTCAAGCAGCACCATGTTACAACATTTATTTCAAAAGAGTATTGATTGCTCTGTAACCTCGTACTTGGATCGCTGCAACCTTAAAAAGGCATTTATTTAGGCGGCAAATGGCATGTCTTTCAGCATTTAAAGCATGTCTGCGTGTGTCAGGAAGTGGAAAGGGCGCGGTCAAAAACCCACGCGCCAGTAATTATTGCGACGATTTGACATCTTCGCTTTTTCCTGAACCACTAGATCAACTCCCTGATTTATCTCAACCGTCGATCTACGCACGTCTCTTGAGAACCGCCATAAAGACCAAAAACGTGCCATTTGAATTCATTTTTCACCATTTTCAGAGAGAGAAACGCCTTCTTCGCAGAAAATTCTCTAAGTGCAAACCCTTGTTCTTTCTCTTTCTCTCTCACAAAAATATCATCTATGGCTGCACGAAGAACCATCGTTCTTGATGGAAGGATGATCAATCGAGAACACATCCTTGAGTCGGGGCTGTATGATAATGCCCTGATCAAAAGGATTTTTGATGCTCTTCAACAGACCCAAGTCCTAGGGTTGTTGACCACCGTGTACGCTAGCTTCTCTGTGGAGTCAGTATAGAGATTCTACGCCTACGTCAGGCAGGCGGAGGACAGAAACTGTATCCTGTTTCGGATGGATGCAGATGGAGAAGAACGGTCGCTGACCGTTAGGGACATCTCCACCACCTTCAGCATCTCCACTGCAGGTCTTACCCCCAGCCAGTTGACAACATATGGGGAGGCATCGGCTCAAGAGATGTGGGATCTCTTTCGAGCAAGGGATGCAGGGGCTGAAATCAAGAGAAGCGCCCCCAAGAAGCTCTTCAAACCGGAGTTTGAACTTTTCCACGACATCTGTGCATACTCCATCGAAGGAAGGACCGGGAGTTATGACAAATGCACAGATCTCCGGTTCCGGATCATATCTGCGATCATGGCTGGAGAAAAGGTGAACTGGGCGAGGTTCATCATGAAGAGACTGTGGGAGGAAGCAGAGAAGATAACGGAGCATCGGAGCTACGGTATCACCATCTGTTCTCTGCTCTGCAAGCTTGGTCTTCAACTTGCAGCACCCGCCCCCATTCACATCAGAAAGTATCTCGGGGAGAAGAAGAAGGGCAAGACCCAGCCGAAGGCTGCAGGAGCAGGAGTTGCGAGGAAGAAAACCAAAGACAAAAAGAATGCAACTCTTACTCTGCAAGATGAAGCTGCAGGCAGCGGGAAAGAAGCCGAAGAAGAGGATGCCTCGAGTCCTCTTCCTGTTATCAAGAGGAGTTCAGGGAAAGCTATACCTGAACTTGAATCCTCTTCCCCAGATGATGACGCACCCTTGGTGAGAAGGGCTCCACGCAGTAAGAGGGCTGCTACTGCTGTTGGGGATGTGTCACATCAGCCTAGGGATAAAGGTGACTCTCTTGATTCCTAACTCTCTACACCTAATATGGTTGTAGTTGACCTTGCGGATGAGGCACATCAGCCTCAAGAGCTATATCAGTACCGGGTCGAGCCAACTGAAGAAGAAGCTCGTCTACAAACAGAAGCTTCAGTGCTCGATCCTACATTTCCAGCAGCTAGAAATATGGCTGCATAATACTCTCTTTGGAGAGAGATGAGACTGTCCAAGGGGGAAATTCTGTTGAAGTGGAAGGATTTCCTAACAGTTGAGCAAGCTGTCCTGGAGTGGGCCAAATCAGAAGACATTCTGGCACTCCTGCAACCTGACTTTGCAGCAAGAGTTCAAGAACTCGATGGATGCAGTGCTGCACAAGGAGCACAGAACAAGGGAAATGGCAAAGCTCTTGCAGAATCCGACTCTGCAGAGCTGCCGATGAGAGCAGCAGTGGAAGATGTGCAGGTCTTCCTTGTCCCGGCTGCGGAGGCTGTAAGAAGGGGCGATGACGTCGTGTTTGCTCAAGAACAAATCGACACATTAGGAGTGAAGCAAGCTGAAGAAGCTATGCTGTATCTTGCACTGTAACAAAGCTTGGAGGAAACCAGAATGCAGCACACTCCAAGGAGGATGCGGGGAGAAGGAAGTTCGAGCTCACATCAGATGAACTCCCCTGCATACGAGCAAGTGGTTGAGGGACTCTCCAACATTGTCTCGCTAGATCGCTTGGAGGAGGAGGAAGCCCAACTACTGGATTATGGCGATTCCCCAGCTCATGAAGATAAAGATACTGCTCATGCAGATTCGGAGGGGGAACCAACTGCCATAATCAGGGATGTCATCGCAGACATCTCTGAAATTACCGATGAAGCATCTACGGAGGAAGTTGCAGAGGCGGTACTCCTTGCACTGGACGCGACAGCAGTGCAGCAGGCAACCACCCTACAAGACGTTGCAGCTGAAGAGCCAAACAGGGTGGAAGCTGAGATCCTTGCAGCAATGAAGCATACAGTACTGAAAGCTGTGGACGCTGCAGGAAACCAAACAGAGCTGCAAGAACCCATTCTTGCAGCAGAAGCTGTCGCAGTTACAGGACCGGCCGAGGAGACGGGGTCCGTTTAGAAGACCTCTGTGGAGGATGTTGTTCTGACAACACTCCCTGAGGGTGAGAAGACCTCAGGTGGGGAGGCTGTTCAGACAGTACCCACTGAGGATATTGGAGCTGAAGCTGAGGTAACCCCAGTGCAGCTAGAGACACCTCGAGAGGAGGTTGATGCTGCAGCTGCTGCTCGCTCTCAAGAACCTTCCAAGGTTACAGCAGCAGAGGTTACTGTGGACACGAATATGTCTCATGCCGATATCCCCTCTCCGACGAGATGGAGAAGAGATGATGATGGAGCTAGTGGAGCCGGTGCAGCTGTTGGAAGAAGATCGGCTGCAGGTTCTGCACACAGCAGAGTTGCAAGCAAGGATGCAACACCTCCCAGCTATCATCACAAAAAAAGGGATGATAGTCAGCAGTAAGGCTCAAGAAAGAGGATGAGCGGGGATGAGTCTGAGAATCAAAGGCGCTAGAACGAAGAAGCTACAGATCCTAATGCCTGGATTCAAAGACTCGGAGTAATTGGTGATAGAAAATTTTTTCCAAATCACTTCTACCAATTTCCTCCTCAAGAAATTCCTCGCCTTGACATCGACCGAGTGAAGGAAGGGCTGATTGTACCATACTGCGAGGACTTCTGGCTGAGATGGATTCAAGTTCCCGTGATCAGACACAAGCTGGAAGAGTCCTACCAAGAGTCCATCAGGGACTGGTGGAAAAGATCAAGAGAAAGGGAATGCCTTGAAAGGTTTGCAGGAAGATGATCAGACGAACCAGCAAGCAAAAGGTCCCTGTTTTACTAAGCTGTATTCATATACCCTCTTGTGATCCATGTTGTATTTTTGCTATGTTGTAAAAATTTCTCTCTGCTAATGAAGAAATTTTTCCTTCTGTTTTTTATCCAAGTTCAATTCTTATGAACTCATGCATGCTGTTTATGTTTTCCTGTTGCTTATGATGAAAGGAATAGCATGATGCATCTCTGATGAATCCAGGATTAAATTTAATTGTTCAAAGCTGTGCAAGCATGTAATCTGAATAAACCATATGAGTTAATGTAAAATAAAACTTCTGCATGAACGAAATAATGTAAAGGTTTTGTCGTTATCAAAAAGGGGGACATTGTTGGGATTTCAATGTTTAGATTTTGATGAGACAAACCAAATATGTAATAGGAAGTTTTGAGTACCCCATTTTTCACAATGTTTAAGTGAATAAATAGACTAGAATTGAGTCTTGTGTCAAGTATTGAAAATTGAGGTTAAACGAGGATAAATCTGCATCTAAGCTTTAAAGGAAGATATCGCTGCAAGAAGGCAGGATACAGTATCGCTGTAGGAAGGCAGGATACAGCATAGCTGGAAGAAGGAAGGAACAGCAATGTATAAATAAGGCTAAACTTCTATACAGCAAAGCAAGAAAGAACGGTGTGCAGCAACGCTGCAAGAAAAGGATACAGGAGTACTGTTAGAAAGAAGTTACAGCAGCACTGCCAGAAGATACTGCAACCAGGTCCAAGTTACAGCAGCACTGAAAGAAAGCATCAGCTGCACAAGGACCTAGGATACAACGCAGACTTACAAGTCAGTTAAGTAATACAGCGCCAACTACAAGACGAAGTATCCTGTAAATCCTAGGAAGGATAAATGCAGTACGAGAAACGGAGATTTAAGTAAGAATAAAAGAGCCGTTCAAGAAAAAGTCAAAGTAGCAGACACGGAGCCAATAAGAAGATGCCACATGGACTGACGCGCTGCAGAAAGCTGCGAGCCGCATTAAATGCTCCGAAAAGGAAAAGTCAAGTCGCATTAAATGAGAACCATGTTTTGGTCAGGCTACTTCAAATTCAAAATAGGGATGTCTCCTTCAACGGACATCTTCTCCTACAAGTATAAATAGAGGTTGAGGAGCACTGAAGCTGGTAACTGTTACTGAGATTTGAAAATCATCTGATAAAAATTCAAAGCTTACAAAATTCAAGCATTCAAGCCTATAATCAGTATCAGTCACTCAACCTACCGAAGTGAAGCAAGTTCAAGCTAAAGGATTCCTTACGGATTCAGAAGCTCACTTCGAAGCACAAGTTGAAGAAAAACATCTTATCCTTTTAACCTTGTTGCTAAGTGCTTAGGTTGTTTTAGTGGTGTCAAGCAGTTGATAGGAGAGATCCTTGCTGTTTGTTTAGTTGTCTAGTGTTAGGCAACTTCCCTGTGTGGGAATGTGGAACCCTGTGTGGGTTAGCCTTTGAAGTTTGCAGTTGCTGTGTGTATGCTGAACTTCAGTAGGTGGTTTCTTTGTAAAGTTGATAGATTGTTAGGAGAGTCCTGTAAATCAATCTTACTTAACAAAGTTCCTGCTCGAGGAGCAGTAGTGTGGACGTAGAAGGATTACACCACCTTCGAACCACTATAAGCCATAAGTGTTTATTTGCTTTATTTATCTGTGCGCTTATCTTCTGCATTATTATCTGTCTCTCATCATAAAACGTTTTGAAAGAAGCATTCTTGAGAAAAACAGCCTTGTGTTTTAAAGTTAATTTCCGCTGCGTATAAAACTCCAGGTTACAGCGTGCAGCACTGCATCGTAGCGCTGCAAGCAGTAACCATCTATCGCTGCAAGCTCAAATAACTTGCAGTGCAGAACGATTGTTTTAAAAGATTTTGAAAATCGACCAAAGTTCATTCACCCCCCCCCTCTGAACCTCGGACACCACTTGGGACCAACAATATCCATGCCTCGCATGTCACTGGCCTCGATGACTAGTAGCGGTCAACTTTGCTTTAACTTTATTTCTTTGTATGATTATGATGTGCATGCAGACTCATCATGTCTTCTATGCATACACATATCTATGCTCATGAATGATATGCATAAAATTCAATACTCACGTATCATCTTTAATTACACATAAAAACTAATCACCAATATCAAGAAGCCAAATTCACTATTATCATATAATGCAAGTAAACACATAAAATACTATATTTATGCATTGTAGTTGCAAATGAATTTCCACTTACCTTGTCTTGTAAAATGGTTATTCTCAACTTATCGTCTCTTTGGGTCAATACCACTAAACAAAAATAATGTATAAACTGTTATATCAAATCAATGACAACTATATTAAACTAAAGTAACTTCTAATAACCTAAAACATCTTTTATTTGGATTTAATAATATTAATTTTAGTTATTATAATGATTATAACATAAAGGATATTAAATAAAATTAAATCTATAAACTAGTTTTTCACCTCAATTTCAACTCAAAATCAGTCTATTTTAAAAAATTTATCAAATATTATAGACTTCATAAAATAATTTCATATTTTTACAGAATTTAAACAACATGTTGAAGTATAACATATAAAAATATCAACTAAAACTAAGCTTTACATAATTAGTTATGAATTTTTGAAATTTGCTGAAAACAGGGTACTTTATAAGGTGAAAACATGTTTTCTTGTAAAAATTCTCATAAATTGCACAAGGCTTCAAAATTTACAAGGTAAATTACTACATCTCTATCAGAACTGTTACTACCACATAGTAAAATATGGAATATATATATATGGTTGCAATAAATCAATTTCATATATACTACACTTCATATACTAGATTATGTTAAAAGTTTTTAGCTTAAATCAATTTCCACATCACCCAGAATATTTCGGAACAGAGATGCAGAATATGAAATTAACATCTATATACATAAACCATAGTTTGCAAATTAAATAAAAGAATAAAAATCAAGTTGAAATTGTATACCTTATTCAGCCAAATCTGCAGAAACTAAAGCTAAGTATATAATGAAAAAGAGAAGGTGTTCTCTATTATCCCCAAATGAATATATATATATATATATGTATGTGTAATCACCTTAGCCACCGTCTCTTCAATAGCTTCCATGCTAAGCTTCTTATTTTATTTTATTCTATCACTATCATTATATTATTATATTATTATTCTAATAATTATTATTATATTATGCACTCGAGTCTTAATCAGTTATAATAGGGTCTCTCAGCACTCATTATATATGAGCATATGAATAATTCAATATTTAAAAGCAAAAGATATAATCATGCAAGGTCACAAGTAGCACATAAAGAATAAGAAATGCATATGATGCATGGAGTATATTGGTCAATAGGTAATGGGGTCTTGGGTCTCACATCCTTCCCTTCTTATAAAAAATTTCGTCCTCGAAATTTGATCTACCCGAAAAGTTGTGGATATTTAGACCTCATATCGTCCTCCCTTTCCCAAGTGGCCTTTTCTACTAACTGATTTCTCCATAAGACCTTGACCAATGGTATTTCTTTATTTCTGAGTTGTTTCACTTCTCGTTGTAAAATATCTACTGGCACCTCTTCATAACTTAAATCAGATCTTAACTCTATAGGTTCACTATTGAGGACATGAGACGGATTTGCAACATATTTTCTCAACACAGAAATATGAAACACATTATGTACTTGAGACATTGATGTAGGCAAGTTGACCCTATAGGCAACCTCACCAATTCTTTCAACAATAGCAAACAGGCCAACATATCTAGGACTGAGTTTTCCTTTCTTACCAAACCGCATCACGCCTTTCATTGGGGACACTTTCAAGAACACTTGATCTCTCACAAAAAACTCTAACACCCTTCTTTTCTTATCTGCATAACTTTTCTGGCGACTCTGAGCCGTTCTCATTTTCTCTCGAATTTGTAATGTAACATCTGCCATCTCTCGAACCATATCTGGCCCCAAAAGTTTTCATTCTCCTACTTCGTCCCAGTGTAATGGTGATCGACATTTTCTACCATACAATGCTTCATATGGAGCCATCCCAATAGTAGAATGATAATTGTTGTTATATGAAAATTCTATCAACGGCAAAAATTTACTCCATTAACCCTGAAAGTTTAACACACAAGCCCTGAGCATATCCTCTAAAGTTTGTATCGTTCGTTCTGATTACCCATCTGACTATGGATGATATGCCATACTAAATGATATTTGTGTCCCTAGTGCTTTGTGCAGGCTCTTCCAAAAAGTAGATAGAAATCTCGAGTCCCTATCAGAAATGATAGACAATGGAACTTGATGAAGTCTGATGATCTCCTGTATATATAATTGTGCATAGCGATCCATGGAATAAGTAGTACAAATAGGAAGAAAGTGGGCTGATTTAGTAAGTCGATCTACAATTACCGAGATAGCATCGTGACCTTTAACTGTCCTTGGCAATCCTACCACAAAATCCATAGTGATGTTTTCCCATTTCCATTCCGGAATTAGTAAAGGTTGCAAAGTCCCTGCTGATCTCTGATGTTCTGCCTTTACCTGCTGACATGTTAAACACTGATTCACATACTGCGCTATATCTTTCTTCATACCTGGCCACCAATAATGTGATTTCAAATCTTGATACATCTTAGTAGCTCCTGGATGTACTGAATAAGGTGTTGAGTGTGCTTCTGTCATAACCTCTTCACGAATATTATTTACATCGGGTATACACAACCTATTTCTGAATCGTAGTACATCATCTTTCGACAACTGAAAATCTGAAGCTACTGTTGACGTAACATCGTTCTTTACTTTGGTCAAATACTCATTTGTTTGTTGTCCCTGCTTAATTCTATCAAGTAATGTCGGTCGAAGAGTTAAAGCTGCAAATTTAGCTTCCACTAACCCATGCATAACAAGCTCAACATTCAGTCTCTGTAAATCAGTTAACTCCTGTTTCTGAATCAAGGTCATTAGTGTCGTATTTTGGTTCGACTTTCGGCTCAATGCATCAGCTACAACATTTGCTTTTCCTTGGTGATAGTTGATAACACAATCATAGTCTTTCACAAGCTCTAACCATCTTCGTTGCCTCATGTTCAACTCTTTCTACGTGAAAACGTACTTTAAGCTCTTATGATCAGTACAAATTTCACACCGCTCCCCGTACAGATAATGTCTCTAAATTTTAAGTGCAAACACCACTGCAGCAAGTTCCAAATCATGTATAGGGTAATTCTTTTCATGTTCTTTAAGCTTCCTGGATGCATATGCAATTACTTTACCCCGTTGCATCAGTACACATCCCAAACCATTCTTTGAGGCATCATTGTAAACTACAAAATCCTGGGTGCCCGATGGAATCGATAAGACAGGGGCCGATGTCAATCTCTTTTTCAATTCCTAAAAACTTTGCTCACAACCTTCTGTCTATTTGAATGTTACACTCTTTCTAGTCAATTGTGTCAATGGAGCTGCAATTTTCGAAAATCCCTCCACAAACCTACGATAATACCCAGCAAGACCCAAAAAACTACGTATTTCTGAAGGATTTGTAGGTTGTGGCCAACTGTTAATCGCTTCAACTTTACTCGGATCAACTGAAATCCCTTCTCCTGGCACAACATGCCCTAAAAATACAACACGATCCAGCCAAAATTCACATTTCTTGAATTTAGCATACAACTTTTTCTCTTTCAATATTTCTAGAACTTCTCTCAAATGTGTAACATGTTCTTCTCTAGTCTTAGAGTAAATCAAAATATCATCAATAAACACGATAACAAACTTATCTAGAAAGTTTCTAAATATTCGGTTCATCAAATCCATAAAAGCCGCAGGAGCATTTGTCAAACCGAATGGCATTACTAAGAATTCATAATGTCCATACCTTGTACTGAACGCTGTCTTTGGAATGTCTTCCTCTTTAATTTTCAGCTGATGATAACCTGATCGCAAATCAATCTTGGAGAATACAGCCGCACCTTGAAGTTGATCAAATAAGTCATCGATTCTCGGCAACAGATATTTGTTCTTGATAGTAACTTTATTCAAGTCTCGGTAATCTATACACATCCTCATTGTACCATCTTTCTTCCGAACAAATAGAACTGGTGCACCCCATGGTGAAAAACTTGGTTTAATAAAACCTTTATCAAGTAACTCTTGTAATTGTGTCTTCAGTTCCTTTAACTCAGATGGTGCCATTCGATAAGGTGATTTCGATATCGGAGCAGTCCCTGGGTACACCTCAATCACAAATTCTATTTCTCGGTCTGGTGGCAAACCTGGAAGATCATCTGGAAATACCTCAGGATAATCTCGAACTATAGGTACTTCATTAACAGTCAAACAATGTTGCTCTTCAAGATTCATAATACTAACTAAATAACCTTCACAACCGAGATACAAACTGTTGTGCTCTCACTGCCGATATTACTGGAAATCTAGAATTCCTCTTTATCCCAACAAAGACAAATGGCTCATCCCCAGGCGGTTGAAATGTAATTATTCTTTTCTGACAATCTATACTAGCATAATATTTTGCTAACCAATCCATGCCCAAGATCACATCATAGTCTGTAACGTCCCGTTTCTTTTGTGTAAATAAATCTTAATCGAGACGTTACTCACTCATAAAAATTTTCACTCTTTCAAAAGAATAAAGATAAATAAAAATCAAGAATAATTTAAAATTCAAGATTTATTATAAAATATACGTTTCCATAATTCATAAAATATCACATTTACAAATAAAAACTTCGGTAACCTTTGATCATCGGCTACCAGCATCCACCGCTCGCACTCCACGCCTTTACCTATTTGAACTGAAATATTTTTTTAAAAGAGGGGTGAGTGACAAAAGTACACTCAGTGGGGTGGGGAACTCAGGATGACATGAAATAATTTTGGAAGATTTTACACACATGCCAAAACACTATTTGTCACATCAAAACAGATTTTCATAAAAATGTTGCCTTTTAATAAAAACAGCATAAAATAAATCATTTCAATTCACGTGGCATAAAATCATTTTAAAAGCAAGTAATCATCTCAATCACATATACACATATCACTTTTCACATAATTTACGGTGCTTAGCCGCCATGAAAGCATTTTACGGTTCTTAGCCGCCATGAAAACATTTTACGGTTCTTAGCCGCCATAGATGTGGTTCTTAGCCACCATAGATACGGTTCTTAGCCGCTATAGATGTGGTTCTTAGCCACCATAGATGCAGTTCTTAGCTGCCATAGATGTGGTTCTTAGCCACTATAGATGTGGTTCTTAGCCACCATAGATACGGTTCTTAGCCGCCATAGATGTGGTTCTTAGCCACCATAGATGCAGTTCTTAGCTGCCATAGATGTGGTTCTTAGCCACCATAGATGCAGTTCTTAGCTGCCATAGATGTGGTTCTTAGCCACCATAGATACGGTTCTTAGCCGCCGTACATGCACATGCACACATATTCACATCACACATACACATATCCAACATACGCATGGAAGCACATTATTTTAACATAACACTTAGTTGCAATTCGGAATCATATCTTATTGCTCATATACATACATTAACTTCACCTTATTCTTCACTTTTACATTCACAATAAACATTCACAATCCATCATGTGCTTTGAAACATTCATTAATCATATCCATCATATCACTTTCATTTTCACATATAACATCTCATGCATTCAGCACGTATACCCAACACATTTCATATAGTATAATAGTTCGTGATCTAAATACTTCATAAATTAAATATTTTGAAAGAGGTATCAATACCGACATAACAATTTCCCCGCATATAATAACAATATTAATTTAAAGAATTTACCCCCACCTTGTTCGGTGGTTACCACGTGAGCAGCACCCCTTAAAGATCACGTATCCCAAGGCTTCACTCCAACAGGTAGCCTACATAATTTACAGTGTTTCTTATATCTTTATTAAATAAAATTAACGATTTAAACGATATAGAATCGGATACTATCTATCGAGATGAGACGGATCGGAACGGAAGGCTTAACGATTGAGGTTGAAGAAACAAGAGGAAAAGATCAGCTTGTACAGTTGAGGTGAAAGAGAATGAATTTTGGATCACAACAAAACAAGAATGAGCTGAATCGGAGTTGAAACGAGCTCGAACGGAGCGTTTTAAGATTAAGAGGTATTTTGGTAATTTGGTCAAAGGGTTGACTTTGACCGGGACTCACGACCCTCGGTTATCGATATCTCGTTGGCGACGACTCGATGATAAGGTACGATGAAAAGAAAACGAGATTCGGATCGAAAACGAATCGAAAATACGGCGTTGCATGTGTTCCCGGCGACGGGAAAATTTTTCCCGACGGCGTCTCCCGTCGGCTGCCTAGTTTTCTAGGCAGCGGGGCAAGTTGCTCCCGTCGTCGGCCTGCTCGAGCAGCCATCTTCCCGGCGCCACCGGCGGCGGTGTCGTCGTCCTATCCCACCGAAACTTAGTCCTATGGATAGTCTGAATCACCGGCTACAAGAACCGGCCATCCCTCGCCGGATTCCGGCATGAATAGTGCCTGAAAAATGGCCTCAAAAACCCTTCATCGCACAGATTTTTACACAAAATCAATGTAACAACTACTTTTCCAATCCATTTTCCGGCACCGGCGCCACCACCCATGGCGGCGCAACCCCTCCAGTGGCTAGTCCACCACTCCGGGAAGCCCTTCAATGCCTGCAACCACGAGAAGAAGGGCAAGAGAGAGAAAAACGGGAGAGAGAAAAGGTGACAAGAAGCAAGGGTTTAGGGTTTGGAGATGGTTTTTCGCCGTTTTCCGGCGAACGGGATATCGGAATTGAATTCCGGAAGTTGCCCTAGACTCGTATCGTCAAGGGCTACGTTATATATGAAAATCAGCCGAAACAGACGGGTTTGACTTTTTCCGGCGATGTCAGCGGTGGTTTTTCGCTATTTCCCGGCGAACGGAGAATCGGAATTGAATTCTGGAAGTTGCCCTAGACTCGTATCGTCGAGGGTTACGTTGTGTGTGAAAATCAGCCAAAACGGACAACTTTGAAATTTTCCGGCAGCGGCAGCGGCGGCGGCGGCGGTCCGGCGGCGGTCCGGTGGTGGCAGCCCGGCGGCGGTCGGCGGCGATGACGGAATATAAAATTAAAAGGAAAGAGAGAGAAGAGAGACTTACGTGTATTCGGCACTTTTCAGCTCGTTCGAAGAAATGTGAAAAATGAAATAGAATGAAGGCCTATTTATAGAAAATTTTGAAAGTTACTATTTATGATAAGATTTCGTTTCTCGTTTTTCCGAAACTTCATAGTTTGCCCTTTTCTTCGTCGTTTGAGCTACGGGTGTTCGATTGACCTCTAGTTCGTTTCTATCTTCTCATTTTTTCCGTTACGCATCTAATGGTATAAAAATATTTTATGTTCCATGTTTATAAATTTTATCCCTCTAAAACTGATCGTTAAACAACATCTGAAACGCACGTAATTAAATTAAACACTTAAAAATTAATACACATAAGATATTTTAAATAAGGGTTTACTTATTTAATTAATCAATTATACTTCGTTTTTATTCTGGACGTTACATCATAGTTATTCATATCCAATACAATTAGATCAACATGGAGTTCCCTACCTTCAATATGGATAGTGCAAGCTCGTAAAAGCTGATTGGTTTGTTTTGACTCTCCAGAAGGAATCATAACATTGTAATTGTTTTCTACTATATCAGGTTTTCTACCCATTTTCCTAACATATCCAGTGGATGCAAAAGAATGTGTAGCTCCAGAGTCAAACAATACAAATGCAAAAGTACTACAGATAAGAATATTACCTGTTACGACTGATGGATTTGCCTCTGTATCCTTTTTAGTCATTGTAAAAATCCTTGCAGGCACTCTTCCTGGGACTACCGTTTTCGCTCTGTTTGGACATACAGTAGAAATATGTCCTGGTTGACCACAAGTATAGCAAACAGGGCTACCTAGACGACAAACTCCGCTATGTGGTCTCCCATATTTAGAGCAAATATTTGGTGGCACCGGTGCTCTTCCCTGAGTAGGTCTCATCCTCTTATTTGAGTCACCTTGTTCTTGACCCTGTTTAGGCTGAAAATTTGGTCTTGGACCCTAAAATTGGGCAGGCCTTTTCCTTTCATTCCCTACCCAACGTTGTCCCTGTCTCTGGGTGAGCTGACGTCGAGCTTCTTGTGCTTGTCGTATTCTTTGTTCAGCTTGCTCAGCAACTAGTGCTCGCTCAGCAATTTGTGAAAAAGTAACTCCGGACATACCAGCCATACAAACATCTCTATAAAGTTCGGGTCGCAACCCCTCAGCAAACCTTTCCACCTTTAGTACTTCGGTTCGAACCATATGCTCAGCAAACATAGACAACTGTTCAAATTTGGAAATATAGTCTGCAACTGTCATACCTCCCTACTTCAACTGTATAAACTCATTCATTTTCATTGCACGAGCTGGAGCTGTGAAGTATTTGTTTATGAAAAGTTCTTTAAACCGATCCCAAGTCATAGTTTCCACGTTCTCGATGACTTTCACTGTATCCCACCAATACCCTGCACGTCCCCGTAACATGAATGAAGCACATAACACCTTTTCTTCATTTGTCACTCTACTGTATAGAAACATATTGTCAATCGTTCTCAGCCAATTCTCCGCTTCTGTGGGATCTACTGCGGTTTCGAATGTCGGGTGATTAAGTTTTCTAAATCTTTCCCCTATCGCCTCTACTGGTTCTGTTCGTGTTTGTGATTGATTCACATCTCTAGTTTGTTCACCCATATCTCTCTGCTGGATAACCAGTCCCGTTAATCTTTCAATAAGGGCATCACGACTAGTGTCTGCAGCTGAAGTATTATTTTCCTCACCCCTAGTACCTCCACTAGACTCACCTCTAGTCCTCACCATAGCTATATCACTGACTGTATGCAATAATATGGCACATACCAATATAATACATGAAATAACGCAAAACGTATATAAATAAAGCTTACCAGCATGATTTGGGTCCACCAGCTTTGAGCTCATGTACACGAATAGTCTACAGAACTAAAACCAGACTCTAATACCACTCTGTCACGTCCTAAGTTTTATAACACTTTTGAAATACAAAACTCTGAAAAATGTGACAATAAATATTTTTTTTTCCAAGCTAACAAATAACAAAATAACAAAAATGACATATCATAAGCACCACCTTATCTATACCAGAGCATAAACCAATATCTTACACCAAAGTATCATCAAGGTTCTCTTAAACCAAGCATATAACATTATGGCGCAACGATTATAAACATATCCCAAAAAATTGAACAAAACCAACATGGTCAAAAGCAAAATAAGCCCAAGTTTTAGCCCCGCAGGTCGTCATCCATGTACACCATCCCAAAACACCGTTGGAGCTCCAAAACATGCTAGCAAGTCCCAAAAGCTCATCAAACGTTGTCATGCTCAGCTACAATGCATAAACTAGGTGAGCTAAAGCTCAGTAAGCAGAAATCATGCATGCACTGTCATACAAATGGCTGTAATGACTTTAAGAATAACGTGAATACATGGCTTTGATATCTTTTACTATGTTGGGCCCTTGACCCGTCTACAGTACATCGGAAAGGAGCTAGCTCAATAATCTCTGTACTTTACTTTATTTTGCTTTAAAGTCATGTTTATGGCTCAATATCTTCGAACCATAACCACGGCTCGTATGCCATAGGCACACTTTTACTTTTAAACCATATCCATGTCTCGCATGTCACCGGCCTCGATGTACTAGTAGCGGTCAACTTTGCTTTAACTTTGTTTCCTTGTATGATTATGATGTGCATACAGACTCATTATGTCTTCTATGCATACACCTATCTATGCTCACGAATGATATGCACAAAATTCAATGCTCACGTATCATCTTTAATTACACATAAAAACTAATCACCAATATCAAGAAGCGCAAATTCACTATTATCATATAATGCAAGTAAACACATAAAATACTATGTTTATGCATTCTAGTTGCAAATGAATTTCCACTTACCTTGTCTTGTAAAATGGTTATTCTCAACTTCTCGTCTCTTTTGGGTCAATACCACTAAACAAAAATAATGTATAAACTGTTATATCAAATCAATGACAACTATATTAAACTAAAGTAACTTCTAATAACCTAAAACATCTTTTATTTGGATTTAATAATATTAATTTTAGTTATTATAATGATTATAACATAAAGGATATTAAATAAAATTAAATCTATAAACTAGTTTTTCACCTCAATTTCAACTCAAAATCAGTCTATTTTAAAAAATTTATCAAATAATATAGACTTCATAAAATAATTTCATATTTTTACAGAATTTAAACAACATGTTGAAGTATAACATATAAAAATATCAACTAAAACTAAGCTTTACATAATTAGTTATGAATTTGTGAAATTTGCTGAAAACAGGGTACTTTATAAGGTGAAAACATGTTTTCTTGTAAAAATTCTTATAAATTGCACAAGGCTTCAAAATTTACAAGGTAAATTTCTACATTTCTATCAGAACTGTTACTACCACATAGTCAAATATGGAATATATATATGGTTGCAATAATTAGTTATGATATTTAGAACAAGACCGAAAACAGGACATGACCAACACAGAAAACCAACTATATTGTAAAATTCGGCATAAATCGTAAAAAACTCTAACAATTGCATACTAAATTTCTGTACGTACCTAAGACATGGTTCTAAAACATGGTAAAAGATCATATATAAATTCGAAGTATACAGTTCAGAAATATAATTTTATTCGGACTCAAAAACAAGACAAAAACTGTCTCCGAACAGCTTATCTTAGAAAAATCACATAAAATCGATTTTAACTCCAAATCTTCTGAAATTTGACACACATATTCTACACTTCATATACTAGATTATATTAAAAGAGTTTAGCTTAAATCAATTTCCATATCACCCAAAATATTTCGGAACAGAGATGCAGAATATGAAATTAACATATGTATACATAAACCATAGTTTGCAAATTAAATAAAAGAATAAAAATCAAGTTGAAATTGTATACCTTATTCAGCCAAATCTGCAGAAACTGAAGCTAAGTATATAATGAAAAAGAGAAGGTGTTCTCTATTATCCCCAAATGAATATATATATATATATATATATATATATATATGTATGTGTAATCACCTTAGCCACCGTCTCTTCAATAGCGTCCATGCTAAGCTTCTTATTTTATTTTATTCTATCACTATCATTATATTATTATATTATTATTCTAATAATTATTATTATATTATGCACTCGAGTCTTAATCAGTTATAATAGGGTCTCTCAGCACTCATTATATAAGAGCATATAAATAATTCAATATTTAAAAGCAAAAGATATAATCATGCAAGGTCACAAGTAGCACATAAGCAATAAGAAATGCATATGATGCATGGAGTGTATTGGTCAATAGGTAATGGGGTCATGGGTCTCACACCGAGACCACCCTATGAGTATTGAGTTGCTCCGTTTGGATTCGATGGCTAGCTACCCCGGGTTCTTCGGAATTGCGCACATTGGTACCATGTCAGGGCCCATAGTATATTATTTTCAAGTATAAGAGAATTTATAACGTTTTAATAGCTGATGTCTTGTATTTTCAAAAGTTACAAAGAAAAAGATTTTGTGAGATTAGATGATGTACTTGCTAAGCTTTTTGCTTATAGTATTTACCTCATACTGCAGATAAAGGCAAAGGTAAAATGTGATGCAAGGGGTAGCAGTGCTGAAACTTGATCGGTGGTGACGGCCTCGGAATTGGTTTAAGGAATATTATTTTAGTATTCATGCTAAGGAGACTTTATTTCTGATTTCCTTGAGAAGAATTTTTCTCAAAAGATTTAATTTATTTTCAAATGCTTTTGGCCGTTTTTAAACTCTAGCATATTTCTTACAAAGTTAAATTCCGTTGTTTTAAAAAAAAAACCTTAGGAGAATTTTTATAAGTTTTAGAGAATTATATTGACTTAGTAAAAGTAACTACCCTAAGAAGAGCGGGGTATTACAATATGGTATCAGAGTCAATTTCCGACCTTCCGTCACACCATCACCAAACTTCAGCTCTACCGCCTTTCAAGTAAGAGAGTTTATTTACTTTGTTGATATTGAATTTGAAGCATTGTTATGGCATGAATATTTTTATGCGTATGTATGAGAAATAATGAATGATGAGATTAATGTTCGTGCACTAAGTTTAAATTCTTATAGTGTTTTGATTTGATAATTATTAAGGAAAATGGTTAGAGGATGTAGACCAGCAACAAATAATCAAAATGAAGCAGCACCTCAACCTAATGTAAATAATCAAAATGAAGCAGCACCTCAACCAAATGTGCATGAAATACTAGTTCAATTGCAGAAACAAGTTCAACAACAACAACTAATCAATACATTGATTAATCAACAAACTAATCAAGCTGCACCACCAGGAAATTTGGGTTTTATCTTTTATTTCATCAGGAAATTTTTCTATAAAGTTTATTGATCTATCTATTGGTTTGATTAATCCCCTTGATATGTTATGTCCTAAGAATCTTATTGTTGTTTGAAATAATTTCATTTTTGATTCTGATAGTACCCATCCATTTTTCTTTATTATATATAATAGCATATTTAAATGTTTAAAATGTTGTTCTAAATTATTTGAGTATACCAAAATATCATCAATGTATACTATTGTAAAATCACTATATGGGTTAAATATGTCATTCATAATTTTTTGAAATTCTGATGGAGCATTTTTTAATCCAAAAGGCATTACATTCCATTCATAATGTCCAAATGGTACTGTAAAAGCTGTTTTATATCAATCTTTTTCTGATATTTGTATCTGCCAAAATCCTGATTTTAAATCAAATTTTGAAAATATTTTTGCTGAATGTAATATATTAATTAAGTCTCTTTTATTTGATATTGGATATCTTATCCATTGTAAAACTTTATTTAAAGGTTTATAATTTATAACTAATTTGGGTACCCCTCTTTCTAATTCTGCTTGTTTTGTAACATAAAATGCAGAACAACTCCATGGTGATTTTGAATTTCTTATCAATTTTTTATCTAATAAATCTTTTATTTCATTTTGACAGTGTTTTAAGAATTCTTTGTTCATTTGTATTGGTGTGGCTTTTGTAGGTATATTTCGTTCATTAAAATCTTTTTCATAAGATAAATCTACTATATGTTGTTTCCTTTCCCAAAAGGCATTTGGAATATTACTACAAACTTCTTTAATTAATATATTTTGTATTTCTTGAATTTTTTGTTTTATATCTTCTTGATTTAATTGTTCTTTTATTCGTTGATAAGGTATCTCTTCTTTTAAAAACTCTATTTGTTTCTTTTTATTATCTATTAGATTAATTTGTCTAAATATTGAATTATTTTATAGCATATTTATTTCTCTTTGCTTTATAGGATTTGTAAAAGGAAAATTTATTATTTTTCCATGTATATTTGTACTTAATCCTTTATGATCTACCTTGAAAGGATATATTTGTGTTAAAAATGGTGTTCCTAATATTATATCTTGTGATATATCTTTTACTAATGTAAATACATTTTTAAAACAATATTCATCACAACATATATGAGCTTGTGATAATTTATATTTTATGTTTAAAGGTTTTGAATTTGCTGTATATAATTGTTCATGTGTTTTCTCATAATATGTTGAAGGTATTATTCCTTCTTTTATAACGTTATGATCTGCGCCAGAATCAAATAAGGCAATTAATTCTATGTTAAAGTATCCTATTATTAATTTCATTTTTATGTAACATTTCTGAAATTCTATTTTTTTGTATTGAATTTATAAATTTATTATTATCTAAGTCTTCTTCTTTTGGTATGTTTTGTTTTTGGCTTGTACTTGTTTCTGGAATATCTTCTTTATGATATCCCTTGAGATTATTAATTAATGTTATTTTTGTTTCTAATTCAAGATCTTTTCCTTTCATTTCAAATAATTCTTTTTGTATTTGATTTACTTGTTTTTTCAACGTATTTACTTCTTTTTGTAAGTCTTTTGTAGTTATTTGTCTTAATATGTTTTGAGTAGGATATTTATCAAATAATTTTCCTAAATTAAATTGTTCTCTTATTTCTACCATCTTTTTAATATGTTCTTATTCTTCTAAAATTAAATCTTTTAATTTATGTAAATACTCAGTTTTTGTTTCATTGTCAAGTACTCCTATTAAATCTAAAATTATCTCTTTCTTTTCTCTAGTTATCACATTTATGTGACTATGACATAAGTTATTTCTATTATCATTATCGCTATGTTCACTTGTTGATTTTGTCTCATTTTCTACTATATCTGACCCTGATTCAGCCTCACTATCTGGTAATTTATTCATTAAATGATTTAATTCATGTCTCAATTCTCTAATCTTATTTCTTTTCTTATGGCATCTATCTGCTGTGTGTCCTGATTTATGACAATTCCAACATACTATAGTTTTGTTGGGTTTTTGATTATTTTGAGGATATGATCTATTGTTTTGAGTAGATTTTCTAGAATATCTTTTCTTATATCTAGTTTCCTATATTCTTGTGATCTGTTATCATTTTTATATTTTCTATATTTCTTCCTATTTGATGTCGAAGGTGCCTCTATTTTTGTCATACCAAATGTTTCACAGAAACATCCTAATTCTTGTCTAGCATTTTTCTTATCATTTCTATATTTGTTTTGTAATCTTAATTCTGAACATAGATTTAATCCTTCTTTTTTAACAAAAGCAAATAACTGTCCAAATGTTAACTCATTAAAAGGTATCTCTTCATATCCTATTTCACTTTTAAGTTTTTGTATTATTTTTTCTGCAAATAATCTTGGTAATCCCATTATAAATCTTTCTTTCCAAAATGAAGAATTACAATCATTTCTTTTTAGAACTTGTGTTAAAAATGTATCCTTATACCATCGATAATCAGTTAATGTAGGACATTTTAAATTTGTTAATATTATTTTGGATGAATTATATTCTTCTTTAGGATTTCTTATAAAATGCATAGAAATTGTTATTATCAAATATTCACAGGCATCACTTATTTCGACAAATTCATTTTCTGTTCCTTCTACTAATGTTAATACTTTATGGTGAAGAATATCATTTTTTATATTTGCTGATAGGGCATTATCCCACCAATTTTTTAATTGTCCTGTAAATCCTTGGGTTATCATTAAACATGCTATTTCTTCAGATTGATTTTGAATTCTATAGGCAAATCTAGCCATAGCCATAGCCATCTTTTGTAGAGTATTTATTATTTCATATTCAGATTTTCCATCTATATTCCATTCTGTTATAGACTGTCCATCATATCTAGATTTTGTAAATTGATTTCTTTCTGCATATTGTATATCTACTGGTGTAGGTCTCCTATAATAATTCCTAGTATTTTGGTTATAATATCCTTGTCTTCTTCTCCTAAATATTTTATTTATTTCTTTATCACTATCCTGAAAATTTTTACTTATTTCTTCTATACTTATATTATCTGATTCAGTGTTATCTTGCTCAGAATCTTCTGATGTTACTTCTTCTTTTTCATCTTCCTCTTTATCATCTTCCTCTTTTATTGTTTCTAAAAAATTTATCCTAGTACTTGTTCTATTACTAGATGATCCTATTTTTGATAATTTATTAGATATTTTTGATAAAATATTATCTGTCTTTGGATTAAAACTTATCTCCTTATTTTCTAACATATTATCTGTCTTAAAGTATGGTTTTGCCGTTTTTTTTGTTGCTTTTTCTCTATATTCGACTATTACTTTCTTCTTTTCTTCTATCTTGCTTGATATATGATCTACTTGGTTTGCTATAGTATTAAGCATCTGATTAGTATAATTATTTTGTTGCATAATTCTATCAAAATTTGTATTACTTTCTTTTGGATCTTTTACTTTATATGGGTCTGCTATCACCTCCCCTTTATGAGTTTGGAGTTTTAAAACTTGTGTGGGTGGATGTATTGATATTATTGTTTCATTACTATCTTTTAATATCCATTTCTTATGCAAAGTTGTGTTAACTTCTATAGAAGGTACCTTTAAAAATCAAAGGGATCCTGTCCGCCAATTGGATCAAAATCATTATCATTATCTAATTCATTTGAGTGGTGAGATCCATCTGATCCCGACTTTTGAGATAAAAACTCTGAAAATTGTGCTTGAAGACTTGGATTTTGCTTAAGTGATTCAAAGAATCTTTTTTGTTCTGGACTCAATCCTTTGACTGACGTTTCTTCTTCTTTTTCTTTCAATTTTTGATTTTTATTACCAACTGAAGAAGTACCTTCTTCTTCTCTTTGAAACTTGAGTTTTTCACCACTCTTAAGAAATTTTTGAACTGCAGGGGCCGAACACATTTCTTGTCTGTATTTCCCCCACCACTTGACTCTGAATGTCCTAACTAAAGAATATGGAGATGGCTCATTGAATCTTTTGAGAAATGTGAATTCCCAAGCCATAATCCATGGGATTTTGAATGCAGCATGAAAGAGAAGAGATTTTTGATAAGTTTTTGAATTGGTGGACACAGCAAAAACATCTAAACCTTTTTGAACTTTAGATGGAAGAATAGAAAACTCTAAACCTACTTTCTTAAACCATTCATAAAACCAAATTGGAAACTTTAATGAGATTTTTGGATGCCAAAAGAAGAACCAACTATGCGAATAGAACCGGACGTGTATGATCCTATACCAAGATAAACAATAATCAACATAATTAAAGCTTTGAGGATTGAATTTGACAGAGAAGTATTTTTCATAACTTTTTCCCCATTCTTCTTTGGTAATGATGTGTTTGATCCTAGCTTTTGAATAAGAAATCTCTTTGGTATCCTTATTAAAAGTATGAGAAATTTCTATAGAATCAGTATCAATGAGAACAAGCTCATAAAACTTTCTGGATTTGAGAGTATTGTCAGATTCCCACAAAATATCAATACCAAATTTACTCTTGATATACTGATTTTGATCTTCTCTTGAAGGGATATCTTGAAAAGGAGTCAAACAAAGCATTTGTTTTCTTTCTACTATATGTTGTTTTCTTTCCCAAAAAGCATTTGGAATATTACTACATACTTCTCTTATTAATGTATCTTGTATTTCCTTAATTTTATTTTTTATATTTTCCTATTTTAATTGTTCTTCTATACGCTGATAAGATATTTCTTCTTTTAAAAAGTCTATTTGTTTCTTTTTCTGACTTATTAAATTGATTTGTCTGAATATTGAATTCTTTTGTAACATATTTATTTCTCTTTGTTTTACAGGATTGATAAAAGGAAATTTTATTATTCTTCCATGTATATTTGTAGTTAATCCTTCATGGTTTACTTTAAAAGGATATATTTGTGTTAAAAGTGGTGTTCCTAATATTATTTCTTGTGATATGTCTTTTACTAATGTAAATGCATTTTTAAAACAATATCCATCACAACATATTGTGACAATTTATATTTTATGTTTAAAGGTTTTGAATTTGCTGTATATAATTGTTCACATGTTTTTTCATAATATTCTGTAGGTGTTATTCCTTCTTTTATAACATTATGATCTGCTCCAGAATCAAATAGAGCAATTAATTCTATATTAAAATATCCTATTACTAATTTAACTTTTACGTACCATTTTTGGAATTCTATCTTCTGTATTGAATTTACAAATTTATTGTTATCTAACTCTTTTTCTCTTGGAATATTTTGTTTTGTACTTGTTTCAGGAATATCTTCTTTATTATATTTTTTAATGTTATTAATTAGTGTTATTTTTGTTTCCAATTCAAGATCTTTTCCTTTCATTTCAAATAATTCTTTTTGTATTTGATTTACCTGTCTTTCTAATGTATTTACTTCTTCTGGTAAGTCTTTGTAGTTATTTTCCTTAATATATTTTGAGTGGGGTATTTATCAAATAATTTTCGTAAATTAAATTGTTCTCTTATTTCTACTTTCTTCTTAATATGTTCTTCTTCTTCTTCTAATATTAAATCTTTTAATTTATGTAAATATTCAATTTTTGTTTCATTATCAGGTATTTCTCCTATTAAATCCAGAATTATCTCTTTCTTTTCTCTAGTTATTACATTTATGTGACTATGACATAAATTGTTTCTATTTTCATTATCACTATGTTCACTTGTTGATTTTGTCTCGTTTTCTACTATATCTGATTCTGATTCTACTTCACTATCTGGTAATTTACTCATTAAATTATTTAATTCATGTCTTAATTCTCTGATTTTATTTCTTTTCTTATGACATCTATCTGCTGTATGTCCTGGTTTATGGCAATTCCAACATACTAGTGGTTTATTAGATTTTTTATTATTTTGATTATTTTGGTAATATGATTTATTATGTTGATTAGTCTTTCTAGAATATTTTTCCTTATATCTAGGTCTCCTATATTCTTGGGTTCTATTATCATATTTATATCTTCTATATGTCTTTCTTTTAGATGTTGAAGGTGCTTCTATTTTTGTCATTCCAAATGTTTCACAGAAACATCTTAATTCTTGTCTAGCATTCTTTTTATCATTTCTATATTTATTTTGTAATCTTAATTCAAAACATAAATTTAATCCTTCTTTTTTAATAAAAGCAAATAATTTACCAAAGGTTAATTCCTCAAAAGGTATTTCTTCAAATCCTATTTCACTCTTAAGTTTTTGTATTATCCTTTCTGCAAATAATCTTGGTAATCCCATAATAAATCTTTCTTTCCAAAATGAAGAATTACAGTCATTTCTTTTTAATACTTGTGTTAAAAAAGTATCCTTATACCATCTATAATCAGTTAATGTAGGACATCTTAAGTTTGTTAATATTATTTTAGATGAATTATATTCTTCTTTAGGGTTTCCTATAAAATGCATAGATATTGTTATTGATAGAATAAATTGTAATAGATTTTGATGAGACAAAACATGTAATAGACTAGAACTTTAACCATTCAGATAGGTTTCAATGTGTAATTTAGCTGAGGCAAGGATGCCGGAATGAGATGGAGATTCTGCAAAGGAGCCTATGCTAAGTCCCTGCTACCTACATGTTGCCACAAGGAACCAGTAACCAAGCTTCAAAGGATACTGCAAGGAACCTGGAGATGGTCAAAAAAGCTGACTTGCTTGCTCAAGAGAAAACTACCAGATACCTTTAAATCAGTGCAATCTGACTAGCCAGTAGAGTCACTCCAGTTTCAGCAAATCAAAGATTGCCATATGTGAAAAAGAAGCAAGGACAAAGTACAACAGACTGCAGAATGAAGTTGCGCAGCAAAAAGGACAAGGTAGTGGCAGAACATGGTAAAGGCATTTCAGAGCAGGTGTCAGAAGATCAGCAGAACCAATCAGAGAAAGACACCTCATCATACAAAGGACTGCCCTCCCAACGGGCAGAATACTCATTGATGCCTATAAATAGAAGACTGGATGCACCAAGAAGAATATACATATATATACAGACCAAGAAGAGAATTAAGAGAACATACGCGAAGCAAATCATCTACAAGCTCAAGCTTTCATATTCAAGCTATTTAGTTTTAACAGCAGCAAGCCAGCTACCTTTTTGATCTTTAGAAGTTTAAGGAGCTTGCTGCACTCGATAGTTTGCAAATCTATATCTTATTCAAATAGACTGTTTAGGAGTCACTTAGGCAGGAGTTTACTCTGCTAAGTTGTATTCTCTCTGAAGAAGAGAAAGGATCCTGTGTGGGTCGAGGAACCTGTGTGGAGATCCTGTGTGGGTCGCTTAGTTGGTTACTGTGCAGCTACCTGTGTGGATAGAGCTGACAGTTTTGTGTAGAGTATAGTTTGTATTAGCAGAGTCTATTGTAAATCAAACTTGCTTTAACAAAGTTCCTCCTTGAGAAGGAGTAGAGAGGACGTAGAGGGATTACTCCACCCTTGAACCTCTATAAGCTTGCTTGTGTTTTACAGCTTTATATTTCTATCTACACCTTGAGCATTTTGCATTAAAGTCTATTTTGAAAATCACATTATTTCTGCTGTGCATTATAGTCTCTGACTAAGTCCCTAAGTCACTGCCCGAGCAGCAACCTATCAAGCATTAAGCTTACTAGCTACCTGTTCATCAAAGACTTAACATCTTGGAGTAAAAGTTAAAAATTTTATAAGGTTAATTCACCCCCCATCTTAACCTATACCACTGGGACCAACAAGTGGTATCAGAGCAGGTTGGATTAGAAACCCAACTTGTCTGGTCCATCCCTGATCTCCGATTTTCGAAAGTCTGCATAGATCGTTCTTTATCATATCATGGATACGCATAAGCTTCATATGTTCTCTATTGAAGAATATGATGACTGGAAGATTAGAATGCGGGCACATCTTTCAGCAATGTACGACGAGATGTGGATGGTCATCACTGATGGACCACCAAGGATCACCAAACCCAATCCCATATTCGCAAGAGCCATAGATGCTGGTGATGTAGGAGCCATTCCCCATCAAACTGTCATCGACAAACCCAGGAAAGATTGGACAGTTGAGGACAGAAGGCGAGCCAATCTGGACAATGTAGCCAAGAAAGCTCTATTCGTTACCTTGGACAAAGGAACCTTCAGTAAGGTCAAGACGTGCAGGACAGCAATGGATATATGGAATAAGCTCGAACAAATCTGCGAGGGAACAGAGCTTACAAAGAAAAATAAGGTATCTACAGCAACCCAAAAATTCGAGCTGTTCGAGATGCTCCTTGAAGAAACCCTAGAGCAGATGGATCTGAGGTTCACAAACATTGTGAATGAGCTGGAGTCTTTGGATAAATTCTACACCCAAAAGGAGAAAAATATGAAGGTGCTAAGAGCACTACCTGCAGAATGGGATAGCAAGACTACTGTCATAAGGGTTTCCATGGATTTAAAATCTATGAGTACCTTTGATCTCTTTTCTGACCTAAAAGCCTTCGAGTATGATATTAACAGAAGAAAGAAAGAGGCAGAAGAATCCAGCACTAAAGTAATTGCCCTGATAGCCAGAAGCACAAGGGAGACTGGAGCTACCTGCTGAGAACACTGACGAAGAAATGGCCCTCATTCTGAGGAATTTCAAGAAGTTCATCAGGTATAACAGAAGAGGTGATTTCAAGAAAAACCAGGCACCTTCCCATCAGCCCAGCCCCCATCAACCAAACCAGAATACTTCCGACCTATGCTATAACTATCGAAAGCCAGGACACTATGCCAGAGAGTGTCCTCATCCTAAGGTCAACCGATATCCTGATGGAGAATCTTTCCAGAAGAGGGAGAAACGAAGAGAGGAAAGAAGAAGAATCAAAGTCTTTCTCAGTGAGATGGTGAAAGGAAAGGAGCCTTCTAAGGAAACTCAACAGGATGCAGATTCCTCTGACGAAGACAGTGATTCATCTTCATCAGAAGACGAAGCACTCATCTGTCTGATGACACATGAAGCAGAGGACAACGAGGATGATGATGTATTATACCCAATCCAACCCTTGCAGGAAGCAGAGAGGCCAAGTAAAAGCCTCTCCTTAAAATAAATCATGAGCAATTTCGAGCAGATAAACTCAATTCATGAGGAGCTGAAACTTGAAAATGAGATACTCAGGAGGGAAAACAAATAGATAGCTGAAAAGCTATCCGCATATGAGCTCAGTAGCTCAAAGTGCAGTGACCTCCAGGAGCAAGCATCTAAGCTTAATCTGAGAATCGCCAAACTTGAGAGCGAGAAAAATAATCTTCAGGCAATTGTGGGAACCTTTAGCAAATCCACAAAAGAAGCCAAAGAATGTCTTATGTTGGCCAGAAATCCCTTTGATAGGACAGGCCTAGGTTACTGTGCTGGAACCTCTCAAGATACAGCAAGCTCATCTAAAACTGTTGCCTTCGTTCAAGCAGAAACTTCAATGGCAAAAGAGTTATCTAATAACTCAACAGAAAGTTTGGAGAAAGCAATGGACAAGGGCAAGAGACCCATGTATACACCCACAGGAAGTAAGCCTGTTTTCAAAAGCTGGCTACAGCAGAATCAATCTGCTGGTAGATACAAGAGAAAACAGCAACCTACAAGGATGCCGTACAGAAACCTTTACCCCACTCATACTAAGACCGCAATGTTTAAACCTAAAAGAGCTCATGCTCAAGGGAAGTATGGTGGAGGTCCTCACTTCAAAAGTGATGGTTACACACGGTTCACACACACACAACAGTATCCTAAGGATACCACTTATAGAAGAAGCCACCGGGTCTACAACAAAGCAATTGTTGTGAGACAAGTCTGGATTCCAAAAGGTACTAACAAAGAAGGACCCGTACATATATGGGTACCTAAGAACTAGAAATCTCTATTTTTGTAGGTACCTACAACAGAAACCAGCAAGGAAGTATGGTACATTGATAGTGGGTGCTCAAGACATATGACTGGAAATAAAGAAATTCTCAGTGATCTACAACCATGCAGAGGACCCAAAGTAATTTTTGGAGATGATTCTAAGGGTAGCACTAGAGGAATTGGAACTCTCATCAAAGAAAACACTCACATAAAGGAAGTGTCATATGTGAAAGGCCTGAAGTACAACTTGCTCAGCATAAGCCAATTCTGTGACAAAGGTTACTCGGTGGAATTCAATCACAACAAGTGCCTGATAAGGGACAGTTAAACCAAGGAAGTAAAACTATCAGGAACCAGAAAAGGAAATATCTATGTAGCTGACTGGAGCTCAGTAACCACAGCTACCTGCTTCATTGCAAAATGATCATCAGAAGCCAGCTGGCTATGGCATAAAAGGATGAACCACCTGAATTTCAAAACGATCAACAAGTTAGCCAGAAAAGGACTGGTCAGAGGGCTACCTGACCTAGTGTACAAGAAAGAGAGTCTGTGTGAAGCATGCCAAAAGGGAAAACAAACCAAAAGCTCCTCCAAAAACAAAGTTCGAAGATCAACTGAAAGGGTGTTAGATCTACTTCACATGGATTTATTCGGACCAGTAGATCCAGTAAGCATGAGTGGAAGAAAATATACACTTGTAGTAGTGGATGACTACTCAAGATTCGCATGGATCATGTTCTTAACAAAGAAGTCTGATACTCAGCGGAGCTTACCGGAGTTACTGAAGAAGCTGCAAAATGAAAAAAACCTGAATATCATAAAAATCCGAACAGACAGAGGCACAGAGTTTACAAACAAGTTCATTGAAAAGTACTGCTCTAATAATGGAATCAAGCATGAATACTCAGCAGCTAGAACGCCGCAACAAAATGGTGTTGCAGAGAAGAAGAACAGGACCCTCAAGGAAGCTGCGAGGACCATGCTGGCTGAAGCACTGTTGCCTAAGAGATTTTGGGCAGAAGCCATCAACACAGCATGCTATACCCAGAACAGATGCATTATCAACAAGGATTTTAATAAAACTCCTTATGAACTATGGTTTGGTCACACTCCAAATATTGAACATTTTCATATTTTTGGTTGTAGGTGCTATGTACTCAACAATGGGAAGGATTATCTGAAGGCATTTGACTCAAAGTCAGATGAAGGAGTATTCTTAGGATACTCCTCGGTAAGTAAAGCCTACAAAATTTTCAACAAGAGAACACTTGTTGTAGAAGAAACAGTACATATGGATTTTGATGAACCACATTGCACTAAGACTGATATAGATAAACTCAATGAAGACCTTGGGAGAACTCACATCACCAACACTCGTGTTGAATATATTGATACGGAGTTACCAAGTCTCCAAAATATTGAATTAACTCAGAATCAGCAACCTGTACCTACACAGCAACCTGAAGAACAGGTACCTACCCCAAATCAGCAAGCACCAGTGATTCAAGAAGAGATACATCATCCTGAAGAAATTCAACTCGAAGTCCGCTTAGAAATACAGCCTGACACAAATCAGGAAGCTGCACAGATTGATCAAGAGCAACCTGTTGAAAACCCGAATGAGCAGCAAGCTGAAGAAGTTAGAAGAAAGTGGCTAAGGAATCACCCAAGAAATCAGATCATAGGAGATTCCACCTCGGGAGTAAGAACGAGAAGAAGTAACCCTTACAAAGCAATGCTTGCTTGTTTTATTTCACAAACAGAACCAAACTGCATAGAGGATGCTCTAGCAGACACCAACTGGATTCAAGCAATGCAGGAAGAGCTCAATGGATTTGAAAGGAATCAAGTGTGGCATCTAGTTCCAAAACCTACTCATCAGGGAGTAATCGGCACAAAATGGGTATTTAAAAACAAGCTCGATGAAGAAGGTCAAGTAGTCAGAAACAAGGCAAGGCTAGTGGCGAAAGGTTACTGTCAGGAGAAAGGAATAGATTTTGAAGAAACCTTTGCACCAGTAGCAAGACTAGAGGCTATCAGAATATTTCTAGCATACGCAGCTCACAACAATCTCACCGTTTACCAAATGGATGTTAAGAGTGCATTTCTTAATGGGCTACTCGCTGAAGAAGTTTATGTGGAGCAACCTCCAGGATTTGAAAACAATCCAGAAAACATGGTTTTCAGACTAAAGAAAGCTCTTTATGGACTCCAGCAGGCACCAAGAGCCTGGTATGATACTCTCTCGAAGTACTTACTTGACAATGGATTCAAGAAAGGCAAAATGGATAAGACAATCTTCAGAATTCAAGATGGAGGAAGCATACTACTTGTTCAAATATACGTCAATGATATTATCTTCGGATCAACAAACAAGGAACCGTGCCAGAAATTCTCAAGTCTCATGCAATCCAAGTTTGAAATGAGCATGATGGGAGAAATAAGCTTCTTTCTCGGTCTCCAAGTCAAACAGTTAAGCAATGGAACCTTCATCAATCAAGTGAAATACACCAAAGAATTGATAAAGAGATTCGGATTGGAAAGTGCGAGCACAGTGAGCATACCGATGATAATCTCAGGAAGCCTAGACAAAGATTGTGATGGTAAAGCAGTAGACATTACGAAATATAGAAGACTTATTGGGTCACTGCTCTACCTAACAGCTAGCAGGCCAGATATCATGTTCTCAATAGGAATGTGTGCCAGATACCAAGCAGCTCCGAAGGAATCACACATGACTGCAGCTAAACGGATCATCAGATACCTCAAAGGAACCCAGGAAGCTGGCCTATGGTACCCAAAAGAAGGAGGAATTAAACTTATTGGCTCTACTGACTCTGATTTTACAGGTTGTAAAATTGACAAAAAAAGCACCAGTGGTACCTGTCAGCTACTAGGAAACAAGCTAGTATCCTGGTTCTACAAAAAGCAAACCTCTATAGCAACCTCAACAGCCGAGGCCGAATATGTTGCTGCAGGAAGCTGCTGTGCACAAATCTTATGGATTCAACAGCAACTAAAGGAATATGGAATTGAAGAAAAAGGCACACCCATCGTATGTGACAATACAAGCACAATAGCTATTACACACAATCCAGTTCTTCATTCAAGAACCAAACATATAGATATCAGACACCACTTCATAAGAGATCATGTTGAGAAGAAAGATATATCTCTAAAAAAAGTGCATACTAATCTACAGCTAGCTGACATATTTACAAAGCCCCTTTGTGAATCAAGATTCTCTTTTCTAAGAAACGAGCTAGGGATAATAAACCTGAACTAATCATCTATATATAATATCTTTTTAAATGGCTGTAAAGCTTAGGGGGAACTACAGGCAGGACAAGAGTAAAACAGCAACGTAAAGCTTACTACTCAAGATACCTGGATAGCTACTGGATACTATGATACTGGTCACCAAGCTACCTGCAGGACCTAGTAACTGAAGCACGTGAAAAAAGGAACAGTTACCCCGCGTCAAGCAGCCATTTTTGCAGGAAACCCCTCAATATCCACAAAATGTCACATCAAGTACTTGAGCACACGAACGCCGCGCCAAAAATCTCAACCAATGGATCAAGGGTCGTTTCAAATTCAAGACCAATCTGGACCGTTCGATCAAAACTCACCAAATTCAAATATAAGGGAGTCTCTCTTCATTCTTCTTTCACACTTAAACATTTCCATATTCTGCAAACCCTAACTTCTCAATTTCTCTCTCAAGCCTTCCATTACCAGTTTACTCGCTCCCTCAGAAATAGCACCGAAACAGTCTTAGGTTGTTGACGGCAGGCTGGTGGACCGTGAGGTTCTTCTCAAGATGGTAAAGGAAGAAGGAAACTCCACGGAGTTAATGACAAACATTCTGAGATGTCTTCGCATCTCTGGACTCCTCAGACTCTGCTCCTTCCACAAGACTCCCTACGCAGAGGAGCAAGTTGAGAAGTTCTACCGACGGGTGAAGGTCTCTGAAGATCGGTCAGAGATCCGATCAAAGGTTGGTGGAGAAACAGTAACTGTAGATATCGGGCTGCTAGAAGAGGTGTTCTCTCTCCCCACTGACGGCATGGACGCCAGCGACTTTTCCACATATGGAGAAGACGAACTGGAGGAGTATTGGAAGATCTTCACCGGTAGGGAGGACACGGTGGGGATGTCTCGGAGTTGCAGCAAGAAGGTCTTCCTTCTTGAGTTTGAAATGCTGCATGACATCTGCTGCCATATCATAGAGAACCGCTCTGGTTCCTTTGATAAATGTACCAACTTCAGGTACAGAGTGATGATGGCCGTTGTGAAGAAGGAGAAGGTGGACTGGGCCAGCTACCTGCTCTTTAGGCTGGTGGAGGAGGTGGAGAAGAAGGTAGGTAAGCCTACCTACGGGCTGATTGTGAACACCCTCCTAGGTCACTTGAAGGTGGATCTGTCCCAGGGTAAGCCTATCCAGAAAGGGAAGTTCATCGGTGCGGGTAGAGTCTTTGCCAAGAAGACTGCTGCTCGGCCATCCTCAGTAACCAGGGAGGTATCTGAGGGTTCCAAGGGCGCTCCAAGGACAAGGAAGGCATTCCGCCGGACCAGCAGCGACTCATCTTTGCCGGAAAGCAGCTCGAGGATGGAGGAACCCTCACTAGCTCCTACTGTACCGAAAAAGATTAAGCACGAGCAGGATGTGCAGAGGAGAATGGTCATCTCTAATGATGAATCAGAAGGCACCACTACTCAGGCAGTTAAGAAGCCTGCAGTAGAAGTGGAAATTGATTCTACACTGAGGGATGAACAAGCAGGGGATGCTGCTGTTCATGATGAAGATG
This sequence comes from Scutellaria barbata, assembly GCA_028654395.1. Lineage (NCBI taxonomy): Eukaryota > Viridiplantae > Streptophyta > Magnoliopsida > Lamiales > Lamiaceae > Scutellaria > Scutellaria barbata. The sequence goes on from CM053654.1 coordinate 6,761,855, forward strand.
TTGAAGAAGAAGAGGATGAGGAGGATGTGATGGAGTATGCTATCAGTATACCGAAGCTGGAGGAAGAGTTCGGTAAGATGATGGAGAGATTTACCACCTGGTGGCAGTACAGACACCTGCCCAGAGAGGAGCTTATCCAGTGGGCTGACTGGAAGACGGAGGAGGAGTGGGCTTTGAACTGGGCTGCCATGGATGATTTGGAGGAGATCCTTCAAAAGAAATTTCTGAAGGATCTCAGGAAGAATAAATGGTCGGAATATCTTGAAAACGCGGAGATCAATGCTGAATGTGAGGCCAAGAAGCAGAAGGAAGATGCCAAACAGCTACCTGGCCCCAGGAGCCTGAAGGGGAAAGCAGCCATTGTGCAGCCAGATTTCTACAGGGAGGAGGTGATTCTGGATGCTGCTGCTGACCAGGTCAGAGCAGGCGATGACGTAGCCTTTGCTGCAGCCCAGGTAGAAAGGTTTGGAGAGGATGAAGCCCTGAAGAGGATGCTGAAGCAGGCTGTTGATATCAGCCTAACAGATACAAGGATGAGAAGGCCAGTAAGAGAACCCCAGATGGGTAAAGGATCCTCCTGCTCAGCTCTGATGGTCGAACCCATTAGCAGGCGGTCACCTTCACCAATGAAGAAAAATGGTGAGCAATTTCCTTATCTTACTGACCTAATCATTCTGCCTGAAGTACCTGTGCAGACACCGATGAAGGAGAGGAGCTCGACACCAACTGACTTTCCCAAGACAAAAGAGTTGGAAACCCTCGCTGCTGTGGCATCACTGGACGCTGTCCTAGAGCTTACTGATTCAATCGCAGCAGCAGCCGCCGATGACACCACAGAAACATCCATTCCCACACCAATGGAGGTAGAGGCTGAGGGGGAACAAGTGCAGTAGAAATAGGCACCTATTTCAATTGAAGTAGTGGAGGAACCTGCCCCGACGGAAAAGGAGCAACCTGCAGCAGTTGTTCCAATGGAGGTGGAGGAGACAACATCTGCTAAGCCAGTAGACCATGGAGAGATGGTCATTGAGGGGGAAGTAGCTGCGGTAAAACAGGTGGAGGAAGTACAGGAGGCAGGAGGAGATAAAAGAGGAGAATAGGAGGCTGAAGTACAGGAGGTTGAGAAAGAAAAGGAGGCGGATAAGGAGGCTGAAATGGTGTTTAGCAAGGGAACGGTAGATGAGGAGGAGAAGGAGCAGGAGGCTGATGAAGAAGATGCTGGAGAGGAGACACCTGCCAAGGACTCTGGATCAGGAGATGGAGGATCCAGTAGCCCTTCCAACAGCGATGATGGGTCACCCAGTGAACAGGGTAATACCGGAGCTGAAAAATCCAAGGCTCTAACCACTGCTTCTTCTGAACAGGTACCAGCAGGAGAAGGCCAGGAACTTGTCAGATCAAATGAAGAGGTGCTGATAACGATTGACCAGATGGGGAAGTCCCTGGTGAAAGCGAGCAGAAAACTCCGTAAGGAAACCCGCTCCCATTCAGTCAAGACATATTCCTTTATGGACTCCCTCAACGTCACCCTGTCAACACTTACTCAAATGGTCGCTGCCTACCGATCCCCCAAGGAGGATGCTGTAGTGGAAGTGGTCAAGAGTGTAATGGAGAAGTTTAACAGACAAGAGGAGAAGCTGATCTCCCTTGAAACTCATCAGAATGCTCTTGTCACTACAGTAGACCGGATGGATAAGAAGCAGTTCAACCAATCACAGACCCTGAGAGATCACTCAGGCACCCTGTCTGAAATTCACTCCATGGTAAGTTTTGCGGTTAGACTGGCCGATGATGTCAAAAAGGGGGAAGAGAGGATAGAGGGCCAGCAGAAGACTGGACAGGATCCTACTACCTGTAAGCAGATGGTAGTAAGCAGAAGGAGAGATGACACTGGAGACGGGGGACATAGGGGAGCTGGACCGAGGGGCCCTTCAGACAGCAGCTCAAAGAGAAAATCAGAAATTGTCTCAGTGTCAGTTCATCCAGGCTTCAGAAAGGGTGCTGAGATAAGAGATGAGAAGAGGAGGAGGACTGAAGCTGAACTAAAAAGCAACCCGGATGCTGTCTTTTCAAAGGATCCAAGGATTATTCTTGACAAAGTCTTCCCAGCACACAAGCTGCCTGATATGACTGAGCTGGAGAAGAACATGCAGAATCCTGACAGCGCAGCAAGTGCATCTCTCAGGACCTTCCTAGAAGCCAGCCTGGATCCAAGGAGCGACAAGTTCGTCACCTCAAGGATTCCGGAGGTCACTCTCCACACTGATGTCAATCCATCATTCTTTTAGATTGAAGCATTCAAAAGAATGGAGCTGATGAAGTACTTCACCATACTCTGCAAGGAATCTGCTCTCTTCAGAGGATTTCGAACAAACAAGGAGGCCCTGCAGAGGTTTCTGGAGCTGACCAAGAAAGGTGGACTTCCAATCCAAGTCAAGCTGAAGCAGAGACTGGGAAAGGAGTTCATACCATACAATGAAGACTTCTGGCTCAGGTTTGAGGAATCTGAGGAGATGGTGAAGAGGATGGAACCCAGTTATCAAGACTCCATAGCCAACTAGTGGAAATGTTCTAAGTTCGAAAGAAAGAAGAAAGCCAGCTGGTTAAAAACTTAGTGTCATGTTCTCTGTCTTTGTTTCTGTTTCTATCTGTTTGTTTAAGATGCTATCTGTTTATTTCTTTGTTATCTTGTTTATGCTCTGTACATGTTTCTGATCAATGAAATCTCGATGTCTTTGGTTGATGAAAGCTCACATCTTGTGAACTTAATGCATGCTTATGAATGTTTATATTCTTCTACATTTTTGTTCCAAGTTAATGAAATATAATTCTTTGATCCTGTTAAGGAGTTTTGTCATCATCAAAAAGGGGGAAATTGATAGGATAAATTGTAATAGATTTTGATGAGATAAAACATGTAATAGACTAGAACTTTAGCCATTCGGATAGGTTTCAATGTGTAATTTAGCTAAGGCAAGGATGCCGGAATGAGATGGAGATTCTGCAATGGAGCCTATGCCAAGTCCCTGCTACCTGCATGTTGCCACAAGGAACCAGTAATCAAGCTTCAAAGGATGCTGTAAGGAACCTGGAGATGGTCAAAAAAGCTGACTTGCTTGCTCAAGAGAAAACTACCAGATACCTTTAAATTAGTGCAACCTGACTAGCCAGTAGAGTCACTCCAGTTTCAGCAAATCAAAGATTGTCATGTGTGAAAAAGAAGCAAGGATAAAGTACAGCAGACTGCAGAATGAAGTTGCGCAGCAAAAAGGACAAGACAGTGGCAGAACAGAGTAAAGGCATTTCAGAGCAGGTGTCAGAAGATCAGCAAAACCAATCAGAGAAAGACACCTCATCATACAAAGGACTGCCCTCCCAACGGGCAGAATACTCATTGATGCCTATAAATAGAAGATTGGATGCACCAAGAAGAATATACATATATATACAGACCAAGAAGAGAATTAAGAGAACATACGCGAAGCAAATCATCTACAAGCTGAAGCTTTCATATTCAAGCTATTCAGTCTTAACAGCAGCAAGCCAGCTAGCTTTTTGATCTTTAGAAGTTTAAGGAGCTTGCTGCACTCGATAGTTTGCAAATCTATATCTTATTCAAATAGACTGTTTAGAAGTCACTTAGGCAGGAGTTTACTCTGCTAAGTTGTATTCTCTCTGAAGAAGAGAAAGGATCCTGTGTGGGTCGAGGAACCTGTGTGGAGATCCTGTGTGGGTCGCTTAGTTGGTTACTGTGCAGCTACCTGTGTGGATAGAACTGACAGTTTTGTGTAGAGTATAGTTTGTATTAGCAGAGTCTATTGTAAATCAAACTTGCTTTAACAAAGTTCCTCCTTGAGAAGGAGTAGAGAGGACGTAGAGGGATTACTCCACCCTTGAACCTCTATAAGCTTGCTTGTGTTTTACAGCTTTATATTTCTATCTGCACCTTGAGCATTCTACATTAAAGTCTATTTTGAAAATCACATTATTTCCACTATGCATTATAGTCTCTGACTAAGTCCCTAGGTCACTGCCCGAGCAGCAACCTATCGAGCAGCAAGCTTACTAGCTACCTGTTCATCAAGGACTTAACATCTTGGAGTAAAGTTAAAAATTTGATAAGGTTAATTCACCCCCCCTCTTAACCTTATACCACCGGGACCGACAGTTATTATTAAATATTCACATGCATCAAATTCATTTTCTGTTCCAACTACTAATGTTAATATCTTATGGTGAAGATTATCATTTTTTATATTTGTTGATAATGCATTATCCCACCAATTTTTTAATTGTCCTGTAAACCCTTGGGTTATCATTAAACATGTTATTTCTTCTGTAACGCCCAGAAAAAAATGAAGCATAATTGATAAGTAAATAAGTAAAATCTTAATTAAAATATCTTATGTGTTTTAATTCTTGAGTGTTTAATTTAATTACGTGCGTTTCAGATATTGTTTAACGATCGGTTTTAGAGGGATAAAATTTATAAACATGGAACATAAAATATTTTTAAACCATTAGATGCATAACGGAAAAATGAGAAGATAGAAACGAATTAGAGGTCAATCGGACACCTGTAGCTCAAACGGCGAAGAAAAGGGCAAAATACGAAGTTTCGGATAAACGAGAAACGAAATCTTATCATGAATAGTAACTTTCAAAATTTTCTATAAATAGGCCCTCATTCGATTTCGTTTTCACCATTTCTTCGAACGAGCCGAAAAGCGTCGAATACAAGTAAGTCTTTCTCTCCTCTCTCTTTCCTTTTAATTTTATATTCCGTCGTCACCGGAGCCGCCGCCGCCGCCGCCACCGCTGCCGAAGTTCGCCGGAAAAAAAAGTCAAACTTGTCCGTTTTGGCTGATTTTCATACACAACGTAGCCCTCGACGATACGAGTCTAGGGCAACTTCCGGAATTCAATTCCGATTCTCCGTTCGCCGGAAAATGGCGAAAAACCGCCGCTGCCGTCACCGGAAAAAGTCAAACCCGTCCGTTTTGGCTGATTTTCGTATATAACGTATCCCTCGACGATACGAGTCTAGGGCAATGTCCGGAATTCAATTCCGATTCTCCGTTCGCCGGAAAACGGCGAAAAACCATCTTCAAAACCCCAATCCTTGCTTCTGGCCACCTTTTCTCTCTCCCGTTTCTCTCTCTCTCTCTCTCTTTTCTTACCGTTGCAGGCACCTAAAAGGCTGCCGGAGTTGTGGGCTAGCCACTGGAGGGGTGGTGCCGCTATGGGTGGCGGTGCCGGTGCTGGAAAATGACCTAGAAGGGGGGCTGTTGCAAGGAGTTTGTGAAATATGTGCGACAAAGGGTTTTTGAGGCTGTTTTTCAGGCACTATTCATGCAGGAATCCGGTGAGAGATGGCCGGATCTAGTAGCCGGTGGTGCGGGCTAGCCGGAGGACTAAGGGTCGATGGCATAGGATGGCGCCGCCGCGGCCGGTGGCACCGGGAAGATGGCTGCTCGAGCAGGCCGACGACGGGAGCAACTTGCCCCGCTGCCTAGAAAACTAGGCAGCCGACGGGAGATGCCGTCGGGAAATTTTCCCGTCGCCGGGAACGCATGCGACGCCATATTTTCGATTCGTTTTCGATCCGAATCTCGTTTTCTTTTAATCGTACCTTATCATCGAGTCGTCGCCAACGAGATATCGATAACCGGGGGTCGTGGGTCCCGGTCAAAGTCAACCCTTTGACCAAATTACCAAAATACCCCTTAATCTTAAAACGCTCCGTTCGAGCTCGTTTCAACTCTGATTCAGCTCATTCTTGTTTTGTTGTGGTCCAAAATTCATTCTCTTTCACCTCAACTGTACAAGCTGATCTTTCCCTCTTATTTCTTCAACCTCAATTGTTAAGTCTTCCGTTCCAATCCGTCTCATCTCGATAGATAGTATCCGATTCTATATCGTTTAAATCATTAATTTTATTTAATAAAGATCTAAGAAATACTGTGAATTATATAGGATACCCGTTGATTTGAAGTCTTCGGATACGTGAGCTTCGATACTTGCAACGCACGTGGTAACCACCGAACAAGGTGGGGGTAAATTCTTTAAATTAATATTGTTATTATATGCGGGGAAATTGTTATGTCGGTATTGATACCTCTTTCAAAATATTTAATTTATGAAGTATTTGAATCACGAACTATTATACTATATGAAATGTGTTGGGTATACGTGCTGAATGCATGAGATGTTATATGTGAAAATGAAAGTGATATGATGGATATGATTAATGAATGTTCCAAAGCACATGATGGATTGTGAATGTTTATTGTGAATGTAAAAGTGAAGAATGAGGTGAAGTTAATGTATGTATATGAGCAATAAGATATGATTCCGAATTGCAACTAAGTGTTATGTTAAAATAATGTGCTTCCATGCGTATGTTGGATATGTGTATGTGTGATGTGAATATGTGTGCATGTGCATGTACGGCGGCTAAGAACCGTATCTATGGTGGCTAAGAACCACATCTATGGCAGCTAAGAACTGCATCTATGGTGGCTAAGAACCACATCTATGGCGGCTAAGAACTGCATCTATGGTGGTTAAGAACCACATCTATGGCGGCTAAGAACCGTATCTATGGTGGCTAAGAACCACATCTATGGTGGCTAAGAACCACATCTATGGCATCTAAGAACTGCATCTATGGTGGCTAAGAACCACATCTATGGCAGCTAAGAACTGCATCTATGGTGGCTAAGAACCACATCTATGGCGGCTAAGAACCGTATCTATGGTGGCTAAGAACCATATCTATGGTGGCTAAGAACCACATCTATGGCAGCTAAGAACTGCATCTATGGTGGCTAAGAACCACATTTATGGCGGCTAAGAACCGTATCTATGGTGGCTAAGAACCACATCTATGGCGGCTAAGAACCGTAAAATGTTTTCATGGCGGCTAAGAACCGTAAAATGCTTTCATGGCGGCTAAGCACCGTAAATTATGTGAAAAGTGATATGAATGATTATGAAAGTGATATGTTTATATGTGATTGAGATGATTACTTGCTTTTAAAATGATTTTATGTCACGTGAATTGAAATGATTTATTTTATGCTGTTTTTATTAAAAGGCAACGTTTTTATGAAAATCTGTTTTGATGTGATAAATAGTGTTTTGGCATGTGTGTAAAATCTTCCAAAATTATTTCATGTCATCCTGAATTCCCCACCCCACTGAGTGTACTTTTGTCACTCACCCCTCTTTTAAAAAATGTTTCAGTTCAAATAGGTAAAGACGTGGAGTGCGAGCGGTGGATGTTGGTAGCCGATGATCAAAGGTTACAAAACCTTTTTATTTAAAATGATTAATTTCATGAATTTAAGATTTATTCTTGATTTTGAATTTTAAATTATTCTTGATTTTTAGTTATCTTTATTCTTTTGAAAGAGTGAAAATTTTTATGAGTGAGTAACGTCTCGGTTAAGATTTATTTACACAAAAGAAACGGGATGTTACATCTTCTGATTGATTTTGTATCCTCTAGGCTGATCTAGCCATAGCCATTTCTTGTAAAGTATTTATTATTTCATATTCAGATTTTCCATCTATATTCCATTCTGTTATAGACTGTCCATCATATCTGGATTTTGTAAATTGATTTCTTTCTTCATATTGTATGTCTACTAGTGTAGGCCTTCTATAATAATTTCTAGTATTTTGATTATAATATCCTCATCTATTTTTTCTAAATATTTTATTTATTTCTTTGTCACTATCTTGAAAGTTTTTGCTTATTTCTCCGATTTCATCCATACTAGTATTGTCTGATTCAGTATTACCTTGTTCAGATTCTTCTAATGTTACTTCTTCTTTTTCATCATCCTCTTTATCCCCTTCTTTTATTGTTGCTAAACAATTTATACTAGTACTTGGTCTATTACTTGAAAATCCTATCTCTGTTAATTTATTAGATATTTTTGATAAAATATTATCTGTTTTGGGTTAAAACTTATCTTTTTATTTTCTAACATATTATCTGTTTTCAAGTATGGTTTTACTGATTCTTTTGTTACTAATTTTTCTTTATCATCAACTATTATTTTTTTCTTTTCTTCTATTTTATTTGATATATGATCTACTTGATTTGCTATAGTATTAAGTATTTGGTTAGCATAATTATTTTGTTGCATAATTCTATCAAAGTTTGCATTACTTTCTTTTGGGTCTTTTACCTTATATGGGTCTGCTATAACTTCTCCTTTGTAAGTTTGAAGTTTTAATATTTGTGTGGGAGGATGTATTGATATTATTGTTTCATTATTGTCTTTAAGAATCCATTTCTTATGTAAAGTTGTATTAACTTCTATAGAGGGTACTTTTAAAAATTCTATTCCTATATCTTTTAAGAAAAAATATAAGAAATTATAAAATAATTTATTACATTTTTCATCTATCATTTCTTTTATCCATTCTTCTTTTAATCTCTTTCTAATTTGTTTATCTAATTGTTTATACCATATTCTTTTTTCTTTATGACTTTCATTATTTCTTTCATCTTTTAAATACTTGTATAATGGTGTGAATTCTTTACTAATAGCAAATAGCATTTGTGTTGTTGTAGGTGAATTTGGTTCAGAATAAACTTGTTCTGGTAATGGTTCTTTAAACTTATATCTATTATTATTTTCTTGTATATTAGAGCAAGACTTTCTAGATGAAGATGAGCCTACTTCAGTTATAGATGGTTCATTATCATCTGATTTAAACTTAACTATTACTCTACCATCATCTTCTTCTATGATCTGTGATACCTCTGTTCTTTCTATATTTCTAGGTACTTGGGGTTCATTTATTATAAAATGATCAGGTATAGTTATTTCATTCCATTTTAGTCTTTTTGGTTTAAATATTTTAGGTTTTTCTGCATCTATTTCTAATAATATAGTTTCTTCTTTATCTGTAGGTAACATTATAAATTTTGGATTAATATGTGAAGACGTAACTCTATATTATAGCAAAGTTTTTACAACCTTTATGAAATTCATTACCTTGTAATTGCACATCTAATGGTAAGGAATCTAATACCATTGAATCCATTAAATCTACAGAAAAGTTAGGAGTACAATTAAAATATATAGGTCCATTATATATATTAGTTTGTATCATTGCCATTAATGAAGGTTGATATTTTTTTAATCTTTTATCTCATAAAGCTAAATATATTGGAGCATCTACTCCTATATGTACTAAAGGTTTTACTGCAATTTGTACAAGTCCTATATGTATATATCTATATTCTTTTTTAATATATTTATCTATAGCTTATCTACTTAATAATTGTATACTTTGTGATTCTTGTTGGATTGATAAAGTTTCTTCCTGTGTTTTTACTGATAAAGCAGTTTGAAAATTTGTCAATCCTATCTGATAAATTTTCTCTATTTTTTCTTTTGGTATTCTCCAGTTAGAATAATCTATGGGCATATGTATTTCACTACTTTGGACCATGCTTCTATGGTTAGAACTTGAACCTAGATATAATAAATTTCTTAATTTTGAAGCCATAATCTTTCTAAGTGATTATATGATTTCTGGATAGATTTTTCTTCTAGGAGGGTCGAGTGGGAACACTATGCGTGGAACACCTATCTCAAAGGCTTACCAACCGTCTTACTAGCTTACCAACACTAATTCCAAACTCCTATGAAAAATTCTATTAGAAATCCTATAATACTTGTCAAAATTATGTTTTCAATGTTTTGAAATTTACTATTTCTTAGACTCATGGCTCTGATACTGTTGGTCCCAAGTGGTGTCCGAGGTTCAGAGAGGGGGGGTGAATGAACCTTGGTCAATTTTTCAGAATCTTTAAAACAACCGTTCTGCACTGCAAGTTACTTGAGCTTGCAGCGATAGATGGTTACTGCTTGCAGCGCTAGAATGCAGTGCTGCACGCTGTAACCTGGAGTTTTGTACGCAGCGGAAATATACTTTTAAACACAAGGCTGTTTTACACAAAAATGCTTCTTTCAAACGTTTTATGATGAGAAGAGATATAGATATATGCAGAAAACAAGCACAGATAAATAAAGCGATAAAAACACTTATGGCTTATAGTGGTTCGAAGGTGGTATAACCCTTCTACGTCCACTCTACTGCTCCTCGAGCAGGAACTTTGTTAAGCAAGATTGATTTACAGGACTCTCCTAACAATCTATCAACTTACAAAGTTAACCACCTACTGAAGTCCAGCGTACACACAGCAACTGCAAACTTCAAAGGCTAACCCACACAGGGTTCTATACTCCCACACAGGGAAGCTGCCTAACACTAGACAACTAAAACAAACAGCAAGGATCTCTCATATCAACTGCTTGACACCACTAAAACGACCTAAGCACACAGCAACAAGGTTAAAAGGATAAAAAGGTTTTCTTCAACTTGTGCTTAGAAGTGAGCTTCTGAATCTGTAGGGAATCTTTCAGCTTGAACTCTGCTTCACTTCGATAGGTTGAGTGACTGAAACTGTTGGCTTGAAATTTTGTAAGCTTGAAACTTTTTCGCGTAGATGCTTTAGTAATAGTGATGGAATCAGTTTTTAGTAACCAACTTCAGTTCTCCTCGACCTCTATTTATACTTGTAGGAGAAGATGTCCGTTGAAGGAGACATCCCTCTTTTGAATTTGAAATAGCCTGGCCAAAGTATGGTTCGCATTTAATGCGACTGACCTTTTTTTTCGGAGCATTTAATGCGGCAGTTGCGGCTCGCAGCTTTCTGCGGCGTGTCAGTCCATGTGGCATCTTCTTATTGGCTCCGTGTCTGCTACTTTGACTTTTTCTTGAACGGTTCTTTTGTCCCTGCTTGGATCTCCGTTCCTCGTACTGCATTTATCCTTCCTGGGATTTGCAGGATACTTAGTCTTGTAGTTGGCGCTATATTTACTTAACTGTTCTGTAAGTCTGCGCTGTATCCTTGGTCTTTGTGCAGCTGGTGCATTCTTTTAGTGCTGCTGTATTATAGACCTGCTTGCAGTATCATCTGGCAGTGCTGCTGTAATCATCGTTCTAGCAGTACTCCTGTATCCTTTTCATGCAGCGATGCTGCACGCCGTTCTTCCTTGCTTTGCTGTATTGAAGTACAGCCTTATATATGTTTTGTTGTTCCTTTATTCTTCCAGCAATGCTGTATCCTGCCTTCTTGCAGCGATACTGTATCCTGCCTTCTTGCAGTGATATCTTCCTTTAAAGCTTAGATGCAGCTTTATCCTCTTTTAACCTCCATTTCAATCCTTGACTCAAGACTCAATTCTAGTCTACTTATTCATTTAAACAATGTGAAAATGGGGTACTCAAAACTTCTTATTACATGGTTGGTTTGTCTCATCAAAATCTAAATAATGAAATCCCAACAATTTCCCCCTTTTTGATGATGACAAAACCTTTACAATATTTCGTTCATGAAGAAGTTTCATTTTCCTTTAACTCATATGGTTTATCCAGATTACATGCTTGCACAGCTTGAATGAATAAAACTAATCCTGGATTCATCAGAGATGCATCATGCTATTCCTTTCAACAAACTCAACAGGAAAACACAAACAACATGCATGAGTTCATAAGAGTTGAACTTGGTCAGAGCAGAAAGAAAAAAAAAATTCTTCATTTAAGAGATAGAAATTTTTACAACATCAAAAGTACAACAAGGATCATAAGAGGGTATATGAATACAACTTAGTAAAACGAAGACCTTTTGCTTGCTGATTCGTCTAATCTTCTTTCAAACCTTTCAAGGCCTTCCCTTCCTCTTGATCCTTTCCACCAGTCTCTGATGGACTCTTGGTAGGACTCTTCCAGCTTGTGTCTGATCACAGGAATCTGAATCCATCTCAGCCAGAAGTCCTCGCAGTATGGTACAATCAGCCCTTCCTTGACTCGATCGATGTACAGCTGTTGAATGTCAAGGCTTCCTTCGCGAACGAGCTGTTCATACCTTCTCAATGCAGTCTTGCAGGTATGATACTTGCTGAATTTGCCTTGCCTGCATTGATCTCTGAAGTGTCTGAGGTACTCTGATCGTTTGAAAATGGTGATCGCCTCAAATGTTGGATTCCGATCAAAAGGCAGTCTGACTTCTTTAAAGATGTCAAATCTCCAAGCCATGTTCTCTCCTTCAGGCCTTTGATCCATCAACACGGACACTTCAGCAGAGATGTTCTCTGTGTCAAGGCGAGGGATTTCTTAAGGAGGGAATTGGTAGAAGTTGTTTGGAAATATTTTTCTTTCACCAATTACACCGAGTCTTTGAATCCAGGCGTTAGGGTCTGCAGTTTCTTCGTACTGGCGCCTTTGATTCTCAGACTCGTCCCCGCTCATCCTCTTCTTTGAGCCTTGCTGCTGGCTATCATCCCTTCTCTTATGATGATAGCTGGGCGGTGCTGCATCCTTGCTTGCAACTCTGCTGTGTGCAGAACCTGCAGCAGATCTTCTTCCAGCAGCTGCACCGGCTCCACCAGCTCCATCATCATCTCTTCTCCATCTCTTCGGAGAAGGGATATCAGCAGCAGCAGATGATCCAGACTTGTTTCTCCTCCTGCTGAGAGGTTGCTGGTCATCATCTTCTTCCTCTTCTTCAGGTTCAGCCGCCCCTTTGCTCCTATAGCGATCTTCAAAGCCTTCAAACCTTTCCCCCTTTTTGGCATCATCAAAAGCCGAGGGCTGAGCAGGGGCAGCTGGGACCGCCCTAGATCGCGGGCGTCGGGTCGGTTCAGGGGCGGGCTCTGGAGCATCGACATACTGAGGGAAAGCTCGGACCATGATATCCCTCAACTCTCCTACAATCAGCTCCAGATTCCCCAACCTGTCGTCCACACTTCTGGTTCTCTGAGATTGATCGAAGACACGATCCAGAAGTGTTTCCAGGACTCTGGAGTGTGAGTTGAGTCTGTTAGAGGCAGTCTCAGCATGCAGCTTGCATTGCCTGACCTCTTGGCGCGTCAGAGCAGCTTCGACCTTCAACTCCTTCTCCATCCTGACCCGATCGTAGTACAGCCTGTTTGAATGATCATTGAGAGTATGCTTAATCATATCAGGCAGCACTTCGAGGTCCTTCTTGAAACCCGTCATGGTTTCAGCATGGAATTGGGCATGGTAGACTCATGCTCTTGGAGAGCATGCAGCAGATGTCTAACAGCGGTCTCAACTCTGTTGATGGATTCATCAGGAGTCAGCCCTGAATTCCTTCTTGTTGAGGTAGCAGTGGATGCAGCAAATGGAATAACCTCCTTGCATACTCGTGCTGCATCCTGCCTTGGTACTTCAGAAGCAACCTCATCCTCGCTGGTATGAGAGCTTGTAGAGCTTGAGAATGGGTGCTTATCTTCTTTTTCTTCTCCTGCTTCTGCCTCCTTTTCACTAGATGAGACTGGAACAGAAATTGCTCCGCTAGATTTTGGCCCATGAACAGCAATATTCCGTTCCTTCATCCATCTTGCGAATTCGGCATCCGACATATTAGCGTCCACAGTATCCTTCGCTGCAGTAACCTTTGAAGGTTCTTGAGAGCTAGCAGCGGCTGCAGCATCAACCTCCTCACGAGGTGTCTCTAGCTGCACTGAGGATACCTCGGCTTAAACTCCAGCATCCTCAGTGGGTACTGTCTAAACAGCCTCCCCACCTGAGGTCTTCGCACACTCAGGGAGTGTTGTCAGAACAACATCCTCCACTGAGGTCTTCTCAACGGACCCCATCTCCTCGGCCGGTCCAGATACAGCTTCGACAGTCTCTGCTGCAAGAATGGGTTCTTGCAGCTCTGTATGGCTTCCTGCAGCGATCACAGTATTCAGCACTGTATCCTCTATTGCTGCTAGGATCTCAGCTTCCACCCTGCTCTTCTCTGCAGCTCCTTCCTGTTGAAGGGTGGTTGCTGGCTGCACTGCTGTCGCGTCCAGTGCAGGGAGTACCGCCTTTGTAACTCCCTCCGTAGATGCTTCATCGGCAATCTCAGAAACGTCTGAGATGACATTCCTGATTATGGTGGATGGTTCCCCCTCAGAGTCTGCTTGAGCAGCATCTTCATCTACGCACACTGGGGAATCACCATAATCCAGTAGTTGGGCTTCCTCCTCCTCCAAGCGATCCAACGTGACAATGTTGGAGAGGCCCTCAACTACTTGCTCGTATGCGGGGGAGTTCATCTGATTTGAACTTGAACTGCCTTCTCCCCGCATTCTTCTTGGAGTGTGCTGCATCCTGGTTTCCTTCAGGCTCTGTTGCAGCGCTAGATGCAGCATGGCTTCTTCAGCCTGCTCCACTCTCAAGGTGTCGATTTGCTCCTGAGCAAATGCGACATCATCGCCCCTTCTTACCGTCTCTGCAGCCGGGGCTAGGAAGACCTGCACATCTTCCACTGCTGCTTTCATCGGCAGCTCTGCAGAGTCGGATTCTGCAAGAGCCTTGCCCTTTCCCTTGTCCTGTGCTCCATGTGCAGCGCTGCAGCCATCGAGCTCTTGATCTCTTGCTGCAAAGTCAGGTTGCAGGAGTGCCAGAATATCCTCTGATTTGGCCCACTCCAGGACAGCTTGCTCGCCTGTCAGGAAATCCTTCCACTTCAACAGGATTTCCCCCTTTGACAGCCGCATCTCTCTCCAAAGAGAGTAATCTGCAGCCATATTTCTAGCCGCTGGAAAGGTAGGATCGAGCACTGAAGCTTCTATTTGTAGACGAGCTTCTTCTTCAGTTGGCTCGACCCGGTGCTGATATAGCTCTTGAGGCTGATGTGACTCATCCCCAAGGTCAACTACAACCATATCAGGCTGATGTGACACATCCCCAACAGCAACAGCAGCTCTCTTGCTGCGTGGAGCCCTTCTCACCAAGGGTGTGTCATCATCTGGGGAAGAGGATTCAAGTTCAGGTACAGCCTTCCCTGAACTCCTCTTGATAACAGGAAGAGGACTCGAAGGATCCTCTTCTTCAGCATCTTTCCCACTGATAGCAGCTTCATCTTGCAGAGCAAGAGTTGCATTCTTTTTGTCTTTGGTTTTCTTCCTCGCAACTCCTGCTCCTGCAGCCTTCGGCTGGGTCTTGCCCTTCTTCTTCTCCCCGAGATACTTTCCAGGATGAATGGGGGCGGGTGCTGCAAGTTGAAGGCCAAGCTTGCAGAGCAGAGAGCAGATGGTGATACCGTAGCTCCGACGCTCCGTTATCTTCTCTGCTTCCTCCCACAGCCTTTTCATGATGAACCTCGCCCAGTTCACCTTCTCTCCGGCCATGATGGCAGACATGATCCGGAACCGGAGATCTGTACACTTATCGTAACTCCTTGTCCTCCCTTCGATGGAGTACGCACAGATGTCGTGGAGAAGTTCAAACTCCGGTTTGAAGAGCTTTTTGGGGGCGCTTCTCTTAATTTCAGCCCCTGCATCCCTTGCTCGAAAGAGATTCCACATCTCTTGAGCTGATGCCTCCCCATACGTCGCCAACTGGCTAGGGGTCAACCCTGCAGCCGAAATGCTGAAGGTGGTGAAGATATCCCTAACGGTCAGCGACCGTTCCTCTCCATCTGCATCCATCCGGAACAGGATGCAGTTCCTTTCCTCCGCCTGCCTAGTGTAGGCGTAAAACCTCTGTACTGACTCCGTGGAGAAGCCAGCATATACTGTGGTCAACAGCCCTAGGACTTGGGTCTGTTCTAGAGCATCAAAGATCCTCTTGATCAGGGTATTATCATACAGCCCTGACTCCAAGATGTTCTCCCTGTTGATCATTCTTCCATCAAGAACGATAGTCTTTCTGGCAGCCATTGAAATCTTTGTGAGATAGAGAGAAAAGAGACAAGGGTTTTGCACTTAGAAAATTTTCTTGCGATCACAGCGTTTCTCTCTCTGAAGATGGTGAAAAAGTGAATTTCAAATGGCAAGTTTTGGTCTTTATGGCGGTTCCCAAGAGACGTGCGAGATTGACGGTTGAGATAAATCAGGGAAATGATCTAGTGGCTCAGGAAAAAGCGGAGATGTCAAATCGCCGCTAATAATTACTTGGCGCGTGAGCTCTGTCAGCGCCCTTTCCACTTCCTGACACCCGCAGTCATGCATTTAATGCTGAAAGACATGTCCTATGCCGCCTAAATAAATGCCTTTTTAAGGTTGCAGTATCTCTAGTACGAGGTTGCAGAGCAATCAATACTCCTTTTGAAATCAATGCTGTAACCTGGTGCTGCTTGATTTCTTCGATAACAGCTGTACTGTAAGAATGTAGATTGCAGCGCTGTCTGAACCCAGTGCTGTATTGTTGCGTAGCTTACAGTACCATTTTTACTGCTTTCTGCAAGCATGCAGAGGTTCCCCCTGCGATCTTGCATTTTCTTTTTCTTCACAACTTAAGGATTCCTAGCTCGTTACGAAGCATAGAAAACCTAGATTCACTCAAAGGTTTTGTAAGGATATCTGCCAGCTGTAGATCCGTGTGAACCTTCTCAAGCACGACATCTTTCTTCTCAACATGATCTCTTATAAAGTGATGACGAATGTCAATGTGCTTTGTTCTTGAGTGAAAGACAGGATTATGGGTAATTGCAATAGCGCTCGTATTGTCACAGAGAATTGGCGTCTCTTTTTCTTCTATCCCATAATCTCTAAGTTGCTGCTGTATCCAGAGAATCTGCGCACAGCAACTTCCTGCTGCAACATACTCTGCTTCTGCTGTAGAGGTTGCAATTGAGGTCTGCTTCCTGCAGAACCACGAGACAAGCCTATTTCCCAGAAATTGACACGTCCCACTAGTACTCTTCCTATCAATCTTGCAGCCTGCATAATCTGAGTCGGAGTAGCCTTTAAGCTTGAATCCTCCTTCCTTAGGATACCATAGGCCGACTTCCTGAGTTCCTTTCAGATACTTGATCACTCTTTTTACAACTAAAAGATGTGATTCCTTCGGTGCTGCTTGGAATCTAGCACAGACTCCTACTGCAAACATAATATCAGGCCTGCTTGCTGTGAGATACAGCAATGATCCAATGAGGCGTCTGTACTTCGTAATGTCTACATCTTTACCATCTTCATCTTTGTCAAGACTTATAGATGTGGACATGGGAACGGACGTTGCTGCTCCATTCTCCATGCCAAATTTCTTGATAAGCTCCTTCGTATACTTGACTTGGTTGATGAAGGTTCCTGTAGGAAGCTGTTTTACTTGCAGTCCGAGAAAGAAACTTAATTCTCCCATCATACTCATCTCGAACTTTGACTGCATCAGGTTGGAGAATTTCTCACATAGCTCTTTGTTTGTGGATCCGAAGATAATATCATCCACATAGATTTGTACAAGAAGTACACTCTCTCCGTCCTGTATCCTAAACAGTGTTTTGTCGATCGTTCCTTTCTGAAAACCATTTTCCAGAAGATAGAGAGATAAGGTGTCATACCAAGCTCTTGGTGCTTGCTTCAGTCCATATAGGGCCTTTTGTAAACGAAACACCTTCTCTTCTGTTTGATCCTCGAAACCAGGAGGTTGCTCAACATATACTTCCTCTGTAAGG
Source organism: Scutellaria barbata (assembly GCA_028654395.1). Lineage (NCBI taxonomy): Eukaryota > Viridiplantae > Streptophyta > Magnoliopsida > Lamiales > Lamiaceae > Scutellaria > Scutellaria barbata. The sequence continues at coordinate 6,779,358 of CM053654.1, forward strand.
AGACCATTCAGGAATGCGCTTTTAACATCCATTTGATAGACGTTGAAATTCATATGTGCTGCATAGGCTAAGAAAATTCTTATTGCTTCTAGCCTTGCCACTGGTGCAAAAGTCTCATCAAAATCAATTCCTTCTTCCTGACAGTATCCTTTAGCAACTAATCTTGCTTTGTTTCTTACAACGACTCCTGATTCATCTAGCTTGTTCTTGAACACCCACTTTGTTCCAATTACACCTTGATGGGTCGGTCTAGCGACTGTTTACCATACTTGATTTCTCTCAAATCCATTCAATTCTTCCTGCATGGCCTGTACCAAGTTGCTATCTTGCAGTGCCTCTTCAACATTCTTAGGCTCTGATTGTGATATGAAACATACAAACATTGCTTCATGTGGGATGGATCTTCTTGTCCTTACACCGATGGATGGATCTCCTATAATGAGATCTCTTGGATGATTTCTAAGCCATGTCCTATCTGGCTCAAAAACGTGTGTTGGTGTATTTTGCTCATCATGTTGCTGTAATACAGGAGGTTCTGCTGCTGTAAGAATGTCTGCTGCATCCAAGGTTGCAGCTTCTTCATCTTTATCTTCTTCTGTAGGTAGAACTCCTTCTATGTATGGTACAGCATTCTCTTTTCTAGGAGAGGTTTCTTCAGGTGGTTTTTCCAGCTTCTTTGTGTCACAATGTGGTTCATCAAACACCACATGTACAGATTCTTCTACCACCAGGGTTCTCTTATTAAACACTCTGAAGGCTTTACTTACAGCAGAGTATCCTAGAAATACTCATTCGTCTGATTTAGCATCAAAAGTCTTCAGATGTTCCTTTCCATTGTTGAGAACATAACACCTGCATCCAAAGATATGCAGATAGGAAATGTTTGGTGTATGACCATTCCATATTTCATACGGTGTCTTGTCAAGATCCTTGATGATTAAACATCTGTTCTGCGTATAGCATGCAGTGTTGGTTGCCTCAGCCCAAAATCTCTTGGGTATTTCTGCTTCTGCTATCATCGTCCTTGCTGCTTCCTTGAGGGTTCTATTCCTTCTTTCAGCAACCCCGTTTTGTTGAGGTGTTCTTGCAGCAGAGTATTTATGACGAATACCATTGTCAGAACAGAATTTCTCTATAAACTTATTCGTGAACTCGGTTCCTCTGTCTGATCTTATCTTCACTATGCTCAAGTTCTTTTCATTCTGAATTTTCTTCATGAGGCCAGGTAGCTTTTTATGAGTTTCCGACTTCTTCGCTAGAAAGATCATCCATGTGTATCTAGAGTAGTCATCCACTACTACTAGAGAGTACTTCTTCCCGCTCAAGCTTACTGGTTCTACTGGTCCAAAGAGGTCCATGTGTAGAAGATCTAGAATTCTGTGAGACGATTTCTGAATCTTATCCTTGAAAGAGCTCTTAACTTGCTTCCCTTTTTGACACGCTCCACAGACATTCTCTTTCTTGTAAGCTACATCTGGTAATCCTCTCACGAGACCTTTTCTTGCTAGCTTGTTGATAGTCTTGAAGTTCAGGTGACTTAATCGTTTGTGCCATAGCCAGCTCAGCTCCGGTGGACTTTTCACTATGAAGCATGTTGATTGAGTGGAGGAATTCCAATCTGCTAGGTAGATATTTCCTCTTCTTGTTCCTGTAAGCTTTACTTCATTTGTGGTGCTGTCCTTGATTAAGCACTTGTTGAGGTTGAATTCCACTGTATATCCTTTGTCACAGAACTGACTGATGCTTAGAAGATTGTATCTAAGCCCCTTTACGTAGGATACATCCTTGATCTTTATGTTCCCCTTGCCTAGGCATCCGCTTCCTTTTGTGCTTCCTTTGGAATCATCTCCAAATATGACCTTAGGTCCTTTACATTCTTGGAAGTCTTTCAGCGTTTCTTTATTGCCTATCATGTGCCTTAAGCAGCCGCTGTCGATATACCATACATCACTGCTGCATCCTGGCACTGTAACCTGTAACAAACTCAAACAGATTTAAGTACCCATTTCCATACGGGTCCTTTGGGGTTAGTTACTTTGGGAACCCAAACTTTCTTAACAGTAATTGGTCTACTGTAAGATTTGTTGGTTCTCGAGCTGTATGCAGTTATCTTGGAAAACTGCTTATGAAAAGTGTGTGCTCGACAAACATGTGTGTTACCAACACCCTTGTAGTGCGGTCTTCCACCATACTTTCTTGGAGTATATCCTCTTTGAGGTTTAGACATGTAGGTCTTAGTATCGGTGGGAAAGTTTCTTCTATGCTGCATATTTGTTGGTTGCTGCATGCAGCAGATGACTTCTGCTGCAGCCAAGTCTTAGATGCAGACTTATTCCCTGCAGTTGAGCATTGGGGTATCTTCCCTTTATCCGTCAATGCTGTTTTGTTCAGCATTTCGGGTACTGACATATCTTGTAGAAGAGCAAATTTATTGGCTGATGCAAGATTAAGGGTAGACTGAGGTCTCAATGTTAAAGACTGATGGGTTTTTGTAGGAGTTTGAGGAATTAACTCCTTATTCTGGTTATCTGCCTTTTTTATGTAATCCTTTGCTGTTCGAGGTTTTCAAGTCATCTGAAAATTAAAATCCTTGTAAAAATTCTCTTGTAAGGAAATCTGGTAAAGAATTATTGTCTCCCTTTATATATTCAATTTCAAAATCAAAAACTAAAAGTATTGCTTGCCATCTAGCAAATATTTGTTTTGAAACTATATTTTGAACATCTTTTGTTAAAACTTCTTTGGCTGATTTGCAATCTATTCTTAAAAGAAACTTTTTGTTGTACAAATCTTCTTGAAACTTTGATATGCATAAAACTATTGAAAGAATTTCTTTTTTAATGGGTGAATAATTTTTTGTGATCCAAGCCATAATCCTGAATGGTATCTTACTAATTGTTCTTTTGAATTAATCATTTGTTTTATGAATTCCTCCATAACCTATATCAGAAGCATCTGTTTCTACTATCATAAATGCTTGTGGATGTGGTATTCCTAGACATGGTAAAGTCTTAACTTTAATTTTTATATCTTTAACTATTTTAGTATGTTTATTAGACCATGGTTTTGGATTTTTTTGTAATCTTTGGTACAAAGGTTGACAATATTTTCTAAGATTAGGAAAAAAGTCTGCTATATAATTTAAGCATCCTAAAAACCTTTGTAATTGTGTTTTATCCTTTATTTCATCAGGAAATTTTTCAGTAAAATTGATTGATCTATCTATAGGTTTGATTAAACCTCTTGATATGTTATGTCCTAAAAATCTTACTGTTGTTTGAAATAATTTCATTTTGGATTCTGATAATACTAATCCATTTTTCTTTACTATCTGTAATAACATACTTAAATGTTTAAAATGTTGTTCTAAGTTGTTTGAATATACTAATATATCATCAGTATAAACTATTGTGAAATCACTATATGGGTTAAATATATCATTCATTATTCTTTGAAATTCAGATGGTGCATTTTTTAATCCAAAAGGCATCACATAATGCCCAAAAGGTACTGTAAATGTTGTCTTATACCTATCTTTTTCTGATATTTGTATTTCCCAAAATCCTGATTTTAAATCAAATTTTGAAAATATTTTTGCAGAATGTAACCTATTAATTAGATCTCTTTTATTTGGTATTGGATATCTAATCCATTGTAAAACTTTATTCAAAGGTTTGTAATTTATGACTAACCTGGGTACCCCTCTTTCTAATTCTGCTTGCTTGATAACATAAAATGCAGAACAACTCCATGGTGATTTGGATTGTCTTATTAATTTTTTATCTAATAAGTCTTTTATTTCTTTTTGACAGTGTTGTAAAAATTCTTCATTCATTTGTATGGGCCTAGCCTTAGTAGGTATGTTTCTTTCATTAAAATCTTTTTCATAAGGTAAATCTACTATATGATGCTTTCTTTCCCAAAAAGCATTAGCAATGTTACTACATACTTCTTTTATCAATTTATCTTGTATTTCTTTAATCTTATTTTTTATATTTTCTTGATCTTACTGTTCTTCTATTCGATGATAAGGTATTTCTTCCTTTAAGAAATTTATTTGTTTCTTTTTCTGACTTATTAAATTGATTTGTCTAAATATTGAATTATTTTGTAGCATATCTATTTCCCTTTGTTTAACAGAGTTGATAAAATGAAATTTTATTATTCTTCCATGTATTTTTGTACTTAATCCTTCATGATCTACCTTAAAAGGATATATTTGTGTAAGGAATGGGGTTCCTAATATTATTTCTTGTGATATATCTCTTACTAATGTAAATACATTCTTAAAACAATATCCATTACAACATATGTGTCCCTGAGACAATTTATATTTTATTTTTAAGGGTTTTGAGTTTGTCGTATATAATTGTTCTCCTGTTTTTTCATAATATTCGGTAGGTACTATACCTTCTCTTATTACATTATGATCTGCTCCAGAATCAAATAGAGCGATTAATTCTATGTTATAATATCCTATTACTAATTTAACCTTTACATACCATTTTTGAAATTCTATCCTTTGTATTGAATTTATAAACTTATTATTATCTAGATCTTTTTCCCCTGGAATATCTTGTTTTACACTTGTTTCTGGGATATCTATATCTTCATCTCTTTTAATATTATTAATTAATGTTATTCTTGTTTCTAGTTCATGATCTTTTCCTTTCATTTCAAATAACTCTTTTTGTATTTGATTTACTTGTCTTTTTAATGTATTTACCTCTTCTTGTAAGTCTTTTGTAGTTATTTGTCTTAATATATTATGAGTAGGGTATCTATCAAATAATTTTCCTAAATTAAATTGATCCTTTATATCTATTTTCTTCTTAATTTGTTGTTGTTCTTCTTCTTCTAATATTAAATCTTTTAATTTATGTAAATAATCTGTTTTAGTTTCATTATCAGGTATTTCTCCTATTAAATCTAAGATTATTTCTTTTTTCTCTCTAGATATTACATTTATATGACCATGACATATATTGTTATTATTATCACTATGTCCACTTGTTGATTTTGTTTCATTTTCTACTATATCTGATTCTGATTCTGCTTCACTATTTGGTAAAATAGTGATTAAATTATTTAATTCATATCTTAACTCTCTAATCTTATTTCTCTTCTTACGGCATCTATCTGCTGTATGACCTGGTTTATGACAGTTCCAACATACTAAAGGTTTGTTAGATTTTTTATTATTTTGATCATTCTAATAATATGATTTATTAGATTGATGAGGTTTTCTAGAATATCTCTTCTTGTATCTTGGTTTTCTATATTCTTGGGTTTTATTATCATATTTATATCTTCTATATTTTTTCCTATTTAAACTTGAAGGAGCTTCTACTTTTGTTAGGCCAAATGTTTCACAAAAACATCCTAATTCATATCTAGTATTCTTTTTATCTTTCCTATATTTATTTTGTAATTTTAATTCAGAACATAAATTTAATCCTTCTTTTTTAACAAAGGCAAATAGTTGACCAAAGGTTAATGTATCAAAAGGTATTTCTTCGTATCCAATTTCATCTTTAAGTTTTTGTATTATCCTTCGGCAAATAATCTAGGTAATCCCATAATAAATCTTTCTTTCCAAAATGAAGAATTGCAGTCATTTCTTTTTAATACTTGTGTTAGAAATGTATCTTTATACCATCTATAATCAGTTAATGTAGGACATCTTAAATTTGTTAATATTATTTTTGATGAATTATACTCTTCTTTGGGATTTCCTATAAAATGCATAGATATTGTAACTATTAAATATTCACATGCATCATTTTTTTCAGCAAATTCATTTTGTGTGCCTTCTACTAATGTTAATACCTTATGATGAAGAATATCATTTTTTGTTTCTACTAATAATGCATTATCCCACCAATTTTTTAATTGTCCTGTAAATCCTTGTGTTAACAACAAACATGATATTTCCTCTGATTGATTCCTTATCTTATATGCTGCTCTAGCCATAGCCATTTCTTGTAATGTATTTATTATCTCATATTCTGATTTTCCATCTATATTCCATTCTGTTATGGATTGACCATCATATTTAGATTTTGTAAATTGATTTCTTTCTTCAAATTGTATATCTGCTGGTGTGGGTCGTCTGTAATAATTTTTTGTATTTTGATTATAATATCTTTGCTTTCTTCTATAAATTTTATTTATTTCCTTATCACTTTCTTGATCCTGAAAATTTTTACTTATTTCACCTATTTCGGCCATACTTGTATTATCTGATTCAGTATTACTTTGATCAGGTTCTTCTGTTATTGTGTCTTCTTTTTCATCTTCCTCTATTTCCCCTTCTTTTATATCTGCTAGGCAATTTATACTAGTACTTGGTCTGTTATTAGATGATCCTATCTCTGTTAGCTTATTAGATATTTTTGTTAGTATTTTATCTGTGTCAGGGTTAAAACCGATTTTTTTATCTTCTAACATATTATCTGTTTTAAAATATGGTTTTCCAGATGTATTGATTATGCCTTCCTTTTCATTAATTACTACATTTTTCTTTTCTTCTATCTTATTTGATATATGGTCTACTTGATTTGCTATTGTATTAAGTATTTGATTAGTATAATTATTTTGTTGCATTATTCTGTCAAAACTATTATTACCTTCTTTTGGATCTTTTACTTTATATGGATCTGCTATAGCTTCTCCTTTATAAGTTTGTAATTTTAATACTTGCTGTGGTGGATGTATGGTTACCATAATTTCATTTTTTTCATAAAGAATCCATTTTTTATGTAAAGTCGTATTTACTTCTATAGAGGGAACCTTAAGAAATTCTAACCCTATATCTTTTAAAAAGAAATATAAGAAATTGTAAAATAACTTATTACATTTGTCTCTCATCATTTCTTTTATCCATTCTTGTTTTAATCTTTTTCTAATTATCTTATCCAGTTGTTTGTACCATATTCTTTTCTCTTTATTAAATTCATTATTTCTTTCCTCTTTTAAATATTTATATAATGGTGTAAATTCCTTACTAATAACAAATAACATTTATGATGTTCTAGGTGAACATGGTTCAGAGTAAACTTGTTCAGGTATTGGTGCTTTAAACTTATATCTGTTATTATTTTCTTGAATATTAGAGCAAGACTTTCCGGATGAGGAAGAACCTATTTCAGTTATAGATGGCTCATTATCTTCTGTTTTAAATTGAACTATTATCCTACCATCATTTTCTTCTATAATTTGTGATACCTCCGTTCTTTCTATATTTCTAGGTATTTGGGGTTCATTAATTATAAAATGATCAGGTATAGTTATCTCATTCCATTTTAATCTTTTTGGTTTAAATATATTAGGCTTTTCTGCATCTATTTCTAATAATATTGTTTCTTCCTTTTCTGTAGGTAACATTACGAATTTTGGATTAATATGTGAAGACATAACTCTGTAATAGACTCTATATATTATAGCAAAGTTTTTACATCCTTTATGAAATTCATTTCCTTGTAATTGTACATCTAATGTTAAAGATTCGAATATCATTGGATCCATTAAATCTATAGAAAAATTGGGAGTACAGTTAAAATATATTGGACCATTGCATATATTTGTTTGTATCATTGCCATTAATGAAGGTTGATATCTTTTTAATCGTTTATCCCTTAAGGCTAAGTATATTGGTGCATCAACCCCTATATGAACTAAAGGTTTTACTGCTATTTGTACTAGTCCTATATGTATGTATCTGTAACCCTTTCTAATATATTTATCTATTGCTTCTCTACTTAGTAATTGTATACTTTGTGATTCTTGTTGTATGGATAGAGTTTCTTCCTGAGTTTTTACTGATAAAGCTGCCTGAAAGTCTGTTAATCTTATCTGATAAATTTTTTTGATTTTCTCTTTTGGTATTGTCCAGTTAGAATAATCTATAGGCATATGTATTTCACTATTTTGGACCATGCTTCTATTGTTAGAACTTGAACCTAGATATAACAAATTTCTTAATTTTGAGGCCATAATTTTTTCAAGTAATTATATGATTTATGGATAGAGTTTTCTTCTAAGTGGGTCGAGTGGGAACACTATGCGTGGAACACCTATTTCGAAGGCTTGCCAACCGTCTTACAAGCTTACCAACACTAATTCCAACACTTATAGGAAAATCCTATTAGAAATCCTATAACACTTATTAAAATTATGTATTCAATATCTTGAAATCTATTATTTTCTAAGCTCATGGCTCTGATACCATTATTAGCAGGATCGGATTTTAATGAAAACATATGCATGATGTGTAATTGAAAACTTTTTGACAATATAAATATTAACTTACAATTTTATCAGAATAGCACAGGTCTCGGATTTTAATAAAAACATATGCATGTTGTGTAATGGAAAACTTTTTGACAATATAAATATTAACTTACAATTTTATCAGAATAGCACAGGTCTGCTATGGAGATCTTAAGTAGACAGGAATTTTGAAAACCACAGAGAGGAGCCTTAAAAGCTTAAAGTTTATTGAGAGAGAGATAGTGATAGGGAGAGGTAGAAGCTCAAGGAATTGAGTTCTGCCTTCTTACAAACATAGCACACCTATTTATACCAGGAAAAGGTAATTACATGCAAATAAAAGCACATTAATTTACATTTCATTTACATTTCATTTGGTTAAAGCTGTTTTACTTATTTGTTATTTTCTGCCGACACCATATCCTGCCGACACCACATGTGACAATCTTGATTATTGATTTCTTCTTTTTTGACTTCTTGGTAATGAACTTGACAGGTAACAAACTTTTGTTGGTGGAGCTTTTGTGATGAGTGGTGGAGTTTGGGGCCCTTCACTTTCTTTCTTTTGTCATCTGACAGGCTACAGCTGTTGCTCACCCATCATCATCTTGGTAACACACTGAGGTGTCTCTGGATATTTTTCCATGCACCTTTGGTATTTGTCTTCTGATATTTTTTGAATCTTATCATAATATTTTTGTAAATAAGCTGCTTGGTGAACCAGATTCATATCATCCGGAAATTTATCATCTGTTAATATCTCAAAGAGTTTGTTATGTCTTTCTTCGAGTATATCCAATTTGTTACTCTTATGTTGTCTCCATGAAAAACATCTGGAACAATGTTGAAAATGTTCCTAGATGTATACTGGATAAGATAATTAGAAAAAGATTAAAACAAGAATGGATAAAAGAAATGATGAGAGACAAATCCAGAGACACTTCAGTGTGTTACCAAGATCATGATGGGTGAGCAACAGCTGTAGCCCATCAGATAACAAAAGAAAGAAAGTGGAGGGCCCCAAACTCCACCACTCATCACCAAAGCTCCATCAACAAAAGTTTGTTACCTGTCAAGCTAATTACCAAGAAGTCAAAAAAGAAGAAATCAATAATCAAGATTGTCACATGTGGTGTCGGAAGGATATGGTATCGGCAGAAAATAACAAATAAGTAAAGCAGCTTTAACCAAATGAAATGTAAATGAAATGTAAATTAGTGTGCTTTTATTTGCATGTAATTACCTTTTCCTTATATAAATAGGTGTGCTATGTTTGTAAGAAGGCAGAACTCAATTCCTTGAGCTTCTACCTCTCCCTATCTCTCTCTCTCTTTCAATAAACTTTAAGTTTTTAAGGCTCCTCTCTGTGGTTTTCAAATTCCTGTCTACTTAAGATCTCCATAGCAGACCTGTGCTATTCTAATAAAATTGTAAGTTAATATTTATATTGTCAAAAAGTTTTCAATTACACATCATGCATATGTTTTCATTAAAATCGAAGACCTGTGCTATTCTGATAAAATTGTTGACCTTAAGAGAATACGTGAAGTTTGATTATAAGATTAAAGCTTATATTGTCGAACATTAGAATGAATGAAATTCCGATCAAAGACCATTCACACTTGTTATAGCTTGGACATTTCAACTCGTAAAGTACGTAACTTAGAACCCTAACAAGCTTTACTTGCTGAGAACGATTTCTATCAATATAACTCGAAGTGTTTAGGATTACATTCGATAATACTTAGACGATAAGAAGACTAAAATTACATCTTGAGAAGGTGAAATGGTGGCTACTAATGGAGTTATACTTAAAGAATTGACCGAACCCTCTGACTTTAAGAGAATACATGTACTTAGATTACAAGATTAAATCTTATATTATCGAACGTTAGAATGAAAGAATTCACGATGAAAGCCATTCACACTTGTTATATCTTGGTCATTTTAACTCATCAAATACGTAACACAGACTCTAACAAGATTTACTTGGTGAGCAAGATTTCTATCAATATAACTTGAAATGTTTTGGATTACATTCGATAATACTTAGACGATAATAAATGTACAATTACATCTTGAGAAGGTGAAATGGTGGCTACTAATGAGTTATACTTAAAGAATTGACCGAACCCTTTGACTTTAAGAGAATACGTATACTTAGATTACAAGATTAAATCTTATATTATCGAACGTTAGAATAAAATAATTCACAATGAAAGCCATTCACACTTGTTATATCTTGGTCATTTTAACTCATCAAATACGTAACATAGACTCTAACAAGATTTACTTGGTGAGCAAGATTTTTATCAATATAACTCGAAATGTTTTGGATTACATTCGATAATACTTAGTTGATAATATGAGTACAATTACATCTTAAGAAGGTGAAATATGGGCAACTAATGGAGTTATACAATAAGAATTGACCGAATCCTTTGACCGTAAGAGAATACGTGAACTTTGCTCATAAGATTAAAGCTTATATTGTCGAACATTAGAATGAATGAAATTCCGATCAAAGACCATTCACACTTTTTATAGCTTGGATATTTCAACTCGTAAAGTACGTAACTTAGAACTCTAACAAGCTTTACTTGCTGAGAACCATTTCTATCAATATAACTCGAAGTGTTTTGGATTATATTCGATAATACCTAGACGATATTAAGTGTACAATTACATCTTGAGAAGGTGAAATGGTGGCTACTAATGGAGTTATACTTAAAGAATTGACCGAACCCTTTGACTTTAAGAGAATACATGTACCTAGATTACAAGATTAAATCTTATATTATCGAACGTTAGAATGAAAGAATTCACGATGAAAGCCATTCACACTAGTTATATCTTGGACATTTCAACTCGTCGAATACGTAAGTTAGACTCTAACAAGATTTACTTGGTGAGCAAGATTTCTATCAATATAACTCGAAGTGTTTTGGATTACATTCGATCATACATAGATGATAATATGTGTACTATTACATCTTAAGAAGGTGATATAGAGGCTACTAATGGAGTTATACAATAACAATTGACCGAACCCTTTGACCTTAAGAGAATACGTGAACTTTGATTATAAGATTAAAGCTTATATTGTCGAACATTACAATGAATAAAATTCCGATCAAAGACCATTCACACTTGTTATTGCTTGGTCATTTCAACTCGTAAAGTACGTAACTTATAACTCTAACAAACTTTACTTGGTGAGCAAGATTTCTATCAATATAACTCGAAGTGTTTTGGATTACAATCGATAATACTTAGATGATAATATGAGTACAATTACATCTTAAGAAGGTGAAATATGGGCAATTAATGGAGTTATACTTAAAGAATTGACCGAACCCTTTGACTTTAAGAGAATACGTGTACCTAGATAACAAGATTAAATCTATATTATCGAACATTAGAATGAAAGAATTCACAATTAAAGCTATTCATACTTGTTATATCTTGGTCATTTTAACTCATCAAATACGTAACATAGACTCTAACAAGATTTACTTGGTGAGAAAGATTTCTATCAATATAACTCGAAATGTTTTGGATTACATTCGATAATACTTAGATGATAATATGAGTACAATTACATCTTAAGAAGGTTAAATATGGGTAACTAATGGAGTTATACAACAAGAATTGACCGAACCCTTTGACCTTAAGAGAATACGTGAACTTTGATTATAAGATTAAAGCTTATATTGTCGAACATTACAATGAATAAAATTCCGATCAAAGACCATTCACACTTGTTATAGCTTGGTCATTTCAACTCGTAAAGTACGTAACTTAGAACTCTAACAAACTTTACTTGGTGAGCAAGATTTCTATCAATATAACTCGAAGTGTGTTGGATTACATTCGATAATACTTAGTTGATAATATGAGTACAATTACATCTTAAGAAGGTGAAATATGGGCAACTAATGGAGTTATACAATAAGAATTGACCGAATCCTTTGACCGTAAGAGAATACGTGAACTTTGCTCATAAGATTAAAGCTTATATTGTCGAACATTAGAATGAATGAAATTCCGATCAAAGACCATTCACACTTTTTATAGCTTGGATATTTCAACTCGTAAAGTACGTAACTTAGAACTCTAACAAGCTTTACTTGCTGAGAACCATTTCTATCAATATAACTCGAAGTGTTTTGGATTATATTCGATAATACCTAGACGATATTAAGTGTACAATTACATCTTGAGAAGGTGAAATGGTGGCTACTAATGGAGTTATACTTAAAGAATTGACCGAACCCTTTGACTTTAAGAGAATACATGTACCTAGATTACAAGATTAAATCTTATATTATCGAACGTTAGAATGAAAGAATTCACGATGAAAGCCATTCACACTAGTTATATCTTGGACATTTCAACTTATCGAATACGTAAGTTAGACTCTAACAAGATTTACTTGGTGAGCAAGATTTCTATCAATATAACTCGAAGTGTTTTGGATTACATTCGATCATACATAGATGATAATATGTGTACTATTACATCTTAAGAAGGTGATATAGAGGCTACTAATGGAGTTATACAATAACAATTGACCGAACCCTTTGACCTTAAGAGAATACGTGAACTTTGATTATAAGATTAAAGCTTATATTGTCGAACATTACAATGAATAAAATTCCGATCAAAGACCATTCACACTTGTTATAGCTTGGTCATTTCAACTCGTAAAGTACGTAACTTAGAACTCTAACAAACTTTACTTGGTGAGCAAGATTTCTATCAATATAACTCGAAGTGTGTTGGATTACATTCGATAATACTTAGACGATAATAAATGTACAATTACATCTTGAGAAGGTGAAATGGTGGCTACTAATGAGTTATACTTAATGAATTGACCGAACCCTTTGACCGTAAGAGAATACGTGAACTTTGCTCATAAGATTAAAGCTTATATTGTCGAACATTAGAATGAATGAAATTCCGATCAAAGACCATTCACACTTTTTATAGCTTGGACATTTCAACTCGTAAAGTACGTAACTTAGAACTCTAACAAGATTTACTTACTGAGCACGATTTCTATCAATATAACTCGAAGTGTTTTGGATTATATTCGATAATACCTAGACGATATTAAGTGGACAATTACATCTTGAGAAGGTGAAATGGTGGCTACTAATGGAGTTATACTTAAAGAATTGACCGAACCCTTTGACTTTAAGAGAATACATGTACTTAGATTACAAGATTAAATCTTATATTATCGAACGTTAGAATGAAAGAATTCACGATGAAAGCCATTCACACTAGTTATATCTTGGACATTTTAACTCGTCGAATACGTAAGTTAGACTCTAACAAGATTTACTTGGTGAGCAAGATTTCTATCAATATAACTCGAAGTGTTTTGGATTACATTCGATCATACATAGATGATAATATGTGTACTATTACATCTTAAGAAGGTGATATAGAGGCTACTAATGGAGTTATACAATAACAATTGACCGAACCCTTTGACCTTAAGAGAATACGTGAACTTTGATTATAAGATTAAAGCTTATATTGTCGAACATTACAATGAATAAAATTCCGATCAAAGACCATTCACACTTGTTATTGCTTGGTCATTTCAACTCATAAAGTACGTAACTTATAACTCTAACAAACTTTACTTGGTGAGCAAGATTTCTATCAATATAACTCGAAGTGTGTTGGATTACAATCGATAATACTTAGATGATAATATGAGTACAATTACATCTTAAGAAGGTGAAATATGGGCAATTAATGGAGTTATACTTAAAGAATTGACCGAACCCTTTGACTTTAAGAGAATACGTGTACCTAGATAACAAGATTAAATCTATATTATCGAACATTAGAATGAAAGAATTCACAATAAAAGCTATTCATACTTGTTATATCTTGGTCATTTTAACTCCTCAAATACGTAACATAGACTCTAACAAGATTTACTTGGTGAGCAAGATTTCTATCAATATAACTCGAAATGTTTTGGATTACATTCGATAATACTTAGATGATAATAAGAGTACAATTACATCTTAAGAAGGTTAAATATGGGTAACTAATGGAGTTATACAACAAGAATTGACCGAACCCTTTGACCTTAAGAGAATACGTGAACTTTGATTATAAGATTAAAGCTTATATTGTCGAACATTACAATGAATAAAATTCCGATCAAAGACCATTCACACTTGTTATAGCTTGGTCATTTCAACTCGTAAAGTACGTAACTTAGAACTCTAACAAACTTTACTTGGTGAGCAAGATTTCTATCAATATAACCCGAAGTGTGTTGGATTACATTCGATAATACTTAGACGATAATAAATGTACAATTACATCTTGAGAAGGTGAAATGGTGGCTACTAATGAGTTATACTTAATGAATTGACCGAACCCTTTGACCGTAAGAGAATACGTGAACTTTGCTCATAAGATTAAAGCTTATATTGTCGAACATTAGAATGAATGAAATTCCGATCAAAGACCATTCACACTTTTTATAGCTTGGACATATCAACTCGTAAAGTACGTAACTTAGAACTCTAACAAGATTTACTTACTGAGCACGATTTCTATCAATATAACTCGAAGTGTTTTGGATTATATTCGATAATACCTAGACGATATTAAGTGTACAATTACATCTTGAGAAGGTGAAATGGTGGCTACTAATGGAGTTATACTTAAAGAATTGACCGAACCCTTTGACTTTAAGAGAATACATGTACTTAGATTACAAGATTAAATCTTATATTATCGAACGTTAGAATGAAAGAATTCACGATGAAAGCCATTCACACTAGTTATATCTTGGACATTTTAACTCGTCGAATACGTAAGTTAGACTCTAACAAGATTTACTTGGTGAGCAAGATTTCTATCAATATAACTCGAAGTGTTTTGGATTACATTCGATCATACATAGATGATAATATGTGTACTATTACATCTTAAGAAGGTGATATAGAGGCTACTAATGGAGTTATACAATAACAATTGACCGAACCCTTTGACCTTAAGAGAATACGTGAACTTTGATTATAAGATTAAAGCTTATATTGTCGAACATTACAATGAATAAAATTCCGATCAAAGACCATTCACACTTGTTATTGCTTGGTCATTTCAACTCGTAAAGTACGTAACTTATAACTCTAACAAACTTTACTTGGTGAGCAAGATTTCTATCAATATAACTCGAAGTGTTTTGGATTACAATCGATAATACTTAGATGATAATATGAGTACAATTACATCTTAAGAAGGTGAAATATGGGCAATTAATGGAGTTATACTTAAAGAATTGACCGAACCCTTTGACTTTAAGAGAATACGTGTACCTAGATAACAAGATTAAATCTATATTATCGAACATTAGAATGAAAGAATTCACAATTAAAGCTATTCATACTTGTTATATCTTGGTCATTTTAACTCATCAAATACGTAACATAGACTCTAACAAGATTTACTTGGTGAGCAAGATTTCTATCAATATAACTCGAAATGTTTTGGATTACATTCGATAATACTTAGATGATAATATGAGTACAATTACATCTTAAGAAGGTTAAATATGGGTAACTAATGGAGTTATACAACAAGAATTGACCGAACCCTTTGACCTTAAGAGAATACGTGAACTTTGATTATAAGATTAAAGCTTATATTGTCGAACATTACAATGAATAAAATTCCGATCAAAGACCATTCACACTTGTTATAGCTTGGTCATTTCAACTCGTAAAGTACGTAACTTAGAACTCTAACAAACTTTACTTGGTGAGCAAGATTTCTATCAATATAACCCGAAGTGTGTTGGATTACATTCGATAATACTTAGACGATAATAAATGTACAATTACATCTTGAGAAGGTGAAATGGTGGCTACTAATGAGTTATACTTAATGAATTGACCGAACCCTTTGACCGTAAGAGAATACGTGAACTTTGCTCATAAGATTAAAGCTTATATTGTCGAACATTAGAATGAATGAAATTCCGATCAAAGACCATTCACACTTTTTATAGCTTGGACATTTCAACTCGTAAAGTACGTAACTTAGAACTCTAACAAGATTTACTTACTGAGCACGATTTCTATCAATATAACTCGAAGTGTTTTGGATTATATTCGATAATACCTAGACGATATTAAGTGTACAATTACATCTTGAGAAGGTGAAATGGTGGCTACTAATGGAGTTATACTTAAAGAATTGACCGAACCCTTTGACTTTAAGGGAATACATGTACTTAGAATACAAGATTAAATCTTATATTATCGAACGTTAGAATGAAAGAATTCACGATGAAAGCCATTCACACTAGTTATATCTTGGACATTTTAACTCGTCGAATACGTAAGTTAGACTCTAACAAGATTTACTTGGTGAACAAGATTTCTATCAATATAACTCGAAGTGTTTTGGATTACATTCGATCATACATAGATGATAATATGTGTACTATTACATCTTAAGAAGGTGATATAGAGGCTACTAATGGAGTTATACAATAACAATTGACCGAACCCTTTGACCTTAAGAGAATACGTGAACTTTGATTATAAGATTAAAGCTTATATTGTCGAACATTACAATGAATAAAATTCCGATCAAAGACCATTCACACTTGTTATAGCTTGGTCATTTCAACTCGTAAAGTACGTAACTTAGAACTCTAACAAACTTTACTTGGTGAGCAAGATTTCTATCAATATAACTCGAAGTGTGTTGGATTACATTCGATAATACTTAGACGATAATAAATGTACAATTACATCTTGAGAAGGTGAAATGGTGGCTACTAATGAGTTATACTTAATGAATTGACCGAACCCTTTGACCGTAAGAGAATACGTGAACTTTGCTCATAAGATTAAAGCTTATATTGTCGAACATTAGAATGAATGAAATTCCGATCAAAGACCATTCACACTTTTTATAGCTTGGACATTTCAACTCGTAAAGTACGTAACTTAGAACTCTAACAAGATTTACTTACTGAGCACGATTTCTATCAATATAACTCGAAGTGTTTTGGATTATATTCGATAATACCTAGACGATATTAAGTGGACAATTACATCTTGAGAAGGTGAAATGGTGGCTACTAATGGAGTTATACTTAAAGAATTGACCGAACCCTTTGACTTTAAGAGAATACATGTACTTAGATTACAAGATTAAATCTTATATTATCGAACGTTAGAATGAAAGAATTCACGATGAAAGCCATTCACACTAGTTATATCTTGGACATTTTAACTCGTCGAATACGTAAGTTAGACTCTAACAAGATTTACTTGGTGAGCAAGATTTCTATCAATATAACTCGAAGTGTTTTGGATTACATTCGATCATACATAGATGATAATATGTGTACTATTACATCTTAAGAAGGTGATATAGAGGCTACTAATGGAGTTATACAATAACAATTGACCGAACCCTTTGACCTTAAGAGAATACGTGAACTTTGATTATAAGATTAAAGCTTATATTGTCGAACATTACAATGAATAAAATTCCGATCAAAGACCATTCACACTTGTTATTGCTTGGTCATTTCAACTCGTAAAGTACGTAACTTATAACTCTAACAAACTTTACTTGGTGAGCAAGATTTCTATCAATATAACTCGAAGTGTTTTGGATTACAATCGATAATACTTAGATGATAATATGAGTACAATTACATCTTAAGAAGGTGAAATATGGGCAATTAATGGAGTTATACTTAAAGAATTGACCGAACCCTTTGACTTTAAGAGAATACGTGTACCTAGATAACAAGATTAAATCTATATTATCGAACATTAGAATGAAAGAATTCACAATAAAAGCTATTCATACTTGTTATATCTTGGTCATTTTAACTCATCAAATACGTAACATAGACTCTAACAAGATTTACTTGGTGAGCAAGATTTCTATCAATATAACTCGAAATGTTTTGGATTACATTCGATAATACTTAGATGATAATAAGAGTACAATTACATCTTAAGAAGGTTAAATATGGGTAACTAATGGAGTTATACAACAAGAATTGACCGAACCCTTTGACCTTAAGAGAATACGTGAACTTTGATTATAAGATTAAAGCTTATATTGTCGAACATTACAATGAATAAAATTCCGATCAAAGACCATTCACACTTGTTATAGCTTGGTCATTTCAACTCGTAAAGTACGTAACTTAGAACTCTAACAAACTTTACTTGGTGAGCAAGATTTCTATCAATATAACCCGAAGTGTGTTGGATTACATTCGATAATACTTAGACGATAATAAATGTACAATTACATCTTGAGAAGGTGAAATGGTGGCTACTAATGAGTTATACTTAATGAATTGACCGAACCCTTTGACCGTAAGAGAATACGTGAACTTTGCTCATAAGATTAAAGCTTATATTGTCGAACATTAGAATGAATGAAATTCCGATCAAAGACCATTCACACTTTTTATAGCTTGGACATATCAACTCGTAAAGTACGTAACTTAGAACTCTAACAAGATTTACTTACTGAGCACGATTTCTATCAATATAACTCGAAGTGTTTTGGATTATATTCGATAATACCTAGACGATATTAAGTGTACAATTACATCTTGAGAAGGTGAAATGGTGGCTACTAATGGAGTTATACTTAAAGAATTGACCGAACCCTTTGACTTTAAGGGAATACATGTACTTAGATTACAAGATTAAATCTTATATTATCGAACGTTAGAATGAAAGAATTCACGATGAAAGCCATTCACACTTGTTATATCTTGGTCATTTTAACTCGTCGAATACGTAACTTAGACTCTAACAAGATTTACTTGGTGAGCAAGATTTCTATCAATATAACTCGAAGTGTTTTGGATTACATTCAATCATACATAGATGATAATATGTGTACTATTACATCTTAAGAAGGTGATATAGAGGCTACTAATGAAATTTTACAACAAGAATTGACCGAACCCTTTGACCTTAAGAGAATACGTGAACTTTGATTATAAGATTAAAGCTTATATTGTCGAACATTACAATGAATGAAATTCCGATGAAAGACCATTCACACTTGTTATAGCTTGGTCATTTCAACTCGTAAAGTACGTAACTTAGAACTCTAACAAACTTTACTTGGTGAGCAAGATTTCTATCAATATAACTCGAAGTGTTTTGGATTACAATCGATAATACTTAGATGATAATATGAGTATAATTACATCTTAAGAAGGTGAAATATGGGCAATTAATGGAGTTATACTTAAAGAATTGACCGAACCCTTTGACTTTAAGAGAATACGTGTACCTAGATAACAAGATTAAATCTATATTATCGAACATTAGAATGAAAGAATTCACAATAAAAGCTATTCATACTTGTTATATCTTGGTCATTTTAACTCATCAAATACGTAACATAGACTCTAACAAGATTTACTTGGTGAGCAAGATTTCTATCAATATAACTCGAAATGTTTTGGATTACATTCGATAATACTTAGATGATAATATGAGTACAATTACATCTTAAGAAGGTTAAATATGGGTAACTAATGGAGTTATACAACAAGAATTGACCGAACCCTTTGACCTTAAGAGAATACGTGAACTTTGATTATAAGATTAAAGCTTATATTGTCGAACATTACAATGAATAAAATTCCGATCAAAGACCATTCACACTTGTTATAGCTTGGTCATTTCAACTCGTAAAGTACGTAACTTAGAACTCTAACAAACTTTACTTGGTGAGCAAGATTTCTATCAATATAACTCGAAGTGTGTTGGATTACATTCGATAATACTTAGACGATAATAAATGTACAATTACATCTTGAGAAGGTGAAATGGTGGCTACTAATGAGTTATACTTAATGAATTGACCGAACCCTTTGACCGTAAGAGAATACGTGAACTTTGCTCATAAGATTAAAGCTTATATTGTCGAACATTAGAATGAATGAAATTCCGATCAAAGACCATTCACACTTTTTATAGCTTGGACATTTCAACTCGTAAAGTACGTAACTTAGAACTCTAACAAGATTTACTTACTGAGCACGATTTCTATCAATATAACTCGAAGTGTTTTGGATTATATTCGATAATACCTAGACGATATTAAGTGTACAATTACATCTTGAGAAGGTGAAATGGTGGCTACTAATGGAGTTATACTTAAAGAATTGACCGAACCCTTTGACTTTAAGAGAATACATGTACTTAGATTACAAGATTAAATCTTATATTATCGAACGTTAGAATGAAAGAATTCACGATGAAAGCCATTCACACTTGTTATATCTTGGTCATTTTAACTCGTCGAATACGTAACTTAGACTCTAACAAGATTTACTTGGTGAGCAAGATTTCTATCAATATAACTCGAAGTGTTTTGGATTACATTCAATCATACATAGATGATAATATGTGTACTATTACATCTTAAGAAGGTGATATAGAGGCTACTAATGAAATTTTACAACAAGAATTGACCGAACCCTTTGACCTTAAGAGAATACGTGAACTTTGATTATAAGATTAAAGCTTATATTGTCGAACATTACAATGAATGAAATTCCGATCAAAGACCATTCACACTTGTTATAGCTTGGTCATTTCAACTCGTAAAGTACGTAACTTAGAACTCTAACAAACTTTACTTGGTGAGCAAGATTTCTATCAATATAACTCGAAGTGTTTTGGATTACATTCGATAATACTTTGAACTCTCTATTACGTGTTTTATAATTGGAAATGCACAAGTTATAACTATTCTTAGTGGATTTGTTAATGAATTCGTAGATAATAAGTCTATTCTCTTCATTTGGTTGTATGTTCTATTAGATTTGTCTAATAATAATAGTTATATATTTTCCATCGAAGTGCATGAGATCACTCAGAGTGAAACAGTTTGGTCAATGCTTATCTAAAGCACTTTAAGTGGCATCGTTTCACACTTTTAAGAAGTTAATCATACACGAATCATCTTATAAAGAGTTAATTGTACTTGAATTATCTTCTAACTCGTTATGAAATGATTCCATAACTCTTATTATAAATGATAAGCAAGTAACGCTTGTTAGAACTCTCTGTTATGTGTTTTATAATTGAAAATCCACAAGTTATAACTATTCTTAGTGGATTTGTTAATAAATATGTATATGATAAGTCTATTCTTTTTATTCAGTCGTATCTTCTATTAGATTTCTCTAATAATAATAGTTATATACTTTCCATCAAAGTGCTTGAGATCACTCAGAGTGAAACAGTTTGGTCAATACTTATCTAAAGCACTTTAAGTGGCATCATTTCACACTTTTAAAAAGTTAATCATACACGAATCATCTTATAAAGAGTTAATTGTACTCGAATTATCTTCTAACTCATTATGAAATGATTCCGAAATGATTCCACAACTCTTATTATAAATGATAAGCAAGTAAAGCTTGTTAGAACTCTCTGTTACGTGTTTTATAATTGGAAATCCACAAGTTATAACTATTCCTTGTGGATTTGTTAATAAATATGTATATGATAAGTCTTTTCTCTTTATTCAGTCGTGTCTTCTATTAGATTTCTCTAATAATAATAGACTTCTACTTTCCATCGCAGTGCATAAGATCACTCAGAGTGAAACGGTTTGGTCAATGCTTATCTAAAGCACTTTAAGAGGCATCGTTTCACACTTTTAAAAAGTTAATCATACACGAATCATCTTATAAAGAGTTAATTGTACTTGAATTATCTTCTAACTCATTATGAAATGATTCCGAAATGATTCCATAACTCTTATTATAAATGATAAGCAAGTAAAGCTTGTTAGAACTCTCTGTTACGTGTTTTATAATTAGAAATCCACGAGTTATAACTATTCCTTGTGGATTTGTTAATAAATATGTATATGATAAGTCCTTTCTCTTTATTCAGTCGTATCTTCGATTAGATTTCTCTAATAATAATAAACTTCTACTTTCCATCGCAGTGCATAAGATCACTCAGAGTGAAACGGTTTGGTCAATACTTATCTAAAGCACTTTAAGTGGCATCGTTTCAATTCTATTTTTTGTATTGAATTTATAAATTTATTATTATCTAAATCATTTTCTTCTGGAATATCTTGTTTTACACTTGTTTCTGGCAAGTTCGAAGTCACGTATTTGAAGAGTTGAAATGACCAAGCTATAATAAGTGTGAATCGCTTTGATCGAGAATTCATTCTTCCTAACATTCGACAATATAAGTTTTAATCTTATAATATAAGTACACGTATTCTCTTAAAGTCAAAGGGTTCGGTCAATTATTGTAGAATAACACCACTAGTAGCATTGATTTCACCTTCTTAAGATGTAATTGTACTCACATTATCGTCTAAGTATTATCGAATGTAATCCAAAACACTTCGAGTTATATTGATAGAAATCTTGCTCACCAAGTAAAGTTTGTTAGAGTTCTAAGTTACGTACTTTACGAGTTGAAATGACCAAGCTATAACAAGTGTGAATGGTCGTTGATCAGAATTTCATTCATTGTAATGTTCGATAATATAAGCTTTAATCTTATAATCAAAGTTCACGTATTCTCTTAAGGTCAACGGGTTCGGTCAATTCTTGTTGTATAACTTCATTAGTAGCCTCTATATCACCTGCTTAAGATGTAATAGTACACATATTATCATCTATGTATGATCGAATGTAATCCAAAACACTTCGAGTTATATTGATAGAAATCTTGTTAGAGTCTAAGTTACGTATTCGATGAGTTAAAATGACCAAGATATAACAAGTGTGAATGGCATTCATCGTGAATTCTTTTATTCTAACGTTCGATAATATAAGATTTAATCTTGTAATCTAAGTACACGTATTCTCTTAAAGTCAAAGGGTTCGGTCAATTCTTTAAGTATAACTCTATTAGTAGCCACTATTTCACCTTCTCAAGATGTAATTGTACACTTATTATTGTCTAGGTATTATCGAATATAATCCAAAACACTTCGAGTTATATTGATAGAAATCGTGCTCAGCAAGTAAAGCTTGTTAGAGTTCTAAGTTACGTACCTTACGAGTTGAAATGTCTAAGCTATAACAAGTGTGAATGGTCCTTGATCGGAATTCGATTCATTCTAATGTTCGACAATATAAGCTTTAATCTTATAAGCAAAGTTCACGTATTCTCTTACGGTCAAAGGGTTCGGTCAATTCTTATTGTATAACTCCATTAGTTGCCCATATTTCACCTTCTTAAGATGTAATTGTACTCATATTATCATCTAAGTATTATCGAATGTAATCCAAAACATTTCGAGTTATATTGATATAAATCTTGCTCACCAAGTAAATCTTGTTAGAGTCTATGTTACGTATTTGATTAGTTAAAATGACCAAGATATAACAAGAGTGAATGGCTTTCATTGTGAATTCTTTCATTTTAACGTTCGATAATATAAGATTTAATCTTGTAATCTAAGTACACGTATTCTCTTAAAGTCAAAAGGTTCGGTCAATTCTTTAAGTATAACTCATTAGTAGCCACCATTTCAACTTCTCAAGATGTAATTGTACATTTATTATCGTCTAAGTATTAACGAATGTAATCCAAAATATTTCGAGTTATATTGATAGAAATCTTGCTCACCAAGTAAATCTTGTTAGAGTCTATGTTACGTATTTGATGAGTTAAAATGACCAAGATATAAGAAGTGTGAATGGCTTTCATCGTGAATTCTTTCATTCTAACGTTCGATAATATAAGATTTAATATTGTAATCTAAGTACACGTATTCTTTTAAAGTCAAAGGGTTCGGTCAATTCTTTAAGTATAACTCCATTAGTTGCCCATATTTCACCTTCTTAAGATGTAATTGTACTCATATTATCATCTAAGTTTTATCGAATGTAATCTAAAACACTTCGAGTTATATTGAATGAAATTCCGATCAAAGACCATTCACACTTGTTATAGCTTGGTCATTTCAACTCGTAAAGTACGTAACTTAGAACTCTAACAAACTTTACTTGGTGAGCAAGATTTCTATTAATATAACTCGAAGTGTTTTGGAGTACATTCGATAATACTTAGATGATAATAAGAGTACAATTATATCTTAAGAAGGTGAAATATGGGCAACTAATGGAGTTGTACTTAAAGAATTGACCGAACCCTTTGACTTTAAAAGAATACGTGTACTTAGATTACAAGATTAAATCTTATATTATCGAACGTTAGAATGAAAGAATTCACGATGAAAGCGATTCACACTTGTTATATCTTGGTCATTTTAACTCATCAAATACGTAACATAGACTCTAACAAGATTTACTTGGTGAGCAAGATTTCTATCAATATAACTAGAAAAGTTTTGGATTACATTCGATAATACTTAGACGATAATAAATGTACAATTACATCTTGAGAAGGTGAAATGGTGGCTACTAATGAGTTATACTTAAAGAATTGACCGAACCCTTTGACTTTAAGAGAATACGTGTACTTAGATTACAAGATTAAATCTTATATTATCGAACGTTAAAATGAACGACTTCACAGTGAAAGCCATTCACACATGTTATATATTGGTCATTTTAACTCATCAAATACGTAATATAGACTCTAACAAGATTTACTTGGTGAGCAAGATTTCTATCAATATAACTCGAAATGTTTTGGATTACATTCGATAATACTTAGATGATAATATGAGTACAATTACATCTTAAGAAGGTGAAATATGGGCAACTAATGGAGTTATACAATAAGAATTGACCGAACCCTTTGACCGTAAGAGAATACGTGAACTTTGCTTATAAGATTAAATCTTATATTGTCGAACATTAGAATGAATGAAATTTCGATCAAAGACCATTCACACTTGTTATAGCTTAGACATTTCAACTCGTAAGGTACGTAACTTAGAACTCTAACAAGCTTTACTCGCTGAGCACGATTTCTATCAATATAATTCGAAGTGTTTTGGATTATATTCGATAATACCTAGACGATAATAAGTGTACAATTACATCTTGAGAAGGTGAAATGGTGGCTACTAATGGAGTTATACTTAAAGAATTGACCGAACCCTATGACTTTAAGAGAATACGTGTACTCAGATTACAAGATTAAATCTTATATGATCGAACGTTAGATTGAAAGAATTCACGATGAAAGCCATTCACACTTGTTATATCTTGGTCATTTTAACTCATCGAATACGTAACTTAGACTCTAACAAGATTTACTTGGTGAGCAAGATTTCTATCAATATAACTCGAAGTGTTTTGGATTACATTCGATCATACATAGATGATAATATGTGTTCCATTACATCTTAAGAAGGTGATATAGAGGCTACTAATGAAGTTATACAACAAGAATTGACCGAACCCTTTGACCTTAAGAGAATACGTGAACTTTGATTATAAGATTAAAGCTTATATTGTCGAATATTACAATGAATGAAATTCCGATCAAAGACCATTCACACTTGTTATAGCTTGGTCATTTCAACTCGTTAAGTACGTAACTTAGAACTCTAACAAACTTCACTTGCTGAGCACGATTTCTATCAATATAACTCGAAGTGTTTTGGTTTATATTCGATAATACCTAGACGATAATAAGTGTACAATTACATCTTGAGAAGGTGAAATGGTGGCTACTAATGGAGTTATACTTAAAGAATTGACCGAACCCTTTGACTTTAAGAGAATACGTGTACTCAGATTACAAGATTAAATCTTATATGATCGAACGTTAGATTGAAAGAATTCACGATGAAAGCCATTCACACTTGTTATATGTTGGTCATTTTAACTCATCGAATACGTAACTTAGACTCTAACAAGATTTACTTGGTGAGCAAGATTTCTATCAATATAACTCGAAGTGTTTTGGATTACATTCGATCATACATAGATGATAATATGTGTACTATTACATCTTAAGAAGGTGATATAGTGGCTACTAATGAAGTTATACAACAAGAATTGACCGAACCCTTTGACCTTAAGAGAATACGTGAACTTTGATTATAAGATTAAAGCTTATATTGTCGAATATTACAATGAATGAAATTCCGATCAAAGACCATTCACACTTGTTATAGCTTGGTCATTTCAACTCGTTAAGTACGTAACTTAGAACTCTAACAAACTTCACTTGCTGAGCACGATTTCTATCAATATAACTCGAAGTGTTTTGGTTTATATTCGATAATACCTAGACGATAATAAGTGTACAATTACATCTTGAGAAGGTGAAATGGTGGCTACTAATGGAGTTATACTTAAAGAATTGACCGAACCCTTTGACTTTAAGAGAATACGTGTACTCAGATTACAAGATTAAATCTTATATGATCGAACGTTAGATTGAAAGAATTCACGATGAAAGCCATTCACACTTGTTATATGTTGGTCATTTTAACTCATCGAATACGTAACTTAGACTCTAACAAGATTTACTTGGTGAGCAAGATTTCTATCAATATAACTCGAAGTGTTTTGGATTACATTCGATCATACATAGATGATAATATGTGTACTATTACATCTTAAGAAGGTGATATAGTGGCTACTAATGAAGTTATACAACAAGAATTGACCGAACCCTTTGACCTTAAGAGAATACGTGAACTTTGATTATAAGATTAAAGCTTATATTGTCGAATATTACAATGAATGAAATTCCGATCAAAGACCATTCACACTTGTTATAGCTTGGTCATTTCAACTCGTAAAGTACGTAACTTAGAACTCTAACAAACTTCACTTGCTGAGCACGATTTCTATCAATATAACTCGAAGTGTTTTGGATTATATTCGATAATACCTAGACGATAATAAGTGTACAATTACATCTTGAGAAGGTGAAATGGTGGCTACTAATGGAGTTATACTTAAAGAATTGACCGAACCCTTTGACTTTAAGAGAATACGTGTACTTAGATTACAAGATTAAATCTTATATTATCGAACGTTAGAATGAAAGAATTCACGATGAAAGCCATTCACACTTGTTATATCTTGGTCATTTTAACTCATCGAATACGTAACTTAGACTCTAACAAGATTTACTTGGTGAGCAAGATTTCTATCAATATAACTCGAAGTGTTTTGGATTATATTCGATCATACATAGATGATAATATGTGTACTATTACATCTTAAGAAGGTGATATAGAGGCTACTAATGAAGTTATACAACAAGAATTGACCGAACCCTTTGACCTTAAGAGAATACGTGAACTTTGATTATAAGATTAAAGCTTATATTGTCGAACATTACAATGAATGAAATTCCGATCAAAGACCATTCACACTTGTTATAGCTTGGTCATTTCAACTCGTAAAGTACGTAACTTAGAACTCTAACAAACTTTACTTGGTGAGCAAGATTTCTATCAATATAACTCGAAGTGTTTTGGATTACATTCGATAATACTTAGATGATAATATGAGTACAATTATATCTTAAGAAGGTGAAATATGGGCAACTAATGGAGTTATACTTAAAGAATTTACCGAACCCTTTGACTTTAAAAGAATACGTTGAAGGAACCGTCGGATCGCCGACCCTTATTCGATTATCCGAATCGGGGTCCATGCAAATATGATTAACGCGCAGCGGAAAACGAATCATACCTTTTGCACCAAAATTAGTTCTAAGGTCAGAACTGTAGAATCGAGGAATCGATGAAGCCTGAACCTCACGATCTTCTGCTGTATTCCTCGCCTTATCTCGAACGTTGTGTGGGCAACGAGCTATCGAGACTCTCAACCGTTCTTCTCTAGATCGTATATCAGATTTTTCTGTGTCTGTCACTCTAGAAACGGTTGACTTGAGGCTTATTTATAGGCTACAACAGGGACCTTGAGGAGGATTAGGAATCGGTCTCCTGATAGGCTTAGGAGTCCTTAATTCGATCTGAATATACTTCTCAAGCCTATCAAATAATATCTTAATCCACTAAAAAGATATTATTGAACTACCGTCCCTTATCCATATTAGATATGGCTCCTATTTATTATATGCGCGTTTATCTCCCCATGTTTAAGATATCGAATGTCCATTAATTAAATGAATTACTGACAATTCAATTAATTAATATTTAATCCAAGAGTAGTACCACTCAACTTTATTATCATGCCGGAATAAATCCACCTGCAGGGTTTACATGATAATCCTTATGAGTTCCTCAAGGGGACATCATCATCCTAAATAATTAGGACACGGTTTCATTATATAATCAACAGCACACCATATAAACAACACTGTATCCCAATTTACCGAGCTTATTGATTTAATAAATAAATCTCACCCATTGGTAAATTAAAGAAAACATATATCGAGTATACATGCCCGTTATCATACAATGATTAAGAGGACGCACATCCATAATAACAGAGGTCTTGTTTTATTTATGTAGTCAGTACAAAATAAAACAACCTCAATTGGTCTTGCTCAATACATACAAAATGTACTAGTGTAATTTTATAATCAAGACAGATTAACACCAAATTACACTACAACCATTCCGATAATTTGTCCAAAATTATCTCGGCTGTGAGCTACCATTTATAATCTATAAGGAACTGATAACATGATCTTCTGTGTGGCACCACACACCATGTTATCTACAATATAAATTAATTGGACAATTGCAATAACATATATATATAACAAATATATAAAATGCAAACATTTGACCATAAAAGATTCTCATATCATAAATAGATGTTCATACAAAAGCTAGGCTTATAGTATACATCCTAACATACGTGTACTAAGATTACAATATTAAATCTTATATTATCGAACGTTAGAATGAAAGAATTCACGATGAAAGCAATTCACACTTGTTATATCTTGGTCATTTTAACTCATCCAATACGTAACATAGACTCTAACAAGATTTACTTGGTGATCAAGATTTCTATCAATATAACTCGAAATGTTTTGGATTACATTCGATAATACTTAGACGATAATAAATGTACAATTACATCTTGAGAAGGTGTAATGGTGGCTACTAATGAGTTATACTTAAAGAATTGACCGAACCCTTTGACTTTAAGAGAATACGTGTACTTAGATTACAAGATTAAATCTTATATTATCGAACGTTAGAATGAAAGAATTCACGATGAAAGCCATTCACACTTGTTATATCTTGGTCATTTTAACTCATCGAATACGTAACTTAGACTCTAACAAGATTTACTTGGTGAGCAAGATTTCTATCAATATAACTCGAAGTGTTTTGGATTACATTCGATCATACATAGATGATAATATGTGTACTATTACATCTTAAGAAGGTGATATAGAGGCTACTAATGAAGTTATACAACAAGAATTGACCGAACCCTTTGACCTTAAGAGAATACGTGAACTTTGATTATAAGATTAAATCTTATATTGTCGAATATTACAATGAATGAAATTCCGATCAAAGACCATTCACACTTGTTATAGCTTGGTCATTTCAACTCGTTAAGTACGTAACTTAGAACTCTAACAAACTTCACTTGCTGAGCACGATTTCTATCAATATAACTCGAAGTGTTTTGGATTATATTCGATAATACCTAGACGATAATAAGTGTACAATTACATCTTGAGAAGGTGAAATGGTGGCTACTAATGGAGTTATACTTAAAGAATTGACCGAAACCCTTTGACTTTAAGAGAATACGTGTACTTAGATTACAAGATTAAATCTTATATGATCGAACGTTAGAATGAAAGAATTCACGATGAAAGCCATTCACACTTGTTATATCTTGGTCATTTTAACTCATCGAATACGTAACTTAGACTCTAACAAGATTTACTTGGTGAGCAAGATTTCTATCAATATAACTCGAAGTGTTTTGGATTACATTCGATCATACATAGATGATAATATGTGTACTATTACATCTTAAGAAGGTGATATAGTGGCTACTAATGAAGTTATACAACAAGAATTGACCGAACCCTTTGACCTTAAGAGAATACGTGAACTTTGATTATAAGATTAAAGCTTATATTGTCGAACATTACAATGAATGAAATTCCGATCAAAGACCATTCACACTTGTTATAGCTTGGTCATTTCAACTCGTAAAGTACGTAACTTAGAACTCTAACAAACTTCACTTGGTGAGCAAGATTTCTATCAATATAACTCGAAGTGTTTTGGATTACATTCGATCATACATAGATGATAATATGTGTACTATTACATCTTAAGAAGGTGATATAGAGGCTACTAATGAAGTTATACAACAAGAATTGACCGAACCCTTTGACCTTAAGAGAATACGTGATCTTTGATTATAAGATTAAAGCTTATATTGTCGAATATTACAATGAATGAAATTCCGATCAAAGACCATTCACACTTGTTATAGCTTGGTCATTTCAACTCGTTAAGTACGTAACTTAGAACTCTAACAAACTTCACTTGCTGAGCACGATTTCTATCAATATAACTCGAAGTGTTTTGGTTTATATTCGATAATACCTAGACGATAATAAGTGTACAATTACATCTTGAGAAGGTGAAATGGTGGCTACTAATGGAGTTATACTTAAAGAATTGACCGAACCCTTTGACTTTAAGAGAATACGTGTACTTAGATTACAAGATTAAATCTTATATGATCGAACATTAGAATGAAAGAATTCACGATGAAAGCCATTCACACTTGTTATATCTTGGTCATTTTAACTCATCGAATACGTAACTTAGACTCTAACAAGATTTACTTGGTGAGCAAGATTTCTATCAATATAACTCGAAGTGTTTTGGATTACATTCGATCATACATAGATGATAATATGTGTACTATTACATCTTAAGAAGGTGATATAGTGGATACTAATGAAGTTATACAACAAGAATTGACCGAACCCTTTGACCTTAAGAGAATACGTGAACTTTGATTATAAGATTAAAGCTTATATTGTCGAACATTACAATGAATGAAATTCCGATCAAAGACCATTCACACTTGTTATAGCTTGGTCATTTCAACTCGTAAAGTACGTAACTTAGAACTCTAACAAACTTCACTTGGTGAGCAAGATTTCTATCAATATAACTCGAAGTGTTTTGGATTACATTCGATCATACATAGATGATAATACGTGTACTATTACATCTTAAGAAGGTGATATAGAGGCTACTAATGAAGTTATACAACAAGAATTGACCGAACCCTTTGACCTTAAGAGAATACGTGATCTTTGATTATAAGATTAAAGCTTATATTGTCGAATATTACAATGAATGAAATTCCGATCAAAGACCATTCACACTTGTTATAGCTTGGTCATTTCAACTCGTTAAGTACGTAACTTAGAACTCTAACAAACTTCACTTGCTGAGCAAGATTTCTATCAATATAACTCGAAGTGTTTTGGATTACATTCGATCATACATAGATGATAATATGTGTACTATTACATCTTAAGAAGGTGATATAGAGGCTACTAATGAAGTTATACAAGAAGAATTGACCGAACCCTTTGACCTTAAGAAAATACATGATCTTTGATTATA
Source organism: Scutellaria barbata (assembly GCA_028654395.1). NCBI lineage: Eukaryota > Viridiplantae > Streptophyta > Magnoliopsida > Lamiales > Lamiaceae > Scutellaria > Scutellaria barbata. The sequence goes on from CM053654.1 coordinate 6,811,209, forward strand.
ATATTAAAGCTTATATTGTCGAATATTACAATGAATGAAATTCCGATCAAAGACCATTCAGACTTGTTATAGCTTGGTCATTTCAACTCGTTAAGTACGTAACTTAGAACTCTAACAAAATTCACTTGCTGAGCACGATTTCTATCAATATAACTCGAAGTGTTTTGGTTTATATTCGATAATACCTAGACGATAATAAGTGTACAATTACATCTTGAGAAGGTGAAATGGTGGCTACTAATGGAGTTATACTTAAAGAATTGACAGAACCCTTTGACTTTAAGAGAATACGTGTACTCAGATTACAAGATTAAATCTTATATGATCGAACGTTAGATTGAATGAATTCACGATGAAAGCCATTCACACTTGTTATATGTTGGTCATTTTAACTCATCGAATACGTAACTTAGACTCTAACAAGATTTACTTGGTGAGCAAGATTTCTATCAATATAACTCGAAGTGTTTTGGATTACATTCGATCATACATAGATGATAATATGTGTACTATTACATCTTAAGAAGATGATATAGTGGCTACTAATGAAGTTATACAACAAGAATTGACCGAACCCTTTGACCTTAAGAGAATACGTGAACTTTGATTATAAGATTAAAGCTTATATTGTCGAATATTACAATGAATGAAATTCCGATCAAAGACCATTCACACTTGTTATAGCTTGGTCATTTCAACTCGTAAAGTACGTAACTTAGAACTCTAACAAACTTCACTTGGTGAGCAAGATTTCTATCAATATAACTCGAAGTGTTTTGGATTACATTCGATCATACATAGATGATAATACGTGTACTATTACATCTTAAGAAGGTGATATAGAGGCTACTAATGAAGTTATACAACAAGAATTGACCGAACCCTTTGACCTTAAGAGAATACGTGATCTTTGATTATAAGATTAAAGCTTATATTGTCGAATATTACAATGAATGAAATTCCGATCAAAGACCATTCACACTTGTTATAGCTTGGTCATTTCAACTCGTTAAGTACGTAACTTAGAACTCTAACAAACTTCACTTGCTGAGCAAGATTTCTATCAATATAACTCGAAGTGTTTTGGATTACATTCGATCATACATAGATGATAATATGTGTACTATTACATCTTAAGAAGGTGATATAGAGGCTACTAATGAAGTTATACAAGAAGAATTGACCGAACCCTTTGACCTTAAGAAAATACATGATCTTTGATTATAATATTAAAGCTTATATTGTCGAATATTACAATGAATGAAATTCCGATCAAAGACCATTCAGACTTGTTATAGCTTGGTCATTTCAACTCGTTAAGTACGTAACTTAGAACTCTAACAAAATTCACTTGCTGAGCACGATTTCTATCAATATAACTCGAAGTGTTTTGGTTTATATTCGATAATACCTAGACGATAATAAGTGTACAATTACATCTTGAGAAGGTGAAATGGTGGCTACTAATGGAGTTATACTTAAAGAATTGACAGAACCCTTTGACTTTAAGAGAATACGTGTACTCAGATTACAAGATTAAATCTTATATGATCGAACGTTAGATTGAATGAATTCACGATGAAAGCCATTCACACTTGTTATATGTTGGTCATTTTAACTCATCGAATACGTAACTTAGACTCTAACAAGATTTACTTGGTGAGCAAGATTTCTATCAATATAACTCGAAGTGTTTTGGATTACATTCGATCATACATAGATGATAATATGTGTATTATTACATCTTAAGAAGATGATATAGTGGCTACTAATGAAGTTATACAACAAGAATTGACCGAACCCTTTGACCTTAAGAGAATACGTGAACTTTGATTATAAGATTAAAGCTTATATTGTCGAATATTACAATGAATGAAATTCCGATCAAAGACCATTCACACTTGTTATAGCTTGGTCATTTCAACTCGTAAAGTACGTAACTTAGAACTCTAACAAACTTCACTTGGTGAGCAAGATTTCTATCAATATAATTCGAAGTGTTTTGGATTACATTCGATCATACATAGATGATAATATGTGTACTATTACATCTTAAGAAGGTGATATAGAGGCTACTAATGAAGTTATACAACAAGAATTGACCGAACCCTTTGACCTTAAGAAAATACATGATCTTTGATTATAAGATTAAAGCTTATATTGTCGAATATTACAATGAATGAAATTCCGATCAAAGACCATTCACACTTGTTATAGCTTGGTCATTTCAACTCGTTAAGTACGTAACTTAGAACTCTAACAAACTTCACTTGCTGAGCACGATTTCTATCAATATAACTCGAAGTGTTTTGGATTACATTCGATCATACATAGATGATAATATGTGTACTATTACATCTTAAGAAGGTGATATAGAGGCTACTAATGAAGTTATACAACAAGAATTGACCGAACCCTTTGACCTTAAGAGAATACGTGAACTTTGATTATAAGATTAAATCTTATATTGTCGAATATTACAATGAATGAAATTCCGATCAAAGACCATTCACACTTGTTATAGCTTGGTCATTTCAACTCGTTAAGTACGTAACTTAGAACTCTAACAAACTTCACTTGCTGAGCACGATTTCTATCAATATAACTCGAAGTGTTTTGGTTTATATTCGATAATACCTAGACGATAATAAGTGTACAATTACATCTTGAGAAGGTGAAATGGTGGCTACTAATGGAGTTATACTTAAAGAATTGACCGAACCCTTTGACTTTAAGAGAATACGTGTACTTAGATTACAAGATTAAATCTTATATGATCGAACATTAGAATGAAAGAATTCACGATGAAAGCCATTCACACTTGTTATATCTTGGTCATTTTAACTCATCGAATACGTAACTTAGACTCTAACAAGATTTACTTGGTGAGCAAGATTTCTATCAATATAACTCGAAGTGTTTTGGATTACATTCGATCATACATAGATGATAATATGTGTACTATTACATCTTAAGAAGGTGATATAGTGGATACTAATGAAGTTATACAACAAGAATTGACCGAACCCTTTGACCTTAAGAGAATACGTGAACTTTGATTATAAGATTAAAGCTTATATTGTCGAACATTACAATGAATGAAATTCCGATCAAAGACCATTCACACTTGTTATAGCTTGGTCATTTCAACTCGTAAAGTACGTAACTTAGAACTCTAACAAACTTCACTTGGTGAGCAAGATTTCTATCAATATAACTCGAAGTGTTTTGGATTACATTCGATCATACATAGATGATAATACGTGTACTATTACATCTTAAGAAGGTGATATAGAGGCTACTAATGAAGTTATACAACAAGAATTGACCGAACCCTTTGACCTTAAGAGAATACGTGATCTTTGATTATAAGATTAAAGCTTATATTGTCGAATATTACAATGAATGAAATTCCGATCAAAGACCATTCACACTTGTTATAGCTTGGTCATTTCAACTCGTTAAGTACGTAACTTAGAACTCTAACAAACTTCACTTGCTGAGCAAGATTTCTATCAATATAACTCGAAGTGTTTTGGATTACATTCGATCATACATAGATGATAATATGTGTACTATTACATCTTAAGAAGGTGATATAGAGGCTACTAATGAAGTTATACAAGAAGAATTGACCGAACCCTTTGACCTTAAGAAAATACATGATCTTTGATTATAATATTAAAGCTTATATTGTCGAATATTACAATGAATGAAATTCCGATCAAAGACCATTCAGACTTGTTATAGCTTGGTCATTTCAACTCGTTAAGTACGTAACTTAGAACTCTAACAAAATTCACTTGCTGAGCACGATTTCTATCAATATAACTCGAAGTGTTTTGGTTTATATTCGATAATACCTAGACGATAATAAGTGTACAATTACATCTTGAGAAGGTGAAATGGTGGCTACTAATGGAGTTATACTTAAAGAATTGACAGAACCCTTTGACTTTAAGAGAATACGTGTACTCAGATTACAAGATTAAATCTTATATGATCGAACGTTAGATTGAATGAATTCACGATGAAAGCCATTCACACTTGTTATATGTTGGTCATTTTAACTCATCGAATACGTAACTTAGACTCTAACAAGATTTACTTGGTGAGCAAGATTTCTATCAATATAACTCGAAGTGTTTTGGATTACATTCGATCATACATAGATGATAATATGTGTACTATTACATCTTAAGAAGATGATATAGTGGCTACTAATGAAGTTATACAACAAGAATTGACCGAACCCTTTGACCTTAAGAGAATACGTGAACTTTGATTATAAGATTAAAGCTTATATTGTCGAATATTACAATGAATGAAATTCCGATCAAAGACCATTCACACTTGTTATAGCTTGGTCATTTCAACTCGTAAAGTACGTAACTTAGAACTCTAACAAACTTCACTTGGTGAGCAAGATTTCTATCAATATAACTCGAAGTGTTTTGGATTACATTCGATCATACATAGATGATAATACGTGTACTATTACATCTTAAGAAGGTGATATAGAGGCTACTAATGAAGTTATACAACAAGAATTGACCGAACCCTTTGACCTTAAGAGAATACGTGATCTTTGATTATAAGATTAAAGCTTATATTGTCGAATATTACAATGAATGAAATTCCGATCAAAGACCATTCACACTTGTTATAGCTTGGTCATTTCAACTCGTTAAGTACGTAACTTAGAACTCTAACAAACTTCACTTGCTGAGCAAGATTTCTATCAATATAACTCGAAGTGTTTTGGATTACATTCGATCATACATAGATGATAATATGTGTACTATTACATCTTAAGAAGGTGATATAGAGGCTACTAATGAAGTTATACAAGAAGAATTGACCGAACCCTTTGACCTTAAGAAAATACATGATCTTTGATTATAATATTAAAGCTTATATTGTCGAATATTACAATGAATGAAATTCCGATCAAAGACCATTCAGACTTGTTATAGCTTGGTCATTTCAACTCGTTAAGTACGTAACTTAGAACTCTAACAAAATTCACTTGCTGAGCACGATTTCTATCAATATAACTCGAAGTGTTTTGGTTTATATTCGATAATACCTAGACGATAATAAGTGTACAATTACATCTTGAGAAGGTGAAATGGTGGCTACTAATGGAGTTATACTTAAAGAATTGACAGAACCCTTTGACTTTAAGAGAATACGTGTACTCAGATTACAAGATTAAATCTTATATGATCGAACGTTAGATTGAATGAATTCACGATGAAAGCCATTCACACTTGTTATATGTTGGTCATTTTAACTCATCGAATACGTAACTTAGACTCTAACAAGATTTACTTGGTGAGCAAGATTTCTATCAATATAACTCGAAGTGTTTTGGATTACATTCGATCATACATAGATGATAATATGTGTATTATTACATCTTAAGAAGATGATATAGTGGCTACTAATGAAGTTATACAACAAGAATTGACCGAACCCTTTGACCTTAAGAGAATACGTGAACTTTGATTATAAGATTAAAGCTTATATTGTCGAATATTACAATGAATGAAATTCCGATCAAAGACCATTCACACTTGTTATAGCTTGGTCATTTCAACTCGTAAAGTACGTAACTTAGAACTCTAACAAACTTCACTTGGTGAGCAAGATTTCTATCAATATAATTCGAAGTGTTTTGGATTACATTCGATCATACATAGATGATAATATGTGTACTATTACATCTTAAGAAGGTGATATAGAGGCTACTAATGAAGTTATACAACAAGAATTGACCGAACCCTTTGACCTTAAGAAAATACATGATCTTTGATTATAAGATTAAAGCTTATATTGTCGAATATTACAATGAATGAAATTCCGATCAAAGACCATTCACACTTGTTATAGCTTGGTCATTTCAACTCGTTAAGTACGTAACTTAGAACTCTAACAAACTTCACTTGCTGAGCACGATTTCTATCAATATAACTCGAAGTGTTTTGGATTACATTCGATCATACATAGATGATAATATGTGTACTATTACATCTTAAGAAGGTGATATAGAGGCTACTAATGAAGTTATACAACAAGAATTGACCGAACCCTTTGACCTTAAGAGAATACGTGAACTTTGATTATAAGATTAAATCTTATATTGTCGAATATTACAATGAATGAAATTCCGATCAAAGACCATTCACACTTGTTATAGCTTGGTCATTTCAACTCGTTAAGTACGTAACTTAGAACTCTAACAAACTTCACTTGCTGAGCACGATTTCTATCAATATAACTCGAAGTGTTTTGGTTTATATTCGATAATACCTAGACGATAATAAGTGTACAATTACATCTTGAGAAGGTGAAATGGTGGCTACTAATGGAGTTATACTTAAAGAATTGACCGAACCCTTTGACTTTAAGAGAATACGTGTACTCAGATTACAAGATTAAATCTTATATGATCGAACGTTAGATTGAAAGAATTCACGATGAAAGCCATTCACACTTGTTATATGTTGGTCATTTTAACTCATCGAATACGTAACTTAGACTCTAACAAGATTTACTTGGTGAGCAAGATTTCTATCAATATAACTCGAAGTGTTTTGGATTACATTCGATCATACATAGATGATAATATGTGTACTATTACATCTTAAGAAGGTGATATAGTGGCTACTAATGAAGTTATACAACAAGAATTGACCGAACCCTTTGACCTTAAGAGAATACGTGAACTTTGATTATAAGATTAAAGCTTATATTGTCGAATATTACAATGAATGAAATTCCGATCAAAGACCATTCACACTTGTTATAGCTTGGTCATTTCAACTCGTAAAGTACGTAACTTAGAACTCTAACAAACTTCACTTGCTGAGCACGATTTCTATCAATATAACTCGAAGTGTTTTGGATTATATTCGATAATACCTAGACGATAATAAGTGTACAATTACATCTTGAGAAGGTGAAATGGTGGCTACTAATGGAGTTATACTTAAAGAATTGACCGAATCCTTTGACTTTAAGAGAATACGTGTACTTAGATTATAAGATTAAATCTTATATTATCGAACGTTAGAATGAAAGAATTCACGATGAAAGCCATTCACACTTGTTATATCTTGGTCATTTTAACTCATCGAATACGTAACTTAGACTCTAACAAGATTTACTTGGTGAGCAAGATTTCTATCAATATAACTCGAAGTGTTTTGGATTACATTCGATCATACATAGATGATAATATGTGTACTATTACATCTTAAGAAGGTGATATAGAGGCTACTAATGAAATTTTACAACAAGAATTGACCGAACCCTTTGACCTTAAGAGAATACGTGAACTTTGATTATAAGATTAAAGCTTATATTGTCGAACATTACAATGAATGAAATTCCGATCAAAGACCATTCACACTTGTTATAGCTTGGTCATTTCAACTCGTAAAGTACGTAACTTAGAACTCTAACAAACTTTACTTGGTGAGCAAGATTTCTATCAATATAACTCGAAGTGTTTTGGATTACATTCGATAATACTTAGATGATAATATGAGTACACTTACATTTTAAGAAGGTGAAATATGGGCAACTAATGGAGTTATACTTAAAGAATTCACCGAACCCTTTGACTTTAAGAGAATACGTGTACTTAGATTACAAGATTAAATCTTATATTATAGAACGTTAGAATGAAAGAATTCACGATGAAAGCCATTCACACTTGTTATATCTTGGTCATTTTAACTCATCGAATACGTAACTTAGACTCTAACAAGATTTACTTGGTGAGCAAGATTTCTATCAATATAACTGGTAGTGTTTTGGATTACATTCGATCATACATAGATGATAATATGTGTACTATTACATCTTAAGAAGATGATATAGAGGCTACTAATGAAGTTATACAACAAGAATTGACCGAACCCTTTGACCTTAAGAGAATACGTGAACTTTGATTATAAGATTAAAGCTTATATTATCGAATATTACAATGAATGAAATTCCGATCAAAGACCATTCACACTTGTTATTGCTTGGTCATTTCAACTCGTAAATTACGTAACTTAGAACTCTAACAAACTTTACTTGGTGAGCAAGATTTCTATCAATATAACTCGAAGTGTTTTGGATTACATTCGATAATACTTAGATGATAATATGAGTACACTTACATCTTAAGAAGGTGAAATATGGGCAACCAATGGAGTTATACTTAAAGAATTGACCGAACCGTTTGAGTTTAAAAGAATACGTGTACTTAGATTACATTATTAAATCTTATATTATCGAACGTTAGAATGAAAGAATTCACGATGAAAGCCATTCACACTTGTTATATCTTGGTCATTTTAACTCATCGAATACGTAACTTAGACACTAACAAGATTTACTTGGTGAGCAAGATTTCTATCAATATAACTCGAAATGTTTTGGATTACATTCGATAATACTTAGATGATAATATGAGTACAATTACATCTTAAGAAGGTGAAATATGGGCAAGTAATGGAGTTATACAATAAGAATTGACCGAACCCTTTGACCGTAAGAGAATACGTGAACTTTGCTTATAAGATTAAAGCTTATATTGTCGAACATTAAAATGAATGAAATTCCGATCAAAGACCATTCACACTTGTTATAGCTTAGATATTTCAACTCGTAAGGTACGTAACTTAGAACTCTAACAAGCTTCACTTGCTGAGCACGATTTCTATCAATATAACTCGAAGTGTTTTGGATTATATTCGATAATACCTAGACGATAATAAGTGTACAATTACATCTTGAGAAGGTGAAATGGTGGCTACTAATGGAGTTATACTTAAAGAATTGACCGAACCCTTTGACTTTAAGAGAATACGTGTACTTAGATTACAAGATTAAATCTTATATTATCGAACGTTAGAATGAAAGAATTCACGATGAAAGCCATTCACACTTGTTATATCTTGGTCATTTTAACTCATCGAATACGTAACTTAGACTCTAACAAGATTTACTTTGTGAGCAAGGTTTCTATCAATATAAATCGAAGTGTTTTGGATTACATTCGATCATATATAGATGATAATATGTGTACTATTACATCTTAAGAAGGTGATATAGAGGCTACTAATGAAGTTATACAACAAGAATTGACCGAACCCTTTGACCTTAAGAGAATACGTGAACTTTGATTATAAGATTATAGCTTATATTGTCGAACATTACAATGAATGAAATTCCGATCAAAGACCATTCACACTTGTTATAGCTTGGTCAATTCAACTCGTAAAGTACGTAACTTAGAACTCTAACAAACTTTACTTGGTGAGCAAGATTTCTATCAATATAACTCGAAGTGTTTTAGATTACATTCGATAATACTTAGATGATAATATGAGTACACTTACATCTGAAGAAGGTGAAATATGGGCAACTAATGGAGTTATACTTAAAGAATTGACCGAACCCTTTGACTTTAAAAGAATACGTGTACTTAGATTACAATATTAAATCTTATATTATCGAACGTTAGAATGAAAGAATTCACGATGAAAGCCATTCACACTTGTTATATCTTGGTCATTTTAACTCATCGAATACGTAACTTAGACTCTAACAAGATTTACTTGGTGAGCAAGATTTCTATCAATATAACTCGAAGTGTTTTGGATTACAATCGATCATACATAGATGATAATATGTGTACTATTACATCTTAAGAAGGTGATATAGAGGCTACTAATGAAGTTATACAACAAGAATTGACCGAACCCTTTGACCTTAAGAGAATACGTGAAGTTTGATTATAAGATTAAAGCTTATATTGTCGAACTTTACAATGAATGAAATTCCGATCAAAGACTATTCACACTTGTTATAGCTTGGTCATTTCAACTCGTAAAGTACGTAACTTAGAACTCTAACAAACTTTACTTGGTGAGCAAGATTTCTATCAATATAACTCGAAGTGTTTTGGATTACATTCGATAATACTTAGATGATAATATGAGTACAATTACATCTTAAGAAGGTGAAATATGGGCAACTAATGGAGTTGTACTTAAAGAATTGACCGAACCCTTTGACTTTAAAAGAATACGTGTACTTAGATTACAATATTAAATCTTATATTATCGAATGTTAGAATGAAAGAATTCACGATGAAAGCCATTCACACTTGTTATATCTTGGTCATTTTAACTCATCAAATACATAACATAGACTCTAACAAGCTTTACTTGCTGAGCACGATTTCTATCAATATAACTATAAGTGTTTTGGATTAAATTCGATAATACCTAGACGATAATAAGTGTACAATTACATCTTGAGAAGGTGAAATGGTGGGTACTAATGAAGTTATACTTAAAGAATTGACCGAACCCTTTGAATTTAAGAGAATACGTGTACTTAGATTACAAGATTAAATCTCATATTATCGAACGTTAGAATGAAAGAATTCACAATGAAAGCCATTCACACTTGTTATATCTTTATCATTTTAACTCATCAAATACGTAACATAGACTCTAACAAGATTTACTTGGTGAGCAAGATTTCTATCAATATAACTCAAAATGTTTTGGATTACATTCGATAATACTTAGATGATAATATGAATAAAATTACATCTTAAGAAGGTGAAATATTGGCAACTAATGGAGTTATACAATAAGAATTGACCGAACCCTTTGACCGTAAGAGAATACGTGAACTTTGCTTATAAGATTAAAGCTTATATTGTCGAACATTAGAATGAATGAAATTCCGATCAAAGACCATTCACACTTGTTATAGCTTAGACATTTCAACTCGTAAGGTACGTAACTTAGAACTCTAACAAGCTTTACTTGCTGACCATGATTTCTATCAATATACCTCGAAGTGTTTTGGATTATATTCGATAATACCTACACGATAATAAGTGTACAATTACATCTTGAGAAGGTGAAATGGTGGCTACTAATGGAGTTATACTTAAAGAATTGACCGAACACTTTGACTTTAAGAGAATACGTGTACTTAGATTACAAGATTAAATCTTATATTATCGAACGTTAGAATGAAAGAATTCACGATGAAAGCCATTCACACTTGTTATATCTTGATCATTTTAACTCATCGAATACGTAACTTAGACTCTAACAAGATTTACTTGGTGAGCAAGATTTCTATCAATATAACTCGAAGTGTTTTGGATTACAATCGATCATACATAGATGATAATATGTGTACTATTACATCTTAAGAAGGTGATATAGAGGCTACTAATGAAGTTATACAACAAGAATTGACCGAACCCTTTGACCTTAAGAGAATACGTGAACTTTGATTATAAGATTAAAGCTTATATTGTCGAACATTACAATGAATGAAATTCCGATCAAAGACCATTCACACTTGTTATAGCTTGGTCAATTCAACTCGTAAGGTACGTAACTTAGAACTCTAACAAACTTTACTTGGTGAGCAAGATTTCTATCAATATAACTCGAAGTGTTTTGGATTACATTCGATAATATTTAGATGATAATATGAGTACACTTACATCTGAAGAAGGTGAAATATGGGCAACTAATGGAGTTATACTTAAAGAATTGACCGAACCCTTTGACTTTAAAAGAATACGTGTACTTAGATTACAATATTAAATCTTATATTATCGAACGTTAGAATGAAAGAATTCACGATGAAAGCCATTCACACTTGTTATATCTTGGTCATTTTAACTCATCGAATACGTAACTTAGACTCTAACAAGATTTACTTGGTGAGCAAGATTTCTATCAATATAACTCGACGTGTTTTGGATTACAATCGATCATACATAGATGATAATATGTGTACTATTACATCTTAAGAAGGTGATATAGAGGCTACTAATGAAGTTATACAACAAGAATTGACCGAACCCTTTGACCTTAAGAGAATACGTGAAGTTTGATTATAAGATTAAAGCTTATATTGTCGAACTTTACAATGAATGAAATTCCGGTCAAAGACTATTCACACTTGTTATAGCTTGGTCATTTCAACTCGTAAAGTACGTAACTTAGAACTCTAACAAACTTTACTTGGTGAGCAAGATTTCTATAAATATAACTCGAAGTGTTTTGGATTACATTCGATAATACTTAGATGATAATATGAGTACAGTTACATCATAAGAAGGTGAAATATGGGCAACTAATGGAGTTGTACTTAAAGAATTGACCGAACCCTTTGACTTTAAAAGAATACGTGTACTTAGATAACAATATTAAATCTTATATTATCGAACGTTAGAATGAAAGAATTCACGATGAAAGCCATTCACACTTTTTATATCTTGGTCATTTTAACTCATCGAATACGTAACTTAGACTCTAACAAGATTTACTTGGTGAGCAAGATTTCTATCAATATAACTCGAAGTGTTTTGGATTACAATCGATCATACATAGATGATAATATGTGTACTATTACATCTTAAGAAGGTGATATAGAGGCTACTAATGAAGTTATACAACAAGAATTGACCGAACCCTTTGACCTTAAGAGAATACGTGAAGTTTGATTATAAGATTAAAGCTTATATTGTCGAACTTTACAATGAATGAAATTCCGATCAAAGACCATTCACACTTGTTATAGCTTGGTCATTTCAACTCGTAAAGTACGTAACTTAGAACTCTAACAAACTTTATTTGGTGAGCAAGATTTCTATCAATATAACTCGAAGTGTTTTGGATTACATTCGATAATACTTAGATGATAATATAAGTACAATTACATCTTAAGAAGGTGAAATATGGGCAACTAATGGAGTTGTACTTAAAGAATTGACCGAACCTTTTGACTTTAAGAGAATACGTGTACTTAGATTACAAGATTAAATCTCATATTATCGAACGTTAGAATGAAAGAATTCACAATGAAAGCCATTTACACTTGTTATATCCTTATCATTTTAACTCATCAAATACGTAACATAGACTCTAACAAGATTTACTTGGTGAGCAAGATTTCTATCAATATAACTCGAAATGTTTTGGATTACATTCGATAATACTTAGATGATAATATGAATACAATTACATCTTAAGAAGGTGAAATATGGGCAACTAATGGAGTTATACAATAAGAATTGACCGAACCCTTTGACCGTAAGAGAATACGTGAACTTTGCTTATAAGATTAAAGCTTATATTGTCGAACATTAGAATGAATGAAATTCCGATCAAAGACCATTCACACTTGTTATAGCTTAGACATTTCAACTCGTAAGGTACGTAACTTAGAACTCTAACAAGCTTTACTTGCTGACCACGATTTCTATCAATATACCTCGAAGTGTTTTGGATTATATTCGATAATACCTAGACGATAATAAGTGTACAATTACATCTTGAGAAGGTGAAATGGTGGCTACTAATGGAGTTATACTTAAAGAATTGACCGAACACTTTGACTTTAAGAGAATACGTGTACTTAGATTACAAGATTAAATCTTATATTATCGAACGTTAGAATGAAAGAATTCACGATGAAAGCCATTCACACTTGTTATATCTTGGTCATTTTAACTCATCAAATACGTAACATAGACTCTAACAAGATTTACTTGGTGAGCAAGATTTCTATCAATATAATTCGAAATGTTTTGGATTACATTCAATAATACTTAGACGATAATAAATGTTCAATTACATCTTGAGAAGGTGAAATGGTGGCTATTAATGAGTTATACTTAAAGAATTGACCGAACCCTTTGACTTTAAAAGAATACGTGTACTTAGATTACAAGATTAAATCTTATATTATCGAGCGTTAGAATGAAAGAATTCACGATGAAAGCCATTCACACTTGTTATATCTTGGTCATTTAAACTCATCAAATACGTAACATAGACTCTAACAAGATTTACTTGGTGAGCAAGATTTCTATCAATATAACTCGAAATGTTTTGGATTACATTCGATAATACTTAGATGATAATATGAGTACAATTACATCTTAAGAAGGTGAAATATGGGCAACTAATGGAGTTATACAATAAGAATTGACCGAACTCTTTGACCGTAAGAGAATACGTGAACTTTGCTTATAAGATTAAAGCTTATATTGTCGAACATTAGAATGAATGAAATTCCGATCAAAGACCATTCACACTTGTTATAGCTTAGACATTTCAACTCGTAAGGTACGTAACTTAGAACTCTAACAAGCTTTACTTGCTGAGCACGATATCTATCAATATACCTCGAAGTGTTTTGGATTATATTCGATAATACCTACACGATAATAAGTGTACAATTACATCTTGAGAAGGTAAAATGGTGGCTACTAATGGAGTTATACTTAAAGAATTGACCGAACCCTTTGACTTTAAGAGAATACGTGTACTTAGATTACAAGATTAAATCTTATATTATCGAACTTTAGAATGAAAGAATTCACGATGAAAGCCATTCACACTTGTTATATCTTGGTCATTTTAACTCATCGAATACGTAACTTAGACTCTGACAAGATTTACTTGGTGAGCAAGATTTCTATCAATATAACTCGAAGTGTTTTGGATTACAATCGATCATACATAGATGATAATATGTGTACTATTACATCTTAAGAAGGTGATATAGAGGCTACTAATGAAATTATACAACAAGAATTGACCGAACCCTTTGACCTTAAGAGAATACGTGAAGTTTGATTATAAGATTAAAGCTTATATTGTCGAACTTTACAATGAATGAAATTCCGATCAAAGACCATTCACACTTGTTATAGCTTGGTCATTTCAACTCGTAAAGTACGTAACTTAGAACTCTAACAAACTTTACTTGGTGAGCAAGATTTCTATCAATATAACTCGAAGTGTTTTGGATTACATTCGATAATACTTAGATGATAATATGAGTACAATTACATCTTAAGAAGGTGAAATATGGGCAACTAATGGAGTTGTACTTAAAGAATTGACCGAACCTTTTGACTTTAAGAGAATACGTGTACTTAGATTACAAGATTAAATCTCATATTATCGAACGTTAGAATGAAAGAATTCACAATGAAAGCCATTTACACTTGTTATATCCTTATCATTTTAACTCATCAAATACGTAACATAGACTCTAACAAGTTTTACTTGGTGAGCAAGATTTCTATCAATATAACTCGAAATGTTTTGGATTACATTCGATAACACTTAGATGATAATATGAATACAATTACATCTTAAGAAGGTGAAATATGGGCAACTAATGGAGTTATACAATAAGAATTGACCGAACCCTTTGACCGTAAGAGAATACGTGAACTTTGCTTATAAGATTAAAGCTTATATTGTCGAACATTAGAATGAATGAAATTCCGATCAAAGACCATTCACACTTGTTATAGCTTAGACATTTCAACTCGTAAGGTACGTAACTTAGAACTCTAACAAGCTTTACTTGCTGACCACGATTTCTATCAATATACCTCGAAGTGTTTTGGATTATATTCGATAATACCTACACGATAATAAGTGTACAATTACATCTTGAGAAGGTGAAATGGTGGCTACTAATGGAGTTATACTTAAAGAATTGACCGAACACTTTGACTTTAAGAGAATACGTGTACTTAGATTACAAGATTAAATCTTATATTATCGAACGTTAGAATGAAAGAATTCACGATGAAAGCCATTCACACTTGTTATATCTTGGTCATTTTAACTCATCAAATACGTAACATAGACTCTAACAAGATTTACTTGGTGAGCAAGATTTCTATCAATATAATTCGAAATGTTTTGGATTACATTCGATAATACTTAGACGATAATAAATGTTCAATTACATCTTGAGAAGGTGAAATGGTGGCTATTAATGAGTTATACTTAAAGAATTGACCGAACCCTTTGACTTTAAAAGAATACGTGTACTTAGATTACAAGATTAAATCTTATATTATCGAGTGTTAGAATGAAAGAATTCACGATGAAAGCCATTCACACTTGTTATATCTTGGTCATTTAAAACTCATCAAATACGTAACATAGACTCTAACAAGATTTACTTGGTGAGCAAGATTTCTATCAATATAACTCGAAATGTTTTGGATTACATTCGATAATACTTAGATGATAATATGAGTACAATTACATCTTAAAAAGGTGAAATATGGGCAACTAATGGAGTTATACAATAAGAATTGACCGAACTCTTTGACCGTAAGAGAATACGTGAACTTTGCTTATAAGATTAAAGCTTATATTGTCGAACATTAGAATGAATGAAATTCCGATCAAAGACCATTCACACTTGTTATAGCTTAGACATTTCAACTCGTAAGGTACGTAACTTAGAACTCTAACAAGCTTTACTTGCTGAGCATGATTTCTATCAATATAACTTGAAGTGTTTTGGATTATATTCGATAATACCTACACGATAATAAGTGTACAATTACATCTTGAGAAGGTGAAATGGTGGCTACTAATGGAGTTATACTTAAAGAATTGACCGAACACTTTGACTTTAAGAGAATACGTGTACTTAGATTACAAGATTAAATCTTATATTATCGAACGTTAGAATGAAAGAATTCACGATGAAAGCCATTCACACTTGTTATATCTTGGTCATTTTAACTCATCAAATACGTAACATAGACTCTAACAAGATTTACTTGGTGAGCAAGATTTCTATCAATATAATTCGAAATGTTTTGGATTACATTCAATAATACTTAGACGATAATAAATGTTCAATTACATCTTGAGAAGGTGAAATGGTGGCTATTAATGAGTTATACTTAAAGAATTGACCGAACCCTTTGACTTTAAAAGAATACGTGTACTTAGATTACAAGATTAAATCTTATATTATCGAGTGTTAGAATGAAAGAATTCACGATGAAAGCCATTCACACTTGTTATATCTTGGTCATTTAAACTCATCAAATACGTAACATAGACTCTAACAAGATTTACTTGGTGAGCAAGATTTCTATCAATATAACTCGAAATGTTTTGGATTACATTCGATAATACTTAGATGATAATATGAGTACAATTACATCTTAAAAAGGTGAAATATGGGCAACTAATGGAGTTATACAATAAGAATTGACCGAACTCTTTGACCGTAAGAGAATACGTGAACTTTGCTTATAAGATTAAAGCTTATATTGTCGAACATTAGAATGAATGAAATTCCGATCAAAGACCATTCACACTTGTTATAGCTTAGACATTTCAACTCGTAAGGTACGTAACTTAGAACTCTAACAAGCTTTACTTACTGAGCACGATTTCTATCAATATAACTTGAAGTGTTTTGGATTATATTCGATAATACCTACACGATAATAAGTGTACAATTACATCTTGAGAAGGTGAAATGGTGGCTACTAATGGAGTTATACTTAAAGAATTGACCGAACACTTTGACTTTAAGAGAATACGTGTACTTAGATTACAAGATTAAATCTTATATTATCGAACGTTAGAATGAAAGAATTCACGATGAAAGCCATTCACACTTGTTATATCTTGGTCATTTTAACTCATCAAATACGTAACATAGACTCTAACAAGATTTACTTGGTGAGCAAGATTTCTATCAATATAATTCGAAATGTTTTGGATTACATTCAATAATACTTAGACGATAATAAATGTTCAATTACATCTTGAGAAGGTGAAATGGTGGCTATTAATGAGTTATACTTAAAGAATTGACCGAACCCTTTGACTTTAAAAGAATACGTGTACTTAGATTACAAGATTAAATCTTATATTATCGAGTGTTAGAATGAAAGAATTCACGATGAAAGCCATTCACACTTGTTATATCTTGGTCATTTAAACTCATCAAATACGTAACATAGACTCTAACAAGATTTACTTGGTGAGCAAGATTTCTATCAATATAACTCGAAATGTTTTGGATTACATTCGATAATACTTAGATGATAATATGAGTACAATTACATCTTAAAAAGGTGAAATATGGGCAACTAATGGAGTTATACAATAAGAATTGACCGAACTCTTTGACCGTAAGAGAATACGTGAACTTTGCTTATAAGATTAAAGCTTATATTGTCGAACATTAGAATGAATGAAATTCCGATCAAAGACCATTCACACTTGTTATAGCTTAGACATTTCAACTCGTAAGGTACGTAACTTAGAACTCTAACAAGCTTTACTTGCTGAGCACGATTTCTATCAATATAACTTGAAGTGTTTTGGATTATATTCGATAATACCTACACGATAATAAGTGTACAATTACATCTTGAGAAGGTGAAATGGTGGCTACTAATGGAGTTATACTTAAAGAATTGACCGAACACTTTGACTTTAAGAGAATACGTGTACTTAGATTACAAGATTAAATCTTATATTATCGAACGTTAGAATGAAAGAATTCACGATGAAAGCCATTCACACTTGTTATATCTTGGTCATTTTAACTCATCAAATACGTAACATAGACTCTAACAAGATTTACTTGGTGAGCAAGATTTCTATCAATATAATTCGAAATGTTTTGGATTACATTCGATAATACTTAGACGATAATAAATGTTCAATTACATCTTGAGAAGGTGAAATGGTGGCTATTAATGAGTTATACTTAAAGAATTGACCGAACCCTTTGACTTTAAAAGAATACGTGTACTTAGATTACAAGATTAAATCTTATATTATCGAGTGTTAGAATGAAAGAATTCACGATGAAAGCCATTCACACTTGTTATATCTTGGTCATTTAAACTCATCAAATACGTAACATAGACTCTAACAAGATTTACTTGGTGAGCAAGATTTCTATCAATATAACTCGAAATGTTTTGGATTACATTCGATAATACTTAGATGATAATATGAGTACAATTACATCTTAAAAAGGTGAAATATGGGCAACTAATGGAGTTATACAATAAGAATTGACCGAACTCTTTGACCGTAAGAGAATACGTGAACTTTGCTTATAAGATTAAAGCTTATATTGTCGAACATTAGAATGAATGAAATTCCGATCAAAGACCATTCACACTTGTTATAGCTTAGACATTTCAACTCGTAAGGTACGTAACTTAGAACTCTAACAAGCTTTACTTGCTGAGCACGATTTCTATCAATATAACTTGAAGTGTTTTGGATTATATTCGATAATACCTACACGATAATAAGTGTACAATTACATCTTGAGAAGGTGAAATGGTGGCTACTAATGGAGTTATACTTAAAGAATTGACCGAACACTTTGACTTTAAGAGAATACGTGTACTTAGATTACAAGATTAAATCTTATATTATCGAACGTTAGAATGAAAGAATTCACGATGAAAACCATTCACACTTGTTATATCTTTGTCATTTTAACTCATCGAATACGTAACTTAGACTCTAACAAGATTTACTTGGTGAGCAAGATTTCTATCAATATAACTCGAAGTGTTTTGGATTACAATCGATCATACATAGATGATAATATGTGTACTATTACATCTTAAGAAGGTGATATAGAGGCTACTAATGAAGTTATACAACAAGAATTGACCGAACCCTTTGACCGTAAGAGAATACGTGAACTTTGATTATAAGATTAAAGCTTATATTGTCGAACATTAGAATGAATGAAATTCCGATCAAAGACCAGTCACACTTGTTATAGCTTAGACATTTCAACTCGTAAGGTACGTAACTTAGAACTCTAACAAGCTTTACTTGCTGAGCACGATATCTATCAATATACCTCGAAGTGTTTTGGATTATATTCGATAATACCTACACGATAATAAGTGTACAATTACATCTTGAGAAGGTAAAATGGTGGCTACTAATGGAGTTATACTTAAAGAATTGACCGAACCCTTTGACTTTAAGAGAATACGTGTACTTAGATTACAAGATTAAATCTTATATTATCGAACTTTTGAATGAAAGAATTCACGATGAAAGCCATTCACACTTGTTATATCTTGGTCATTTTAACTCATCGAATACGTAACTTAGACTCTGACAAGATTTACTTGGTGAGCAAGATTTCTATCAATATAACTCGAAGTGTTTTGGATTACAATCGATCATACATAGATGATAATATGTGTACTATTACATCTTAAGAAGGTGATATAGAGGCTACTAATGAAATTATACAACAAGAATTGACCGAACCCTTTGACCTTAAGAGAATACGTGAAGTTTGATTATAAGATTAAAGCTTATATTGTCGAACTTTACAATGAATGAAATTCCGATCAAAGACCATTCACACTTGTTATAGCTTGGTCATTTCAACTCGTAAAGTACGTAACTTAGAACTCTAACAAACTTTACTTGGTGAGCAAGATTTCTATCAATATAACTCGAAGTGTTTTGGATTACATTCGATAATACTTAGATGATAATATGAGTACAATTACATCTTAAGAAGGTGAAATATGGGCAACTAATGGAGTTGTACTTAAAGAATTGACCGAACCTTTTGACTTTAAGAGAATACGTGTACTTAGATTACAAGATTAAATCTCATATTATCGAACGTTAGAATGAAAGAATTCACAATGAAAGCCATTTACACTTGTTATATCCTTATCATTTTAACTCATCAAATACGTAACATAGACTCTAACAAGTTTTACTTGGTGAGCAAGATTTCTATCAATATAACTCGAAATGTTTTGGATTACATTCGATAACACTTAGATGATAATATGAATACAATTACATCTTAAGAAGGTGAAATATGGGCAACTAATGGAGTTATACAATAAGAATTGACCGAACCATTTGACCGTAAGAGAATACGTGAACTTTGCTTATAAGATTAAAGCTTATATTGTCGAACATTAGAATGAATGAAATTCCGATCAAAGACCATTCACACTTGTTATAGCTTAGACATTTCAACTCGTAAGGTACGTAACTTAGAACTCTAACAAGCTTTACTTGCTGACCACGATTTCTATCAATATACCTCGAAGTGTTTTGGATTATATTCGATAATACCTACACGATAATAAGTGTACAATTACATCTTGAGAAGGTGAAATGGTGGCTACTAATGGAGTTATACTTAAAGAATTGACCGAACACTTTGACTTTAAGGGAATACGTGTACTTAGATTACAAGATTAAATCTTATATTATCGAACTTTTGAATGAAAGAATTCACGATGAAAGCCATTCACACTTGTTATATCTTGGTCATTTTAACTCATCGAATACGTAACTTAGACTCTGACAAGATTTACTTGGTGAGCAAGATTTCTATCAATATAACTCGAAGTGTTTTGGATTACAATCGATCATACATAGATGATAATATGTGTACTATTACATCTTAAGAAGGTGATATAGAGGCTACTAATGAAATTATACAACAAGAATTGACCGAACCCTTTGACCTTAAGAGAATACGTGAAGTTTGATTATAAGATTAAAGCTTATATTGTCGAACTTTACAATGAATGAAATTCCGATCAAAGACCATTCACACTTGTTATAGCTTGGTCATTTCAACTCGTAAAGTACGTAACTTAGAACTCTAACAAACTTTACTTGGTGAGCAAGATTTCTATCAATATAACTCGAAGTGTTTTGGATTACATTCGATAATACTTAGATGATAATATGAGTATAATTACATCTTAAGAAGGTGAAATATGGGCAACTAATGGAGTTGTACTTAAAGAATTGACCGAACCTTTTGACTTTAAGAGAATACGTGTACTTAGATTACAAGATTAAATCTCATATTATCGAACGTTAGAATGAAAGAATTCACAATGAAAGCCATTTACACTTGTTATATCCTTATCATTTTAACTCATCAAATACGTAACATAGACTCTAACAAGTTTTACTTGGTGAGCAAGATTTCTATCAATATAACTCGAAATGTTTTGGATTACATTCGATAACACTTAGATGATAATATGAATACAATTACATCTTAAGAAGGTGAAATATGGGCAACTAATGGAGTTATACAATAAGAATTGACCGAACCATTTGACCGTAAGAGAATACGTGAACTTTGCTTATAAGATTAAAGCTTATATTGTCGAACATTAGAATGAATGAAATTCCGATCAAAGACCATTCACACTTGTTATAGCTTAGACATTTCAACTCGTAAGGTACGTAACTTAGAACTCTAACAAGCTTTACTTGCTGACCACGATTTCTATCAATATACCTCGAAGTGTTTTGGATTATATTCGATAATACCTACACGATAATAAGTGTACAATTACATCTTGAGAAGGTGAAATGGTGGCTACTAATGGAGTTATACTTAAAGAATTGACCGAACACTTTGACTTTAAGAGAATACGTGTACTTAGATTACAAGATTAAATCTTATATTATCGAACTTTTGAATGAAAGAATTCACGATGAAAGCCATTCACACTTGTTATATCTTGGTCATTTTAACTCATCGAATACGTAACTTAGACTCTGACAAGATTTACTTGGTGAGCAAGATTTCTATCAATATAACTCGAAGTGTTTTGGATTACAATCGATCATACATAGATGATAATATGTGTACTATTACATCTTAAGAAGGTGATATAGAGGCTACTAATGAAATTATACAACAAGAATTGACCGAACCCTTTGACCATAAGAGAATACGTGAAGTTTGATTATAAGATTAAAGTTTATATTGTCGAACTTTACAATGAATGAAATTCCGATCAAAGACCATTCACACTTGTTATAGCTTGGTCATTTCAACTCGTAAAGTACGTAACTTAGAACTCTAACAAACTTTACTTGGTGAGCAAGATTTCTATCAATATAACTCGAAGTGTTTTGGATTACATTCGATAATACTTAGATGATAATATGAGTACAATTACATCTTAAGAAGGTGAAATATGGGCAACTAATGGAGTTGTACTTAAAGAATTGACCGAACCTTTTGACTTTAAGAGAATACGTGTACTTAGATTAC
The DNA here is from genome assembly GCA_028654395.1 of Scutellaria barbata. Lineage (NCBI taxonomy): Eukaryota > Viridiplantae > Streptophyta > Magnoliopsida > Lamiales > Lamiaceae > Scutellaria > Scutellaria barbata. The sequence goes on from CM053654.1 coordinate 6,834,159, forward strand.
AAGATTAAATCTCATATTATCGAACGTTAGAATGAAAGAATTCACAATGAAAGCCATTTACACTTGTTATATCCTTATCATTTTAACTCATCAAATACGTAACATAGACTCTAACAAGTTTTACTTGGTGAGCAAGATTTCTATCAATATAACTCGAAATGTTTTGGATTACATTCGATAACACTTAGATGATAATATGAATACAATTACATCTTAAGAAGGTGAAATATGGGCAACTAATGGAGTTATACAATAAGAATTGACCGAACCCTTTGACCGTAAGAGAATACGTGAACTTTGCTTATAAGATTAAAGCTTATATTGTCGAACATTAGAATGAATGAAATTCCGATCAAAGACCATTCACACTTGTTATAGCTTAGACATTTCAACTCGTAAGGTACGTAACTTAGAACTCTAACAAGCTTTACTTGCTGACCACGATTTCTATCAATATACCTCGAAGTGTTTTGGATTATATTCGATAATACCTACACGATAATAAGTGTATAATTACATCTTGAGAAGGTGAAATGGTGGCTACTAATGGAGTTATACTTAAAGAATTGACCGAACACTTTGACTTTAAGAGAATACGTGTACTTAGATTACAAGATTAAATCTTATATTATCGAACGTTAGAATGAAAGAATTCACGATGAAAGCCATTCACACTTGTTATATCTTGGTCATTTTAACTCATCAAATACGTAACATAGACTCTAACAAGATTTACTTGGTGAGCAAGATTTCTATCAATATAATTCGAAATGTTTTGGATTACATTCGATAATACTTAGACGATAATAAATGTTCAATTACATCTTGAGAAGGTGAAATGGTGGCTATTAATGAGTTATACTTAAAGAATTGACCGAACCCTTTGACTTTAAAAGAATACGTGTACTTAGATTACAAGATTAAATCTTATATTATCGAGCGTTAGAATGAAAGAATTCACGATGAAAGCCATTCACACTTGTTATATCTTGGTCATTTAAACTCATCAAATACGTAACATAGACTCTAACAAGATTTACTTGGTGAGCAAGATTTCTATCAATATAACTCGAAATGTTTTGGATTACATTCGATAATACTTAGATGATAATATGAGTACAATTACATCTTAAAAAGGTGAAATATGGGCAACTAATGGAGTTATACAATAAGAATTGACCGAACTCTTTGACCGTAAGAGAATACGTGAACTTTGCTTATAAGATTAAAGCTTATATTGTCGAACATTAGAATGAATGAAATTCCGATCAAAGACCATTCACACTTGTTATAGCTTAGACATTTCAACTCGTAAGGTACGTAACTTAGAACTCTAACAAGCTTTACTTGCTGAGCACGATTTCTATCAATATAACTTGAAGTGTTTTGGATTATATTCGATAATACCTACACGATAATAAGTGTACAATTACATCTTGAGAAGGTGAAATGGTGGCTACTAATGGAGTTATACTTAAAGAATTGACCGAACACTTTGACTTTAAGAGAATACGTGTACTTAGATTACAAGATTAAATCTTATATTATCGAACGTTAGAATGAAAGAATTCACGATGAAAACCATTCACACTTGTTATATCTTTGTCATTTTAACTCATCGAATACGTAACTTAGACTCTAACAAGATTTACTTGGTGAGCAAGATTTCTATCAATATAACTCGAAGTGTTTTGGATTACAATCGATCATACATAGATGATAATATGTGTACTATTACATCTTAAGAAGGTGATATAGAGGCTACTAATGAAGTTATACAACAAGAATTGACCGAACCCTTTGACCTTAAGAGAATACGTGAACTTTGATTATAAGATTAAAGCTTATATTGTCGAACATTAGAATGAATGAAATTCCGATCAAAGACCAGTCACACTTGTTATAGCTTAGACATTTCAACTCGTAAGGTACGTAACTTAGAACTCTAACAAGCTTTACTTGCTGAGCACGATATCTATCAATATACCTCGAAGTGTTTTGGATTATATTCGATAATACCTACACGATAATAAGTGTACAATTACATCTTGAGAAGGTAAAATGGTGGCTACTAATGGAGTTATACTTAAAGAATTGACCGAACCCTTTGACTTTAAGAGAATACGTGTACTTAGATTACAAGATTAAATCTTATATTATCGAACTTTTGAATGAAAGAATTCACGATGAAAGCCATTCACACTTGTTATATCTTGGTCATTTTAACTCATCGAATACGTAACTTAGACTCTGACAAGATTTACTTGGTGAGCAAGATTTCTATCAATATAACTCGAAGTGTTTTGGATTACAATCGATCATACATAGATGATAATATGTGTACTATTACATCTTAAGAAGGTGATATAGAGGCTACTAATGAAATTATACAACAAGAATTGACCGAACCCTTTGACCATAAGAGAATACGTGAAGTTTGATTATAAGATTAAAGTTTATATTGTCGAACTTTACAATGAATGAAATTCCGATCAAAGACCATTCACACTTGTTATAGCTTGGTCATTTCAACTCGTAAAGTACGTAACTTAGAACTCTAACAAACTTTACTTGGTGAGCAAGATTTCTATCAATATAACTCGAAGTGTTTTGGATTACATTCGATAATACTTAGATGATAATATGAGTACAATTACATCTTAAGAAGGTGAAATATGGGCAACTAATGGAGTTGTACTTAAAGAATTGACCGAACCTTTTGACTTTAAGAGAATACGTGTACTTAGATTACAAGATTAAATCTCATATTATCGAACGTTAGAATGAAAGAATTCACAATGAAAGCCATTTACACTTGTTATATCCTTATCATTTTAACTCATCAAATACGTAACATAGACTCTAACAAGTTTTACTTGGTGAGCAAGATTTCTATCAATATAACTCGAAATGTTTTGGATTACATTCGATAACACTTAGATGATAATATGAATACAATTACATCTTAAGAAGGTGAAATATGGGCAACTAATGGAGTTATACAATAAGAATTGACCGAACCCTTTGACCGTAAGAGAATACGTGAACTTTGCTTATAAGATTAAAGCTTATATTGTCGAACATTAGAATGAATGAAATTCCGATCAAAGACCATTCACACTTGTTATAACTTAGACATTTCAACTCGTAAGGTACGTAACTTAGAACTCTAACAAGCTTTACTTGCTGACCATGATTTCTATCAATATACCTCGAAGTGTTTTGGATTATATTCGATAATACCTACACGATAATAAGTGTACAATTACATCTTGAGAAGGTGAAATGGTGGCTACTAATGGAGTTATACTTAAAGAATTGACCGAACACTTTGACTTTAAGAGAATACGTGTACTTAGATTACAAGATTAAATCTTATATTATCGAACGTTAGAATGAAAGAATTCACGACGAAAGCCATTCACACTTGTTATATCTTGGTCATTTTAACTCATCAAATACGTAACATAGACTCTAACAAGATTTACTTGGTGAGCAAGATTTCTATCAATATAATTCGAAATGTTTTGGATTACATTCGATAATACTTAGACGATAATAAATGTACAATTACATCTTGAGAAGGTGAAATGGTGGCTATTAATGAGTTATACTTAAAGAATTGACCGAACCCTTTGACTTTAAAAGAATACGTGTACTTAGATTACAAAATTAAATCTTATATTATCGAGCGTTAGAATGAAAGAATTCACGATGAAAGCCATTCACACTTGTTATATCTTGGTCATTTTAACTCATCAAATACGTAACATAGACTCTAACAAGATTTACTTGGTGAGCAAGATTTCTATCAATATAACTCGAAATGTTTTGGATTACATTCGATAATACTTAGATGATAATATGAGTACAATTACATCTTAAGAAGGTGAAATATGGGCAACTAATGGAGTTATACAATAAGAATTGACCGAACTCTTTGACCGTAAGAGAATACGTGAACTTTGCTTATAAGATTAAAGCTTATATTGTCGAACATTAGAATGAATGAAATTCCGATCAAAGACCATTCACACTTGTTATAGCTTAGACATTTCAACTCGTAAGGTACGTAACTTAGAACTCTAACAAGCTTTACTTGCTGCACACGATTTCTATCAATATAACTCGAAGTGTTTTGGATTATATTCGATAATACCTACACGATAATAAGTGTACAATTACATCTTGAGAAGGTGAAATGGTGGCTACTAATGGAGTTATACTTAAAGAATTGACCGAACACTTTGACTTTAAGAGAATACGTGTACTTAGATTACAAGATTAAATCTTATATTATCAAACGTTAGAATGAACGAATTCACGATGAAAGCCATTCACACTTGTTATATCTTGGTCATTTTAACTCATCAAATACGTAACATAGACTCTAACAAGATTTACTTGGTGAGCAAGATTCTATCAATATAACTCGAAATGTTTTGGATTACATTCGATAATACTTAGACGATAATAAATGTACAATTACACCTTGAGAAGGTGAAATGGTGGCTACTAATGAGTTATACTTAAAGAATTGACCGAACCCTTTCACTTTAAGAGAATACGTGTACTTAGATTATAAGACTAAATCTTATATTATCGAACGTTAGAATGAAAGAATTCACGATGAAAGCCATTCACACTTGTTATATCTTGGTCATTTTAACTCATCAAATACGTAGCATAGACTCTAACAAGATTTACTTGGTGAGCAAGATTCTATCAATGTAACTCGAAATGTTTTGGATTACATTCGATAATACTTAGACGATAAGAAATGTACAATTACATCTTGAGAAGGTGAAATGGTGGGTACTAATGGAGTTATACTTAAAGAATTGACCGAACCCTTTGACTTTAAGAGAATACGTGTACTTAGATTACAAGATTAAATCTTATATTATCGAACGTTAGAATGAACGAATTCACGATGAAAGCCATTCACACTTGTTATATCTTGGTCATTTTAACTCATCAAATACGTAACATAGACTCTAACAAGATTTACTTGGTGAGCAAGATTTCTATCAATATAACTCGAAATGTTTTGGATTACATTCGATAATACTTAGATGATAATATGAGTACAATTACATCTTAAGAAGGTGAAATATGGGCAACTAATGGAGTTATACAATAAGAATTGACCGAACTCTTTGACCGTAAGAGAATACGTGAACTTTGCTTATAAGATTAAAGCTTATATTGTCGAACATTAGAATGAATGAAATTCCGATCAAAGACCATTCACACTTGTTATAGCTTAGACATTTCAACTCGTAAGGTACGTAACTTAGAACTCTAACAAGCTTTACTTGCTGAGCACGATTTCTATCAATATAACTCGAAGTGTTTTGGATTATATTCGATAATACCTACACGATAATAAGTGTACAATTACATCTTGAGAAGGTAAAATGGTGGCTACTAATGGAGTTATACTTAAAGAATTGACCGAACCCTTTGACTTTAAGAGAATACGTGTACTTAGATTACAAGATTAAATCTTATATTATCGAACTTTTGAATGAAAGAATTCACGATGAAAGCCATTCACACTTGTTATATCTTGGTCATTTTAACTCATCGAATACGTAACTTAGACTCTGACAAGATTTACTTGGTGAGCAAGATTTCTATCAATATAACTCGAAGTGTTTTGGATTACAATCGATCATACATAGATGATAATATGTGTACTATTACATCTTAAGAAGGTGATATAGAGGCTACTAATGAAATTATACAACAAGAATTGACCGAACCCTTTGACCATAAGAGAATACGTGAAGTTTGATTATAAGATTAAAGTTTATATTGTCGAACTTTACAATGAATGAAATTCCGATCAAAGACCATTCACACTTGTTATAGCTTGGTCATTTCAACTCGTAAAGTACGTAACTTAGAACTCTAACAAACTTTACTTGGTGAGCAAGATTTCTATCAATATAACTCGAAGTGTTTTGGATTACATTCGATAATACTTAGATGATAATATGAGTACAATTACATCTTAAGAAGGTGAAATATGGGCAACTAATGGAGTTGTACTTAAAGAATTGACCGAACCTTTTGACTTTAAGAGAATACGTGTACTTAGATTACAAGATTAAATCTCATATTATCGAACGTTAGAATGAAAGAATTCACAATGAAAGCCATTTACACTTGTTATATCCTTATCATTTTAACTCATCAAATACGTAACATAGACTCTAACAAGTTTTACTTGGTGAGCAAGATTTCTATCAATATAACTCGAAATGTTTTGGATTACATTCGATAACACTTAGATGATAATATGAATACAATTACATCTTAAGAAGGTGAAATATGGGCAACTAATGGAGTTATACAATAAGAATTGACCGAACCCTTTGACCGTAAGAGAATACGTGAACTTTGCTTATAAGATTAAAGCTTATATTGTCGAACATTAGAATGAATGAAATTCCGATCAAAGACCATTCACACTTGTTATAGCTTAGACATTTCAACTCGTAAGGTACGTAACTTAGAACTCTAACAAGCTTTACTTGCTGACCACGATTTCTATCAATATACCTCGAAGTGTTTTGGATTATATTCGATAATACCTACACGATAATAAGTGTACAATTACATCTTGAGAAGGTGAAATGGTGGCTACTAATGGAGTTATACTTAAAGAATTGACCGAACACTTTGACTTTAAGAGAATACGTGTACTTAGATTACAAGATTAAATCTTATATTATCGAACGTTAGAATGAAAGAATTCACGACGAAAGCCATTCACACTTGTTATATCTTGGTCATTTTAACTCATCAAATACGTAACATAGACTCTAACAAGATTTACTTGGTGAGCAAGATTTCTATCAATATAATTCGAAATGTTTTGGATTACATTCGATAATACTTAGACGATAATAAATGTACAATTACATCTTGAGAAGGTGAAATGGTGGCTATTAATGAGTTATACTTAAAGAATTGACCGAACCCTTTGACTTTAAAAGAATACGTGTACTTAGATTACAAGATTAAATCTTATATTATCGAGCGTTAGAATGAAAGAATTCACGATGAAAGCCATTCACACTTGTTATATCTTGGTCATTTTAACTCATCAAATACGTAACTTAGACTCTGACAAGATTTACTTGGTGAGCAAGATTTCTATCAATATAACTCGAAGTGTTTTGGATTACAATCGATCATACATAGATGATAATATGTGTACTATTACATCTTAAGAAGGTGATATAGAGGCTACTAATGAAATTATACAACAAGAATTGACCGAACCCTTTGACCATAAGAGAATACGTGAAGTTTGATTATAAGATTAAAGTTTATATTGTCGAACTTTACAATGAATGAAATTCCGATCAAAGACCATTCACACTTGTTATAGCTTGGTCATTTCAACTCGTAAAGTACGTAACTTAGAACTCTAACAAACTTTACTTGGTGAGCAAGATTTCTATCAATATAACTCGAAGTGTTTTGGATTACATTCGATAATACTTAGATGATAATATGAGTACAATTACATCTTAAGAAGGTGAAATATGGGCAACTAATGGAGTTGTACTTAAAGAATTGACCGAACCTTTTGACTTTAAGAGAATACGTGTACTTAGATTACAAGATTAAATCTCATATTATCGAACGTTAGAATGAAAGAATTCACAATGAAAGCCATTTACACTTGTTATATCCTTATCATTTTAACTCATCAAATACGTAACATAGACTCTAACAAGTTTTACTTGGTGAGCAAGATTTCTATCAATATAACTCGAAATGTTTTGGATTACATTCGATAACACTTAGATGATAATATGAATACAATTACATCTTAAGAAGGTGAAATATGGGCAACTAATGGAGTTATACAATAAGAATTGACCGAACCCTTTGACCGTAAGAGAATACGTGAACTTTGCTTATAAGATTAAAGCTTATATTGTCGAACATTAGAATGAATGAAATTCCGATCAAAGACCATTCACACTTGTTATAGCTTAGACATTTCAACTCGTAAGGTACGTAACTTAGAACTCTAACAAGCTTTACTTGCTGACCACGATTTCTATCAATATACCTCGAAGTGTTTTGGATTATATTCGATAATACCTACACGATAATAAGTGTACAATTACATCTTGAGAAGGTGAAATGGTGGCTACTAATGGAGTTATACTTAAAGAATTGACCGAACACTTTGACTTTAAGAGAATACGTGTACTTAGATTACAAGATTAAATCTTATATTATCGAACGTTAGAATGAAAGAATTCACGATGAAAGCCATTCACACTTGTTATATCTTGGTCATTTTAACTCATCAAATACGTAACATAGACTCTAACAAGATTTACTTGGTGAGCAAGATTTCTATCAATATAATTCGAAATGTTTTGGATTACATTCGATAATACTTAGACGATAATAAATGTACAATTACATCTTGAGAAGGTGAAATGGTGGCTATTAATGAGTTATACTTAAAGAATTGACCGAACCCTTTGACTTTAAAAGAATACGTGTACTTAGATTACAAGATTAAATCTTATATTATCGAGCGTTAGAATGAAAGAATTCACGATGAAAGCCATTCACACTTGTTATATCTTGGTCATTTTAACTCATCAAATACGTAACATAGACTCTAACAAGATTTACTTGGTGAGCAAGATTTCTATCAATATAACTCGAAATGTTTTGGATTACATTCGATAATACTTAGATGAGAATATGAGTACAATTACATCATAAGAAGGTGAAATATGGGCAACTAATGGAGTTATACAATAAGAATTGACCGAACTCTTTGACCGTAAGAGAATACGTGAACTTTGCTTATAAGATTAAAGCTTATATTGTCGAACATTAGAATGAATGAAATTCCGATCAAAGACCATTCACACTTGTTATAGCTTAGACATTTCAACTCGTAAGGTACGTAACTTAGAACTCTAACAAGCTTTACTTGCTGCGCACGATTTCTATCAATATAACTCGAAGTGTTTTGGATTATATTCGATAATACCTACACGATAATAAGTGTACAATTACATCTTGAGAAGGTGAAATGGTGGCTACTAATGGAGTTATACTTAAAGAATTGACCGAACACTTTGACTTTAAGAGAATACGTGTACTTAGATTACAAGATTAAATCTTATATTATCAAACGTTAGAATGAACGAATTCACGATGAAAGCCATTCACACTTGTTATATCTTGGTCATTTTAACTCATCAAATACGTAACATAGACTCTAACAAGATTTACTTGGTGAGCAAGATTCTATCAATATAACTCGAAATGTTTTGGATTACATTCGATAATACTTAGACGATAATAAATGTACAATTACACCTTGAGAAGGTGAAATGGTGGCTACTAATGAGTTATACTTAAAGAATTGACCGAACCCTTTCACTTTAAGAGAATACGTGTACTTAGATTATAAGATTAAATCTTATATTATCGAACGTTAGAATGAAAGAATTGACGATGAAAGCCATTCACACTTGTTATATCTTGGTCATTTTAACTCATCAAATACGTAGCATAGACTCTAACAAGATTTACTTGGTGAGCAAGATTCTATCAATGTAACTCGAAATGTTTTGGATTACATTCGATAATACTTAGACGATAAGAAATGTACAATTACATCTTGAGAAGGTGAAATGGTGGCTACTAATGGAGTTATACTTAAAGAATTGACCGAACCCTTTGACTTTAAGAGAATACGTGTACTTAGATTACAAGATTAAATCTTATATTATCGAACGTTAGAATGAACGAATTCACGATGAAAGCCATTCACACTTGTTATATCTTGGTCATTTTAACTCATCAAATACGTAACATAGACTCTAACAAGATTTACTTGGTGAGCAAGATTTCTATCAATATAACTCGAAATGTTTTGGATTACATTCGATAATACTTAGATGATAATATGAGTACAATTACATCTTAAGAAGGTGAAATATGGGCAACTAATGGAGTTATACAATAAGAATTGACCGAACTCTTTGACCGTAAGAGAATACGTGAACTTTGCTTATAAGATTAAAGCTTATATTGTCGAACATTAGAATGAATGAAATTCCGATCAAAGACCATTCACACTTGTTATAGCTTAGACATTTCAACTCGTAAGGTACGTAACTTAGAACTCTAACAAGCTTTACTTGCTGAGCACGATTTCTATCAATATAACTCGAAGTGTTTTGGATTATATTCGATAATACCTACACGATAATAAGTGTACAATTACATCTTGAGAAGGTGAAATGGTGGCTACTAATGGAGTTATACTTAAAGAATTGACCGAACACTTTGACTTTAAGAGAATACGTGTACTTAAATTACAAGATTAAATCTTATATTATCGAACGTTAGAATGAAAGAATTCACGATGAAAACCATTCACACTTGTTATATCTTTGTCATTTTAACTCATCGAATACGTAACTTAGACTCTAACAAGATTTACTTGGTGAGCAAGATTTCTATCAATATAACTCGAAGTGTTTTGGATTACAATCGATCATACATAGATGATAATATGTGTACTATTACATCTTAAGAAGGTGATATAGAGGCTACTAATGAAGTTATACAACAAGAATTGACCGAACCCTTTGACCTTAAGAGAATACGTGAACTTTGATTATAAGATTAAAGCTTATATTGTCGAACATTAGAATGAATGAAATTCCGATCAAAGACCAGTCACACTTGTTATAGCTTAGACATTTCAACTCGTAAGGTACGTAACTTAGAACTCTAACAAGCTTTACTTGCTGAGCACGATATCTATCAATATACCTCGAAGTGTTTTGGATTATATTCGATAATACCTATACGATAATAAGTGTACAATTACATCTTGAGAAGGTAAAATGGTGGCTACTAATGGAGTTATACTTAAAGAATTGACCGAACCCTTTGACTTTAAGAGAATACGTGTACTTAGATTACAAGATTAAATCTTATATTATCGAACTTTAGAATGAAAGAATTCACGATGAAAGCCATTCACACTTGTTATATCTTGGTCATTTTAACTCATCGAATACGTAACTTAGACTCTGACAAGATTTACTTGGTGAGCAAGATTTCTATCAATATAACTCGAAGTGTTTTGGATTACAATCGATCATACATAGATGATAATATGTGTACTATTACATCTTAAGAAGGTGATATAGAGGCTACTAATGAAATTATACAACAAGAATTGACCGAACCCTTTGACCTTAAGAGAATACGTGAAGTTTGATTATAAGATTAAAGCTTATATTGTCGAACTTTACAATGAATGAAATTCCGATCAAAGACCATTCACACTTGTTATAGCTTGGTCATTTCAACTCGTAAAGTACGTAACTTAGAACTCTAACAAACTTTACTTGGTGAGCAAGATTTCTATCAATATAACTCGAAGTGTTTTGGATTACATTCGATAATACTTAGATGATAATATGAGTACAATTACATCTTAAGAAGGTGAAATATGGGCAACTAATGGAGTTGTACTTAAAGAATTGACCGAACCTTTTGACTTTAAGAGAATACGTGTACTTAGATTACAAGATTAAATCTCATATTATCGAACGTTAGAATGAAAGAATTCACAATGAAAGCCATTTACACTTGTTATATCCTTATCATTTTAACTCATCAAATACGTAACATAGACTCTAACAAGTTTTACTTGGTGAGCAAGATTTCTATCAATATAACTCGAAATGTTTTGGATTACATTCGATAACACTTAGATGATAATATGAATACAATTACATCTTAAGAAGGTGAAATATGGGCAACTAATGGAGTTATACAATAAGAATTGACCGAACCATTTGACCGTAAGAGAATACGTGAACTTTGCTTATAAGATTAAAGCTTATATTGTCGAACATTAGAATGAATGAAATTCCGATCAAAGACCATTCACACTTGTTATAGCTTAGACATTTCAACTCGTAAGGTACGTAACTTAGAACTCTAACAAGCTTTACTTGCTGACCACGATTTCTATCAATATACCTCGAAGTGTTTTGGATTATATTCGATAATACCTACACGATAATAAGTGTACAATTACATCTTGAGAAGGTGAAATGGTGGCTACTAATGGAGTTATACTTAAAGAATTGACCGAACACTTTGACTTTAAGAGAATACGTGTACTTAGATTACAAGATTAAATCTTATATTATCGAACGTTAGAATGAAAGAATTCACGATGAAAGCCATTCACACTTGTTATATCTTGGTCATTTTAACTCATCAAATACGTAACATAGACTCTAACAAGATTTACTTGGTGAGCAAGATTTCTATCAATATAATTCGAAATGTTTTGGATTACATTCGATAATACTTAGACGATAATAAATGTACAATTACATCTTGAGAAGGTGAAATGGTGGCTATTAATGAGTTATACTTAAAGAATTGACCGAACCTTTTGACTTTAAAAGAATACGTGTACTTAGATTACAAGATTAAATCTTATATTATCGAGCGTTAGAATGAAAGAATTCACGATGAAAGCCATTCACACTTGTTATATCTTGGTCATTTTAACTCATCAAATACGTAACATAGACTCTAACAAGATTTACTTGGTGAGCAAGATTTCTATCAATATAACTCGAAATGTTTTGGATTACATTCGATAATACTTAGATGATAATATGAGTACAATTACATCTTAAGAAGGTGAAATATGGGCAACTAATGGAGTTATACAATAAGAATTGACCGAACTCTTTGACCGTAAGAGAATACGTGAACTTTGCTTATAAGATTAAAGCTTATATTGTCGAACATTAGAATGAATGAAATTCCGATCAAAGACCATTCACACTTGTTATAGCTTAGACATTTCAACTCGTAAGGTACGTAACTTAGAACTCTAACAAGCTTTACTTGCTGCGCACGATTTCTATCAATATAACTCGAAGTGTTTTGGATTATATTCGATAATACCTACACGATAATAAGTGTACAATTACATCTTGAGAAGGTGAAATGGTGGCTACTAATGGAGTTATACTTAAAGAATTGACCGAACACTTTGACTTTAAGAGAATACGTGTACTTAGATTACAAGATTAAATCTTATATTATCAAACGTTAGAATGAACGAATTCACGATGAAAGTCATTCACACTTGTTATATCTTGGTCATTTTAACTCATCAAATACGTAACATAGACTCTAACAAGATTTACTTGGTGAGCAAGATTTCTATCAATATAACTCGAAATGTTTTGGATTACATTCGATAATACTTAGATGATAATATGAGTACAATTACATCTTAAGAAGGTGAAATATGGGCAACTAATGGAGTTATACAATAAGAATTGACCGAACTCTTTGACCGTAAGAGAATACGTGAACTTTGCTTATAAGATTAAAGCTTATATTGTCGAACATTAGAATGAATGAAATTCCGATCAAAGACCATTCACACTTGTTATAGCTTAGACATTTCAACTCGTAAGGTACGTAACTTAGAACTCTAACAAGCTTTACTTGCTGCGCACGATTTCTATCAATATAACTCGAAGTGTTTTGGATTATATTCGATAATACCTACACGATAATAAGTGTACAATTACATCTTGAGAAGGTGAAATGGTGGCTACTAATGGAGTTATACTTAAAGAATTGACCGAACACTTTGACTTTAAGAGAATACGTGTACTTAGATTACAAGATTAAATCTTATATTATCGAACGTTAGAATGAAAGAATTCACGATGAAAACCATTCACACTTGTTATATCTCTGTCATTTTAACTCATCGAATACGTAACTTAGACTCTAACAAGATTTACTTGGTGAGCAAGATTTCTATCAATATAACTCGAAGTGTTTTGGATTACAATCGATCATACATAGATGATAATATGTGTACTATTACATCTTAAGAAGGTGATATAGAGGCTACTAATGAAGTTATACAACAAGAATTGACCGAACCCTTTGACCTTAAGAGAATACGTGAACTTTGATTATAAGATTAAAGCTTATATTGTCGAACATTAGAATGAATGAAATTCCGATCAAAGACCAGTCACACTTGTTATAGCTTAGACATTTCAACTCGTAAGGTACGTAACTTAGAACTCTAACAAGCTTTACTTGCTGAGCACGATATCTATCAATATACCTCGAAGTGTTTTGGATTATATTCGATAATACCTACACGATAATAAGTGTACAATTACATCTTGAGAAGGTAAAATGGTGGCTACTAATGGAGTTATACTTAAAGAATTGACCGAACCCTTTGACTTTAAGAGAATACGTGTACTTAGATTACAAGATTAAATCTTATATTATCGAACGTTAGAATGAAAGAATTCACGATGAAAACCATTCACACTTGTTATATCTCTGTCATTTTAACTCATCGAATACGTAACTTAGACTCTAACAAGATTTACTTGGTGAGCAAGATTTCTATCAATATAACTCGAAGTGTTTTGGATTACAATCGATCATACATAGATGATAATATGTGTACTATTACATCTTAAGAAGGTGATATAGAGGCTACTAATGAAGTTATACAACAAGAATTGACCGAACCCTTTGACCTTAAGAGAATACGTGAACTTTGATTATAAGATTAAAGCTTATATTGTCGAACATTAGAATGAATGAAATTCCGATCAAAGACCAGTCACACTTGTTATAGCTTAGACATTTCAACTCGTAAGGTACGTAACTTAGAACTCTAACAAGCTTTACTTGCTGAGCACGATATCTATCAATATACCTCGAAGTGTTTTGGATTATATTCGATAATACCTACACGATAATAAGTGTACAATTACATCTTGAGAAGGTAAAATGGTGGCTACTAATGGAGTTATACTTAAAGAATTGACCGAACCCTTTGACTTTAAGAGAATACGTGTACTTAGATTATAAGATTAAATCTTATATTATCGAACTTTAGAATGAAAGAATTCACGATGAAAGCCATTCACACTTGTTATATCTTGGTCATTTAAACTCATCGAATACGTAACTTAGACTCTGACAAGATTTACTTGGTGAGCAAGATTTCTATCAATATAACTCGAAGTGTTTTGGATTACAATCGATCATACATAGATGATAATATGTGTACTATTACATCTTAAGAAGGTGATATAGAGGCTACTAATGAAATTATACAACAAGAATTGACCGAACCCTTTGACCTTAAGAGAATACGTGAAGTTTGATTATAAGATTAAAGCTTATATTGTCGAACTTTACAATGAATGAAATTCCGATCAAAGACCATTCACACTTGTTATAGCTTGGTCATTTCAACTCGTAAAGTACGTAACTTAGAACTCTAACAAACTTCACTTGGTGAGCAAGATTTCTATCAATATAACTCGAAGTGTTCTGGATTACATTCGATAATACTTAGATGATAATATGAGTACAATTACATCTTAAGAAGGTGAAATATGGGCAACTAATGGAGTTGTACTTAAAGAATTGACCGAACCTTTTGACTTTAAGAGAATACGTGTACTTAGATTACAAGATTAAATCTCATATTATCGAACGTTAGAATGAAAGAATTCACAATGAAAGCCATTCACACTTGTTATATCCTTATCATTTTAACTTATCAAATACGTAACATAGACTCTAACAAGTTTTACTTGGTGAGCAAGATTTCTATCAATATAACTCGAAATGTTTTGGATTACATTCGATAATACTTAGATGATAATATGAATACAATTACATCTTAAGAAGGTGAAATATGGGCAACTAATGGAGTTATACAATAAGAATTGACCGAACCCTTTGACCGTAAGAGAATACGTGAACTTTGCTTATAAGATTAAAGCTTATATTGTCGAACATTAGAATGAATGAAATTCCGATCAAAGACCATTCACACTTGTTATAGCTTAGACATTTCAACTCGTAAGGTACGTAACTTAGAACTCTAACAAGCTTTACTTGCTGACCACGATTTCTATCAATATACCTCGAAGTGTTTTGGATTATATTCGATAATACCTACACGATAATAAGTGTACAATTACATCTTGAGAAGGTGAAATGGTGGCTACTAATGGAGTTATACTTAAAGAATTGACCGAACACTTTGACTTTAAGAGAATACGTGTACTTAGATTACAAGATTAAATCTTATATTATCGAACGTTAGAATGAAAGAATTCACGATGAAAGCCATTCACACTTGTTATATCTTGGTCATTTTAACTCATCAAATACGTAACATAGACTCTAACAAGATTTACTTGGTGAGCAAGATTTCTATCAATATAATTCGAAATGTTTTGGATTACATTCGATAATACTTAGACGATAATAAATGTACAATTACATCTTGAGAAGGTGAAATGGTGGCTATTAATGAGTTATACTTAAAGAATTGACCGAACCCTTTGACTTTAAAAGAATACGTGTACTTAGATTACAAGATTAAATCTTATATTATCGAGCGTTAGAATGAAAGAATTCACGATGAAAGCCATTCACACTTGTTATATCTTGGTCATTTTAACTCATCAAATAAGTAACATAGACTCTAACAAGATTTACTTGGTGAGCAAGATTTCTATCAATATAACTCGAAATGTTTTGGATTACATTCGATAATACTTAGATGATAATATGAGTACAATTACATCTTAAGAAGGTGAAATATGGGCAACTAATGGAGTTATACAATAAGAATTGACCGAACTCTTTGACCGTAAGAGAATACGTGAACTTTGCTTATAAGATTAAAGCTTATATTGTCGAACATTAGAATGAATGAAATTCCGATCAAAGACCATTCACACTTGTTATAGCTTAGACATTTCAACTCGTAAGGTACGTAACTTAGAACTCTAACAAGCTTTACTTGCTGCGCACGATTTCTATCAATATAACTCGAAGTGTTTTGGATTATATTCGATAATACCTACACGATAATAAGTGTACAATTACATCTTGAGAAGGTGAAATGGTGGCTACTAATGGAGTTATACTTAAAGAATTGACCGAACCCTTTGACTTTAAGAGAATACGTGTACTTAGATTACAAGATTAAATCTTATATTATCGAACGTTAGAATGAACGAATTCACGATGAAAGCCATTCACACTTGTTATATCTTGGTCATTTTAACTCATCAAATACGTAACATAGACTCTAACAAGATTTACTTGGTGAGCAAGATTTCTATCAATATAACTCGAAATGTTTTGGATTACATTCGATAATACTTAGATGATAATATGAGTACAATTACATCTTAAGAAGGTGAAATATGGGCAACTAATGGAGTTATACAATAAGAATTGACCGAACTCTTTGACCGTAAGAGAATACGTGAACTTTGCTTATAAGATTAAAGCTTATATTGTCGAACATTAGAATGAATGAAATTCCGATCAAAGACCATTCACACTTGTTATAGCTTAGACATTTCAACTCGTAAGGTACGTAACTTAGAACTCTAACAAGCTTTACTTGCTGAGCACGATTTCTATCAATATAACTCGAAGTGTTTTGGATTATATTCGATAATACCTACACGATAATAAGTGTACAATTACATCTTGAGAAGGTGAAATGGTGGCTACTAATGGAGTTATACTTAAAGAATTGACCGAACACTTTGACTTTAAGAGAATACGTGTACTTAGATTACAAGATTAAATCTTATATTATCGAACGTTAGAACGAACGAATTCACGATGAAAGCCATTCACACTTGTTATATCTTGGTCATTTTAACTCATCAAATACGTAACATAGACTCTAACAAGATTTACTTGGTGAGCAAGATTCTATCAATATAACTCGAAATGTTTTGGATTACATTCGATAATACTTAGACGATAATAAATGTACAATTACACCTTGAGAAGGTGAAATGGTGGCTACTAATGAGTTATACTTAAAGAATTGACCGAACCCTTTGACTTTAAGAGAATACGTGTAATTAGATTACAAGATTAAATCTTATATTATCGAACATTAGAATGAAAGAATTCACGATGAAAGCCATTCACACTTGTTATATCTTGGTCATTTTAACTCATCAAATACGTAACATAGACTCTAACAAGATTTACTTGGTGAGCAAGATTCTATCAATATAACTCGAAATGTTTTGGATTACATTCGATAATACTTAGACGATAATAAATGTACAATTACATCTTGAGAAGGTGAAATGGTGGCTACTAATGGAGTTATACTTAAAGAATTGACCGAACACTTTGACTTTAAGAGAATACGTGTACTTAGATTACAAGATTAAATCTTATATTATCGAACGTTAGAATGAACGAATTCACGATGAAAGCCATTCACACTCGTTATATCTTGGTTATTTTAACTCATCGAATACGTAACTTAGACTCTAACAAGATTTACTTGGTGAGCAAGATATCTATCAATATAACTCGAAAGGTTTTGGATTACAATCGATCATACATAGATGATAATATGTGTACTATTACATCTTGAGAAGGTGAAATGGTGGCTACTAATGGAGTTATACTTAAAGAATTGACCGAACACTTTGACTTTAAAAGAATACGTGTACTTAGATTACAATATTAAATCTTATATTATCGAACGTTAGAATGAAAGAATTCACGATGAAAGCCATTCACACTTGTTATATCTTGGTCATTTTAACTCATCAAATACATAACATAGACTCTAACAAGCTTTACTTGCTGAGCACGATTTCTATCAATATAACTCGAAGTGTTTTGGATTAAATTCGATAATACCTAGACGATAATAAGTGTACAATTACATCTTGAGAAGGTGAAATGGTAGCCACTAATGGAGTAATACTTAAAGAATTGACCGAACCCTTTGACTTTAAGAGAATACGTGTATTTAGATTACAAGATTAAATCTCATATTATCGAACGTTAGAATGAAAGAATTCACAATAAAAGCCATTCACACTTGTTATATCTTTATCATTTTAACTCATCAAATACGTAACATAGACTCTAACAAGATTTACTTGGTGAGCAAGATTTCTATCAATATAACTCGAAATGATTTGGATTACATTCGATAATACTTAGATGATAATATGAATACAATTACATCTTAAGAAGGTGAAATATGGGCAACTAATGGAGTTATACAATAAGAATTGACCGAACCCTTTAACCGTAAGAGAATACGTGAACTTTGCTTATAAGATTAAAGCATATATTGTCGAACATTAGAATGAATGAAATTCCGATCAAAGACCAGTCACACTTGTTATAGCTTAGATATTTCAACTCGTAAGGTACGTAACTTAGAACTCTAACAAGCTTTACTTGCTGAGCACGATTTCTATCAATATACCTCGAAGTGTTTTGGATTATATTCGATAATACCTACACGATAATAAGTGTACAATTACATCTTGAGAAGGTAAAATGGTGGCTACTAATGGAGTTATACTTAAAGAATTGACCGAACCCTTTAACTTTAAGAGAATACGTGTACTTAGATTACAAGATTAAATCTTATATTATCGAACGTTAGAATGAACGAATTAACGATGAAAGTCATTCACACTTGTTATATCTTGGTCATTTTAACTCATCAAATACGTAACATAGACTCTAACAAGATTTACTTGGTGAGCAAGATTTCTATCAATATAACTCGAAATGTTTTGGATTACATTCGACAATACTTAGATGATAATAAATGTACAATTACATCTTGAGAAGGTGAAATAGTGGCTACTAATGAGTTATACTTAAAGAATTGACCGAACCCTTTGACTTTAAGAGAATACGTGTACTTAGATTACAAGATTAAATCTTATATTATCGAGCGTTAGAATGAAAGAATTCACGATGAAAGCCATTCACACTTGTTATATCTTGGTCATTTTAACTCATCAAATACGTAACATAGACTCTAACAAGATTTACTTGTGAGCAAGATTTCTATCAATATAACTCGAAATGTTTTGAATTACATTCGATAATACTTAGATGATAATATGAGTACAATTACATCTTAAGAAGGTGAAATATGGGCAACTAATGGAGTTATACAATAAGAATTGACCGAACTCTTTGATCGTAAGAGAATACGTGAACTTTGCTTATAAGATTAAAGCTTATATTGTCGAATATTAGAATGAATGAAATTCCGATCAAAGACCATTCACACTTGTTATAGCTTAGACATTTCAACTCGTAAGGTACGTAACTTAGAACTCTAACAAGCTTTACTTGCTGACCACGATTTCTATCAATATACCTCGAAGTGTTTTGGATTATATTCGATAATACCTACACGATAATAAGTGTACAATTACATCTTGAGAAGGTGAAATGGTGGCTACTAATGGAGTTATACTTAAAGAATTGACCGAACAATTTGACTTTAAGGGAATACGTGTACTTAGATTACAAGATTAAATCTTATATTATCGAACGTTAGAATGAACGAATTCACGATGAAAGCCATTCACACTTGTTATATCTTGGTCATTTTAACTCATCAAATACGTAACATAGACTCTAACAAGATTTACTTGGTGAGCAAGATTCTATCAATATAACTCGAAATGTTTTGGATTACATTCGATAATACTTAGACGTTAATAAATGTACAATTACACCTTGAGAAGGTGAAATGGTGGCTACTAATGAGTTATACTTAAAGAATTGACCGAACCCTTTGACTTTAAGAGAATACGTGTACTTAGATTACAAGATTAAATCTTATATTATCGAACGTTAGAATGAAACAATTCACGATGAAAGCCATTCACACTTGTTATATCTTGGTCATTTTAACTCATCAAATACGTAACATAGACTCTAACAAGATTTACTTGGTGAGCAAGATTCTATCAATATAACTCGAAATGTTTTGGATTACATTCGATAATACTTAGACGATAATAAATGTACAATTACATCTTGAGAAGGTGAAATGGTGGCTACTAATGGAGTTATACTTAAAGAATTGACCGAACACTTTGACTTTAAGAGAATACGTGTACTTAGATTACAAGATTAAATCTTATATTATCGAACGTTAGAATGAACGAATTCACGATGAAAGCCATTCACACTCGTTATATCTTGGTTATTTTAACTCATCGAATACGTAACTTAGACTCTAACAAGATTTACTTGGTGAGCAAGATATCTATCAATATAACTCGAAAGGTTTTGGATTACAATCGATCATACATAGATGATAATATGTGTACTATTACATCTTGAGAAGGTGAAATGGTGGCTACTAATGGAGTTATACTTAAAGAATTGACCGAACACTTTGACTTTAAAAGAATACGTGTACTTAGATTACAATATTAAATCTTATATTATCGAACGTTAGAATGAAAGAATTCACGATGAAAGCCATTCACACTTGTTATATCTTGGTCATTTTAACTCATCAAATACATAACATAGACTCTAACAAGCTTTACTTGCTGAGCACGATTTCTATCAATATAACTCGAAGTGTTTTGGATTAAATTCGATAATACCTAGACGATAATAAGTGTACAATTACATCTTGAGAAGGTGAAATGGTAGCTACTAATGGAGTAATACTTAAAGAATTGACCGAACCCTTTGACTTTAAGAGAATACGTGTATTTAGATTACAAGATTAAATCTCATATTATCGAACGTTAGAATGAAAGAATTCACAATAAAAGCCATTCACACTTGTTATATCTTTATCATTTTAACTCATCAAATACGTAACATAGACTCTAACAAGATTTACTTGGTGAGCAAGATTTCTATCAATATAACTCGAAATGATTTGGATTACATTCGATAATACTTAGATGATAATATGAATACAATTACATCTTAAGAAGGTGAAATATGGGCAACTAATGGAGTTATACAATAAGAATTGACCGAACCCTTTAACCGTAAGAGAATACGTGAACTTTGCTTATAAGATTAAAGCATATATTGTCGAACATTAGAATGAATGAAATTCCGATCAAAGACCAGTCACACTTGTTATAGCTTAGATATTTCAACTCGTAAGGTACGTAACTTAGAACTCTAACAAGCTTTACTTGCTGAGCACGATTTCTATCAATATACCTCGAAGTGTTTTGGATTATATTCGATAATACCTACACGATAATAAGTGTACAATTACATCTTGAGAAGGTAAATGGTGGCTACTAATGGAGTTATACTTAAAGAATTGACCGAACCCTTTAACTTTAAGAGAATACGTGTACTTAGATTACAAGATTAAATCTTATATTATCGAACGTTAGAATGAACGAATTAACGATGAAAGTCATTCACACTTGTTATATCTTGGTCATTTTAACTCATCAAATACGTAACATAGACTCTAACAAGATTTACTTGGTGAGCAAGATTTCTATCAATATAACTCGAAATGTTTTGGATTACATTCGACAATACTTAGATGATAATAAATGTACAATTACATCTTGAGAAGGTGAAATAGTGGCTACTAATGAGTTATACTTAAAGAATTGACCGAACCCTTTGACTTTAAGAGAATACGTGTACTTAGATTACAAGATTAAATCTTATATTATCGAGCGTTAGAATGAAAGAATTCACGATGAAAGCCATTCACACTTGTTATATCTTGGTCATTTTAACTCATCAAATACGTAACATAGACTCTAACAAGATTTACTTGTGAGCAAGATTTCTATCAATATAACTCGAAATGTTTTGAATTACATTCGATAATACTTAGATGATAATATGAGTACAATTACATCTTAAGAAGGTGAAATATGGGCAACTAATGGAGTTATACAATAAGAATTGACCGAACTCTTTGATCGTAAGAGAATACGTGAACTTTGCTTATAAGATTAAAGCTTATATTGTCGAATATTAGAATGAATGAAATTCCGATCAAAGACCATTCACACTTGTTATAGCTTAGACATTTCAACTCGTAAGGTACGTAACTTAGAACTCTAACAAGCTTTACTTGCTGACCACGATTTCTATCAATATACCTCGAAGTGTTTTGGATTATATTCGATAATACCTACACGATAATAAGTGTACAATTACATCTTGAGAAGGTGAAATGGTGGCTACTAATGGAGTTATACTTAAAGAATTGACCGAACAATTTGACTTTAAGGGAATACGTGTACTTAGATTACAAGATTAAATCTTATATTATCGAACGTTAGAATGAACGAATTCACGATGAAAGCCATTCACACTTGTTATATCTTGGTCATTTTAACTCATCAAATACGTAACATAGACTCTAACAAGATTTACTTGGTGAGCAAGATTCTATCAATATAACTCGAAATGTTTTGGATTACATTCGATAATACTTAGACGTTAATAAATGTACAATTACACCTTGAGAAGGTGAAATGGTGGCTACTAATGAGTTATACTTAAAGAATTGACCGAACCCTTTGACTTTAAGAGAATACGTGTACTTAGATTACAAGATTAAATCTTATATTATCGAACGTTAGAATGAAAGAATTCACGATGAAAGCCATTCACACTTGTTATATCTTGGTCATTTTAACTCATCAAATACGTAACATAGACTCTAACAAGATTTACTTGGTGAGCAAGATTCTATCAATATAACTCGAAATGTTTTGGATTACATTCGATAATACTTAGACGATAATAAATGTACAATTACATCTTGAGAAGGTGAAATGGTGGGTACTAATGGAGTTATACTTAAAGAATTGACCGAACCCTTTGACTATAAGAGAATACGTGTACTTAGATTACAAGATTAAATCTTATATTATCGAACGTTAGAATGAACGAATTCACGATGAAAGCCATTCACACTTGTTATATCTTGGTCATTTTAACTCATCAAATACGTAACATAGACTTTAACAAGATTTACTTGGTGAGCAAGATTTCTATCAATATAACTCGAAATGTTTTGGATTACATTCGACAATATTTAGACGATAATAAATGTACAATTACATCTTGAGAAGGTGAAATGGTGGCTACTAATGAGTTATACTTAAAGAATTGACCGAACCCTTTGACTTTAAGAGAATACGTGTACTTAGATTACAAGATTAAATCTTATATTATCGAGCGTTAGAATGAAAGAATTCACGATGAAAGCCATTCACACTTGTTATATCTTGGTCATTTTAACTCATCAAATACGTAGCATAGACTCTAACAAGATTTACTTGTGAGCAAGATTTCTATCAATGTAATTCGAAATGTTTTGGATTACATTCGATAATACTTAGATGATAATATGAGTACAATTACATCTTAAGAAGGTGAAATATGGGCAACTAATGGAGTTATACAATAAGAATTGACCGAACTCTTTGATCGTAAGAGAATACGTGAACTTTGCTTATAAGATTAAAGCTTATATTGTCGAACATTAGAATGAATGAAATTCCGATCAAAGACCATTCACACTTGTTATAGCTTAGACATTTCAACTCGTAAGGTACGTAACTTAGAACTCTAACAAGCTTTACTTGCTGACCACGATTTCTATCAATATACCTCGAAGTGTTTTGGATTATATTCGATAATACCTACACGATAATAAGTGTACAATTACATCTTGAGAAGGTGAAATGGTGGCTACTAATGGAGTTATACTTAAAGAATTGACCGAACAATTTGACTTTAAGAGAATACGTGTACTTAGATTACAAGATTAAATCTTATATTATCGAGCGTTAGAATGAAAGAATTCACGATGAAAGCCATTCACACTTGTTATATCTTGGTCATTTTAACTCATCAAATACGTAACATAGACTCTAACAAGATTTACTTGTGAGCAAGATTTCTATCAATATAACTCGAAATGTTTTGAATTACATTCGATAATACTTAGATGATAATATGAGTACAATTACATCTTAAGAAGGTGAAATATGGGCAACTAATGGAGTTATACAATAAGAATTAACCGAACTCTTTGATCGTAAGAGAATACGTGAACTTTGCTTATAAGATTAAAGCTTATATTGTCGAACATTAGAATGAATGAAATTCCGATCAAAGACCATTCACACTTGTTATAGCTTAGACATTTCAACTCGTAAGGTACGTAACTTAGAACTCTAACAAGCTTTACTTGCTGAGCACGATTTCTATCAATATACCTCGAAGTGTTTTGGATTATATTCGATAATACCTACACGATAATAAGTGTACAATTACATCTTGAGAAGGTGAAATGGTGGCTACTAATGGAGTTATACTTAAAGAATTGACCGAACAATTTGACTTTAAGAGAATACGTGTACTTAGATTACAAGATTAAATCTTATATTATCGAACGTTAGAATGAACGAATTCACGATGAAAGCCATTCACACTTGTTATATCTTGGTCATTTTAACTCATCAAATACGTAACATAGACTCTAACAAGATTTACTTGGTGAGCAAGATTCTATCAATATAACTCGAAATGTTTTGGATTACATTCGATAATAAATGTACAATTACACCTTGAGAAGGTGAAATGGTGGCTACTAATGAGTTATACTTAAAGAATTGACCGAACCCTTTGACTTTAAGAGAATACGTGTACTTAGATTACAAGATTAAATCTTATATTATCGAACGTTAGAATGAAAGAATTCACGATGAAAAACATTCACACTTGTTATATCTTGGTCATTTTAACTCATCAAATACGTAACATAGACTCTAACAAGATTTACTTGGTGAGCAAGATATCTATCAATATAACTCGAAAGGTTTTGGATTACAATCGATCATACATAGATGATAATATGTGTACTATTACATCTTGAGAAGGTGAAATGGTGGCTACTAATGGAGTTATACTTAAAGAATTGACCGAACACTTTGACTTTAAAAGAATACGTGTACTTAGATTACAATATTAAATCTTATATTATCGAACGTTAGAATGAAAGAATTCACGATGAAAGCCATTCACACTTGTTATATCTTGGTCATTTTAACTCATCAAATACATAACATAGACTCTAACAAGCTTTACTTGCTGAGCACGATTTCTATCAATATAACTCGAAGTGTTTTGGATTAAATTCGATAATACCTAGACGATAATAAGTGTACAATTACATCTTGAGAAGGTGAAATGGTAGCTACTAATGGAGTAATACTTAAAGAATTGACCGAACCCTTTGACTTTAAGAGAATACGTGTACTTAGATTACAAGATTAAATCTCATATTATCGAACGTTAGAATGAAAGAATTCACAATAAAAGCCATTCACACTTGTTATATCTTTATCATTTTAACTCATCAAATACGTAACATAGACTCTAACAAGATTTACTTGGTGAGCAAGATTTCTATCAATATAACTCGAAATGATTTGGATT
Organism: Scutellaria barbata; assembly: GCA_028654395.1. Classification (NCBI taxonomy): domain Eukaryota; kingdom Viridiplantae; phylum Streptophyta; class Magnoliopsida; order Lamiales; family Lamiaceae; genus Scutellaria; species Scutellaria barbata. The sequence continues at coordinate 6,860,574 of CM053654.1, forward strand.
ACATTCGATAATACTTAGATGATAATATGAATACAATTACATCTTAAGAAGGTGAAATATGGGCAACTAATGGAGTTATACAATAAGAATTGACCGAACCCTTTAACCGTAAGAGAATACGTGAACTTTGCTTATAAGATTAAAGCATATATTGTCGAACATTAGAATGAATGAAATTCCGATCAAAGACCAGTCACACTTGTTATAGCTTAGATATTTCAACTCGTAAGGTACGTAACTTAGAACTCTAACAAGCTTTACTTGCTGAGCACGATTTCTATCAATATACCTCGAAGTGTTTTGGATTATATTCGATAATACCTACACGATAATAAGTGTACAATTACATCTTGAGAAGGTGAAATGGTGGCTACTAATGGAGTTATACTTAAAGAATTGACCGAACAATTTGACTTTAAGAGAATACGTGTACTTAGATTACAAGATTAAATCTTATATTATCGAACGTTAGAATGAACGAATTCACGATGAAAGCCATTCACACTTGTTATATCTTGGTCATTTTAACTCATCAAATACGTAACATAGACTCTAACAAGATTTACTTGGTGAGCAAGATTCTATCAATATAACTCGAAATGTTTTGGATTACATTCGATAATACTTAGACGATAATAAGTACAATTACACCTTGAGAAGGTGAAATGGTGGCTACTAATGAGTTATACTTAAAGAATTGACCGAACCCTTTGACTTTAAGAGAATACGTGTACTTAGATTACAAGATTAAATCTTATATTATCGAACGTTAGAATGAAAGAATTCACGATGAAAAACATTCACACTTGTTATATCTTGGTCATTTTAACTCATCAAATACGTAACATAGACTCTAACAAGATTTACTTGGTGAGCAAGATATCTATCAATATAACTCGAAAGGTTTTGGATTACAATCGATCATACATAGATGATAATATGTGTACTATTACATCTTGAGAAGGTGAAATGGTGGCTACTAATGGAGTTATACTTAAAGAATTGACCGAACACTTTGACTTTAAAAGAATACGTGTACTTAGATTACAATATTAAATCTTATATTATCGAACGTTAGAATGAAAGAATTCACGATGAAAGCCATTCACACTTGTTATATCTTGGTCATTTTAACTCATCAAATACATAACATAGACTCTAACAAGCTTTACTTGCTGAGCACGATTTCTATCAATATAACTCGAAGTGTTTTGGATTAAATTCGATAATACCTAGACGATAATAAGTGTACAATTACATCTTGAGAAGGTGAAATGGTAGCTACTAATGGAGTAATACTTAAAGAATTGACCGAACCCTTTGACTTTAAGAGAATACGTGTACTTAGATTACAAGATTAAATCTCATATTATCGAACGTTAGAATGAAAGAATTCACAATAAAGCCATTCACACTTGTTATATCTTTATCATTTTAACTCATCAAATACGTAACATAGACTCTAACAAGATTTACTTGGTGAGCAAGATTTCTATCAATATAACTCGAAATGATTTGGATTACATTCGATAATACTTAGATGATAATATGAATACAATTACATCTTAAGAAGGTGAAATATGGGCAACTAATGGAGTTATACAATAAGAATTGACCGAACCCTTTAACCGTAAGAGAATACGTGAACTTTGCTTATAAGATTAAAGCTTATATTGTCGAACATTAGAATGAATGAAATTCCGATCAAAGACCAGTCACACTTGTTATAGCTTAGATATTTCAACTCGTAAGGTACGTAACTTAGAACTCTAACAAGCTTTACTTGCTGAGCACGATTTCTATCAATATACCTCGAAGTGTTTTGGATTATATTCGATAATACCTACACGATAATAAGTGTACAATTACATCTTGAGAAGGTAAAATGGTGGCTACTAATGGAGTTATACTTAAAGAATTGACCGAACACTTTAACTTTAAGAGAATACGTGTACTTAGATTACAAGATTAAATCTTATATTATCGAACGTTAGAATGAACGAATTCACGATGAAAGTCATTCACACTTGTTATATCTTGGTCATTTTAACTCATCAAATACGTAACATAGACTCTAACAAGATTTACTTGGTGAGCAAGATTTCTATCAATATAACTCGAAATGTTTTGGATTACATTCGACAATACTTAGACTGATAATAAATGTACAATTACATCTTGAGAAGGTGAAATAGTGGCTACTAATGAGTTATACTTAAAGAATTGACCGAACCCTTTGACTTTAAGAGAATACGTGTACTTAGATTACAAGATTAAATCTTATATTATCGAGCGTTAGAATGAAAGAATTCACGATGAAAGCCATTCACACTTGTTATATCTTGGTCATTTTAACTCATCAAATACGTAACATAGACTCTAACAAGATTTACTTGTGAGCAAGATTTCTATCAATATAACTCGAAATGTTTTGAATTACATTCGATAATACTTAGATGATAATATGAGTACAATTACATCTTAAGAAGGTGAAATATGGGCAACTAATGGAGTTATACAATAAGAATTGACCGAACTCTTTGATCGTAAGAGAATACGTGAACTTTGCTTATAAGATTAAAGCTTATATTGTCGAATATTAGAATGAATGAAATTCCGATCAAAGACCATTCACACTTGTTATAGCTTAGACATTTCAACTCGTAAGGTACGTAACTTAGAACTCTAACAAGCTTTACTTGCTGACCACGATTTCTATCAATATACCTCGAAGTGTTTTGGATTATATTCGATAATACCTACACGATAATAAGTGTACAATTACATCTTGAGAAGGTGAAATGGTGGCTACTAATGGAGTTATACTTAAAGAATTGACCGAACAATTTGACTTTAAGGGAATACGTGTACTTAGATTACAAGATTAAATCTTATATTATCGAACGTTAGAATGAACGAATTCACGATGAAAGCCATTCACACTTGTTATATCTTGGTCATTTTAACTCATCAAATACGTAACATAGACTCTAACTAAGATTTACTTGGTGAGCAAGATTCTATCAATATAACTCGAAATGTTTTGGATTACATTCGATAATACTTAGACGTTAATAAATGTACAATTACACCTTGAGAAGGTGAAATGGTGGCTACTAATGAGTTATACTTAAAGAATTGACCGAACCCTTTGACTTTAAGAGAATACGTGTACTTAGATTACAAGATTAAATCTTATATTATCGAACGTTAGAATGAAAGAATTCACGATGAAAGCCATTCACACTTGTTATATCTTGGTCATTTTAACTCATCAAATACGTAACATAGACTCTAACAAGATTTACTTGGTGAGCAAGATTCTATCAATATAACTCGAAATGTTTTGGATTACATTCGATAATACTTAGACGATAATAAATGTACAATTACATCTTGAGAAGGTGAAATGGTGGGTACTAATGGAGTTATACTTAAAGAATTGACCGAACCCTTTGACTATAAGAGAATACGTGTACTTAGATTACAAGATTAAATCTTATATTATCGAACGTTAGAATGAACGAATTCACGATGAAAGCCATTCACACTTGTTATATCTTGGTCATTTTAACTCATCAAATACGTAACATAGACTTTAACAAGATTTACTTGGTGAGCAAGATTTCTATCAATATAACTCGAAATGTTTTGGATTACATTCGACAATACTTTAGACGATAATAAATGTACAATTACATCTTGAGAAGGTGAAATGGTGGCTACTAATGAGTTATACTTAAAGAATTGACCGAACCCTTTGACTTTAAGAGAATACGTGTACTTAGATTACAAGATTAAATCTTATATTATCGAGCGTTAGAATGAAAGAATTCACGATGAAAGCCATTCACACTTGTTATATCTTGGTCATTTTAACTCATCAAATACGTAGCATAGACTCTAACAAGATTTACTTGTGAGCAAGATTTCTATCAATGTAATTCGAAATGTTTTGGATTACATTCGATAATACTTAGATGATAATATGAGTACAATTACATCTTAAGAAGGTGAAATATGGGCAACTAATGGAGTTATACAATAAGAATTGACCGAACTCTTTGATCGTAAGAGAATACGTGAACTTTGCTTATAAGATTAAAGCTTATATTGTCGAACATTAGAATGAATGAAATTCCGATCAAAGACCATTCACACTTGTTATAGCTTAGACATTTCAACTCGTAAGGTACGTAACTTAGAACTCTAACAAGCTTTACTTGCTGACCACGATTTCTATCAATATACCTCGAAGTGTTTTGGATTATATTCGATAATACCTACACGATAATAAGTGTACAATTACATCTTGAGAAGGTGAAATGGTGGCTACTAATGGAGTTATACTTAAAGAATTGACCGAACAATTTGACTTTAAGAGAATACGTGTACTTAGATTACAAGATTAAATCTTATATTATCGAGCGTTAGAATGAAAGAATTCACGATGAAAGCCATTCACACTTGTTATATCTTGGTCATTTTAACTCATCAAATACGTAACATAGACTCTAACAAGATTTACTTGGTGAGCAAGATTTCTATCAATATAACTCGAAATGTTTTGAATTACATTCGATAATACTTAGATGATAATATGAGTACAATTACATCTTAAGAAGGTGAAATATGGGCAACTAATGGAGTTATACAATAAGAATTGACCGAACTCTTTGATCGTAAGAGAATACGTGAACTTTGCTTATAAGATTAAAGCTTATATTGTCGAACATTAGAATGAATGAAATTCCGATCAAAGACCATTCACACTTGTTATAGCTTAGACATTTCAACTCGTAAGGTACGTAACTTAGAACTCTAACAAGCTTTACTTGCTGAGCACGATTTCTATCAATATACCTCGAAGTGTTTTGGATTATATTCGATAATACCTACACGATAATAAGTGTACAATTACATCTTGAGAAGGTGAAATGGTGGCTACTAATGGAGTTATACTTAAAGAATTGACCGAACAATTTGACTTTAAGAGAATACGTGTACTTAGATTACAAGATTAAATCTTATATTATCGAACGTTAGAATGAACGAATTCACGATGAAAGCCATTCACACTTGTTATATCTTGGTCATTTTAACTCATCAAATACGTAACATAGACTCTAACAAGATTTACTTGGTGAGCAAGATTCTATCAATATAACTCGAAATGTTTTGGATTACATTCGATAATACTTAGACGATAATAAATGTACAATTACACCTTGAGAAGGTGAAATGGTGGCTACTAATGAGTTATACTTAAAGAATTGACCGAACCCTTTGACTTTAAGAGAATACGTGTACTTAGATTACAAGATTAAATCTTATATTATCGAACGTTAGAATGAAAGAATTCACGATGAAAAACATTCACACTTGTTATATCTTGGTCATTTTAACTCATCAAATACGTAACATAGACTCTAACAAGATTTACTTGGTGAGCAAGATATCTATCAATATAACTCGAAAGGTTTTGGATTACAATCGATCATACATAGATGATAATATGTGTACTATTACATCTTGAGAAGGTGAAATGGTGGCTACTAATGGAGTTATACTTAAAGAATTGACCGAACACTTTGACTTTAAAAGAATACGTGTACTTAGATTACAATATTAAATCTTATATTATCGAACGTTAGAATGAAAGAATTCACGATGAAAGCCATTCACACTTGCTATATCTTGGTCATTTTAACTCATCAAATACGTAACATAGACTCTAACAAGATTTACTTGGTGAGCAAGATTCTATCAATATAACTCGAAATGTTTTGGATTACATTCGATAATACTTAGACGATAATAAATGTAGAATTACATCTTGAGAAGGTGAAATGGTGGGTACTAATGGAGTTATACTTAAAGAATTGACCGAACCCTTTGACTTTAAGAGAATACGTGTACTTAGATTACAAGATTAAATCTTATATTATCGAACGTTAGAATGAACGAATTCACGATGAAAGCCATTCACACTTGTTATATCTTGGTCATTTTAACTCATCAAATACGTAACATAGACTCTAACAAGATTTACTTGGTGAGCAAGATTTCTATCAATATAACTCGAAATGTTTTGGATTACATTCGACAATATTTAGAAGATAATAAATGTACAATTACATCTTGAGAAGGTGAAATGGTGGCTACTAATGAGTTATACTTAAAGAATTGACCGAACCCTTTGACTTTAAGAGAATACATGTACTTAGATTACAAGATTAAATCTTATATTATCGAGCGTTAGAATGAAAGAATTCACGATGAAAGCCATTCACACTTGTTATATCTTGGTCATTTTAACTCATCAAATACGTAGCATAGACTCTAACAAGATTTACTTGTGAGCAAGATTTCTATCAATATAATTCGAAATGTTTTGGATTACATTCGATAATACTTAGATGATAATATGAGTACAATTACATCTTAAGAAGGTGAAATATGGGCAACTAATGGAGTTATACAATAAGAATTGACCGAACTCTTTGATCGTAAGAGAATACGTGAACTTTGCTTATAAGATTAAAGCTTATATTGTCGAACATTAGAATGAATGAAATTCCGATCAAAGACCATTCACACTTGTTATAGCTTAGACATTTCAACCCGTAAGGTACGTAACTTAGAACTCTAACAAGCTTTACTTGCTGAGCACGATTTCTATCAATATACCTCGAAGTGTTTTGGATTATATTCGATAATACCTACACGATAATAAGTGTACAATTACATCTTGAGAAGGTGAAATGGTGGCTACTAATGGAGTTATACTTAAAGAATTGACCGAACACTTTGACTTTAAGAGAATACGTGTACTTAGATTACAAGATTAAATCTTATATTATCGAACGTTAGAATGAACGAATTCACGATGAAAGCCATTCACACTTGTTATATCTTGGTCATTTTAACTCATCAAATACGTAACATAGACTCTAACAAGATTTACTTGGTGAGCAAGATTCTATCAATATAACTCGAAATGTTTTGGATTACATTCGACAATACTTAGACGATAATAAATGTACAATTACATCTTGAGAAGGTGAAATGGTGGCTACTAATGAGTTATACTTAAAGAATTGACCGAACCCTTTGACTTGAAGAGAATACGTGTACTTAGATTACAACATTAAATCTTATATTATCGAACGTTAGAATGAAAGAATTCACGATGAAAGCCATTCACACTTGTTATATCTTGGTCATTTTAACTCATCAAATACGTAGCATAGACTCTAACAAGATTTACTTGTGAGCAAGATTTCTATCAATATAATTCGAAATGTTTTGGATTACATTCGATAATACTTAGATGATAATATGAGTACAATTACATCTTAAGAAGGTGAAATATGGGCAACTAATGGAGTTATACAATAAGAATTGACCGAACTCTTTGATCGTAAGAGAATACGTGAACTTTGCTTATAAGATTAAAGCTTATATTGTCGAACATTAGAATGAATGAAATTCCGATCAAAGACCATTCACACTTGTTATAGCTTAGACATTTCAACTCGTAAGGTACGTAACTTAGAACTCTAACAAGCTTTACTTGCTGAGCACGATTTCTATCAATATACCTCGAAGTGTTTTGGATTATATTCGATAATACCTACACGATAATAAGTATACAATTACATCTTGAAAAGGTGAAATGGTGGCTACTAATGGAGTTATACTTAAAGAATTGACCGAACACTTTGACTTTAAGAGAATACGTGTACTTAGATTACAAGATTAAATCTTATATTATCGAACGTTAGAATGAACGAATTCACGATGAAAGCCATTCACACTTGTTATATCTTGGTCATTTTAACTCATCAAATACGTAACATAGACTCTAACAAGATTTACTTGGTGAGCAAGATTCTATCAATATAACTCGAAATGTTTTGGATTACATTCGACAATACTTAGACGATAATAAATGTACAATTACATCTTGAGAAGGTGAAATGGTGGCTACTAATGAGTTATACTTAAAGAATTGACCGAACCCTTTGACTTTAAGAGAATACGTGTACTTAGATTACAACATTAAATCTTATATTATCGAACGTTAGAATGAAAGAACTCACGATGAAAGCCATTCACACTTGTTATATCTTGGTCATTTTAACTCATCAAATACGTAGCATAGACTCTAACAAGATTTACTTGTGAGCAAGATTTCTATCAATATAATTCGAAATGTTTTGGATTACATTCGATAATACTTAGATGATAATATGAGTACAATTACATCTTAAGAAGGTGAAATATGGGCAACTAATGGAGTTATACAATAAGAATTGACCGAACTCTTTGATCGTAAGAGAATACGTGAACTTTGCTTATAAGATTAAAGCTTATATTGTCGAACATTAGAATGAATGAAATTCCGATCAAAGACCATTCACACTTGTTATAGCTTAGACATTTCAACTCGTAAGGTACGTAACTTAGAACTCTAACAAGCTTTACTTGCTGAGCACGATTTCTATCAATATACCTCGAAGTGTTTTGGATTATATTCGATAATACCTACACGATAATAAGTATACAATTACATCTTGAAAGGTGAAATGGTGGCTACTAATGGAGTTATACTTAAAGAATTGACCGAACACTTTGACTTTAAGAGAATACGTGTACTTAGATTACAAGATTAAATCTTATATTATCGAACGTTAGAATGAACGAATTCACGATGAAAGCCATTCACACTTGTTATATCTTGGTCATTTTAACTCATCAAATACGTAACATAGACTCTAACAAGATTTACTTGGTGAGCAAGATTCTATCAATATAACTCGAAATGTTTTGGATTACATTCGATAATACTTAGACGATAATAAATGTACAATTACATCTTGAGAAGGTGAAATGGTGGCTACTAATGAGTTATACTTAAAGAATTGACCGAACCCTTTGACTTTAAGAGAATACGTGTACTTAGATTACAAGATTAAATCTTATATTATCGAACGTTAGAATGAAAGAATTCACGATGAAAGCCATTCACACTTGTTATATCTTGGTCATTTTAACTCATCAAATACGTAATATAGACTCTAACAAGATTTACTTGGTGAGCAAGATTCTATCAATATAACTCGAAATGTTTTGGACTACATTCGACAATACTTAGACGATTATAAATGTACAATTACATCTTGAGAAGGTGAAATGGTGGGTACTAATGAGTTATACTTAAAGAATTGACCGAACCCTTTGACTTTAAGAGAATACGTGTACTTAGATTACAAGATTAAATCTTATATTATCGAGCGTTAGAATGAAAGAATTCACGATGAAAGCCATTCACACTTGTTATATCTTGGTCATTTTAACTCATCAAATACCTAACATAGACTCTAACAAGATTTACTTGGTGAGCAAGATTTCTATCAATATAACTCGAAATGTTTTGGATTACATTCGACAATACTTAGAAGATAATAAATGTACAATTACATCTTGAGAAAGTGAAATGGTGGCTACTAATGAGTTATACTTAAGGAATTGACCGAACCCTTTGACTTTAAGAGAATACGTGTACTTAGATTACAAGACTAAATCTTATATTATCGAGCGTTAGAATGAAAGAATTCACGATGAAAGCCATTCACACTTGTTATATCTTGGTCATTTTAACTCATCAAATACGTAACATAGACTCTAACAAGATTTACTTGGTGAGCAAGATTTCTATCAATATAACTCGAAATGTTTTGGATTACATTCGATAATACTTAGATGATAATATGAGTACAATTACATCTTAAGAAGGTAAAAATGGGCAACTAATAGAGTTATACAATAAGAATTGACCGAACTCTTTGACCGTAAGAGAATACGTGAACTTTGCTTATAAGATTAAAGCTTATATTGTCGAACATTAGAATGAATGAAATTCCGATCAAAGACCATTCACACTTGTTATAGCTTAGACATTTCAACTCGTAAGGTACGTAACTTAGAACTCTAACAAGCTTTACTTGCTGAGCACGATTTCTATCAATATAACTCGAAGTGTTTTGGATTATATTCAATAATACCTAGACGATAATAAGTGTACAATTACATTTTGAGAAGGTGAAATGGTGGCTACTAATGGAGTTATACTTAAAGAATTGACCGAACACTTTGACTTTAAGAGAATACGTGTACTTAGATTACAAGATTAAATCTTATATTATCGAACGTTAGAATGAAAGAATTCACGATGAAAGCCATTCACACTTGTTATATCTTGGTCATTTTAACTCATCAAATACGTAACATAGACTCTAACAAGATTTACTTGGGGAGCAAGATTTCTATCAATATAACTCGAAATGTTTTGGATTACATTCGACAATACTTAGACGATAATAAATGTACAATTACATCTTGAGAAGGTGAAATGGTGGCTACTAATGAGTTGTACTTAAAGAATTGACCGAACCCTTTGACTTTAAGAGAATACGTGTACTTAGATTACAAGATTAAATCTTATATTATCGAGCGTTAGAATGAAAGAATTCACGATGAAAGCCATTCACACTTGTTATATCTTGGTCATTTTAACTCATCAAATACGTAGTATAGACTCTAACAAGATTTACTTGTGAGCAAGATTTCTATCAATATAACTCGAAATGTTTTGGATTACATTCGATAATACTTAGATGATAATATGAGTACAATTACATCTTAAGAAGGTGAAATATGGGGAACTAATGGAGTTATACAATAAGAATTGACCGAACTCTTTGATCGTAAGAGAATACGTGAACTTTGCTTATAAGATTAAAGCTTATATTGTCGAACATTAGAATGAATGAAATTCCGATCAAAGACCATTCACACTTGTTATAGCTTAGACATTTCAACTCGTAAGGTACGTAACTTAGAACTCTAACAAGCTTTACTTGTTGAGCACGATTTCTATCAATATACCTCGAAGTGTTTTGGATTATATTCGATAATACCTAGACGATAATAAGTGTACAATTACATCTTGAGAAGGTGAAATTGTGGCTACTAATGGAGTTATACTTAAAGAATTGACCGAACACTTTGACTTTAAGGGAATACGTGTACTTAGATTACAAGATTAAATCTTATATTATCGAACGTTAGAATGAACGAATTCACGATGAAAGCCATTCACACTTGTTATATCTTGGTCATTTTAACTCATCAAATACGTAACATAGACTCTAACAAGATTTACTTGGTGAGCAAGATTCTATCAATATAACTCGAAATGTTTTGGATTACATTCGATAATACTTAGACGATAATAAATGTACAATTACACCTTGAGAAGGTGAAATGGTGGCTACTAATGAGTTATACTTAAAGAATTGACCGAACCCTTTGACTTTAAGAGAATACGTGTACTTAGATTACAAGATTAAATCTTATATTATCGAACGTTAGAATGAAAGAATTCACGATGAAAGCCATTCACACTTGTTATATCTTGGTCATTTTAACTCATCAAATACGTAACATAGACTCTAACAAGATTTACTTGGTGAGCAAGATTTCTATCAATATAACTCGAAATGTTTTGGATTACATTCGACAATACTTAGATGATAATAAATGTACAATTACATCTTGAGAAGGTGAAATGGTGGCTACTAATGAGTTGTACTTAAAGAATTGACCGAACCCTTTGACTTTAAGAGAATACGTGTACTTAGATTACAAGATTAAATCTTATATTATCGAGCGTTAGAATGAAAGAATTCACGATGAAAGCCATTCACACTTGTTATATCTTGGTCATTTTAACTCATCAAATACGTAGTATAGACTCTAACAAGATTTACTTGTGAGCAAGATTCTATCAATATAACTCGAAATGTTTTGGATTACATTCGATAATACTTAGATGATAATATGAGTACAATTACATCTTAAGAAGGTGAAATATGGGCAACTAATGGAGTTATACAATAAGAATTGACCGAACTCTTTGATCGTAAGAGAATACGTGAACTTTGCTTATAAGATTAAAGCTTATATTGTCGAACATTAGAATGAAAGAATTCACGATGAAAGCCATTCACACTTGTTATATCTTGGTCATTTTAACTCATCAAATACGTAGCATAGACTCTAACAAGATTTACTTGTGAGCAAGATTTCTATCAATATAATTCGAAATGTTTTGGATTACATTCGATAATACTTAGATGATAATATGAGTACAATTACATCTTAAGAAGGTGAAATATGGGCAACTAATGGAGTTATACAATAAGAATTGACCGAACTCTTTGATCGTAAGAGAATACGTGAACTTTGCTTATAAGATTAAAGCTTATATTGTCGAACATTAGAATGAATGAAATTCCGATCAAAGACCATTCACACTTGTTATAGCTTAGACATTTCAACTCGTAAGGTACGTAACTTAGAACTCTAACAAGCTTTACTTGCTGAGCACGATTTCTATCAATATACCTCGAAGTGTTTTGGATTATATTCGATAATACCTACACGATAATAAGTATACAATTACATCTTGAGAAGGTGAAATGGTGGCTACTAATGGAGTTATACTTAAAGAATTGACCGAACACTTTGACTTTAAGAGAATACGTGTACTTAGATTACAAGATTAAATCTTATATTATCGAACGTTAGAATGAACGAATTCACGATGAAAGCCATTCACACTTGTTATATCTTGGTCATTTTAACTCATCAAATACGTAACATAGACTCTAACAAGATTTACTTGGTGAGCAAGATTCTATCAATATAACTCGAAATGTTTTGGATTACATTCGACAATACTTAGACGATAATAAATGTACAATTACATCTTGAGAAGGTGAAATGGTGGCTACTAATGAGTTATACTTAAAGAATTGACCGAACCCTTTGACTTTAAGAGAATACGTGTACTTAGATTACAAGATTAAATCTTATATTATCGAACGTTAGAATGAAAGAACTCACGATGAAAGCCATTCACACTTGTTATATCTTGGTCATTTTAACTCATCAAATACGTAGCATAGACTCTAACAAGATTTACTTGTGAGCAAGATTTCTATCAATATAATTCGAAATGTTTTGGATTACATTCGATAATACTTAGATGATAATATGAGTACAATTACATCTTAAGAAGGTGAAATATGGGCAACTAATGGAGTTATACAATAAGAATTGACCGAACTCTTTGATCGTAAGAGAATACGTGAACTTTGCTTATAAGATTAAAGCTTATATTGTCGAACATTAGAATGAATGAAATTCCGATCAAAGACCATTCACACTTGTTATAGCTTAGACATTTCAACTCGTAAGGTACGTAACTTAGAACTCTAACAAGCTTTACTTGCTGAGCACGATTTCTATCAATATACCTCGAAGTGTTTTGGATTATATTCGATAATACCTACACGATAATAAGTATACAATTACATCTTGAAAAGGTGAAATGGTGGCTACTAATGGAGTTATACTTAAAGAATTGACCGAACACTTTGACTTTAAGAGAATACGTGTACTTAGATTACAAGATTAAATCTTATATTATCGAACGTTAGAATGAACGAATTCACGATGAAAGCCATTCACACTTGTTATATCTTGGTCATTTTAACTCATCAAATACGTAACATAGACTCTAACAAGATTTACTTGGTGAGCAAGATTCTATCAATATAACTCGAAATGTTTTGGATTACATTCGATAATACTTAGACGATAATAAATGTACAATTACATCTTGAGAAGGTGAAATGGTGGCTACTAATGAGTTATACTTAAAGAATTGACCGAACCCTTTGACTTTAAGAGAATACGTGTACTTAGATTACAAGATTAAATCTTATATTATCGAACGTTAGAATGAAAGAATTCACGATGAAAGCCATTCACACTTGTTATATCTTGGTCATTTTAACTCATCAAATACGTAACATAGACTCTAACAAGATTTACTTGGTGAGCAAGATTCTATCAATATAACTCGAAATGTTTTGGACTACATTCGACAATACTTAGACGATTATAAATGTACAATTACATCTTGAGAAGGTGAAATGGTGGGTACTAATGAGTTATACATAAAGAATTGACCGAACCCTTTGACTTTAAGAGAATACGTGTACTTAGATTACAAGATTAAATCTTATATTATCGAGCGTTAGAATGAAAGAATTCACGATGAAAGCCATTCACACTTGTTATATCTTGGTCATTTTAACTCATCAAATACCTAACATAGACTCTAACAAGATTTACTTGGTGAGCAAGATTTCTATCAATATAACTCGAAATGTTTTGGATTACATTCGACAATACTTAGAAGATAATAAATGTACAATTACATCTTGAGAAAGTGAAATGGTGGCTACTAATGAGTTATACTTAAGGAATTGACCGAACCCTTTGACTTTAAGAGAATACGTGTACTTAGATTACAAGACTAAATCTTATATTATCGAGCGTTAGAATGAAAGAATTCACGATGAAAGCCATTCACACTTGTTATATCTTGGTCATTTTAACTCATCAAATACGTAACATAGACTCTAACAAGATTTACTTGGTGAGCAAGATTTCTATCAATATAACTCGAAATGTTTTGGATTACATTCGATAATACTTAGATGATAATATGAGTACAATTACATCTTAAGAAGGTGAAAATGGGCAACTAATAGAGTTATACAATAAGAATTGACCGAACTCTTTGACCGTAAGAGAATACGTGAACTTTGCTTATAAGATTAAAGCTTATATTGTCGAACATTAGAATGAATGAAATTCCGATCAAAGACCATTCACACTTGTTATAGCTTAGACATTTCAACTCGTAAGGTACGTAACTTAGAACTCTAACAAGCTTTACTTGCTGAGCACGATTTCTATCAATATAACTCGAAGTGTTTTGGATTATATTCAATAATACCTAGACGATAATAAGTGTACAATTACATTTTGAGAAGGTGAAATGGTGGCTACTAATGGAGTTATACTTAAAGAATTGACCGAACACTTTGACTTTAAGAGAATACGTGTACTTAGATTACAAGATTAAATCTTATATTATCGAACGTTAGAATGAAAGAATTCACGATGAAAGCCATTCACACTTGTTATATCTTGGTCATTTTAACTCATCAAATACGTAACATAGACTCTAACAAGATTTACTTGGGGAGCAAGATTTCTATCAATATAACTCGAAATGTTTTGGATTACATTCGACAATACTTAGACGATAATAAATGTACAATTACATCTTGAGAAGGTGAAATGGTGGCTACTAATGAGTTGTACTTAAAGAATTGACCGAACCCTTTGACTTTAAGAGAATACGTGTACTTAGATTACAAGATTAAATCTTATATTATCGAGCGTTAGAATGAAAGAATTCACGATGAAAGCCATTCACACTTGTTATATCTTGGTCATTTTAACTCATCAAATACGTAGTATAGACTCTAACAAGATTTACTTGTGAGCAAGATTTCTATCAATATAACTCGAAATGTTTTGGATTACATTCGATAATACTTAGATGATAATATGAGTACAATTACATCTTAAGAAGGTGAAATATGGGAACTAATGGAGTTATACAATAAGAATTGACCGAACTCTTTGATCGTAAGAGAATACGTGAACTTTGCTTATAAGATTAAAGCTTATATTGTCGAACATTAGAATGAATGAAATTCCGATCAAAGACCATTCACACTTGTTATAGCTTAGACATTTCAACTCGTAAGGTACGTAACTTAGAACTCTAACAAGCTTTACTTGTGAGCACGATTTCTATCAATATACCTCGAAGTGTTTTGGATTATATTCGATAATACCTAGACGATAATAAGTGTACAATTACATCTTGAGAAGGTGAAATTGTGGCTACTAATGGAGTTATACTTAAAGAATTGACCGAACACTTTGACTTTAAGAGAATACGTGTACTTAGATTACAAGATTAAATCTTATATTATCGAACGTTAGAATGAACGAATTCACGATGAAAGCCATTCACACTTGTTATATCTTGGTCATTTTAACTCATCAAATACGTAACATAGACTCTAACAAGATTTACTTGGTGAGCAAGATTCTATCAATATAACTCGAAATGTTTTGGATTACATTCGATAATACTTAGACGATAATAAATGTACAATTACATCTTGAGAAGGTGAAATGGTGGCTACTAATGAGTTATACTTAAAGAATTGACCGAACCCTTTGACTTTAAGAGAATACGTGTACTTAGATTACAAGATTAAATCTTATATTATCGAACGTTAGAATGAAAGAATTCACGATGAAAGCCATTCACACTTGTTATATCTTGGTCATTTTAACTCATCAAATACGTAACATAGACTCTAACAAGATTTACTTGGTGAGCAAGATTTCTATCAATATAACTCGAAATGTTTTGGATTACATTCGACAATACTTAGATGATAATAAATGTACAATTACATCTTGAGAAGGTGAAATGGTGGCTACTAATGAGTTGTACTTAAAGAATTGACCGAACCCTTTGACTTTAAGAGAATACGTGTACTTAGATTACAAGATTAAATCTTATATTATCGAGCGTTAGAATGAAAGAATTCACGATGAAAGCCATTCACACTTGTTATATCTTGGTCATTTTAACTCATCAAATACGTAGTATAGACTCTAACAAGATTTACTTGTGAGCAAGATTTCTATCAATATAACTCGAAATGTTTTGGATTACATTCGATAATACTTAGATGATAATATGAGTACAATTACATCTTAAGAAGGTGAAATATGGGCAACTAATGGAGTTATACAATAAGAATTGACCGAACTCTTTGATCGTAAGAGAATACGTGAACTTTGCTTATAAGATTAAAGCTTATATTGTCGAACATTAGAATGAAAGAATTCACGATGAAAGCCATTCACACTTGTTATATCTTGGTCATTTTAACTCATCAAATACGTAACATAGACTCTAACAAGATTTACTTGGTGAGCAAGATTTCTATCAATATAACTCGAAATGTTTTGGATTACATTCGATAATACTTAGATGATAATAACCGTACAATTACATCTTAAGAAGGTGAAAATGGGCAACTAATAGAGTTATACAATAAGAATTGACCGAACTCTTTGACCGTAAGAGAATACGTGAACTTTGCTTATAAGATTAAAGCTTATATTGTCGAACATTAGAATGAATGAAATTCCGATCAAAGACCATTCACACTTGTTATATCTTAGGACATTTCAACTCGTAAGGTACGTAACTTAGACTCTAACAAGCTTTACTTGCTGAGCACGATTTCTATCAATATAACTCGAAGTGTTTTGGATTATATTCGATAATACCTAGACGATAATAAGTGTACAATTACATCTTGAGAAGGTGAAATGGTGGCTACTAATGAGTTATACTTAAAGAATTGACCGAACACTTTGACTTTAAGGGAATACGTGTACTTAGATTACAAGATTAAATCTTATATTATCGAGCGTTAGAATGAAAGAATTCACGATGAAAGCCATTCACACTTGTTATATCTTGGTCATTTTAACTCATCAAATACGTAGCATAGACTCTAACAAGATTTACTTGTGAGCAAGATTTCTATCAATATAACTTCGAAATGTTTTGGATTACATTCGATAATACTTAGATGATAATATGAGTACAATTACATCGTAAGAAGGTGAAATATGGGCAACTAATGGAGTTATACAATAAGAATTGACCGAACTCTTTGATCGTAAGAGAATACGTGAACTTTGCTTATAAGATTAAAGCTTATATTGTCGAACATTAGAATGAATGAAATTCCGATCAAAGACCATTCACACTTGTTATAGCTTAGACATTTCAACTCGTAAGGTACGTAACTTAGAACTCTAACAAGCTTTACTTGGTGAGCACGATTTCTATCAATATACCTCGAAGTGTTTTGGATTATATTCGATAATACCTAGACGATAATAAGTGTACAATTACATCTTGAGAAGGTGAAATTGTGGCTACTAATGGAGTTATACTTAAAGAATTGACCGAACACTTTGACTTTAAGGGAATACGTGTACTTAGATTACAAGATTAAATCTTATATTATCGAACGTTAGAATGAACGAATTCACGATGAAAGCCATTCACACTTGTTATATCTTGGTCATTTTAACTCATCAAATATGTAACATAGACTCTAACAAGATTTACTTGGTGAGCAAGATTCTATCAATATAACTCGAAATGTTTTGGATTACATTCGATAATACATAGACGATAATAAATGTACAATTACACCTTGAGAAGGTGAAATGGTGGCTACTAATGAGTTATACTTAAAGTATTGACCGAACCCTTTGACTTTAAGAGAATACGTGTACTTAGATTACAAGATTAAATCTTATATTATCGAACGTTAGAATGAAAGAATTCACGATGAAAGCCATTCACACTTGTTATATCTTGGTCATTTTAACTCATCAAATACGTAACATAGACTCTAACAAGATTTACTTGGTGAGCAAGATTTCTATCAATATAACTCGAAATGTTTTGGATTACATTCGACAATACTTAGACGATAATAAATGTACAATTACATCTTGAGAAGGTGAAATGGTGGCTACTAATGAGTTGTACTTAAGAATTGACCGAACCCTTTGACTTTAAGAGAATACGTGTACTTAGATTACAAGATTAAATCTTATATTATCGAGCGTTAGAATGAAAGAATTCACGATGAAAGCCATTCACACTTGTTATATCTTGGTCATTTTAACTCG
Source organism: Scutellaria barbata (assembly GCA_028654395.1). NCBI lineage: Eukaryota > Viridiplantae > Streptophyta > Magnoliopsida > Lamiales > Lamiaceae > Scutellaria > Scutellaria barbata. The sequence continues at coordinate 6,879,378 of CM053654.1, forward strand.
TCAAATACGTAGTATAGACTCTAACAAGATTTACTTGTGAGCAAGATTTCTATCAATATAACTCGAAATGTTTTGGATTACATTCGATAATACTTAGATGATAATATGAGTACAATTACATCTTAAGAAGGTGAAATATGGGCAACTAATGGAGTTATACAATAAGAATTGACCGAACTCTTTGATCGTAAGAGAATACATGAACTTTGCTTATAAGATTAAAGCTTATATTGTCGAACATTAGAAGGAATGAAATTCCGATCAAAGACCATTCACACTCGTTATAGCTTAGACATTTCAACTCGTAAGGTACGTAACATAGAACTCTAACAAGCTTTACTTGCTGAGCACGATTTCTATCAATATACCTCGAAGTGTTTTGGATTATATTCGATAATACCTAGACGATAATAAGTGTACAATTACATCTTGAGAAGGTGAAATGGTGGCTACTAATGGAGTTATACTTAAAGAATTGACCGAACACTTTGACTTTAAGAGAATACGTGTACTTAGATTACAAGATTAAATCTTATATTATCGAACGTTAGAATGAACGAATTCACGATGAAAGCCATTCACACTTGTTATATCTTGGTCATTTTAACTCATCAAATACGTAACATAGACTCTAACAAGATTTACTTGGTGAGCAAGATTCTATCAATATAACTCGAAATGTTTTGGATTACATTCGATAATAATTAGACGATAATAAATGTACAATTACACCTTGAGAAGGTGAAATGGTGGCTACTAATGAGTTATACTTAAAGAATTGACCGAACCCTTTGACTTTAAGAGAATACGTGTACTTAGATTACAAGATTAAATCTTATATTATCGAACGTTAGAATGAAAGAATTCACGATGAAAGCCATTCACACTTGTTATATCTTGGTCATTTTAACTCATCAAATACGTAACATAGACTCTAACAAGATTTACTTGGTGAGCAAGATTTCTATCAATATAACTCGAAATGTTTTGGATTACATTCGACAATACTTAGACGATAATAAATGTACAATTACATCTTGAGAAGGTGAAATGGTGGCTACTAATGAGTTGTACTTAAAGAATTGACCGAACCCTTTGACTTTAAGAGAATACGTGTACTTAGATTACAAGATTAAATCTTATATTATCGAGCGTTAGAATGAAAGAATTCACGATGAAAGCCATTCACACTTGTTATATCTTGGTCATTTTAACTCATCAAATACGTAGCATAGACTCTAACAAGATTTACTTGTGAGCAAGATTTCTATCAATATAACTCGAAATGTTTTGGATTACATTCGATAATACTTAGATGATAATATGAGTACAATTACATCTTAAGAAGGTGAAATATGGGCAACTAATGGAGTTATACAATAAGAATTGACCGAACTCTTTGATCGTAAGAGAATACGTGAACTTTGCTTATAAGATTAAAGCTTATATTGTCGAACATTAGAATGAATGAAATTCCGATCAAAGACCATTCACACTCATTATAACTTAGACATTTCAACTCGTAAGGTACGTAACTTAGAACTCTAACAAGCTTTACTTGCTGAGCACGATTTCTATCAATATACCTCGAAGTGTTTTGGATTATATTCGATAATACCTAGACGATAATAAGTGTACAATTACATCTTGAGAAGGTGAAATGGTGGCTACTAATGGAGTTATACTTAAAGAATTGACCGAACACTTTGACTTTAAGAGAATACGTGTACTTAGATTACAAGATTAAATCTTATATTATCGAACGTTAGAATGAACGAATTCACGATGAAAGCCATTCACACTTGTTATATCTTGGTCATTTTAACTCATCAAATACGTAACATAGACTCTAACAAGATTTACTTGGTGAGCAAGATTCTATCAATATAACTCGAAATGTTTTGGATTACATTCGATAATACTTAGACGATAATAAATGTACAATTACATCTTGAGAAGGTGAAATGGTGGCTACTAATGAGTTATACTTAAAGAATTGACCGAACCCTTTGACTTTAAGAGAATACGTGTACTTAGATTACAAGATTAAATCTTATATTATCGAACGTTAGAATGAAAGAATTCACGATGAAAGCCATTCACACTTGTTATATCTTGGTCATTTTAACTCATCAAATACGTAACATAGACTCTAACAAGATTTACTTGGTGAGCAAGATTTCTATCAATATAACTCGAAATGTTTTGGATTACATTCGACAATACTTAGACGATAATAAATGTACAATTACATCTTGAGAAGGTGAAATGGTGGCTACTAATGAGTTATACTTAAGAATTGACCGAACCCTTTGACTTTAAGAGAATACGTGTACTTAGATTACAAGATTAAATCTTATATTATCGAGCGTTAGAATGAAAGAATTCACGATGAAAGCCATTCACACTTGTTATATCTTGGTCATTTTAACTCATCAAATACGTAACATAGACTCTAACAAGATTTACTTGGTGAGCAAGATTTCTATCAATATAACTCGAAATGTTTTGGATTACATTCGATAATACTTAGATGATAATATGAGTACAATTACATCTTAAGAAGGTGAAATATGGGCAACTAATGGAGTTATACAATAAGAATTGACCGAACTCTTTGATCGTAAGAGAATACGTGAACTTTGCTTATAAGATTAAAGCTTATATTGTCGAACATTAGAATGAATGAAATTCCGATCAAAGACCATTCACACTTGTTATAGCATCGACATTTCAACTCGTAAGGTACGTAACTTAGAACTCTAACAAGCTTTACTTGCTGAGCACGATTTCTATCAATATAACTCGAAGTGTTTTGGATTATATTCGATAATACCTAGACGATAATAAGTGTACAATTACATCTTGAGAAGGTGAAATGGTGGCTACTAATTAGTTATACTTAAAGAATTGACCGAACCCTTTGACTTTAAGAGAATACGTGTACTTAGATTACAAGATTAAATCTTATATTATCGAGCGTTAGAATGAAAGAATTCACGATGAAAGCCATTCACACTTGTTATATCTTGGTCATTTTAACTCATCAAATACGTAGCATAGACTCTAACAAGATTTACTTGTGAGCAAGATTTCTATCAATATAACTCGAAATGTTTTGGATTACATTCGATAATATTTAGATGATAATATGAGTACAATTACATCTTAAGAAGGTGAAATATGGGCAACTAATGGAGTTATACAATAAGAATTGACCGAACTCTTTGATCGTAAGAGAATACGTGAACTTTGCTTATAAGATTAAAGCTTATATTGTCGAACATTAGAATGAATGAAATTCCGATTAAAGACCATTCACACTTGTTATAGCATCGACATTTCAACTCGTAAGGTACGTAACTTAGAACTCTAACAAGCTTTACTTGCTGAGCACGATTTCTATCAATATACCTCGAAGTGTTTTGGATTATATTCGATAATACCTAGACGATAATATGTGTACAATTACATCTTGAGAAGGTGAAATGGTGGCTACTAATGGAGTTATACTTAAAGAATTGACCGAACACTTTGACTTTAAGGGAATACGTGTACTTAGATTACAAGATTAAATCTTATATTATCGAACGTTAGAATGAACGAATTCACGATGAAAGCCATTCACACTTGTTATATCTTGGTCATTTTAACTCATCAAATACGTAACATAGACTCTAACAAGATTTACTTGGTGAGCAAGATTCTATCAATATAACTCGAAATGTTTTGGATTACATTCGATAATACTTAGACGATAATAAATGTATAATTACATCTTGAGAAGGTGAAATGGTGGCTACTAATGAGTTATACTTAAAGAATTGACCGAACCCTTTGATTTTAAGAGAATACGTGTACTTAGATTACAAGATTAAATCTTATATTATCGAACGTTAGAATGAAAGAATTCACGATGAAAGCCATTCACACTTGTTATATCTTGGTCATTTTAACTCATCAAATACGTAACATAGACTCTAACAAGATTTACTTGTGAGCAAGATTCTATCAATATAACTCGAAATGTTTTGGATTACATTCGATAATACTTAGACGATAATAAATGTACAATTACATCTTGAGAAGGTGAAATGGTGGCTACTAATGAGTTATACTTAAAGAATTGACCGAACCCTTTGACTTTAAGAGAATACGTGTACTTAGATTACAAGATTAAATCTTATATTATCGAGCGTTAGAATGAAAGAATTCACGATGAAAGCCATTCACACTTGTTATATCTTGGTCATTTTAACTCATCAAATACGTAACATAGACTCTAACAAGATTTACTTGGTGAGCAAGATTCTATCAATATAACTCGAAATGTTTTGGATTACATTCGATAATACTTAGACGATAATAAATGTACAATTACATCTTGAGAAGGTGAAATGGTGGGTACTGATGGAGTTATACCTAAAGAATTGACCGAACCCTTTGACTTTAAGAGAATACGTGTACTTAGATTACAAGATTAAATCTTATATTATCGAACGTTAGAATGAACGAATTCACGATGAAAGCCATTCACACTTGTTATATCTTGGTCATTTTAACTCATCAAATACGTAACATAGACTCTAACAAGATTTACTTGGTGAGCAAGATTTCTATCAATATAACTCGAAATGTTTTGGATTACATTCGACAATACTTAGACGATAATAAATGTACAATTACATCTTGAGAAGGTGAAATGGTGGCTACTAATGAGTTATACTTGAAGAATTGACCGAACCCTTTGACTTTAAGAGAATACGTGTACTTAGATTACAAGATTAAATCTTATATTATCGAGCGTTAGAATGAAAGAATTCACGATGAAAGCCATTCACACTTGTTATATCTTGGTCATTTTAACTCATCAAATACGTAACATAGACTCTAACAAGATTTACTTGGTGAGAAAGATTTCTATCAATATAACTCGAAATGTTTTGGATTACATTCGATAATACTTAGATGATAATATGAGTACAATTACATCTTAAGAAGGTGAAATATGGGCAACTAATGGAGTTATACAATAAGAATTGACCGAACTCTTTGACCGTAAGAGAATACGTGAACTTTGCTTATCAGATTAAAGCTTATATTGTCGAACATTAGAATGAATGAAATTCCGATCAAAGACCATTCCCACTTGTTATAGCTTAGACATTTCAACTCGTAAGGTACGTAACTTAGAACTCTAACAAGCTTTACTTGCTGAGCACGATTTCTATCAATATAACTCGAAGTGTTTTGGATTATATTCGATAATACCTAGACGATAATAAGTGTACAATTACATCTTGAGAAGGTGAAATGGTGGCTACTAATGGAGTTATACTTAAAGAATTGACCGAACACTTTGACTTTAAGAGAATACGTGTACTTAGATTACAAGATTAAATCTTATATTATCGAACGTTAGAATGAAAGAATTCACGATGAAAGCCATTCACACTTGTTATATCTTGGTCATTTTAACTCATCAAATACGTAGCATAGACTCTAACAAGATTTACTTGTGAGCAAGATTTCTATCAATACAACTCGAAATGTTTTGGATTACATTCGATAATACTTAGATGATAATATGAGTACAATTACATCTTAAGAAGGTGAAATATGGGCAACTAATGGAGTTATACAATAAGAATTGACCGAACTCTTTGATCGTAAGAGAATACGTGAACTTTGCTTATAAGATTAAAGCTTATATTGTCGAACATTAGAATGAATGAAATTCCGATCAAAGACCATTCACACTTGTTATAGCTTCGACATTTCAACTCGTAAGGTACGTAACTTACAACTCTAACAAGCTTTACTTGCTGAGCACGATTTCTATCAATATACCTCGAAGTGTTTTGGATTATATTCGATAATACCTAGACGATAATAAGTGTACAATTACATCTTGAGAAGGTGAAATGGTGGCTACTAATGGAGTTATACTTAAAGAATTGACCGAACACTTTGACTTTAAGAGAATACGTGTACTTAGATTACAAGATTAAATCTTATATTATCGAACGTTAGAATGAAAGAATTCACGATGAAAGCCATTCACACTTGTTATATCTTGGTCATTTTAACTCATCAAATACGTAACATAGACTCTAACAAGATTTACTTGGTGAGCAAGATTTCTATCAATATAACTCGAAATGTTTTGGATTACATTCGACAATACTTAGACGATAATAAATGTACAATTACATCTTGAGAAGGTGAAATGGTGGCTACTAATGAGTTATACTTAAAGAATTGACCGAACCCTTTGACTTTAAGAGAATACGTGTACTTAGATTACAAGATTAAATCTTATATTATCGAGCGTTAGAATGAAAGAATTCACGATGAAAGCCATTCACACTTGTTATATCTTGGTCATTTTAACTCATCAAATACGTAGCATAGACTCTAACAAGATTTACTTGTGAGCAAGATTTCTATCAATATAACTCGAAATGTTTTGGATTACATTCGATAATACTTAGATGATAATATGAGTACAATTACATCTTAAGAAGGTGAAATATGGGCAACTAATGGAGTTATACAATAAGAATTGACCGAACCATTTGACCGTAAGAGATTACGTGAACTTTGCTTATCAGATTAAAGCTTATATTGTCGAACATTAGAATGAATGAAATTCCGATCAAAGACCATTCACACTTGTTATAGCTTCGACATTTCAACTCGTAAGGTACGTAACTTAGAACTCTAACAAGCTTTACTTGCTGAGCACGATTTCTATCAATATACCTCGAAGTGTTTTGGATTATATTCGATAATACCTAGACGATAATAAGTGTACAATTACATCTTGAGAAGGTGAAATGGTGGCTACTAATGGAGTTATACTTAAAGAATTGACCGAACACTTTGACTTTAAGAGAATACGTGTACTTAGATTACAAGATTAAATCTTATATTATCGAACGTTAGAATGAACGAATTCACGATGAAAGCCATTCACACTTGTTATATCTTGGTCATTTTAACTCATCAAATACGTAACATAGACTCTAACAAGATTTACTTGGTGAGCAAGATTCTCTCAATATAACTCGAAATGTTTTGGATTACATTCGATAATACTTAGACGATAATAAATGTACAATTACATCTTGAGAAGGTGAAATGGTGGGTACTAATGGAGTTATAATTAAAGAATTGACCGAACCCTTTGACTTTAAGAGAATACGTGTACTTAGATTACAAGATTAAATCTTATATTATCGAACGTTAGAATGAACGAATTCACGATGAAAGCCATTCACACTTGTTATATCTTGGTCATTTTAACTCATCAAATACGTAACATAGACTCTAACAAGATTTACTTGGTGAGCAAGATTTCTATCAATATAACTCGAAATGTTTTGGATTACATTCGACAATACTTAGACGATAATAAATGTACAATTACATCTTGAGAAGGTGAAATGGTGGCAACTAATGAGTTATACTTGAAGAATTGACCGAACCCTTTGACTTTAAGAGAATACGTGTACTTAGATTACAAGATTAAATCTTATATTATCGAGCATTAGAATGAAAGAATTCACGATGAAAGCCATTCACACTTGTTATATCTTGGTCATTTTAACTCATCAAATACGTAACATAGACTCTAACAAGATTTACTTGGTGAGAAAGATTTCTATCAATATAACTCGAAATGTTTTGGATTACATTCGATAATACTTAGATGATAATATGAGTACAATTACATCTTAAGAAGGTGAAATATGGGCAACTAATGGAGTTATACAATAAGAATTGACCGAACTCTTTGACCGTAAGAGAATACGTGAACTTTGCTTATCAGATTAAAGCTTATATTGTCGAACATTAGAATGAATGAAATTCCGATCAAAGACCATTCCCACTTGTTATAGCTTAGACATTTCAACTCGTAAGGTACGTAATTTAGAACTCTAACAAGCTTTACTTGCTGAGCACGATTTCTATCAATATAACTCGAAGTGTTTTGGATTATATTCGATAATACCTAGACGATAATAAGTGTACAATTACATCTTGAGAAGGTGAAATGGTGGCTACTAATGGAGTTATACTTAAAGAATTGACCGAACACTTTGACTTTAAGAGAATACGTGTACTTAGATTACAAGATTAAATCTTATATTATCGAACGTTAGAATGAAAGAATTCACGATGAAAGCCATTCACACTTGTTATATCTTGGTCATTTTAACTCATCAAATACGTAGCATAGACTCTAACAAGATTTACTTGTGAGCAAGATTTCTATCAATACAACTCGAAATGTTTTGGATTACATTCGATAATACTTAGATGATAATATGAGTACAATTACATCTTAAGAAGGTGAAATATGGGCAACTAATGGAGTTATACAATAAGAATTGACCGAACTCTTTGATCGTAAGAGAATACGTGAACTTTGCTTATAAGATTAAAGCTTATATTGTCGAACATTAGAATGAATGAAATTCCGATCAAAGACCATTCACACTTGTTATAGCTTCGACATTTCAACTCGTAAGGTACGTAACTTACAACTCTAACAAGCTTTACTTGCTGAGCACGATTTCTATCAATATACCTCGAAGTGTTTTGGATTATATTCGATAATACCTAGACGATAATAAGTGTACAATTACATCTTGAGAAGGTGAAATGGTGGCTACTAATGGAGTTATACTTAAAGAATTGACCGAACACTTTGACTTTAAGAGAATACGTGTACTTAGATTACAAGATTAAATCTTATATTATCGAACGTTAGAATGAAAGAATTCACGATGAAAGCCATTCACACTTGTTATATCTTGGTCATTTTAACTCATCAAATACGTAACATAGACTCTAACAAGATTTACTTGGTGAGCAAGATTTCTATCAATATAACTCGAAATGTTTTGGATTACATTCGACAATACTTAGACGATAATAAATGTACAATTACATCTTGAGAAGGTGAAATGGTGGCTACTAATGAGTTATACTTAAAGAATTGACCGAACCCTTTGACTTTAAGAGAATACGTGTACTTAGATTACAAGATTAAATCTTATATTATCGAGCGTTAGAATGAAAGAATTCACGATGAAAGCCATTCACACTTGTTATATCTTGGTCATTTTAACTCATCAAATACGTAGCATAGACTCTAACAAGATTTACTTGTGAGCAAGATTTCTATCAATATAACTCGAAATGTTTTGGATTACATTCGATAATACTTAGATGATAATATGAGTACAATTACATCTTAAGAAGGTGAAATATGGGCAACTAATGGAGTTATACAATAAGAATTGACCGAACCATTTGACCGTAAGAGATTACGTGAACTTTGCTTATCAGATTAAAGCTTATATTGTCGAACATTAGAATGAATGAAATTCCGATCAAAGACCATTCACACTTGTTATAGCTTCGACATTTCAACTCGTAAGGTACGTAACTTAGAACTCTAACAAGCTTTACTTGCTGAGCACGATTTCTATCAATATACCTCGAAGTGTTTTGGATTATATTCGATAATACCTAGACGATAATAAGTGTACAATTACATCTTGAGAAGGTGAAATGGTGGCTACTAATGGAGTTATACTTAAAGAATTGACCGAACACTTTGACTTTAAGAGAATACGTGTACTTAGATTACAAGATTAAATCTTATATTATCGAACGTTAGAATGAACGAATTCACGATGAAAGCCATTCACACTTGTTATATCTTGGTCATTTTAACTCATCAAATACGTAACATAGACTCTAACAAGATTTACTTGGTGAGCAAGATTCTATCAATATAACTCGAAATGTTTTGGATTACATTCGATAATACTTAGACGATAATAAATGTACAATTACATCTTGAGAAGGTGAAATGCTGGGTACTAATGGAGTTATAATTAAAGAATTGACCGAACCCTTTGACTTTAAGAGAATACGTGTACTTAGATTACAAGATTAAATCTTATATTATCGAACGTTAGAATGAAAGAATTCACGATGAAAGCCATTCACACTTGTTATATCTTGGTCATTTTAACTCATCAAATACGTAACATAGACTCTAACAAGATTTACTTGGTGAGCAAGATTTCTATCAATATAACTCGAAATGTTTTGGATTACATTCGACAATACTTAGACGATAATAAATGTACAATTACATCTTGAGAAGGTGAAATGGTGGCTACTAATTAGTTATACTTAAAGAATTGACCGAACCCTTTGACTTTAAGAGAATACGTGTACTTAGATTACAAGATTAAATCTTATATTATCGAGCGTTAGAATGAAAGAATTCACGATGAAAGCCATTCACACTTGTTATATCTTGGTCATTTTAACTCATCAAATACGTAGCATAGACTCTAACAAGATTTACTTGTGAGCAAGATTTCTATCAATATAACTCGAAATGTTTTGGATTACATTCGATAATACTTAGATGATAATATGAGTACAATTACATCTTAAGAAGGTGAAATATGGGCAACTAATGGAGTTATACAATAAGAATTGACCGTACTCTTTGATCGTAAGAGAATACGTGAACTTTGCTTATAAGATTAAAGCTTATATTGTCGAACATTAGAATGAACGAAATTCCGATCAAAGACCATTCACACTTGTTATAGCTTCGACATTTCAACTCGTAAGGTACGTAACTTAGAACTCTAACAAGCTTTACTTGCTGAGCACGATTTCTATCAATATACCTCGAAGTGTTTTTGATTATATTCGATAATACCTAGACGATAATAAGTGTACAATTACATCTTGAGAAGGTGAAATGGTGGCTACTAATGGAGTTATACTTAAAGAATTGATCGAACACTTTGACTTTAAGAGAATACGTGTACTTAGATTACAAGATTAAATCTTATATTATCGAACGTTAGAATGAAAGAATTCACGATGAAAGCCATTCACACTTGTTATATCTTGGTCATTTTAACTCATCAAATACGTAACATAGACTCTAACAAGATTTACTTGGTGAGCAAGATTCTATCAATATAACTCGAAATATTTTGGATTACATTCGATAATACTTAGACGATAATAAATGTACAATTACATCTTGAGAAGGTGAAATGGTGGCTACTAATGAGTTATACTTAAAGAATTGACCGAACCCTTTGACTTTAAGAGAATACGTGTACTTAGATTACAAGATTAAATCTTATATTATCGAACGTTAGAATGAAAGAATTCACGATGAAAGCCATTCACACTTGTTATATCTTGGTCATTTTAACTCATCAAATACGTAACATAGACTCTAACAAGATTTACTTGGTGAGCAAGATTCTATCAATATAACTCGAAATATTTTGGATTACATTCGATAATACTTAGACGATAATAAATGTACAATTACATCTTGAGAAGGTGAAATGGTGGCTACTAATGAGTTATACTTAAAGAATTGACCGAACCCTTTGACTTTAAGAGAATACGTGTACTTAGATTACAAGATTAAATCTTATATTATCGAGCGTTAGAATGAATGAATTCACGATGAAAGCCATTCACACTTGTTATATCTTGGTCATTTTAACTCATCAAATACGTAACATAGACTCTAACAAGATTTACTTGGTGAGCAAGATTCTATCAATATAACTCGAAATGTTTTGGATTACATTCGATAATACTTAGACGATAATAAATGTACAATTACATCTTGAGAAGGTGAAATGGTGGCTACTTATGAGTTATACTTAAAGAATTGACCGAACCCTTTGACTTTAAGAGAATACGTGTACTTAGATTACAAGATTAAATCTTATATTATCGAACGTTAGAATGAAAGAATTCACGATGAAAGCCATTCACACTTGTTATATCTTGGTCATTTTAACTCATCAAATACGTAACATAAACTCTAACAAGATTTACTTGGTGAGCAAGATTCTATCAATATAACTCGAAATGTTTTGGATTACATTCGATAATACTTAGACGATAATAAATGTACAATTACATCTTGAGAAGGTGAAATGGTGGGTACTAATGGAGTTATACTTAAAGAATTGACCGAACCCTTTGACTTTAAGAGAATACGTGTACTTAGATTACAAGATTAAATCTTATATTATCGAACGTTAGAATGAACGAATTCACGATGAAAGCCATTCACACTTGTTATATCTTGGTCATTTTAACTCATCAAATACGTAACATAGACTCTAACAAGATTTACTTGGTGAGCAAGATTTCTATCAATATAACTCGAAATGTTTTGGATTACATTCGACAATACTTAGACGATAATAAATGTACAATTACATCTTGAGAAGGTGAAATGGTAGCTACTAATGAGTTATACATAATGAATTGACCGAACCCTTTGACTTTAAGAGAATACGTGTACTTAGATAACAAGATTAAATCTTATATTATCGAGCGTTAGAATGAAAGAATTCACGATGAAAGCCATTCACACTTGTTATATCTTGGTCATTTTAACTCATCAAATACGTAACATAGACTCTAACAAGATTTACTTGGTGAGCAAGATTTCTATCAATATAACTCGAAATGTTTTGGATTACATTCGATAATACTTAGATGATAATATGAATACAATTACATCTTAAGAAGGTGAAATATGGGCAACTAATGGAGTTATATAATAAGAATTGACCGAACCCTTTGACCGTAAGAGAATACGTGAACTTTGCTTATAAGATTAAAACATATATTGTCGAACATTAGAATGAATGAAATTCCGATCAAAGACCATTCACACTTGTTATAGCTTAGACATTTCAACTCGTAAGGTACGTAACTTAGAACTCTAACAAGCTTTACTTGCTGAGCACGATTTCTATCAATATAACTCGAAGTGTTTTGGATTATATTCGATAATACCTAGACGATAATAAGTGTACAATTACATCTTGAGAAGGTGAAATGGTGGCTACTAATGGAGTTATACTTAAAGAATTGACCGAACACTTTGACTTTAAGAGAATACGTGTACTTAGATTACAAGATTAAATCTTATATTATCGAACGTTAGAATGAAAGAATTCACGATGAAAGCCATTCACACTTGTTATATCTTGGTCATTTTAACTCATCAAATACGTAACATAGACTCTAACAAGATTTACTTGGTGAGCAAGATTCTATCAATATAACTCGAAATGTTTTGGATTACATTCGATAATACTTAGACGATAATAAATGTACAATTACATCTTGAGAAGGTGAAATGGTGGGTACTAATGGAGTTATACCTAAAGAATTGACCGAACCCTTTGACTTTAAGAGAATACGTGTACTTAGATTACAAGATTAAATCTTATATTATCGAACGTTAGAATGAACGAATTCACGATGAAAGCCATTCACACTTGTTATATCTTGGTCATTTTAACTCATCAAATACGTAACATAGACTCTAACAAGATTTACTTGGTGAGCAAGATTTCTATCAATATAACTCGAAATGTTTTGGATTACATTCGACAATACTTAGACGATAATAAATGTACAATTACATCTTGAGAAGGTGAAATCGTGGCAACTAATGAGTTATACTTGAAGAATTGACCGAACCCTTTGACTTTAAGAGAATACGTGTACTTAGATTACAAGATTAAATCTTATATTATCGAGCGTTAGAATGAAAGAATTCACGATGAAAGCCATTCACACTTGTTATATCTTGGTCATTTTAACTCATCAAATACGTAACATAGACTCTAACAAGATTTACTTGGTGAGCAAGATTTTATCAATATAACTCGAAATGTTTTGGATTACATTCGATAATACTTAGACGATAATAAATGTACAATTACATCTTGAGAAGGTGAAATGGTGGGTACTAATGAGTTATACTTGAAGAATTGACCGAACCCTTTGACTTTAAGAGAATACGTGTACTTAGATTACAAGATTAAATCTTATATTATCGAGCGTTAGAATGAAAGAATTCACGATGAAAGCCATTCACACTTGTTATATCTTGGTCATTTTAACTCATCAAATACGTAACATAGACTCTAACAAGATTTACTTGGTGAGCAAGATTCTATCAATATAACTCGAAATGTTTTGGATTACATTCGATAATACTTAGACGATAATAAATGTACAATTACATCTTGAGAAGGTGAAATGGTGGGTACTAATGGAGTTATACCTAAAGAATTGACCGAACCCTTTGACTTTAAGAGAATACGTGTACTTAGATTACAAGATTAAATCTTATATTATCGAACGTTAGAATGAACGAATTCACGATGAAAGCCATTCACACTTGTTATATCTTGGTCATTTTAACTCATCAAATACGTAACATAGACTCTAACAAGATTTACTTGGTGAGCAAGATTTCTATCAATATAACTCGAAATGTTTTGGATTACATTCGACAATACTTAGACGATAATAAATGTACAATTACATCTTGAGAAGGTGAAATGGTGGCTACTAATGAGTTATACTTGAAGAATTGACCGAACCCTTTGACTTTAAGAGAATACGTGTACTTAGATTACAAGATTAAATCTTATATTATCGAGCGTTAGAATGAAAGAATTCACGATGAAAGCCATTCACACTTGTTATATCTTGGTCATTTTAACTCATCAAATACGTAACATAGACTCTAACAAGATTTACTTGGTGAGAAAGATTTCTATCAATATAACTCGAAATGTTTTGGATTACATTCGATAATACTTAGATGATAATATGAGTACAATTACATCTTAAGAAGGTGAAATATGGGCAACTAATGGAGTTATACAATAAGAATTGACCGAACCATTTGACCGTAAGAGATTACGTGAACTTTGCTTATCAGATTAAAGCTTATATTGTCGAACATTAGAATGAATGAAATTCCGATCAAAGACCATTCCCACTTGTTATAGCTTAGACATTTCAACTCGTAAGGTACGTAACTTAGAACTCTAACAAGCTTTACTTGCTGAGCACGATTTCTATCAATATAACTCGAAGTGTTTTGGATTATATTCGATAATACCTAGACGATAATAAGTGTACAATTACATCTTGAGAAGGTGAAATGGTGGCTACTAATGGAGTTATACTTAAAGAATTGACCGAACACTTTGACTTTAAGAGAATACGTGTACTTAGATTACAAGATTAAATCTTATATTATCGAACGTTAGAATGAAAGAATTCACGATGAAAGCCATTCACACTTGTTATATCTTGGTCATTTTAACTCATCAAATACGTAACATAGACTCTAACAAGATTTACTTGGTGAGCAAGATTCTATCAATATAACTCGAAATGTTTTGGATTACATTCGATAATACTTAGACGATAATAAATGTACAATTACATCTTGAGAAGGTGAAATGGTGGGTACTAATGGAGTTATACCTAAAGAATTGACCGAACCCTTTGACTTTAAGAGAATACGTGTACTTAGATTACAAGATTAAATCTTATATTATCGAACGTTAGAATGAACGAATTCACGATGAAAGCCATTCACACTTGTTATATCTTGGTCATTTTAACTCATCAAATACGTAACATAGACTCTAACAAGATTTACTTGGTGAGCAAGATTTCTATCAATATAACTCGAAATGTTTTGGATTACATTCGACAATACTTAGACGATAATAAATGTACAATTACATCTTGAGAAGGTGAAATGGTGGCTACTAATGAGTTATACTTGAAGAATTGACCGAACCCTTTGACTTTAAGAGAATACGTGTACTTAGATTACAAGATTAAATCTTATATTATCGAGCGTTAGAATGAAAGAATTCACGATGAAAGCCATTCACACTTGTTATATCTTGGTCATTTTAACTCATCAAATACGTAACATAGACTCTAACAAGATTTACTTGGTGAGAAAGATTTCTATCAATATAACTCGAAATGTTTTGGATTACATTCGATAATACTTAGATGATAATATGAGTACAATTACATCTTAAGAAGGTGAAATATGGGCAACTAATGGAGTTATACAATAAGAATTGACCGAACCATTTGACCGTAAGAGATTACGTGAACTTTGCTTATCAGATTAAAGCTTATATTGTCGAACATTAGAATGAATGAAATTCCGATCAAAGACCATTCCCACTTGTTATAGCTTAGACATTTCAACTCGTAAGGTACGTAACTTAGAACTCTAACAAGCTTTACTTGCTGAGCACGATTTCTATCAATATAACTCGAAGTGTTTTGGATTATATTCGATAATACCTAGACGATAATAAGTGTACAATTACATCTTGAGAAGGTGAAATGGTGGCTACTAATGGAGTTATACTTAAAGAATTGACCGAACACTTTGACTTTAAGAGAATACGTGTACTTAGATTACAAGATTAAATCTTATATTATCGAACGTTAGAATGAAAGAATTCACGATGAAAGCCATTCACACTTGTTATATCTTGGTCATTTTAACTCATCAAATACGTAACATAGACTCTAACAAGATTTACTTGGTGAGCAAGATTCTATCAATATAACTCGAAATGTTTTGGATTACATTCGATAATACTTAGACGATAATAAATGTACAATTACATCTTGAGAAGGTGAAATGGTGGGTACTAATGGAGTTATACCTAAAGAATTGACCGAACCCTTTGACTTTAAGAGAATACGTGTACTTAGATTACAAGATTAAATCTTATATTATCGAACGTTAGAATGAACGAATTCACGATGAAAGCCATTCACACTTGTTATATCTTGGTCATTTTAACTCATCAAATACGTAACATAGACTCTAACAAGATTTACTTGGTGAGCAAGATTTTATCAATATAACTCGAAATGTTTTGGATTACATTCGATAATACTTAGACGATAATAAATGTACAATTACATCTTGAGAAGGTGAAATGGTGGGTACTAATGGAGTTATACCTAAAGAATTGACCGAACCCTTTGACTTTAAGAGAATACGTGTACTTAGATTACAAGATTAAATCTTATATTATCGAACGTTAGAATGAACGAATTCACGATGAAAGCCATTCACACTTGTTATATCTTGGTCATTTTAACTCATCAAATACGTAACATAGACTCTAACAAGATTTACTTGGTGAGCAAGATTTCTATCAATATAACTCGAAATGTTTTGGATTACATTCGACAATACTTAGATGATAATAAATGTACAATTACATCTTGAGAAGGTGAAATGGTGGCTACTAATGAGTTATACTTGAAGAATTGACCGAACCCTTTGACTTTAAGAGAATACGTGTACTTAGATTACAAGATTAAATCTTATATTATCGAGCGTTAGAATGAAAGAATTCACGATGAAAGCCATTCACACTTGTTATATCTTGGTCATTTTAACTCATCAAATATGTAACATAGACTCTAACAAGATTTACTTGGTGAGCAAGATTTCTATCAATATAACTCGAAATGTTTTGGATAACATTCGATAATACTTAGATGATAATATGAGTACAATTACATCTTAAGAAGGTGAAATATGGGCAACTAATGGAGTTATACAATAAGAATTGACCGAACTCTTTGACCGTAAGAGAATACGTGAACTTTGCTTATAAGATTAAATCTTATATTGTCGAACATTAGAATGAATGAAATTCCGATCAAAGACCATTCACACTTGTTATAGCTTAGACATTTCAACTCGTAAGGTACGTAAC
The DNA here is from genome assembly GCA_028654395.1 of Scutellaria barbata. Taxonomy (NCBI): domain Eukaryota; kingdom Viridiplantae; phylum Streptophyta; class Magnoliopsida; order Lamiales; family Lamiaceae; genus Scutellaria; species Scutellaria barbata. The sequence goes on from CM053654.1 coordinate 6,897,062, forward strand.
TTAGAACTCTAACAAGCTTTACTTGCTGAGCACGATTTCTCTCAATATAACTCGAAGTGTTTTGGATTATATTCGATAATACCTAGACGATAATAAGTGTACAATTACATCTTGAGAAGGTGAAATGGTGGCTACTAATGGAGTTATACTTAAAGAATTGACCGAACACTTTGACTTTCAGAGAATACGTGTACTTAGATTACAAGATTAAATCTTATATTATCGAACGTTAGAATGAACGAATTCACGATGAAAGTCATTCACACTTGTTATATCTTGGTCATTTTAACTCATCAAATACGTAACATAGACTCTAACAAGATTTACTAGGTGAGCAAGATTCTATCAATATAACTCGAAATGTTTTGGATTACATTCGATAATACTTAGACGATAATAAATGTACAATTACATCTTGAGAAGGTGAAATGGTGGCTACTAATGAGTTATACTTAAAGAATTGACCGAACCCTTTGACTTTAAGAGAATACGTGTACTTAGATTACAAGATTAAATCTTATATTATCGAACGTTAGAATGAAAGAATTCACGATGAAAGCCATTCACACTTGTTATATCTTGGTCATTTTAACTCATCAAATACGTAACATAGACTCCAACAAGATTTACTTGGTGAGCAAGATTTCTATCAATATAACTCGAAATGTTTTGGATTACATTCGACAATACTTAGACGATAATAAATGTACAATTACATCTTGAGAAGGTGAAATGGTGGGTACTAATGGAGTTATACTTAAAGAATTGACCGAACCCTTTGACTTTAAGAGAATACGTGTACTTAGATTACAAGATTAAATCTTATATTATCGAACGTTAGAATGAACGAATTCACGATGAAAGCCATTCACACTCGTTATATCTTGGTCATTTTAACTCATCGAATACGTAACTTAGACTCTAACAAGATTTACTTGGTGAGCAAGATTTCTATCAATATAACTCGAAGTGTTTTGGATTACAATCGATCATACATAGATGATAATATGTGTACTATTACATCTTAAAAAGGTTATATAGAGGCTATTAATGAAATTATACAACAAGAATTGACTGAACCCTTTGACCTTAAGAGAATACGTGAAGTTTGATTATAAGATTAAAGCTTATATTGTCGAACATTAGAATGAATGAAATTCCGATCAAAGACCAGTCACACTTGTTATAGCTTAGACATTTCAACTCGTAAGGTACGTAACTTAGAACTCTAACAAGTTTTACTTGCTGAGCACGATTTCTATCAATATACCTCGAAGTGTTTTGGATTATATTCGATAATACCTAGACGATAATATGTGTACAATTACATCTTGAGAAGGTGAAATGGTGGGTACTAATGGAGTTATACTTAAAGAATTGACCGAACCCTTTGACTTTAAGAGAATACGTGTACTTAGATTACAAGATTAAATCTTATATTATCGAACGTTAGAATGAACGAATTCACGATGAAAGCCATTCACACTCGTTATATCTTGGACATTTTAACTCATCGAATACGTAACTTAGACTCTAACAAGATTTACTTGGTGAGCAAGATTTCTATCAATATAACTCGAAGTATTTTGGATTACAATCGATCATACATAGATGATAATATGTGTACTATTACATCTTAAGAAGGTGATATAGAGGCTACTAATGAAGTTATACAACAAGAATTGACCGAACCCTTTGACCTTAAGAGAATACGTGAAGTTTGATTATAAGATTAAAGCTTATATTGTCGAACTTTACAATGAATGAAATTTCGATCAAAGACCATTCACACTTGTTATAGCTTGGTCATATCAACTCGTAAAGTACGTAACTTAGAACTCTAACAAACTTTACTTGGTGAACAAGATTCTATCAATATAACTCGAAGTGTTTTGGATTACATTCGATAATACTTAGATGATAATATGAGTACAATTACATCGTAAGAAGGTGAAATATGGGCAACTAATGGAGTTATACTTGAAGAATTGACCAAACCCTTTGACTTTAAAAGAATACGTGTACTTAGATTACAATATTAAATCTTATATTATCGAACGTTAGAATGAAAGAATTCACGATGAAAGCCATTCACACTTGTTATATCTTTGTCATTTTAACTCATCAAATACGTAACATAGACTCTAACAAGCTTTACTTGCTGAGCACGATTTCTATCAATATAACTAGAAGTGTTTTGGATTAAATTCGATAATACCTAGACGATAATAAGTGTACAATTATATCTTGAGAAAGTGAAATGGTAGCTACTAATGGACTTATACTTAAAGAATTGACCGAACCCTTTGACTTTAAGAGAATACGTGTACTTAGATTACAAGATTAAATCTCATATTATCGAACGTTAGAATTAAAGAATTCACAATGAAAGCCATTCACACTTGTTATATCTTTATCATTTTAACTCATCAAATACGTAACATAGACTTTAACAAGATTTACTTGGTGAGCAAGATTTCTATCAATATAACTCGAAATGTTTTGGATTACATTCGATAATACTTAGATGATAATGTGAATACAATTACATCTTAAGAAGGTGAAATATGGGCAACTAATGGATTTATACAATAAGAATTGACCGAACCCTTTGACCGTAAGAGAATACGTGAACTTTGCTTATAAGATTAAAGCATATATTGTCGAACATTAGAATGAATGAAATTCTGATCAAAGACCCGTCACACTTGTTATAGCTTAGACATTTCAACTCGTAAGGTACGTAACTTAGAACTCTAACAAGCTTTACTTGCTGAGCACGATTTCTATCAATATACCTCGAAGTGTTTTGGATTATATTCGATAATACCTAGATGATAATAAGTGTACAATTACATCTTGAGAAGGTAAAATGGTGGCTACTAATGGAGTTATACTTAAAGAATTGACCGAACCCTTTAACTTTAAGAGAATACGTGTACTTAGATTACAAGATTAAATCTTATATTATCGAACGTTAGAATGAACGAATTCACGATGAAAGTCATTCACACTTGTTATATCTTAGTCATTTTAACTCATCAAATACGTAACATAGGCTCTAACAAGATTTATTTGGTAAGCAAGATTTCTATCAATATAACTCGAAGTGTTTTGGATTACAATCGATCATACATAGATGATAATATGTGTACTATTACATCTTAAGAAGGTGATATAGAGGCTACTAATGAAGTTATACAATAAGAATTGACCGAACCCTTTGACCTTAAGAGAATACATGAAGTTTGATTATAAGATTAAAGCTTATATTGTCGAACTTTACAATGAATGAAATTTCGATCAAAGACCATTCACACTTGTTATAGCTTGGTCATTTCAACTCGTAAAGTACGTAACTTAGAACCCTAACAAACTTTACTTGGTGAGCAAGATTTCTATCAATATAACTCGAAGTGTTTTGGATTACATTCGATAATACTTAGATGATAATATGAGTACAATTACATCTTAAGAAGGTGAAATATGGGCAACTAATGGAGTTATACTTAAATAATTGACCGAACCCTTTGACTTTAAAAGAATACGTGTACTTAGATTACAATATTAAATCTTATATTATCGAACGTTAGAATGAAAGAATTCACGATGAAAGCCATTCACACTTGTTATATCTTGGTCATTTTAACTCATCAAATACGTAACATAGACTCTAACAAGCTTTACTTGCTGAGCACGATTTCTATCAATATAACTAGAAGTGTTTTGGATTAAATTCGATAATATCTAGACGATAATAAGTGTACAATTACATCTTGAGAAGGTGAAATGGTAGCTACTAATGGAGTTATACTTAAAGAATTGACCGAACCCTTTGACTTTAAGAGAATACGTGTACTTAGATTACAAGATTAAATCTCATATTATCGAACGTTAGAATGAAAGAATTCACAATGAAAGCCATTCACACTTGTTATATCTTTATCATTTTAACTCATCAAATACGTAACATAGACTCTACCAAGATTTACTTGGTGAGCAAGATTTCTATCAATATAACTCCAAATGTTTTGGATTACATTCGATAATACTTAGACGATAATAAATGTACAATTACATCTTGAGAAGGTGAAATGGTGGCTACTAATGAGTTATACCTAAAGAATTGACCGAACCCTTTGACTTTAAGAGAATACGTGTACTTAGATTACAAGATTAAATCTTATATTATCGAGCGTTGGAATGAAAGAATTCACGATGAAAGCCATTCACACTTGTTATATCTTGGTCATTTTAACTCATCAAATACGTAACATAGACTCTAACAAGATTTACTTGGTGAGCAAGATTTCTATCAATATAACTCGAAATGTTTTGGATTACATTCGATAATACTTAGATGATAATATGAGTACAATTACATCTTAAGAAGGTGAAATATGGGCAACTAATGGAGTTATACAATAAGAATTGACCGAACTCTTTGACCGTAAGAGAATACGTGAACTTTGCTTATAAGATTGAAGCTTATATTGTCGAACATTAGAATGAATGAAATTCCGATCAAAGACCATTCACACTTGTTATAGCTTAGACATTTCAACTCGTAAGGTACGTAACATAGAACTCTAACAAGCTTTACTTGCTGAGCACGACTTCTATCAATATAACTCGAAGTGTTTTGGATTATATTCGATAATACCTAGACGATAATAAGTGTACAATTACATCTTGAGAAGGTGAAATGGTGGCTACTAATGGAGTTATACTTAAAGAATTGACCGAACACTTTGACTTTAAGAGAATACGTGTACTTAAATTACAAGATTAAATCTTATATTATCGAACGTTAGAATGAACGAATTCACGATGAAAGCCATTCACACTTGTTATATCTTAGTCATTTTAACTCATCAAATACGTAACATAGACTTTAACAAGATTTATTTGGTGAGCAAGATTTCTATCAATATAACTCGAAGTGTTTTGGATTACAATCGATCATACATAGATGATAATATGTGTACTATTACATCTTAAGAAGGTGATATAGAGGCTACTAATGAAGTTATACAACAAGAATTGACCGAACCCTTTGACCTTAAGAGAATACATGAAGTTTGATTATAAGATTAAAGCTTATATTGTCGAACTTTACAATGAATGAAATTTCGATCAAAGACCATTCACACTTGTTATAGCTTGGTCATTTCAACTCGTAAAGTACGTAACTTAGAACTCTAACAAACTTTACTTGGTGAGCAAGATTTCTATCAATATAACTCGAAGTGTTTTGGATTACATTCGATAATACTTAGATGATAATATGAGTACAATTACATCTTAAGAAGGTGAAATATGGGCAACTAATGGAGTTATACTTAAATAATTGACCGAACCCTTTGACTTTAAAAGAATACGTGTACTTAGATTACAATATTAAATCTTATATTATCGAACGTTAGAATGAAAGAATTCACGATGAAAGCTATTCACACTTGTTATATCTTGGTCATTTTAACTCATCAAATACGTAACATAGACTCTAACAAGCTTTACTTGCTGAGCACGATTTCTATCAATATAACTAGAAGTGTTTTGGATTAAATTTGATAATATCTAGACGATAATAAGTGTACAATTACATCTTGAGAAGGTGAAATGGTAGCTACTAATGGAGTTATACTTAAAGAATTGACCGAACCCTTTGACTTTAAGAGAATACGTGTACTTAGATTACAAGATTAAATCTCATATTATCGAACGTTAGAATGAAAGAATTCACAATGAAAGCCATTCACACTTGTTATATCTTTATCATTTTAACTCATCAAATACGTAACATAGACTCTAACAAGATTTACTTGGTGAGCAAGATTTCTATCAATATAACTCCAAATGTTTTGGATTACATTCGATAATACTTAGACGATAATAAATGTACAATTACATCTTGAGAAGGTGAAATGGTGGCTACTAATGAGTTATACTTAAAGAATTGACCGAACCCTTTGACTTTAAGAGAATACGTGTACTTAGATTACAAGATTAAATCTTATATTATCAAGCGTTGGAATGAAAGAATTCACGATGAAAGCCATTCACACTTGTTATATCTTGGTCATTTTAACTCATCAAATACGTAACATAGACTCTAACAAGATTTACTTGGTGAGCAAGATTTCTATCAATATAACTCGAAATGTTTTGGATTACATTCGATAATACTTAGATGATAATATGAGTACAATTACATCTTAAGAAGGTGAAATATGGGCAACTAATGGAGTTATACAATAAGAATTGACCGAACTCTTTGACCGTAAGAGAATACGTGAACTTTGCTTATAAGATTAAAGCTTATATTGTCGAACATTAGAATGAATGAAATTCCGATCAAAGACCATTCACACTTGTTATAGCTTAGACATTTCAACTCGTAAGGTACGTAACTTAGAACTCTAACAAGCTTTACTTGCTGAGCACGATTTCTATCAATATAACTCGAAGTGTTTTGGATTATATTCGATAATACCTAGACGATAATAAGTGTACAATTACATCTTGAGAAGGTGAAATGGTGGCTACTAATGGAGTTATACTTAAAGAATTGACCGAACACTTTGACTTTAAGAGAATACGTGTACTTAGATTACAAGATTAAATCTTATATTATCGAACGTTAGAATGAAAGAATTCACGATGAAAGCCATTCACACTCGTTATATCTTGGTCATTTTAACTCATCGAATACGTTACTTAGACTCTAACAAGATTTACTTGGTGAGCAAGATTTCTATCAATATAACTCGAAGTGTTTTGGATTACAATCGATCATATATAGATGATAATATGTGTACTATTACATCTTAAGAAGGTGATATAGAGGCTACTAAGGAAGTTATACAACAAGAATTGACCGAACCCTTTGACCTTAAGAGAATACGTGAAGTTTGATTATAAGATTAAAGCTTATATTGTCGAACATTAGAATGAATGAAATTCCGATCAAAGACCAGTTACACTTGTTATAGCTTAGACATTTCAACTAGTAAGGTACGTAACTTAGAACTCTAACAATCTTTACTTGCTGAGCACGATTTCTATCAATATACCTCGAGTGTTTTGGATTATATTCGATAATACCTAGACGATAATAAGTGTACAATTACATCTTGAGAAGGTAAAATGGTGGCTACTAATGGAGTTATACTTAAAGAATTGACCGAACCCTTTGACTTTAAGAGAATACGTGTACTTAGATTACAAGATTAAATCTTATATTATCGAACGTTAGAATGAACGAATTCACGATGAAAGTCATTCACACTTGTTATATCTTGGTCATTTTAACTCATCAAATACGTAACATAGACTCTAACAAGATTTACTTGGTGAGCAAGATTTCTATCAATATAACTCGAAATGTTTTGGATTACATTCGATAATACTTAGACGATAATAAATGTACAATTACATCTTGAGAAGGTGAAATGGTGGCTACTAATGGATTTATACTTAAAGAATTGACCGAACCCTTTGACTTTAAGAGAATACGTGTACTTAGATTACAAGATTAAATCTTATATTATCGAACGTTAGAATGAACGAATTCACGATGAAAGCCATTCACACTCGTTATATCTTGGTCATTTTAACTCATCGAATACGTAACTTAGACTCTAACAAGATTTACTTGGTGAGCAAGATTTCTATTAATATAACTCGAAGTGTTTTGGATTACAATCGATCATACATAGATGATAATATGTGTACTATTACATCTTAAGAAGGTGATATAGAGGCTACTAAGGAAGTTATACAACAAGTATTGACCGAACCCTTTGACCTTAAGAGAATACGTGAAGTTTGATTATAAGATTAAAGCTTATATTGTCGAACATTAGAATGAATGAAATTCCGATCAAAGACCAGTTACACTTGTTATAGCTTAGACATTTCAACTCGTAAGGTACGTAACTTAGAACTCTAACAAGCTTTACTTGCTGAGCACGATTTCTATCAATATACCTCGAGTGTTTTGGATTATATTCGATAATACCTAGACGATAATAAGTGTACAATTACATCTTGAGAAGGTAAAATGGTGGCTACTAATGGAGTTATACTTAAAGAATTGACCGAACCCTTTGACTTTAAGAGAATACGTGTACTTAGATTACAAGATTAAATCTTATATTATCGAACGTTAGAATGAATGAATTCACGATGAAAGTCATTCACACTTGTTATATCTTGGTCATTTTAACTCATCAAATACGTAACATAGACTCTAACAAGATTTACTTGGTGAGCAAGATTTCTATCAATATAACTCGACATGTTTTGGATTATATTCGATAATACTTAGACGATAATAAATGTACAATTACATCTTGAGAAGGTGAAATGGTGGCTACTAATGGAGTTATACTTAAAGAATTGACCGAACCCTTTGACTTTAAGAGAATACGTGTACTTAGATTACAATATTAAATCTTATATTATCGAACGTTAGAATGAAAGAATTCACGATGAAAGCCATTCACACTTGTTATATCTTGGTCATTTTAACTCATCAAATACGTAACATAGACTCTAACAAGATTTACTTGGTGAGCAAGATTTCTATCAATATAACTCGACATGTTTTGGATTATATTCGATAATACTTAGACGATAATAAATGTACAATTACATCTTGAGAAGGTGAAATGGTGGCTACTAATGGAGTTATACTTAAAGAATTGACCGAACCCTTTGACTTTAAGAGAATACGTGTACTTAGATTACAATATTAAATCTTATATTATCGAACGTTAGAATGAAAGAATTCACGATGAAAGCCATTCACACTTGTTATATCTTGGTCATTTTAACTCATCAAATACGTAACATAGACTCTAACAAGATTTACTTGGTGAGCAAGATTTCTATCAATATAACTCGAAGTGTTTTTGATTACAATCGATCATACATAGATGATAATATGTGTACTATTACATCTTAAGAAGGTGATATAGAGGCTACTAAGGAAGTTATACAACAAGAATTGACCGAACCCTTTGACCTTAAGAGAATACGTGAAGTTTGATTATAAGATTAAAGCTTATATTATCGAACATTAGAATGAATGAAATTCCGATCAAAGACCAGTTACACTTGTTATAGCTTAGACATTTCAACTCGTAAGGTACGTAACTTAGAACTCTAACAAGCTTTACTTGCTGAGCACGATTTCTATCAATATACCTCGAGTGTTTTGGATTATATTCGATAATACCTAGACGATAATAAGTGTACAATTACATCTTGAGAAGGTAAAATGGTGGCTACTAATGGAGTTATACTTAAAGAATTGACCGAACCCTTTGACTTTAAGTGAATACGTGTACTTAGATTACAAGATTAAATCTTATATTATCGAACGTTAGAATGAAAGAATTCACGATTGTTGGGATTTCATTGTTTAGATTTTGATGAGACAAACCAATCTTGTAATAGGAAGTTTTGAGTACCCCATTTTCACATTGTTTAAGTGAATAAATAGACTAGAATTGAGTCTTGAGTCAAGGATTGAAATGGAGGTTAAAAGAGGATAAAGCTGCATCTAAGCTTTAAAGGAAGATATCGCTGCAAGAAGGCAGGATACAGTATCGCTGCATAAAGGCAGGATACAACATTGCTGGAAGAAGAAAGGAACAGCAAAACATAAATAAGGCTGTACTTCAGTACAGCAAAACAAGGAAGAACGGCGTGCAGCATCGCTGCATGAAAAGGATACAGGAGTACTGCTAGAACGATGATTACAGCAGTACTGCCAGATGATACTGCAAGCAGGTCTAAAATACAGCAGCACTAAAAGAATGCATCAGCTGCACAAAGACCAAGGATACAGCGCAGACTTACAGGACAGTTAAGTTATACAGCGCCAACTACAAGACGAAGTATCCTGCAAATCCCAGGAAGGATAAATGCAGTACGAGGAATGGAGATCCAAGCAGGGACAAAAGAGTCGTTCAAGAAAAAGTCAAAGTAGCAGACACGGAGCCAATAAGAAGATGCCACATGGACTGACGCGCCGCAGAAAGCTGCGAGCCGCAACTGCCGCATTAAATGCTCCGAAAGGAAAAGTCAAGTCACATTAAATGCAAACCATACTTTGGCCAGGCTATTTCAAATTCAAAAGAGGGATGTCTCCATCAACGGACATCTTCTCCTACAAGTATAAATAGAGGTCGAGGAGAACTGAAGCTGGTTACTGTCACTGTTACTAAAAACTAAAATCCATACGCGAAAGTTTCAAGCTTACAAATTTCAAGCATTCAAGCCAACAGTTTCAGTCACTCAACCTATCGAAGTGAAGCAGAGTTCAAGCTGAAAGTTTTCCTACGGAATCAGAAGCTCACTTCGAAGCACAAGTTGAAGAAAACCTTTTATCCTTTTAACCTTGTTGCTGTGTGCTTAGGTTGTTTTAGTGGTGTCAAGCAGTTGATAGGAGAGATCCTTGCTGTTTGTTTTAGTTGTCTAGAGTTAGGCAGCTTCCCTGTGTGGGAGTATAGAACCCTGTGTGGGTTAGCCTTTGAAGTTTGAAGTTGCTGTGTGTACGCTGGACTTCAGTAGGTGGTTAACTTTGTAAAGTTGATAGATTGTTAGGAGAGTCCTGTAAATCAATCTTGCTTAACAAAGTTCCTGCTCGAGGAGCAGTAGAGTGGACGTAGAAGGATTACACCACCTTCGAACCACTATAAGCCATAAGTGTTTTTATCGCTTTATTTATCTGTGCTTATTTTCTACATATATACATATATCTATCTTTTCTCATCATAAAACGTTTGTAAGAAGCACTCTTGTGTAAAACAGCCTTGTGTTTAAAACTATATTTCCACTGCGTACAAAACTCCAGGTTACAGCGTGCAGCACTACATTCTAGCGCTGCAAGCAGTAACCATCTATCGCTGTAAGCTCAAGTAACTTACAGTGCAGAACGGTTGTTTTAAAGATTCTGAAAAATCGACCAAGGTTCATTCACCCCCCCTCTGAACCTCGGACACCACTTGGGACCAACAAGTGGTATCAGAGCGAGTTGGGTTAAAAGCCAACTTATCTGGTCACCTACCCAGATCCACCTTTGTCTCGCTGTTTTCTTTGCATAAAAATCATTTTTAAAAGCATATCATGGATTCCTCCAATCATAAGCTACCTATGTTTTCCATAGAGGAATATGACGACTGGAAAATTAGAATGCAGGCACACCTTTCTGCCATGAATGATGAGATATGGACCGTCATAACTGAAGGACCGATAATCCCCATGAAGGTAAATCCAATGTATGGAAGAGACCATGCAGAAGAAGAGCAGCCACCACCAAACTTCCTGATCAAACCACGACAAGAGTGGGGAAACGAAGACAGGAAGAGAGCCAACCTGGATAACGTGGCAAAGAACGCCCTATTTATTACTTTGGATAAAGGCACCTTTAGCAAAGTCAAGACTTGCTCAACATCCAAAGAAATATGGGAAAAGTTGGAGCAAATTTGTGAAGGAACTGAGCTCACCAAGGACAACAAAATCTCCAACGCTACCCAATTATTCGAGCTCTTCGAAATGAAGAATGAAGAGACTCTTGAGCAACTAGATCTGAGATTCACATCCATAGTGAATGAACTAGAAGCTCTGGGCAAACACTACACACAGAAAGAAAAGAACATGAAGGTGTTAAGAGCCCTACCAGCGGAGTGGGATAGCAAGACCACTGCCATGAGAGTGTCTATGGACCTGAAGTCCATGAGCACATTTAACTTATTCTCCGACTTGAAAGCATTCGAGTATGACATCAATAGAAGGAGAAAAGAGTCAGAGGAGTCAGTCTCCAAAGTTACAGTGCTAACCACCAGAGGAACAAGGGATACAGCAACCGCCAGTTGCAGTAAGCAGAGTGAGGATACAGCAGAAGTTGCTGAAGAGGATATGGCGCTCCTCCTAAAGAAATTCAGGAGATTCATCAAGAGCAACAACAATAGCAGCAACACCAACCTCAACAAAAAGAATGACTTCAGGAGAAGTCACTCAACCCCTCAGGTATCTTCTTCTCCTCAGTCAAATACAGGGAATGTTGACGTGTGCTATAATTGCAGGAAGCCTGGACACTACGCAAGGAATTGTCCTTATCCAACAGTGCACAAGTATCCTGAAGGAGAAAGAGAACAGAGGAGAGATAAAAGACGAGAGGAAAGACACAAGCTTCGAGCTCTCATAGGAGAGATGGAGAAAGCCAAGGATGCAGTAGTTCCGAAGGAAGTACTGAAAGCTACAGAATCCTCTGACAGCGATGCTGAAACCTCATCCTCTGACTAAGAAGCACTCATATGCCTGATGGCTAAAGATTGCGAGGACAGCGAAGAAGATGAGGTAATTTACCAACCGTTGTCCATACAAGTTGATGAGGAGCTGAACATGATCCACTCCTTGAAAAGGATCATGAGTGACTTCGAGCAGATCAACTCAATTCATGAGGAGCTTAAGGTTGAGAATGAAAACCTTAGAATCGATAATGAGATCCTCAAGAGCAAAAACATCGACATTGCCAAAATGCTCGCTGCACGAGAATCTGATAACTCAAAGTGTAATAAGCTGCAACAAGAGGTCTCTAGATTGAATCTGCTGATCACAGAGCTAAGATCTGAGAAGGAAATCTTGCAGTCCAAGATGAGTACGTTCACCAAATCTTCAAATGATGCAAGAGATTGCATAAATCGTGTCAGAGATCCTTTTGTGATTTCAGGCATATGTTACAGCAATCAAGGCTCTCAGAATACAGCAAGCACATCCAAAGCTGTGAATTTTGTTCAAGCTAAAACTCCAATGAAGAAAGAGTTACTCTGTGACTCTGAAAAGATAGTGAACAAAACAGCAATGACGGATAAAGGGAAGAAACCCCAATGCTCAACTGTAGGGAATAAGTCTGCATCTAAGACTTGGCTGCAGCAGAAGTCATCTGCTGCATGCAGCAGAAGGATGCAGCAACCAACAAAGTTGCAGCATAGAAGAAACTTTCCCACCGATACTAAGACCTACATGTCTAAACCTCAAGGAGGATATACTCCAGGGAAGTATGGTGGAAGACCACACTACAAGGGTGTTGGTAACACACATGTTTGTCGAGCACACATCTTTCATAAGCAGTTTTCCAAGATAACTGCATACAGCTCGAGAACCAACAAATCTTACAGTAGATCAGTTACTGTTAAGAAAGTTTGGGTTCCCAAAGTAACTAACCCCAAAGGACCCGTATGGATATGGGTACCTAAATCTGTTTGAATTTGTTACAGGTTACAGTGCCAGGATGCAGCAGTGATGTATGGTATATCGACAGCGGTTGCTCAAGGCACATGACAGGCAATAAAGAAACGTTGAAAGACTTCCAAGAATATAAAGGACCTAAGGTCATATTTGGAGATGATTCCAAAGAAAGCACAAAAGGAAGCGGATGCCTAGTCAAGGGGAACATAAAGATCAAGGATGTATCCTACGTAAAGGGGCTTAGATACAATCTCCTAAGCATCAGTCAATTTTGTGACAAAGGATATACAGTGGAATTCAACCTCAACAAGTGCTTAATCAAGGACAGCACCACAAATGAAGTAAAGCTTACAGGAACAAGAAGAGGAAATATCTACCTAGCAGATTGGAATTCCTCCACTCAATCAACATGCTTCATAGTGAAAAGTCCACCGGAGCTGAGCTGGTTATGGCACAAACGATTAAGTCACCTGAACTTCAAGACTATCAACAAGCTGGCAAGAAAAGGCCTCGTGAGAGGATTACCAGATGTAGCTTACAAAAAGGAGAATGTCTGTGGAGCGTGTCAAAAAGGAAAGCAAGTTAAGAGCTCTTTCAAGGATAAGATTCAGAAATCATCTCACAGGATTCTAGATCTTCTACACATGGACCTCTTTGGACCTGTAGAACCAGTAAGCTTGAGCGGGAAGAAGTACTCCCTAGTAGTAGTGGATGACTACTCTAGATACACATGGACGATCTTTCTAGCAAAGAAGTCAGAAACTCAAGAAAAGCTACCTGGCCTCATGAAGAAAATTCAGAATGAAAAAAGCTTGAGCATAGTGAAGATAAGATCAGACAGAGGAACCGAGTTCACGAATAAGTTTATAGAGAAATTATGTTCTGACAATGGTATTCGTCATGAATACTCTGCTGCAAGAACACCTCAACAAAACGGGGTTGCTGAAAGAAGGAATAAAACCCTCAAGGAAGCAGCAAGAACAATGATAGCAGAAGCAGAGATACCCAAGAGGTTTTGGGCTGAGGCAACTAATACTGCATGCTACACGCAGAACAGATGTCTAATCATCAAGGATCTTGATAAGACACCGTATGAAATATGGAACGGTCATACACCAAACATTTCCTATCTGCATATCTTTGGATGCAGGTGTTATGTTCTCAACAATGAAAAGGAACATCTGAAAACTTTTGATGCTAAATCAGACGAAGGAGTATTTCTAGGATACTCTGCTGTAAGTAAAGCCTTCAGAGTGTTTAATAAGAGAACCCTGGTGGTAGAAGAATCTGTACATGTGGTGTTTGATGAACCACATTGTGACACAAAGAAGCTGGAAAAACCACCTGAAGAGACCTCTCCTGGAAAAGGGAATGCTGTACCATACATAGAAGGAGTTCTGCATACAGAAGAGGAAAAAGAAGAAGAAGCTGCAACCTTGGATGCAGCAGACATTCTTACAGCAGCAGAACCTCCTGCAATACAGCAACATGATGAGCAAAACACACCAACGCACGTCTTTGAGCCTGACAGGACGTGGCTTAGAAATCATCCAAGAAATCTCATCATAGTAGATCCATCCATCGGTGTAAGGACAAGAAGATCCATCCCACATGAAGCAATGTTTGCATGCTTCATATCACAATCAGAGCCTAAGAATGTTGAAGAGGCACTGCAAGATAGCAACTGGGTACAGGCCATGCAAGAAGAATTAAATGGATTTGAGAGAAATCAAGTATGGCAAACAGTCACTAGACCAACCCATCAAGGTGTAATTGGAACAAAGTGGGTGTTCAAGAACAAGCTAGATGAATCAGGAGTCGTTGTAAGAAACAAAGCAAGATTAGTTGCTAAAGGATACTGTCAGGAAGAAGGAATTGATTTTGATGAGACTTTTACACCAGTGGCAAGGCTAGAAGCAATAAGAATTTTCTTAGCCTATGCAGCACATATGAATTTCAACGTCTATCAAATGGATGTTAAAAGCGCATTCCTGAATGGTCTCCTTACAGAGGAAGTATATGTTGAGCAACCTCCTGGTTTCGAGGATCAAGCAGAAGAGAAGGTGTTTCGATTACAAAAGGCCCTATATGGACTGAAACAAGCACCAAGAGCTTGGTATGACACCTTATCTCTCTATCTTCTGGAAAATGGTTTTCAGAAAGGAACGATCGACAAAACGCTGTTTAGGATACAGGATGGAGAAAGTGTACTTCTTGTACAAATCTATGTGGATGATATTATTTTCGGATCCACAAACAAGAGCTATGTAAGAAATTCTCCAACCTGATGCAGTCAAAGTTCGAGATGAGTATGATGGGAGAATTAAGTTTCTTTCTCGGACTGCAAGTAAAACAGCTACCTACAGGAACCTTCATCAATCAAGTCAAGTATACGAAGGAGCTTATCAAGAAATTTGGCATGGAGAATGGAGCAGCAACGTCCGTTCCTATGTCCACATCCATAAGTCTTGACAAAGATGAAGATGGTAAAGATGTAGACATTACCAAGTACAGACGCCTCATTAGATCGTTTCTGTATCTCACAGAAAGCAGGCCTGATATTATGTTTGCAGTAGGAGTCTGTGCTAGATTCCAAGCAGCACCGAAGGAATCACATCTTTTAGCAGTAAAAAGAGTAATCAAGTATCTGAAAGGAACTCAGAAAGTCGGCCTATAGTATCCTAAGAAGGAGGATTCAAGCTTAAAGGCTACTCCGACTCAGATTATGCAGGCTGCAAGATTGATAGGAAGAGTACAAGTGGGACGTGTCAATTTCTGGGAAATAGACTTGTCTCGTGGTTCTGCAGGAAACAGACCTCAATTGCAACCTCTACAGCAGAAGCAGAGTATGTTGCAGCAGGAAGTTGTTGTGCACAGATTCTCTGGATACAGCAGCAACTTAAAGATTATGGGATAGAAGAAAAAGAGACGCCAATTCTCTGTGACAATACGAGCGCTATTGCAATTACCCATAATCCTGTCTTTCACTCAAAAACAAATCACATTGACATTCGTCATCACTTTATAAGAGATCATGTTGAGAAGAAAGATGTCGTGCTTGAAAAGGTTCACACGGATCTACAGCTTACAGATATCCTTACAAAACCTTTGAGTGAATCTAGGTTTTCTATGCTTCGTAACGAGCTGGGAATCCTTAAATTGTAAAGAAAAGGAAAATGCAAGATCGCAGGGGGAACCTCTGCATGCTTGCAGGAAGCAGTAAAGTTGGTACTGTAAGCTACGTGTCAATACAGCACTGGGTTCAGACAGCGCTGCAACCTACATTCTTACAATACAGCAGTTATCGAAGAAATCAAGCAGTACCCGGTTACAACATTAATTTCAAAATGAGGGACCAACAAGGGACCAAAAGGAGTATTGATTGCTCTGCAACCTCGTACTAGAGATGTTGCAACCTTAAAAAGACATTTATTTAGGCGGCAAAGGGCATGTCTTTCAGCATTAAATGCATGACTGCGGGTGTCAGGAAGTGGAACGGGCGCTGACAGAGCTCACGCGCCAAGTAATTATTAGCGTCGATTTGACATCTCTGCTTTTTCCTGAGCCACTAGATCATTTCCCTGATTTATCTCAACCGTCAATCTCGCACGTCTCTTGAGAACCGCCATAAAGACCAAAACATGCCATTTGAAATTCACTTTTCACCATCTTCAGAGAGAGAAACGTTGTGATCGCAAGAAAATTTTCTAAGTGCAAAACCCTTGTCTCTTCTCTCTCTATCTCACAAAGATTTCATCAATGGCTGCCAGAAAGACCATCGTTCTTGATGGAAGAATGATCAACAGGGAAAACATCTTGGAGTCAGGGCTGTATGATAATACCTTGATCAAGAGGATTTTTGATGCTCTACAACAGACCCAAGTCCTAGGGTTGTTGACCACCGTATATGTTGGCTTCTCCACGGAGTCAGTACAGAGGTTCTATACCTACGCTAGGCAGGCGGAGGATAGGAACTGCATCCTGTTCCAGATGGATGCAGATGGAGAGGAACGGTCGCTGACCGTTACGGATATCTCCACCACCTTCAGCATTTCGGCTGCAGGTTTGACCCCCAGCCAGTTGGCGACGTATGGGGAAGCATCAGCTCAAGAGATGTGGGATCTCTTTCGAGCAAGGGATGCAGGGGCTGAAATCAAGAGAAGCGCCCCCAAGAAGCTCTTCAAACCGGAGTTTGAACTTCTCCACGACATCTGTGCATACTCCATCGAAGGGAGGACAGGTAGTTATGACAAGTGCACAGATCTCCAGTTCCGGATCATGTCTGCCATCATGGCCGGAGAAAAGGTGAACTGGGCGAGGTTCATCATGAAGAGGCTGTGGGAGAAAGCAGAGAAGATAACGGAGCGTCGGAGCTACGGTATCACCATCTGCTCTCTGCTCTGCAAGCTTGGCCTTCAACTTGCAGCACCTGCCCCCATTCATCCTGGAAAGTATCTCGGGGAGAAGAAGAAGGGCAAGACCCAACCGAAGGCTGCAGGAGCAGGAGTTGCGAGGAAGAAAATCAAAGACAAAAAGAATGCAACTCTTGCTCTATAAGATGAAGCTGCTGTCAGCGGGGAAGATACTGAAGAAGAGGATCCTTCGAGTCATCTTCCTGTTATCAAGAGGAGTTCAGGGAAGGTTGTACCTGAACTTGAATCCTCTTTCCCAGATGATGATGAACCTTTGGTGAGAAGGGCTCCACGCAGCAAGAGAGCTGCTGCTGCTGTTGGGGATGTGTCACATCAGTCTTCTATGGTTGTAGTTGACCTTGGGGATGAGTCACATCAGCTTCGGGAGCCACATCAGCACCGGGTCGAGCCCACTGAAGAAGAAGCTCATCTACAAACAGAAGCTTCAGTGCTCGATCCAACATTTCCGGCTGCTAGAAATATACCGGCAGAGTACTCTCTTTGGAGAGAGATGCGGCTGTCTAAGGGGAAAATCCTGTTGAAGTGGAAGGATTTCCTGACAGTCGAGCAAGCTGTCCTGGAGTGGGCCAAATCAGAGGATATTCTGGCACTCCTGCAACCTGACTTTGCAGCAAGAGTTCAAGAGCTCGATGGCTGCAGCGCTGCACAGGGAGCACAGGACAAGGGAAAGGGCAAGGCTCTTGCAGAATCCGACTCTGCAGAGCTGCCGATGAAAGCAGCAGTGGAAGATGTGCAGGTCTTCCTCGCCCCGGCTACAGAGGCGGTAAGAAGGGGCGATGATGTCGCTTTTACTCAAGAGCAAATCGACACCTTGGGAGTGGAGCAGGCTGAAGAAGCCATACTGCATCTAACGCTGCAACAGAGCTTGAAGGAAACAAGGATGCAGCACAATCCAAGGAGGATGCGGGGAGAAGGCAGTTCAAGTTCAAATCAGATGAACTCCCCTGCATACGAACAAGTAGTTGAGGGCCTCTCCAACATTGTCACGCTGGATCGCTTGGAGGAGGAGGAAGCCCAAATACTGGATTATGGTGATTCCCCAGTGCGCGAAGATGAAGATGCTGCACAAGCAGACTCTGAGGGGGAACCATCTACCATAATCAGGAATGTCATCTCAGACATTTCTGAGATTGCTGATGAAGCATCTACGGAGGGAGTTGCAGAGGCGGTACTCCCTGCACTGGACGCGACAACAGTGCAGCCAGCAACCACCCTTCAACAAGAAGAAGGAGCTGCAGAGAAGAGCAGGGTGGAAGTTGAGATCCTAGCAGCAATAGAGGATACAGTGCTGAATACTGTGATCGCTGCAGGAAGCCATGCAGAGCTGCAAGAACCCATTCTTGCAGCAGAGGCTGTCGAAGAGGTTACAGGACCGGCCGAGGAGACGGGATCCATTGAGAAGACCTCAGTGGAGGATGTTGTTCTGACAACACTCCCTGAGTGTGAGAAGACCTCAGGTGGGGAGGCTGTTCAGGCAGTACCCACTGAGGATGCTGGAGTTGAAGCCGAGGTATCCCCAGTGCAGCTAGAGACACCTCGTGAGGAGGTTGATGCTGCAGCTGCTGCTTGCTCTCAAGAACCTTCAAAGATTACTGCAGCGGAGGATACTGTGGACGCTAACATGTCGGATGCCGAATTCGCAAGATAGATGAAGGAACGGAATATTGCTGTTCATGGGCCAAAATCTGGCGGAGCAGTTCCTGTTCCAGTCTTATCCAGCAAAGAGGAGGCAGAAGAAGAAGAAGGAGATGAGCACCTATCCTCAAGCTCTACAAGCTCTCATACCAGCAAGGATGAGGATGAGGTTGCTGCTGAAGTACCGAGGCAGGATGCAGCACCAGTATGCCAAGAGGTGATTCCATTTGCTGCATCCGCTGCTGCCTCAACAAGAAGGAATTCAAGGCTGACTCCTGATGAATCTATCAACAGGGTCGAGACCGCTGTTAGACATCTGTTGCATGCTCTCCAGGAGCATGAGTCTATCATGCGCAACAGTCTCAGGGTCAGAGCCCAATTCCATGCTGAAACCATGACAGGTTTCAAGAAGGACCTCGAAGTGCTGCCTGATATGATCAAGTCGAATCTTGCTGAACATTCGAACAGGCTGTACTACGATCGGGTCGGGCTGGAGAAAGAGTTGAAGGTCGATGCTGCACTCACACGCCAGGAAATCAGAGTGTGCAAGCAGCATGCTGAAAATGCCTCAATCAGACTCAACTCTCACTCCAAAGTCCTGGAGTCACTTCTGGATCGCGTCTATGATCATATATACATATATATGCAATATCTGTGCTTTATTTATCTGTGCTTATTTTCTACATATATACATATATCTATTTTTTCTCATCATAAAACGTTTGTAAGAAGCATTCTTGTGTAAAACAGCCTTGTGTTTAAAACTATATTTCCACTGCGTACAAAACTCCAAGTTACAGCGTGCAGCACTGCATTCTAGCGTTGCAAGCAGTAACCATCTATCGCTGCAAGCTCAAGTAACTTGCAGTGCAGAACGGTTGTTTTAAAGATTCTGAAAAATCGACCAAGGTTCATTCATCCCCTCCTCTGAACCTCGGACACCACTTGGGACCAACAACGATGAAAGCCATTCACACTTGTTATATCTTGGTCATTTTAACTCATCGAATACGTAACTTAGACTCTAACAAGATTTACTTGGTGAGTAAGATTTCTATCAATATAACTCGAAGTGTTTTGGATTACATTCGATCATACATAGATGATAATATGTATACTATTACATCTTAAGAAGGTGATATAGAGGCTACTAATGAAGTTATACAACAAGAATTGACCGAACCCTTTGACCTTAAGAGAATACGTGAACTTTGATTATAAGATTAAAGCTTATATTGATGAACATTACAATGAATGAAATTCTGATCAAAGACCATTCACACTTGTTATAGCTTGGTCATTTCAACTCGTAAAGTACGTAACTTAGAACTCTAACAAACTTTACTTGGTGAGCAAGATTTCTATCAATATAACTCGAAGTGTTTTGGATTACATTCGATAATACTTAGATGATAATATGAGTACAATTACATCTTAAGAAGGTGAAATATGGGCAACTAATAGAGTTATACTTAAAGAATTGACCGAACCCTTTGACTTTAAAAGAATACGTGTACTTAGATTATAATATTAAATCTTATATTATCGAACGTTAGAATGAAAGAATTCACGATGAAAGCCATTCACACTTGTTATATCTTAGTCATTTTTACTCATCAAATACGTAACATAGACTCTAACAAGATTTACTTGGTGAGCAAGATTTCTATCAATATAATTCGAAATGTTTTGGATTACATTCGATAATACTTAGACGATAATAAATATACAATTACATCTTGAGAAGGTGAAATGGTGGCTACTAATGAGTTATACTTAAAGAATTGACCGAACCCTTTGAACACAAGGATTTACAGGACAATTAAAAAATTGGTGAGATAATGCATTAACAGCAGAAACAAAGAATGATATTCTCCATCATAAAGTATTGGTATTAGTAGAAGGAACACGAAATGAATTTACTGAAAAAAGTGGTGCATGTGAATATTTGATAGTCACAATATCTATGCATTTTATAGGAAACCCTAAAGAAGAATATAATTCATCCAAAATAATATTAACAAATTTAAGATGTCCCACATTAACTGACTATAGATGGTATAAGGATACATTTTTAACACAAGTATTAAAAAGAAATGATTGTAATTCTTCATTTTGGAAAGAGAGATTTATAATGGGATTACCTAGATTATTTGCTGAAAGAATAATACAAAAACTTAAGGATGAAATAGGATATGAAGAGATACCTTTTGATACGTTAACTTTTGGACAGTTATTTGCTTTTATTAAAAAGGAAGGATTAAATTTATGCTCTGAATTAAAATTACAAAGTAAATATAGAAAAGACAAAAAGAGTACTAGATATGATTTAGGATGTTTCTGTGAAACATTTGGTATGTCAAAAGTAGAAGCCCCTTCAACTTCAAATAGAAAGAAATATAGGAGATATAAGAATGAAAATAGGACTCAGGAATATAGAAAACCAAAGTATAGGAAAAAGTATTTTAGAAAACCTTATCAATCTAATAAACCATATTATCAAAATAATCAACAAACTAACAAACCTTTAGTATGTTGGAACTGTCACAAACCAGGTCACACAGCAGATAAATGTAGAAGGAAGAAAAATAAAATTAGACAAATGAGATACGAATTAAATAATTTAATTATAAATTTGCCAAATAGTGAGGCAGAATCAGAATCAGATATAATAGAAAATGAAACAAAATCTGCAAGTGAGCATAGTGATAATAATATATGTCATGGTCATATAAATGTAATATCTAGAGAGAAAAAAGAGATAATCTTAGATCTAATAGGAGAAATACCTGACAATGAAACTAAAACAGATATTTGCATAAGTTAAAAGATTTAATATTAGAAGAAGAAAAACAAATTAAGAAAAAAATTGATATAGAGGATCAATTTAATTTAGGAAAACTATTTGACAGATATCCTACTCAGAATATATTAAGACAAATTACTACAAAAGATTTACAGGAAGAGGTAAATACATTAAAAAGACAGGTAAATCAAATACAAAGAGAATTATTTGAATTAAAAGGAAAGGATCTTGAATTAGAAACAAGAATAACATTAATTAATAATATTAAAAATGAAGAGATAGATATCCCAGAAACAAGTGTAAAACAAGATATTCCAGAAGAAACTGATTTAGATAATAATAAATTTATAAATTCAATACAAAAGATAGAATTTCAAAAATGGTATGTAAAAGTTAGATTAGTGATAGGAGATTATAACATAGAGTTGATTGCTCTATTTGATTCTGGAGCAGATCACAATGTAGTAAGAGAAGGAATAGTACCTACTAAATATTATGAAAAAACAGGAGAACAATTATATACAGCAAATTCAAAACCATTAAAAATAAAATATAAATTATCTCAAGGACATATATGCTGTAATGGATATTGTTTTAAGAGTGTATTCACATTAGTAAAAGATATATCACAAGAAATAAAATTAGGAACACCATTCCTTACTCAAATTTATCCTTTTAATGTGAATAATGAAGGGTTAAGTACAAATAAATATGGAAGATTAATAAAATTTCCTTTTATTAATCCTGTTAAACAAAGAGAGATAGATATTTTACAGAATAATTCAATATTTAGACAGATTAATTTAATAAGTCAGAAAAAGAAACAAATAAATTTTTTAAAAGAAGAAATACCACATTACCGAATAGAAGAACAATTAAATCAAGCAGATATAAAAAATAAAATAAAAGATATACAAGACAAATTGATAAAAGAAGTTTGTAGTAATATTCCTAATGCTTTTTGGGAAAGAATGCATCATATAGTAGATTTACCTTATGAAAAAGATTTTAATGAAAGAAATATACCTACTAAGGCTAGGCCTATCCAAATGAATCAAGAATTTTTACAACATTGTCAAAAGGAAATAAAGGATTTATTAAATAAAAGACTAATAAGACAATCTAAATCCCCATGGAGTTGTTCTGCTTTTTATGTTATTAAACAAGCAGAATTAGAAAGAGGGGTACCCAGATTAGTTATAAATTATAAACCTTTAAATAAAGTTTTACAATGGATAAGATACCCAATACCAAACAAAAGAGATTTAATTAATAGGTTACATTCAGCCAAGATATTCTCAAAATTCGATTTAAAATCAGGATTTTGGCAAATACAAATATCAGAAAAAGACAGATATAAGACAGCATTTACAGTACCTTTTGGGCATTATGAATGGAATGTAATGCCTTTTGGATTAAAATATGCACCATCTGAATTCCAAAGAATAATGAATGATATATTTAACCCATATAGTGATTTCATAATAGTTTATATAGATGATATATTAGTATATTCAAATAATTTAGAACAACATTTTAAACATTTAAATATGTTGTTTAATATAGTCAAGAAGAATGGATCAGTTTTATCAGAATCTAAAATGAAATTATTTCAAACAACAGTCAGATTTTTAGGACATAATATATCTAAAGGATTGATTACACCTATAGATAGATCAATAAACTTTACTGAAAAATTTCCTGATGAAATAAAAGATAAGACACAATTACAAAGGTTTTTAGGATGTTTAAATTATATAGCAGATTTCTTTCCTAACCTTAGGAAATATTGTCAACCTTTATACCAAAGATTACAAAAGAATCCTAAACCATGGACAAATGAGCACACTAAAATAGTGAGAGATATAAAGGCCAAAGTAAAGATATTACCATGCTTAGGAATACCACACCCTCA
Source organism: Scutellaria barbata (assembly GCA_028654395.1). Taxonomy (NCBI): domain Eukaryota; kingdom Viridiplantae; phylum Streptophyta; class Magnoliopsida; order Lamiales; family Lamiaceae; genus Scutellaria; species Scutellaria barbata. Next base: position 6,921,114 of record CM053654.1, read on the forward strand.
AGCATTTATGATAGTTGAGATAGATGCCTCTGATATAGGTTACGGAGGAATTTTAAAACAAAAAATAAAATCAAAAGAACAATTAGTAAGATACCATTCAGGATTATGGCTTGGATCACAAAAAAATTATTCAACCATTAAAAAAGAAATTTTATCAATAGTTTTATGCATATCAAAGTTTCAAGATGATTTATATAATAAAAAATTTCTTTTACGAATTGATTGCAAGTCAGCCAAAGAAGTTTTGACAAAGGATGTTCAAAATATAGTTTCAAAACAAATATTTGCTCGTTGGCAAGCAATACTTTCAGTTTTTGATTTTGAAATAGAATATATAAAAGGAGATAATAATTCTTTACCAGATTTTCTTACAAGAGAATTTTTACAAGGATTTTAATTTTCAGATGTCAAAACCCAGAACGTCAAAGGATTACCTACAGAAAAATGATAACCAAAATAAGGAGCTAGTTCCTCAGACTCCGCCAAAGACCCAACAATCTTTAACATTAAGACCTCAATCTACCCTTAACCTTTCATCAGCCAACAAATTTGCTCTTTTACAGAATATGACACCAGAGATTCCTTACAAGGCCATGCTCCAATCCATACCATCACCTTCTACTCCATCAAAATTACCCTCACCAAAACCAATAACTCCAGCAAACATCAATTTACTAGGAAGTTCTCAACAAAAAGACAAAGATGCTTACAATTACTATACTAAAGCTTGGTTTGAGGAGATAAGTCTCACAACTTTCATGGAATTACCAAGAGCTTTTAATGATTACCTAAGAGGAAGGTTTAAAGAAGAATTCTTCTGGGATACCGATTACCCAAAGAAAACTAGAACCTTCTATGAATTAATATTGGTTGATACAGAGTCAGTGGACTTCACTCACATAGCAAGTGACAAAGGAGGAATATCTTATTCCATATTCATAATAAAGAATGTTTTAACCAATAGCAACTGGGGAGAAAATGAGTTTAAGAAATTTTCTATTGAATATACACCTCAGTTTTACAACTATGAGGATTACAAATTGGCATGGTACAGATGCCTATATGTCCGTCCTTTTACTCATAGTTGGTTCATATCTTTTAATTACAAATTAACCAAAGAATTTCCTATTTGGTTTTATGAATGGTATAAGAAGGTAGGATCTGAACCTTCTATATTACCAGAAAAAATCAAAAAGGGATTTGAAGTAACCTTTGCACTGCCAAACCCTTCCAACATAACCTATTATTCCATTCAGATTTCAGAATCCCTGTTATTATGGCATGAGATTTTTCTTTCAAAAAGATACTAAAAGAACCTACCCTTTTTTCACTTGTTCGCACATTTAGAATTAAGTGGTGGGAAACATATAACCTTGACCTCGCCAATGAACAAGTAGTACGTCATTTCTTTGCTACTGGAGAAAAACCCAGATGGTTTAATCCAGATCAAGGCTAGAACAATAACAAGAATAAACAGAAAGAACCAGTTACAAAAGATTGTTCTACCAGAGAGAGGATGATGTTTGAATTCTTCAAACAACATCAATCACAATTTGAAGACCAATTCGAAGAATATATGTCAAGAAGGTCACAGAAATCAGAAGAATCTATCACCTCTAGTCATTTTAAAGAACCTATAGTTCCAGATCCTTATTTTTTTTATTAACAGGATATGGAAGAAAGTCCATCTACAATTATGGAATCACAAACTGATGAACTTACAAAACTAGCCAGGGAAAGAACCATGGGAGGAATTTATGTTCCTTATCCACCTTACATCCAGGAACATTTTCAGCAGTGTTCTCGATGTTTCTCATGGCGACAGCACAAGAGTAACAAATTGGATATTTTGGAAGAAAGACATAATAAATTACATGAAATATAACAGATGCCAGATTTCCTGATGACATGAATCCGGTACATGAGGCGGCTCAATTACAAAAATACTATGACAAGATACACAAGATATCAGAAGACAAATTTGAGAGGTGTATGGAGAAATATCCAGAAACCCCTCAATGTGTTACCAAAATGATGATGGGTGAGCAACAGCTGTAACCCACAATGACAAAAGATAACAAGTAGAGGGACCCAGACTCCACTCACAAAGCCACTCACCAAAGCTCCACCAATAAGTGTTTGTTACCTGTAAAAATAATCACAAAGTCAAAAAAGCAGAAGATATCATTTAAGATAGTGCGGTATGGTGTCGGCAAAGTTTGGTGTCGGCATAAGCTTACAAAAATTTAAAGTAACTTTTATAAAGTTGCTTTAATAAATATCTTGTATTAAATATGTAAATTAGGTTGCTTTCACTTTCATGTAATTTACTTTTCTGTGTATAAATAGATGTGTAAATGGTTGTAAAGGGGCAGAACTCAATTCCTACTTGAGCTTCTATCTCTTCCTATCTCTCTCTCTTTCTAGTTTCAATAAAATTTCCAGTTTTCAAGTTTCCACCTCCACAATCTATTTTAAGTATTCGCCATAGCAGACCTGTGTTATTTTGATAAAATCGTAAGTCAAATTTTATATTTAATATGATCCTGCCTGTTAATGACATTAACAGGCAGGATCATATTAAATGAAAACATATGCATGATGTTTATGAAAGCAATATAAAATTTGACTTATGATTTTATCAAAATAGCACAGGTCTGCTATGGCGAATACTTAAAATAGATTGCGAAGGTGGAAACTTGAAAACTGGAAATTTTATTGAAACTAGAAAGAGAGAGGAAGAGAGATAGGAAGAGATAGAAGCTCAAGTAGGAATTGAGTTCTGCCCCTTTACAACCATTTACACATCTATTTATACACAGAAAAGTAAATTACATGAAATTGAAAGCAACCTAATTTACATATTTAATACAAGATATTTATTAAAGCAACTTTATAAAAGTTACTTTAAATTTTTGTAAGCTTATGCCGACACCATACCGCACTATCTTAAATGATATCTTCTGCTTTTTTGACTTTGTGATTATTTTTACAGGTAACAAACACTTATTGGTGGAGCTTTGGTGAGTGGCTTTGTGAGTGGAGTCTGGGTCCCTCTACTTGTTATCTTTTGTCATTGTGGGTTACAGCTGTTGCTCACCCATCATCATTTTGGTAACACATTGAGGGGTTTCTGGATATTTCTCCATACACCTCTCAAATTTGTCTTCTGATATCTTGTGTATCTTGTCATAGTATTTTTGTAATTGAGCCGCCTCATGTACCGGATTCATGTCATCAGGAAATCTGGCATCTGTTATATTTCATGTAATTTATTATGTCTTTCTTCCAAAATATCCAATTTGTTACTCTTGTGCTGTCGCCATGAGAAACATCGAGAACACTGCTGAAAATGTTCCTGGATGTAAGGTGGATAAGGAACATAAATTCCTCCCATGGTTCTTTCCCTGGCTAGTTTTGTAAGTTCATCAGTTTGTGATTCCATAATTGTAGATGGACTTTCTTCCATATCCTGTTAATAAAAAAAATAAGGATCTGGAACTATAGGTTCTTCAAAATGACTAGAGGTGATAGATTCTTCTGATTTCTGTGACCTTCTTGACATATATTCTTCGAATTGGTCTTCAAATTGTGATTGATAATGTTTGAAGAATTCAAACATCATCCTTTCTCTGGTAGAACAATCTTTTGTAACTGGTTCTTTATGTTTATTCTTGTTATTGTTCTGGCCTTGATCTGGATTAAACCATCTGGGTTTTTCTCCAGTAGCAAAGAAATGACGTACTACTTGTTCATTGGCGAGGTCAAGGTTATATGTTTCCCACCACTTAATTCTAAATGTGCGAACAAGTGAAAAAGGGGTAGGTTCTTTTAGTATCTTTTTGAAGGAAAAATCCCATGCCATAATAACAGGGATTCTGAAATCTGAATGGAATAATAGGTTATGTTGGAAGGGTTTGGCAGTGCAAAGGTTACTTCAAATCCCTTTTTGATTTTTTCTGGTAATATAGAAGGTTCAGATCCTACCTTTTTATACCATTCATAAAACCAAATAGGAAATTCTTTGGTTAATTTGTAATTAAAAGATATGAACCAACTATGAGTAAAAGGACGGACATATAGGCATCTGTACCATGCCAATTTGTAATCCTCATAGTTGTAAAACTGAGGTGTATATTCAATAGAAAATTTCTTAAACTCATTTTCTCCCCAGTTGCTATTGGTTAAAACATTCTTTATTATGAATTTGGAATAAGATATTCCTCCTTTGTCACTTGCTATGTGAGTGAAGTCCACTGACTCTGTATCAACCAATATTAATTCATAGAAGGTTTTAGTTTTCTTTGGGTAATCGGTATCCCAGAAGAATTCTTCTTTAAACCTTCCTCTTAGGTAATCATTAAAAGCTCTTGGTAATTCCATGAAAGTTGTGAGACTTATCTCCTCAAACCAAGCTTTAGTATACTAATTGTAAGCATCTTTGTCTTGTTGTTGAGAACTTCCTGGTAAATTGATGTTTGCTGGAGTTATTGGTTTTGGTGAGGGTAATTTGCTTATAAGATTAAAGCTTATATTGTCGAACATTAGAATGAATGAAATTTCGATCAAAGACCATTCACACTTGTTATAGCTTAGACATTTCAACTCGTAAGGTACGTAACTTAGAACTCTAACAAGCTTTACTTACTGAGCACGATTTCTATCAATATAACTCGAAGTGTTTTGGATTATATTCGATAATACCTAGACGATAATAAGTGTACAATTACATCTTGAGAAGGTGAAATGGTGGCTACTAATGGAGTTATACTTAAAGAATTGACCGAACCCTTTGACTTTAAGAGAATACGTGTACTTAGATTACAAGATTAAATCTTATATTATCGAACGTTAGAATGAAAGAATTGACGATGAAAGTCATTCACACTTGTTATATCTTGGTCATTTTAACTCATCGAATACGTAACTTAGACTCTAACAAGATTTACTTGGTGAGCAAGATTTCTATCAATATAACTCGAAGTGTTTTGGATTACATTCGATCATACATAGATGATAATATGTGTACAATTACATCTTAAGAAGGTGATATAGAGGACGTTTTAACTTTGTCTTTTATATCTTTAACTATCTTAGTATGTTTATTAGACTATGGTTTTGGATTTTTCTAGTAATCTTTGGTACAAAGGTTGACAATATTTTCTAAGGTTAGGGAAAAAATCTGCTATATAATTTAAACATCCTAAGAATCTTTGTAATTGAGTTTTATCTTTAATTTCATCAGGAAATTTTTCTGTAAAATTAATTGATCTATCTATAGGTTTAATTAATCCTCTTGATATATTATGTCCTAAAAATCATATTGTTGTTGGAAATAGTTTCATCTTAGATTCTGATAGTACTAATCCATTTTTCTTTATTATATGTAATAACATATTTAAATGTTTGAAATGCTGTTCTAAGCTATTTGAATATACTAATATATCACCTATATAAACTATTGTGAAATCACTATATGAATTAAATATATCATTCATTATTCTTTGAAATTCTGAAGGTGCATTTTTTAATCCAAAAGGCATTACATTCCATTCATAATGCCCAAAAGTTACTGTAAATGTTGTCTTATATTTATCTTTTTCCGATATTTGTATTTGCCAAAATCCTGATTTTAAATCAAATTTTGAGAATATTCTTGCTGAATGTAACCTATTAATTAGATCTCTTTTATTTGGTATTGGGTATCTAATCCATTGCAAAACTTTATTTAAAGGTTTGTAATTTATAACTAACCTAGGTACCCCTCTTTCTATTCTGCTTGTTTAATAACATAAAATGCAGAACAACTCCATGGTGATTTGGACTGTCTTATTAATTTCTTTTCTAATAAATCTTTTATTTCTTTTTGGCAGTGTTGTAAAAATTCTTCATTCATTTGTATTGGCCTAGCCTTAGTGGGTATATTTTTTTCATTAAAGTCTTTTTCATATGGTAAATCTATTATATGTTGTTTTCTTTCCCAAAAAGCATTGGGAATATTACTGCATACTTCTTTGATCAATGTATCCTGTATTTCTTTAATCTTATTTTTTATGTTTTCTTGATTTAATTATTCTTCTATTCGTTGATAAGGTATTTCTTCTTTTAAGAAATCTATTTGTTTCTTTTTCTGACTTATTAGATTAATTTGTCTAAATATTGAATTATTTTGTAACATATCTATCTCCCTTTGTTTAACAGAATTGATAAAAGGAAATTTTATTATTCTTCCATGTATTTTTGTACTTAATCCTTCATGATCTACCTTAAAAGGATATATTTGTGTAAGGAATGGTGTTCCTAATATTATTTCTTGTGATATATCTCTTACTAATGTAAATACATTCTTAAAACAATATCCATCACAACATATGTGACCCTGAGACAATTTATATTTTATTTTTAAAGGTTTTGAATTTGCTGTATATAATTGTTCACCTGTTTTTTCATAATATTCAGTAGGTACTATACCTTCTCTAATTACATTATGATTTGCTCCAGAATCAAATAGAGCAATTAATTCTATGTTATAATATCCTATTACTAATTTAACTTTTACATACCATTTTTGAAATTCTATCTTTTGTATTGAGTTTATAAACTTATTATTATCTAAATCTTTTTCTTCTGGAATATCTTGTCTTATACTTGTTTCTGGAATATCTTTATTATCATTTCTTTTAATATTATTAATTAATGTTATTTTTGTTTCTAACTCAAGATCTTTTCCTTTCATTTCAAATAATTCTTTCTGTATCTGATTTACTTGTCTTTTTAATGTATTTACCTCTTCTTGTAAATCTTTTGTAGTTATTTGTCTTAATATATTTTGAGTAGGATATTTATCAAATAATTTTCCTAAATTAAATTGATCCTCTATTTCTACTTTTTTCTTAATTTGTTGTTCTTCTTCTAATATTAGGTCTTTTAATTTATGTAAATAATCTGTTTTGGTTTCATTATCAGGTATTTCTCCTATTAAGTCTAAAATTATTTGTTTTTTCTCTCTAGATATTACATTTATATGACCATGACATATATTATTATTATTATTATCACTATGTTCACTTGTTGATTTTGTTTCATTTTCTACTCTATCTGATTCTGCTTCACTATTTGGTAAATTACTAATTAAATTATTTAATTCATATCTTAATTCTCTAATTTTATTTCTTTTCTTACGACATCTATCTGCTGTATGACCTGGTTTGTGACAATTCCAACATATATTTGCTAGATTTTTGATTATTTTGATAATATGATTTATTAGGTGGTTGATTATATTTTCTAGGATACCTTTTCTTATATCTTGGTTTTCTATATTCTTGGGTTCTATTATCATTCCTATATCTTCTATATTTTTTCCTATTTGAAATTGAAGGAGCTTCTACTTTTGTTATTCCAAATGTTTCACAAAAACATCCTAATTCATATCTAGTATTCTTTTTATCTTTTCTATATTTATTTTGTAATTTTAATTCAGAACATAAATTTAATCCTTCCTTTTTTATAAAGGCAAATAATTGACCAAAGGTTAAGACATCAAAAGGTATTTCTTCATATCCTATTTCATCCTTAAGTTTTTATATTATTCTTTCAGCAAATAATCTAGGTAATCCCATGATAAACCTTTCTTTCCAAAATGAAGAATTACAATCATTTCTTTTTAATACTTGTGTTAGGAATGTATCTTTATACCATCGATAATCAGTTAATGTAGGACATCTTAAATTTGTTAATATTATTTTAGATGAATTGTATTCTTCTTTGGGGTTTCCTATAAAATGCATAGATATTGTAACTATCAAATATTCACATGCATCACTTTTTTCAACAAATTCGTTTTGTGTTCCTTCTACTAATGTTAATACCTTATGATGAAGAATATCATTTTTTACTTCTACTGATAATGCATTATCCCACCAATTTTTTAATTGTCCTGTAAATCCTTGGGTTATCATTAAACATGCTATTTCCTCTAATTGATTTCTTATCTTATATGCTGCTCTAGCCATAGCCATTTCTTGTAATGTATTTATTATTTCATATTCTGATTTTCCATCTATATTCCATTCTGTTATAGATTGACCATCATATTTAGATTTTGTAAATTGATTTCTTTCTTCAAATTGTATATCTGCTGGTGTAGGTCTTCTGTAATAGTTTTTTGTATTTTTATTATAATATCTTTGTTTTCTTCTATAAATTTTATTTATTTCCCTATCACTTTCTTGATCTTGAAAGTTTTTACTTATTTCACCTATTTATGCCATGCTTGTGCCATCTGATTCAGTATTACTTTGTTCAGACTCTTCTGTTGTTGTATCTTCTTTTTCACCTTCCTCCTTTTCTCCTTCTTTTATTTCCGCTAAGCAATTTATACTAGTACTTGGTCTGTTACTAGTTGATGATCCTATCTCTGTTAGTTTATTAGATAATTTTGCTAGAATTTTATCTGTGTCTGGATTAAAACTAATCTTTTTATCTTCTAACATATTATCTGTTTTAAAATATGGTTTTGCAGATGCATTTATTATTCCTTCTTTTTCATTAATTACTACTTTTTTCTTTTCTTCTATTTTATTTGATATATGGTCTACCTGGTTTGCTATTGTATTCAGTATTTGATTGGTATAGTTATTTTGTTACATTATTCTATCAAAATTACCATTACTTTCTTTGGGATCTTTTACCTTATATGGATCTGCTATAACTTCTCCTTTATAAGTTTGTAATTTTAATACTTGCTGGGGTGGATGTATTGTTACCATCGTTTCATTTTTCTCTAAAAGGATCCATTTTTTATGTAAAGTTGTATTTACTTCGATAGAAGGAACTTTTAAGAATTCTAATCCTATGTCTTTTAAAAAGAAATGTAAGAAATTATAAAATAATTTAATACATTTATCTTTCATCATTTCTTTTATCCATTCTTCTTTTAATCTTTTCCTGATTGACTTATCTAATTGTTTATACCATATTCTTTTTTCTTTATTAAATTCATTATTTCTTTCCTCTTTTAAATATTTATATAATGGTGTAAATTCTCTACTAATAACAAATAACATTTGTGATGTCGTAGGTGAACATGGTTCATAATAAACTTGTTCAGGTATTGGTGCCTTAAACTTATATCTATTATTATTTTCTTGAATATTAGAACAAGACTTTCTTGATGAAGACGATCCTATTTCAGTTATAGATGGTTCATTATCATTTGTTTTAAATTGAACTATTACTCTACCATCATCTTCTTTTATGATTTGTGATACTTCTGTTCTTTCTATGTTTCTAGGTATTTGAGGTTCATTGATTACAAAATGATCAGGTATGGTTATCTCATTCCATTTTAATCTTTTTGGTTTAAATATTTTAGGTTTCTCAGCATCTATTTCTAATAATATTGTTTCTTCTTTATCTTTAGGTAACATTATAAACTTTGGATTAATATGCGAGGACATAACCCTGTAATATACTCTATGTATTATAGCAAAGTTTTTACATCCTTTGTGAAACTCATTTCCTTGTAATTGTACATCTAAGGTTAAAGAATCTAATATCATTGAATCCATCAGATCCACAGAAAAGTTTGGAGTACAGTTAAAATATATTGGACCATTACATATATTTGTTTGTATCATTGCCATTAATGAAGGTTGATATCTTTTTAGTCTTTTATCCCTTAAGGCTAAATATATTGGTGCATCAACTCCTATATGTACCAAAGGTTTTACTGCTAATTGTACAAGTCTTATATGTATATATCTGTAATCTTTTTTGATATATCTATTTATAGTATCTCTACTTAATAATTGTATACTTTGTGATTCTTGTTTTATAGACAATGTTTCTTCTTGAGTTTTAACAAATAAGGCTGTTTGAAAGTTTGTTAATCCTATTTGATAAATTTTCTCAATTTTTTCTCTTGGTATTGTCTAGTTAGAATAATCTATGGGCATATGTATTTCACTACTTTGGACCATGCTTCTATGGTTAGAACTAGAACCTAGATATAACAAATTTCTCAATTTTGAAGCCATAATTTCTACAAGTAATTATATGATTTCTGGATAGAGTTTTCTTCTATGTATTTTTGTACTTAATCCTTCATGATCTACCTTAAAAGGATATATTTGTGTAAGGAATGGTGTTCCTAATATTATTTCTTGTGATATATCTCTTACTAATGTAAATACATTCTTTAAACAACATCAGTCAGAATTTGAAGACAAAATTAAAGAAATCATGACAAAAAGATCACATAAATCGGAGGAATCAGTTTCTGATTCTTTTGAAGAACATATGGTAGATCCATTTGATTTTTAATTCTTTCAGATGGAGGAAGCCAACACAATAATGGAGCAGCAAACGGATAAATTTACAAAATTAGCCAGAGAAAGGACATTGGGTAATAGTAATTATCCTTATCCTACCTACATCCAAGAACACTTTCAGAATTGCCCAGATGTTTTTCATGAAGACAGCATAAGAGTAACAAACTTGATATCCTTGAAGAGAGACATGAAAAACTCTTTGAGGTATTAATAGATAACAATTTTCCCGATGATATGAATCTTGTTCACAAAGCAGCTTGGTTACAAAAACATTATGACAAGATTGAAAAAATATCAGAAGAAAAATATCAAAGGTGTATGGAAAAATATCCAAATACACCCCAGTGTATTACCAGATTAATTATGGGAGATCAACAGCTATAACAAAATGACAAAAAGAAGGCTCCAAAGTCAAAAGTGGCGGGACCATTCTACTCAACAAAGATCCACCACTTATCTGCAAGCTGTCAAAAAGATAACAAAGAAGTCAAAAAAGAAGAGAGCACTCACCAAAGCTATCACATGGGTATGTCGGCTTAGTGGAATAATTCTGTGTCGGCATATAACAACAAAATGATAAAGTAGCTTTTACCAAATGTAATGTAAATTCTATGTAAATTATCGTGCTTTCATTTGGTAGTAATTTGCCGACATAGAATTATTCCACTAAGCCGACATACACATGTGATAGCTTTGGTGAGTACTCTCTTCTTTTTTGACTTCTTTGTTATCTTTTTGACAGCTTGCAGATAAGTGGTGGATCTTTGTTGAGTAGAATGGTCCCGCCACTTTTGACTTCGGAGCCTTCTTTTTGTCAGTTTGTTATAGCTGTTGATCTCCCATAATTAATCTGGTAATACACTGGGGTGTATTTGGATATTTTTCCATACACCTTTGATATTTTTCTTCTGATATTTTTTCAATCTTGTCATAATGTTTTTGTAACCAAGCTGTTTTGTGAACAAGATTCATATCATCGGGAAAATTGTTATCTGTTAATACCTCAAAGAGTTTTTCATGTCTCTCTTCAAGGATATCAAGTTTGTTACTCTTATGTTGCCTCCATGAAAAACATTACCAAATGTAATGTAAATTCTATGTAAATTATCGTGCTTTCATTTGGTTGTAATCTCTTGGACATATATTCCTCAAACTGGTCCTCGAATTGTGATTGATGCTGTTTGAAAAATTCAAACATCATCCTCTCCTTAGAATCAGTTACCTCCAGTCATTTTGAAGAACCAATGGCTCAAGATCCATATCTTTTTTAGTGACAGGATGGAGGATTCAGCCAGAATAATGGAAGCACAAACAGATGAATTAACAAACTTGGCTCGAGAAAGAATATTACATAGTAATTATCCCATTTTTGTCCAGGAGCATTTTCAGAACTGTCCAAGATGTTTCTCCTGGAGACAGCATAAGAGTAACAAAATAGATATATTAACAGAAAGACATGAAAGATTAATGGAGGTCCTAACAGATGAAAACTTCCCAGATAATATGGACCTAGTTCACAAAGCTGCATGGTTGGAAAAATATTACAACAAAATTGAGAAGATATCAGATGACAAATATCAAAGGTGTATGGATAAATATCCAGTCACACCTCAATGTGTAATCAGACTTATGATGGGAGAACAACAATTATAACAAAATGACAAAGAGGGTGGAAACAAAGTCAAAAGTTATGGGATCCACCACTTACCACAGTCTGAAAGTTGTCAAGAAAATAACAAAAAAGTCAAAAAGAAGAAGGACAGTAACAAAGGCTACAAAGGTTATCATATACTTTTGTCGGCTCAGTGGATTCAAAGGACTTCATCGGCATAAAATGACAAAGTAGCTTTACAAATGAAATGTAAATTAGATGTAAATTAGTGTGTTTCATTTGAATGTAATTTCTCTTTTGTGTGTATATATAGATGTGAAAAACCTACATTTTTTAATCCGAAAAGATTAAAATGGAATGAAATTACAATACCAAATCTATTCATAATTAGTGAGACCTTTAAGAAACATAGAAAGAAGAGATATTTTTCAAATAATTGAAGAAACAAATGGTAAAGTTACAATAAGATTTAATTCATATGGAGAAGATTATAGCAGACCAGAATCCTCAAATTCAAATTCAAGACAATCATTTTCAAATTTTTCAGAATTTAATCAAAGATATAAATTTAAAACACCTATACCAGAACCTCAAAATTATTCAACTCCAAATTCATCTACTACAGAAAGTATGATAAGTGTAATAAATTCAGAAAAAGAATTTGTACCACTTTTAATTATCTCAAAATAGAAAGAAATAGTGATTATCATAAAGATAAAAGAATATGGTATAAAAAATTAGACAAAGAAATAAGAAGATTAAAAGAAGAATGGATAATAGAAATGAAAAAGAATAAATCAAATAGACCTTTTTATATATTTTTATTACTCTTTTTATATTAGGAAGGGATAGAAGATTTTGTTAAGAAACCATCAATAGAAGTTAATACAACCCTTCATAAAAAATAGATGTTACAAAATAATGACACCATTGTTTATATACATCCACCTTTACAATCATTAAAAATTCAAACAATAACCCTCTTAAACAAGCAAAAGATAATAATGAATATATTATTAGAATAATACATCAAAATAATTATACTAATCAAATATTAAATACAATAGCAAGTCAAGTAAATCATATTTCAAATAATATAGTTGATAAAACAAAAGTATCTGCAGATGATATATCAAAACCATATTTTCAAACTAATAATATATTAGATAAACAGAAAGTAAGTTTTAATCTAAAAACCGATAATATTTTATCAAAAATATCAAATAAGTTAACAAAGATAGGATCAATAAGTAAAAATATAAATTGTTTAGATACTATAAAAGAGAAGATGAAGATAATTTATCAACAGATGAATCAAATGATGATAGTATTGAATCAGAAATAGAAAGTATAAAAAATATAAATTTTCAAGATAGTGATAATAAAATTAATAGAATTTTTAGAAAAAGAAGATATTATAATCAATATACTAAAAATTATTATAGAAGACCAACATCTGTAGATATCCAATATGAAGAAAGAAATCAATTCACAAAATCAAAATATGATGGTCAATCAATTACAGAATGAAATATAGATGGGAAGTCAGAATATGAAATAATTAACACTTTACAAGAAATGGGAATGGCTAGATTGGCTTATAAAATTCAAATCAACCAGAAGAGATAGCATGTATGTTAATAACTTAAGGCTTCACAGGTCAATTAAAAAATTGGTGGGACAATGCATTATCAACAGAAGCAAAAAATAATATTTTAAATCACAAAGTTTTAACTTTAGTTGAAGGAACAAAAAATGAATTCATAGAAAAAAGTGATGCATGTGAATACTTAATAATTACAATATCAATGTACATCATAGGAAATCCAAAAGAAGAATTTAATTCATCAAAGATAATTTTAACAAATCTAAGATGTCCAACTCTTACTGACTATAAATGGTATAAAGATACTTTTTTAACTCAAGTCTTTAAAAGAGCATATTGTAATTCATCTTTTTGGAAAGAAAGATTCATAATGGAATTACCAAAATTATTTGTTGAAAGAATAATCAAAAAACTTAAAAGTGAAATAGGATTTGAAGATATACCCTTTGAGGAATTGACTTTTGGTCAATTATTTGCTTTCATTAAAAAAAGTATTAAATTTATGTTCAGAATTAAAACTTCAAAATAAATATAGAAATGATAAGAAGAATACAAGAAAAGAATTATGATGTTTTTGTGAAATATTTGGAATGATTAAGATAGAAGCCCCATCAACCTCTAATAAGAAAAAATATAGAAGTTTTAAATCGCATAACAATAAAACCCAAGAATATTGGAAACCTAGTTATAAGAAATTTAGGAAAAGAAAATATCCTAAAAGAAATTTAAACAAGAATGAATCATATTCACAAAATTCAAAAAAAAAACCTATTATTTGTTAGAATTGCAATAAGCCAGGACATACAGCTGATAAATGTTAAAAAAAGAAAAATAAAGTCAGAGAATTAAAATATGAACTCAATAATTTAATAAGTAAATTAGAAGATAGTGATACAGAATCAGATATAATAGAAAATGAATCAAATACATCTTCTCATCAGAATGATAATAATCAAAATAATTTATGTCATATTAATGTTATATCAAAGGATAATAAAGAAACTCTATTTGATGTAATTCAAGAAATACCAGATAATGAAACTAAAAAAGAATATTTACATAAATGAAAAGATTTAATTTTAGAAGAAGATACTAAAAAGAAAATTCAAATAAAAGAACATTTTAATTTGTGAAAAATATTTGATAAATACTCAAGTCAAAATATATTAAAACAAATAATTACAAAAGATTTACAAATAGAAATTAATATTCTAAAAAAAAACAAGTTAGTCAAATGTAAAAAGAATTATTTGAATTAAAAGAAAAGGATATAGAATTAGAAACAAAGATAATATTAAATAATAAAAACTCAAATAATTTAGATATAGCAAGTACTAGTCAAGAAATCAAAATACCTAATGAAGAAGATTTAGATGATAATAAATTCATAAATTCAATTCAAAAAATACAATTTCAAAAATAGTATATAAAATTTAAAATTGTTATAGGAAATTTTAATTTAGATTTAATTGCTTTATTTGATTTAGAAACAAAGATAATATTAAATAATAAAAACTCAAATAATTTAGATATAGCAAGTACTAGTCAAGAAATCAAAATACCTAATGAAGAAGATTTAGATGATAATAAATTCATAAATTCAATTCAAAAAATACAATTTCAAAAATAGTATATAAAATTTAAAATTGTTATAGGAAATTTTAATTTAGATTTAATTGCTTTATTTGATTTAAGTGCTAATCATAATGTTATAAGAGAAGGAATAATACTTTCAATATTTTATGAAAAAACTCATGAACAACTTTATACAGCCAATTCAAAACCTTTAAATATAAAATATAAATTGTTAAAAGCTCACATATATTATGATGGATATAGTTTCAAAAATGTATTTAGTGAAAGATTATCTCAAAATATGATTTTAGGAACACCTTTTCTAACTCAAATTTACCCTTTTAAAGTTGATCATAATGGTTTCAACACTAATATACATGGAAGGAATATTTCTTTTTCTTTTACTAATCTAGTTAAACAAAAAGAAATAAATACACTTCAAAATAATTCTATTTTCAAACAAATAAATATTATAGAAAAGAAAAACAAAAAAAAAAAGATATTTAAAAGAAGAAATACCTTATCTAAGAATAGAAGAACAATTAAAACAAGAAAATATAATTCAAAAGATCAAAGAAATTCAAAATTTATTTATAAAATAAGTATGTACTAATATCTCAAATGCTTTTTGGCAAAAAAAAAAAACAACATATAAGTAGATTTACCATATGAAAAAGATTTTAATGATAGAAATATACCTACCAAGACTAGACCAATTCAAATGAATTAAGAATTCCTTAGTCATTGTCAAAAAGAAATAGAAGATCTTATTCAAAAGAAGCTTATTAGAAAGTCAAAATCTCCTTGGAGATGTTCTGCTTTCTATGTAGTAAAACAAGCAGAATTAGAAAGAGGAATACCAAGATTAGCCATAAATTACAAACCCTTAAACAAAGTTTTACAATGGATAACATATCTTATTCCAAACAAAAGAGATCTAATTAATAGGTTACACTCTGCAAAAATATTTTCCAAATTTGATTTAAAAATCAGAATTTTGACAAATTCAAATGTCAAAAAAAGATAGATATAAGACTGCCTTCACAGTACCCTTTGGACATTTACGAATGGAATGTAATACCCTTTGGTCTCAAAAATGCCCCTTCTGAATTTTAAAGAATTATGAATGAAATATTTAATTCATGTAGTTCCTTTACCATAGTATATATAGATGATATCTTAGTATATTCTTCCAGTCTAGAACAACATTTCAAACATTTAGATATTTTATTACATATAATCAAAAAGAATGGTTTAGTACTATCAGAATCAAAAATGGAATTATTCCAAACTTCAATAAGATTTCTAGGTCATAATATTTCTAAAGGATTGATTAAACTAATAGACAGATCTATAAGTTTTACAGATAAATTCCCAAATCAAATTAAAGATAAAACTCAACTTCAAAGAGTTTTAGGTTGTCTCAATTATATATCAGACTTCTTTCCAGATTTAAGATTGTTTTGTCAACCTTTATATCAAAGACTTAAAAAGAATCTTCCTACATGGTCATAACAACATACTCAAATTGTTAAGAATATTAATATTAAAGTCAAGATTTTACCATGTTTAGGGATTCCTCATCCTCATGCATTCATGATTGTCAAAACAGATGCATCAGATTTAGGATACAGAGGAATTTTAAAACAAAAATTGCATTCAAAAGAACAATTAGTATGCTTTCATTCATGCATATGGTTAGGATCTCAAAAGAATTATTCAACTATAAAAAATGAAATATTTTCTATTGTTTTATGTATTTCAAAATTTTAGGATGATTTATATAATAAGAAATTTCTTTTAATAATAAATTGTAAATCAACTAAAAAAGTTTTAACTAAAGATGTTCAAAATATTGTGTCAAAATAAATATTTGCAAGATGGGAAGCCATCTTATCTGTTTTTGATTTTGAAATTGAATTCATTAAAGGAGAAAATAATTTATTACCAGATTTTTTAACTAGAGTATTTTTACAAGGAAATTAATTTTTACAGATGGATTCACTCAAAGCACTTTCGTCAAAGGATTATGAAATACCAGATTCAAAGGAATTAGTAAATTATCCTCAAACACCACCAGCTAAACCAAAACAACCTCTTACTTCAAATTTCATCCAACCAAACAGATTTGCTTCTCTTCAAAACTTTCCAGGCCTTCCATATAAATCTATTCTTGCAGCACCTCAAAAAACCTCCTACTCCCTCAAATGCTATTATCCCAAGAAATCCAGCAAATGAAGAATTCAAATATTTAACCAAGAAATGGAGAGAAGAAATTTTTCTTACTCCTTTTCAAGAAATTCCAAAAGATTCAAGAGATTTCATTAAAAGTAAATTCAATTCTGAAGCTTTTTGGGATTCTGATAATCCCCATAAGTCAAGAAAATTTTATGAACTTATCCTCATAGATACTCGATCTATAGAAATTTCCCATAAAAAGAATGATAATGGGGAAATTATCTATTCAAAGTGTGTCATAAAAAAAAAAGTTATTACTCCATCTATATGGGGTAATGGATTTGAAAAATATTTTTCGATTCGATTTTATCCTAAAAGTTTTAATTATAGCGATTATAAAAAAGCCTGGTTTAGATTCCTTTTAGTCCGGCCATTTTCTCATAGTTGGTTCATCACTTTTCATAGTGATATTTCAAAAGATTTTTCCACTTGATATTTTGAGTGATGGAAAAAGGTCGGTTCAGAAACGTCAATTCTTCCTTCAAATGTTCAAAAAGGATTAGAAGTTTTTGCTACTTCTTCTCTTCCAAAAGCTTTTTAAAAAAGTCTTTTATTTCATGCTGAATTCAAAATTCCATAGATCTTTGCATGCGATTTCATATTTCAAAAGTGTTTCATTGAACCCATTCCTTAGTCTCTTGTTAAATCCTTTAAAGTTAAGTGGTGGGGAAAATTTGATCAAAAGAGATGTTCTGAACTTGCTACCAAACAATTTATTTCTACTGGAGAAAAAGTGAGATATCAGCAAAAAGATTTAAATTCTCTATTAAAAAGAAAGAAAGAAAACTCAAATGCAGAGGAATCATCTATAAAAGAATTATCTCCTCAAAAGAAAATGATGTTCGAATCACTCAAATAAAATCCTAATCTCCAAGCTCAGTTCTATGAGTTCATGTCTCAAAAGTTAGGATTAAAGGAATCTACATCAAATGAAGCTAATTATGACCCATTTGGAGAAAATTGTGCACAAGATTCATATGATTTTTAGAATTCCCTTTTCAGATGGATTTATCAAATTGGCATACTCAAAAGGCATTTGAGAGAATGTACAAGATGTTTCTCTTATCTTCAATGGAAGAGAAATAAAAAAGAAACCATTTCAAAAGGCAAAGATTTGTTACTTCAAATATTAACAAGAGAAGATTTTTCAGCAAATATGAAGATGATTTATGCGGCATCAAAAATTCAAAAAAGAGTACATAAAGAAGATAAGAATTCAAAATGAAAAATTTCAAAGATATATGGATAAGTATCCTATTACAGAGTTATGTATCAATCAAATTCAAATATCGGATGATATTTTCAAAATGAAAGAAGGATGATTTTCAAAGGACAATTATTGAAGAATGGTCAAAAGATGAACAGAAGATCAAGATAAAATTTCAAATATCAAGAGAAAATTCAAAAGTGGAGATGGACCTTGTCGGCCACATAAGAGAATCAAATTTCAAAAGATGAATAGTATCTTGTCGGCCACTACACTCAAATTCATCTGGAATTCAAATTCAAATGTAAATGTAATTTCATTTTGTCCATATAAGGAACCTCATATTGTAATAAAAGGCAGAGCGGATTCACTACGAAATATCACTCTAAGCCTTTATCTTTTCGAAGCTTTCCTTTCCATCCTTTGTATCTACTAAGCGGTCCTTACGCTTAACTTTCAAAATTTGTAAGTTTGTTTTCATATTTATAAAATCATATTTTCAATCTATTTGTCTCATTTATTTTATCATATCATTCATGTATAGGTATGTTTCCTTCATGTATCTGATCCATAATAAAGTCTAAGTTTCAACCAAGCCGTCCTTAAGCTTGAACTTTCAAATTGTAAGTTCTCATTTGTTAAATCAGCATTCGCTTATTTTCAATTTAGTTTAAATTCTTTTTTCATATTCATGTTTATAGGCATCATGTCCATATTCATGTCTGGTCCTGTCAACATTGGTATCCATTGTTGTTGCTATTCCCAAGAGTTCACGTCCCACAAATTGCAATCCTTGCATTTCAAAAATCACAATCTCCTCTAAAAAGGGCAATTTTCCGAGGGGTGGCAATGATGATAAGCGATCGCAGTTCTTGAGAGTAATCCGTCTTAAATGGTTAAGGGGCGAAACGATCCAGCTTAGGGGAAGCTTTGAGCCATTATATCTTTCAATTACAAGACTTCTCAAGTTTGGATGTGGCTCCAATGCATCTATTACATCCATCCTCAACAATGATGACTCCTCATTTTCATCCATCTCATCCTCAAAACTTATAATTCCTCAATCTCTGTCTTGTTCCTCAGTTGTGCCTCATGAGCATCTTCAACCATTTCTTCATAATTGTCATTAGCCACAAATGTGATTATCAAATTTAGAGATTCATTAAGACGGTTTAACTTCTTCAATAATCTCAATTTGTCCCATCCCCTTCCTCCATGGAAGTCACCCAGTCTACGTAGACAAGTTAAGTGGCCAAATCCTTCGGGAAGTTTGCACAGATCTTGGCAACATGTAATACCCAACGTTCGCAAGTCGTGCAAATCACATAAGCTCTCTGGCAATTTCTTCAGAGACGCATTGTGGCTCAAGTCGAGGTGTCTCAAATGAATCAAGTTTCCAACTTCCTCAAGCAATTCCTTGAGAGTCGAATTCCAGCTCAAGTGGAGGCGTTTCAAGTGAATTAAGTTCCCAATTTTCCTTGGCAATTCCTTTAGAAACCCATTATTGCTCAAGTCAAGGTGTCTTAATTAAATCAATTTTCCAATTTCCAAGCGCTTATGTTATATAGTTGAAAAATGACTTTAAGGTCTTCTCGAGAAATTACGGTTTCCCGCAAGTTCAACAACCTCAAGTGAATCAAGTTCCCTATTTGAATACTTTGCAAGCAACACTCGGCCACACTTAACACCCTCAGCCGTTTGAGACAATAAAAGATTTAGATGAGATTTTTTGTACTCCCAAAGTAAACTACAGAATTCATTTACAGTGGAAACTAATGAAGGGTCGCACGCTCGACCCTCTACTTTAACGTTTTTTCTAAGAAATTGAGCAAAATCCTGTACTATATCATGCATCCTACATCTTATTCTCCCATCTGAGACATCTTTCTCAAAATCTTGAAATAAAGAATGCATTGCTAAAATATCAAAGTACCCTTGCCCTCTACCTTCCATGTCTCCCTCAGAGCCCAAATAACCTAATGCCATCCAATATCTTATTAGTTCATCAACATAAATATTTTGACCCTTGAGAAAGACAGCAAAATATGAGAAACAACGCTCAACAATTCATTGTAGCTCAAAAGCAAATGAGGAAAAAGGTCTACTTCCGCTTCTTTCATTTCCCATATTTCACTATTCAATACATCCTGCCACTCTTCCACAGTATTCTTAAAACACGAAAGACTTCCCAAAGTCTTTGCAGCAAGAGGTAAGCCCTTTGCACTTTTTAGCTATTTTCTTACCAATACCTTCAAAATTTTCCAATACATCTTTATTCTTTCCAAAAAGGACCATACGACGCAATAGCAACCAACAATATTCATCAGAGAGTTGTTTCAGATGATGAATGTCATCATGCATTGTGCCAGTGATCTTAGCAACCTTTTCATTTCTTCCTGTTACCAAAATTTTACTACCTACCCCACCACATTTAAGGGAGTTTTCTAGGGGTTCCCATTTATTAACATCTGCAGTCCAAACATCATCAAGGACAAGAAAAAACCTCTTCCCTAAAATAGAGTTAATAAAGCAAATATGAAATGATATGGTCAACTACTGTAATTTATGTATTTTAGGATTTTCTCCTTTTCCGTTTCCGTATCTTTTGTAAATATTCCTTTTTGATCTTGTTGTATCTTCTCTATATATTAACACGCTCCTCCATCACCAGAAGACAATTATTTTTGGTGATCATAATCCCTCTTCTATATGGTATCAGCCTAAATACCAAACCCTAGATCTTTTTCTCTCCCTTCTTCCCTCTCCCTCCCACGTTACCTGCAATGACTACCGTATCATCCGTTCCCCTCCATACCCTCACTCATATGGTTACTATCAAACTCACTGCATCTAACTACTTGCTGTGGAAGAACCAGATTCTTCCTGTTCTAATCAGCCACGATCTCTCCACCTATATTGACGGCACTTTCTCGCCTCCTTCTTCTACTCGTCTCTCCGATGATGGCTTGTCATCACCGAATCCCGAATTCGTGGAATGGTTAGCCATGGGCCAGAAGGTCTATAAGAGTCTTGGACATGTTTAAACAAGACATCCAATTGATTGGTATTTGAAGAAACACCCTTTCCCAAGCTCTCAAGGATCCCTTTGGCAATGGAAGCCAGATCAAAGGGATCCGAAACACATATCCAAATTCTTTACTCAAAACACCCCCTTTACTCGACCATCGTTATAAACTAGTTGAGCAAGAGTTGTTTTTCCCAGTCCCCCAACACCCACTATAGACACAACCTGCAGATTGCCTACTTCCTCTTGTCCACCACCATTACCCATAAGTTTGGTAACAAGAATTTCCTTATCCTCATCCCGGCCATGGACATTCCCCACCTCAATCAGAGAAGTAGATTGAACTCGCCAAGATTCGGGAGAGGGATCCTTATTCGTGGGCTGGGAAGTGATAAAATTATATTCATCTTTCTCCTTCAAAATCTGATCAACTCGTATTTTCACATTCTTTATCTTCTTTGCAATATCAAGACGAGCAACAATATTGCAGAAACATAAATATGAAGATGATGGGACGAAGGAGCATACCTTTTGCTTTGAAGTAGCAAGAGCAACGTGATTAGAATATTGAAGAAGAGCACGTCCTCCATTTCGTAAGAAGTCTGTTCCAGCCTCGACAACCAGTAGTTAATGTTTTTTTCTTTGAATCTTCAATTCTCAGCATCATTCAACACATTTCTCAGTCTCTTCAGGTCATCAGAAAGCTTGAGAACCTCCTCCTCGACGCCTCTAACAAGATTCACTTCATTTCTAATCTGTTCATCAATTATAGCTATAATTCTCTCAGCCTCAGCAGATACGATAGCATCAGCCATGATCAGAAATGTGTTATGTCTGCTTTTCTTTTCTTTTTTTGTGATGATATTTGTTAATAGTACATTAGCAAAACTAGAAGAAATTATTGATTCCATGTCCCCGCTCTGCATTATCTTTATTATAAAGAGATTTATAGACCTGCTTCGCTGCTTTCTCTCAATTATCTGTTATAAAGTAGATTGCATAGCTGTATGTTGGACAAAAAGTCTATTATTGATTCCATGTCTCCACTCTTTACTTTTATTGGGGAGAGATGATGTAGTGTCAATTATTGATTCCATGTCTCCTTTCTTTACTTTTATTTACTTTTTTATTGGAGAGAGATGAAGATTTCGAGGGATGTACTCAAGCGACAAATATTTGAGGAAGAAAGTTAAGATGATACAAAATTTAAGTTACGATATTTCAGTAGAAATCTACTTCATATTAAATTTGAACATGTGTTATAGAAGAATTTCTCTCCACATTAACATAGACCTTACCAATTCGGTTATACCCCTGAGACCATTGTCAGATGCACATTGGTGAAGGGGGCACTGACCACGGAGATTTAAAAACAAAAAGAAGAAACTACAGGTATTTTTGATATTTTGTATTTTTAATTTAAAAAATATATATTAATTAACTTTAATTTCATATTGTCAAATTCTTGTTGGAGACATAAATTTTAAGATAAATTTTTCATATTTATACATTTAAGGTATCACATATTTACCTTAATCTGTGATATTATATACTTACATTATCAGTATTAAAGTATTACATAAATACATTTAAAGTATTTTATATATATATATATATATATATATATATACGTTTAAGGTATTACATTATTATATTCATGGTATTACATAAATACCTTTAAGGTATCGCATATTTAAAAAGTTTTAAGGTATCACATATTTACCTAATTTGTGGTATTATATACTTATATTATCGGTATTGCATATTATGAAGGTATCAATTTTATACTTTTAGGTATCAGTGTATTGAGTGTAAGTGAAGTTTAAAATCATAGAACTTCAAATACACAGTTTCATCATCTTCTTTCCTAATATCATTCATCTTCTTCCGCAATATTATTTTTGAACATTCACTGCAGAGTATTTCATATTTTGAATAATTGATTTTTGAATGTCTAGATAATTGAAATAAAATAATCTTTAATTCCATAGAATTATGATTTTGAGATTTAAAATTAAGGAAGAAAAACCATATACTTAAATCATGATTCGAATAAGAAGGAAAATAATAGGAAAGAAGATGACGATGCGGAAAGGAAGAAGAATAATAATAATAATAAAAGAAAAATGGGGCAACACGCTGATGTAGAAGAGAAGAAGATAAAAAATAAAAATAAAAAAAACAGAGAAATAACAATGCTGCATATGGAGGAAGGAAAAAAATAATTAAAAAAAAAATTGATATGGGTGTCTGGAGCGGGTTTGGGGTAAGTGTCACTCAATTAAGATTTGTTAGCATTTTCTTAAAGACGTGAGTTGAAGTGGCTTTCAAATATTGTGTAATATTTAATATTCTCTCACACATTCTCTTCCACATAACTCAACGTTACATATTTATACATCTTACATAATTAGTATATTGTCTAATACATATAGATAGTTTGCACAATATTTTAATTGTAATATATATATATATATATATATATATATATATATTGTACCAAGTATTTTCTTATTTTTTAATTAACACATCAACGTTATTTGACAACCACCTCAACTCATGAGTTGACATCGTTAAATTAAAGATCTTAATTTATAGTTTCAAATCTTTCAAACTCTATATATGTTGATAAACTTTATCTTTCATGTTTTTAAAATATAAGATCCATAAAAAATCATCTATGTCTTACCAATTGGTGTCAAATCCATGAAATTAGAATTCAACCGATTTTTAAAATGTATTAGTATTATATCATAAATGTATTAGTGGCATACCTAATTAAAATAAATATTTTATATTGACTAAAATATATGGCCAAATTTTTTATTTTTTTTTTCTATTTTTCCTTCTTTCTTCATAGTGGTGGCTCCTCCTTTCTTCGTCTTCCATGTCAACATCTTTCTCATTTCTGCTCCTTTTTATTATTTCTACCATTTTTCCTGTTCCTGATTTTTTTCTCCCTTTTCAATGCACGAATAGAGCAACACGCCTCCATAACTGACAGTTTTGTTCCATGTATTATTCACTTTGATGGTTGGGTTGGATGAAATGTATTATCAATATATGGAAAATTTATTATTTACTTTGTGTTAATGAAAAGTAATACCTATAAATCTAAAATGCAACAATCGTACACATACAATTGCATTAACAATATACGAAAATATATTATCTATATAACTAAAATATTACTTATGTACCGAAAAGGTATTACCTATATAATTAAAATATTATGATAGGTCTTGCATGAAACCGTTTCACGGATCTCATTCTGTAACTGACTAATCTGACCTAGTCAACATTATTCAATAACGTTGGTTGGTCGATCAGCGTCAGTTGTTGTTGACCCAAAAGTATTATACGATATACATAAACTTATTATCTTATAAGAATAAAAGTATTAAATGTCAAATTTCAAATTTTCAAATTAATCATTGATTTGAAGTCATAGAACCAAAAATATTATCGGCTACACATAAAAGTATTATCTTATATGAACAAAAATATTATAATATTATTTATGAAATTATATACTTTTCAAAAATAATACATAATGAAAATAAAAGTATTATTGTGATTATAATTTTTCAAATTAGTTGTTGATTTAGAATCTTGAAAGCAAAGGCAAAAATGATACATAAAAATATTATTTTTGACTTTGTTAACTGTTCAACATGACATACGCTTGCACGTGTCGATCGGGTCTCATCCCATCTAATTAAATGAGATGCGTGAGACGGTATTACCCAAGAATTTATCAAAATATTGTTTAATTAAATGAAAATTATTACCCACATAAGTAATATATTACTTATTTGATAGAACACACACATAGGCGTGGGTACATAGAAGCATGGATGAATTGACATGTGGAAATAGGAAAGGTCGAGTTGCACGGATTTAAGCACATAATCTATCAAAAGAGAATAATATACATCACATATAAATTATTTAAACACTGATTTGGTCCCCAAAACTGTTGATTTCATTAACAAATTTGTGAAAAACAGAGAAGTATTACATCTCTACCACTATGTAGTATCTACAACAGTGAATCTAACTTGCAAACTTACCATGTTGTCAACAGACATGAAGACAAAACAAAGCTACCATCGCTGTTAGAGGTGCTTATGTTGATTCTTATCATCGCTGTAATCTGAAGCATTCCCATCACTATCTGAATTGTTACTGACACTTATGTTCTTGATCTCTGAACTTCCATCTGAAGATTTGACGTCTGATTGTAGAGATTCTTTTAAATCTGCAAGCACAAAAGGTTCAACTAGTTTCCAAAACTCAGCTGCATTGCTTCCAAGAAAACCGATCCAAAAAGTTCTTCCTTTTCTCTTCACACGACAATTCAATGACTTTGTCTTGATCATTTTGGCAATTCTCAAAACATCTTCTTCACCAAACCTCAGTTTCAACAGAATATCACCGGTCGAAGTCCTGTAACCCCCATACATATACCAATATGCAAGCACACGAGGCGTTAACCACCGATGGATTAGCTTAGGAATCACAGGTTGACCTTGTGGCCAGAACTGGTAGGCATATAACTGAAAATACGAGTGGGGTATGGTTGTAAGTTGACTTGGAATATTGACATTGTCAATCGGCAGTTTACAAGATAACCACTCATGAAATTGGTTGTATATATGTCTCTTCAAAAAAGAATGGATGTTGCAATTCTCTCTAAACACAAAGTCAATAGCATAACTCTTTTTCTCCTCATCTAGTTTAACTCTTAAGCCACCTAATAGGAGACCTATCAGGATTTCTCTCTGTTCTTTGCTGAGCTTCAAGGTCGTTGATCTTTTTGATTCGTCCCATCTCAAACTTAGGACGTATTCAAGCTTCTCCATCAACGAAGAATCAATTTCATATTTCTTGTCACACATGAAATCATAAATCTTTTCTGCCTTAGCATTATGCCCGGAGGTCAGATATCCCCTCAAGATAGTGTTGCATGATTTAGCATCAACACCAATCGCCTCATCAGCATACATTTGGTTGAAGATGTCTTCTGCCTTGTCAAGATTGTTAGTTTGCACCAAAGAATCTAAGAACAAATTATAGACTGTCTGATTGGGATGACATTGCTCCTGGCACCAGAAGAATGTGGATTCAACTTTATCGTGCAATCTTAAATCCACACACATATTCATCATGTCAATAAAAGATCGAGTCAAGGGTTTCAAGCCACTGTTTATGAACTCTCTCATAAGAGACTCTGCAAGTTTCATCTCTTGAGCTTTGCACAACACCTCAATGATTTTGTAGTATGACACAACATTGATTGAAGTTTGTTCTTGCATATTCCTGAATATTTCCACAGATTTCATCGGTTCCCCAGCTCTTGAATAAACCTCCATTAGATACAAGTAAGCTTGAGTTGGAGGCTTTTTGTGGGAAGAAAGAATCTCTCTCCACGTTCTTTCAGCTTCTGCATGATCACCTTCCTTAGCACATGCTCTTAACACCGACAAAAGCACTTCCACACTCTCTTCAACCCCCACTGATTTCATCTCTGCTCTTAATGATGCAATTCTTTCTTTATCTATTACATCTTGATAACTATGCAGCCATATAAGCCCACCATAAATATCCTTATGTATTCTTATCCCAGATGATGTTAGATTGTGAAAAATGAACTCTGCTTGTTCGAGATGATGTTTACAAGAGGTTCCTGTTTTGCTCACAAGAGCCCTGAAGAGGGAATTGTGCAAACTCAATCGAGGCTTGTAATTCCCCAAGTGGATCATTTGATTGTAAATGCTGCATGCTTCCTCTAAACAACTCGAAGCAGATGAACTAAGGTAAGCAACAATCAAAATATGAAATGTGAACTCGTTAGGAACTAGACCTTGGTTAATTATATCATCAAATATCTCGCGGCATTTCAAGTACTTTCGCTCCTTGCCCATGTATTCTGCTAACTTGGTAGCAAGGGCAAAATCAAATTGAAACCAGTGTTGCTGCACCATCCATTTGTACATCTGAATCAAGCAAGTCACGTTATCACTAAAGGAGCTTTAATCATCCCTACCCTCTTATAAGAACAAGAATTGCTATGCTGCATAAATCAGTAAATTAATACTTTGATTGACCTCCATATCAGATTTAAACAAGAGTTTCATCTAACATTCAACGTCTAACAACCAAAAACGATTCACACAACTTGAAACATTTATACAAGAGAGTCCAACACAGTAGCATACATTGTGCAGTGAAACAAAGCGATGATATGAATAAGAAATCAGCATTTTTCCATGCCTTATTCGACTAGGATCTTGCAGAAGATTTATAATTCTATACCACACTAACACCTTAATTGAAAAAGGAGGGCATAGTACACCAACTTCTTCAACACTTCAACTGCACTTTAAGCACCCTATTAGTTTACCATGTGAGCCAGATAAGAACCTAACAAAGTAACAGAAACAAACGCATAAAAGAAACTGTACATATGTCTAGTGCTCATATTTACTATGTTTTAAAAATTGCAGTTCATCTCATTGGCAAGAACTGATCCATATCAACAAGACAATACCTTAAACTATTTCATGGCTACTTCAACCAAATTAGAAAATTGAGAACCAGAAACAACTATTCAAAGCTAATCGAATAGAATTAGTAAATATACTTCCTTATTCCCCATTCTTAGTTGACAAAAGTTTCATATAACCTATCCAAAGCTAGGAAAATTACTAATCATCAATTAATCACATCAAATAAGCATTCAAAGAACAGGGCATAGAGAACAATACCCTAAACGCCGATTCATTTTCACGAATCCGAATACAATGAACTGCAACATAAGTGCAATCATCTTGCCTAATCCACTTCCGCTGCGAATTGAGCACCCGAACAAATGTGCCTGGCCTATGTGCCGGAAGCTCCTTACACAGCCACGCCAATTTCGCCCTCCGCCACTGCTCAGGAAGCTCATCCAGCTCCTTCACCTCCACCGCCGGCGACTCAAACCGTTTCAACTCAGACAAATCGAACGGTTCATCGAAATTGAGACCTCCCTTCTCCTTATCCCTTGAGAAGTGAAATCTATTTTCAGTAGCTTCTTCTGAGATGTTGGATGACAAAGTTCCGGTGGAGACAGAGGAGGAGATACGCGGAAGGGGGAAGTTCCGGTGGGGGTTTGAGGGGAGGGAGAGAGGGCGGAGATGGTGGTTGGAGAAAGAGTTGTGGGTCTGCGTGGGTGTAATTTGGCAATTGATGTAATTGTAATGGAAGCTGTGAAGCATTTTCTAGGCGGAGAAATGGCTGCAACGACGGTTCGCCGCCGTAGAGAAAGCGGTGGCAGCGACAGTTGTTATTCTGGTATGCTTTTGTTGATGTTGAATGGATAAACGGGTAACTGTGGATTCAGTAAAATGAAATGATGACCTACTCGTATGGGAATCGAATTTGTAAAAATGGTTGCCATTTTTTTTTTTTTTTGGTCTACTACATTATTATTGATTAAATATAACTAATTGATTTATTACCAATTTCCTTACTTTATCATGTATATGTATAATTTTAATAACATATATAGGAGATAATACCCCCAAATGCCCCATTTCCTTATCTAATAAATCCAAAATGCCTCAATTCATATAATATTATCCCAATATGTCCCAAATGTGGTCAAAGACCAATTCACCCCTAAAAATGCACTATTCAAAATGCTATTTACACTCTAAAATTTTGTTTTCCAAACCATCTTACTAAAAGCAAGGTTTTAAACCCGGATATAATTATCTTGGTATTTTGGTTGGAAACCTTTCTCGTGCCCCAAAAAACACTGGTATTTATACTTGTGATCTGGTCTGAAAGGTATAACAAAGCCATATACTGAACGATTATTATTCGGAAGAAAAAGATTAATTGAATTTCCGAATTTTTTCCATGATTTATATTTATTGAGATACGATGCCGGAAGTGGTATCAGAGCTAAGTTTTATTGAAGAAATAAATTAAATTATGATATACAATATTATTTTCTTGTGCCTGACGGAGGAGAAAATCAAGAAAATGTATCCGAAAATATTTCGAGATAACACAAGTGCAGGATATCAGAAATGATATCCAGCGAAGATTGGAACATAATTATTCGAGACACATCTAAGGTCACTCAAGACCTTAGGGAAATCCAAAAGACCATCATTTATTATGGTGGACAGATGGAGAAGATAGTCCGATCTCTATCCGAGATCCAAAGAGAAGTTTCAGATCTAAAACAAGAAATTGTAGATCTGAAAAGAAGATCATCCAAGGAAACTGGTAGATCCATCAACGAACGTATGAAAGACTCGTTCGGTGGTATACCAATCATTTCCAAAGGAAAGGCTACGGAAGTTCCGAAGCCCAAAAGCAACGACGAACTCCTACTTGATCTCATAAGACAAGTCGGATGGAAGTCTCAAGAGTAGATCTTGCAGAGTTAACTGAATCCCTTTCCAATCTTGGAATTGTGGATCTGGTAAACCTCAGGATGAATGAGCCTATTCCAAAAAAGGAAGAGGAGAGCACGAGTACGGCAGTACCTGAAGTACCTGTTCCTACCGAACCAATTTGGAAGCAAAATGGAGTTGACTATGAAGAATACATAGCTCGACAAGCCAAGAAATGATCGGGAAGGTTTAAAGGAGTATCTAAGAGCCCTTGGGCAAAAACGATGCTTGAACCAACACATCCATTCGGATTGATGCTCACAACAGACATCATCGATTTCAGAAATATGGAAATATTGATCGATGAATGGATGGCATCTATGAAAGTTGCTTCATCAACGCTGGACGTTGATAACGAACATTTTTGCCAGATACTGGTAAATAGTTTGCAAGGTTCGGCCAAGAAGGCATGGGAAATGACCGAAGCCGCTCTCAAACAAGAAATCTTATCCAACGATAATGTTTTAACAATTGTCGAAAGGATGGGTCATTTGCTCAAAATATGTTTCCTCGGGGATGGATATTTTGAGGAAAGAAAAGACGAGAAGAAAAGAGAGTACACGCAAGCTCTGTTTGCTCTCGAATTAAGAAATATATGTTATGCGGATAAATATATATATTGGTTCCGCAAATATTATTTCCAAGCAGATGTACCATGGAATGTGGCAACAGATTTATTCTTTGCAAAAATCTACAGTCCATGGAGGGAGATGCTTATGCAAACCTACAAAGTACCTCCAGACCGAGTCGATTTAGTGGCCAGAAGGATGTCTTTTTTTAAGGATAGCATAAGAGAGTGGTGTCAACAAGCGACACTACAAAAGAACAAGAAAAAACTAAGAGCAATGGTAAAAAAGACTCCTCTTTGTTGCGACAACAATGATTTTCCGAGTATTATCGGAGAACCACAACGAGAAAGACACGGAAAGAGAAAGAAACACTTCAAAAGAGGGTTTCAATCTAAGTTCGGAGGATCATACAGGAGACCTTCCAGACAAAGGAGATCTTGGTGGTCCAAATCAAATGCTAGATCTTACAAATCTGGTCAAAAGTCTGGTCCTTCCAGGTTTTCTTCACAGGGATCTAAATCCACAGGGAAGACAACAGGAGGAACAACCAGGAAGAGAACTTTCAAACGAGCTCACACTCGTACCAATGAAAGTTTCAAGGATTGCAACTGCTGGACGTGTGGTGCGAGAGGTCATATTTCGCCCGATTGCCCACAAAAGCAAAAGGACGTGCGCCAGTTCGAGTCCACAGAAGACATCCGAGATGCTGTCTTTTATGGTGATTTGGTGCCGGTTTACAAGTTCGAGGACATCTCTTCAGATGAAAGCATCTATGAAGAAGAGTTCGAATCTGATTCAGAAGGTTCCTATGGATCATCTACAGAATCAGACGAGTAGCTCCGGCGAACAGGAAGATAGACTCCAAACGTCGGATAGTCTATCAGGATTCTTCTAAAAAATGACCATCTCTAATAAGACGATGGAAAAGATCATGAGACAGGATTCAACATTAAGTCCATATGATAGATTTAAGAGAGGAAGTCTTAATCGATTTTGTGACAAGATCTGGATAAGACAGCGCAAGCACCATATCATTTACCGGGTGAACTCAGGTGAGTTTTCTATTCCGATAGATCTAACTGGTAATAAAGTAGAGATGCAACTTATTCCAAAAGAAGAAATTCTTGAGGAATTGAGTCATCTCAAAGAAGAAGTAGCGGTCACGATGAAATAGATCCATATTAGAACCATTGAAGTAGTGATTAAAGCTACCTTCAAAGAAGGAATTGATTCTGAATTGCATTTATCTGTAATGGATAGAAGAATCAATAACTTTAGTGAAAGTTGTCTTGGTATAATGGTAGGTAATTTGTATGCTGGCAAACTTATGTTTGACATTCATCCTAGGATTGCATACAACCCAGCTGACCAAGATTTTAGGAGAGTCTTAACCTTTCATCAAGATTTTAAAAGACCTGATCTTATGAAAGAAGGAAATAGACCATATTCTATCACGTATAGAATTGCATATGCGCTTTCCAACACACATCATTCAGATATGTTTCTTAGGAAATAGTATATAGAAATTCCTATAATTTTCAAGGAATTCGCAAAGGTTAGAACACCAGACCCAATCCAGATACCAAGGCTAGGGGGTGTTAATTTGCTAATTAAGGATCAACCTATTTTAAACAATAGATCATTAAGGTTTGATTCTGAAATTAGTAACAGGTTGTCCTTTTCCGAAGGTAGGATTCTAAGCCTAAGAGGAAAAGAACCATGCGAGGATTTGTATCCACAAAAAATTAGGGTAAGAAATGTTAAAATCAAATGTCCTAATGATGAATGGAAAGAAATCCATATTGTTTTTGATATATCTAAAATGGATAATCTGTTTCCTGGTGAGGAGATATATCATTTACAACAACCAAGTATTAATAGATACGAAGGCATGTTAGAAATTGCAGGCTATCATGTATCTGTTACAGGAAGTGCAGGCATAACCAAAGGAGTTATGACCCTAGGGTTAAGTTTCCTTGAGGAACATAAGCCCTGGAGAAGAGATGGAAAATGGATGGAGTTCGACCTTGATGGACATACAATCAGGGTAGAATAAAACCATTATGCCAGGAATTAAGCTGGAAGATGAGATCATTGATCTCAGAATACAAAGAATGCAGGTAAGGACTTTGTTAAGATCTTTGCGGGAGCAAGATCGGTTAGAACAAAGAAGCATCCAAGTAGTTATAAGGATGCAAGAGGTTGCATTAAAAATAAATCAAATAAACGCACGAATAGACATGCTAGAACGCTGGAGTAGAGGGATTTATCCAAACAATCCAGACGGGTTCTAAATTATGCCAGGGAGGCATACTGATGATGAGATCCAATATCTTAGAAAAGAAAAAGATGAGTTGACAGAACGCATAAGAGTAATGCGAGATAATTGACAAACTCATCGATACAATTTCAAGAGTTAATCTATGAGCACAATATAAGAAGCTCAAGGATAAATATGTTAGAATCTTGGAAAATAAGAATATATCCAAACGATTCTGAATGACGAGTATCTTCTCTATATATATATCTGTAGGGATATTATATGATCAATATAAGACGGAATATTTTACAGCTTATATTGACTCAGGTTCAGGCATTTGCACAGCAAAGCCAGGAGTTTTTCCCAGCGAAGCCGTGGAAAAATTACCTCTTATTGCAGGAAGAGACTTCTCACAGAAGATTCTAATACTCAATAAAGGTATTCGAGAATCAAGAATAATGATTGGAGGCGCATTCGATACACCTTGGTATAAAGTAAGAATGCCACCTATCTATATTCATGATACAGGTGCTGATATTTTGCTTGGTAACAATTTTATCCAAACATTTGCAAAATATGAGCAGGATAATCACAAGAACCTGTTAACCTTTACTACTAATTGTGGTAGTATGATACAGGTTTTGCGGCGAGAAAAGGCCTTTAACAGGATCATGCCTATTAATTTTCGCAGCAAACGTGGTGATAATGAAGCCAAGTTAACTCATCTTAAAATGAAAGATAAGAGGAAATTTGGTGAAGCTCTTTTGTCATATAGACAAGAGGGAATAGAGGAGGCATACGAAGAAGCTATTCAGTTTCTAAAAAGTGTCTTACAAGAAGGACCACCCCAGATTGACATTGATGAGGAAAGTTTACTTTCCCTTGAAAATGTTAAAAGACTAATTCAGAGGAACTACAATGAAAATCCTTTAGCCTGGTTGGACAAAAACCAGATCGAAGCAACGTTGAAGGTAAAAGAACAATACCGATACGAGTTGGTTCGATACAAGCCGATTCAGATAAACCTTGAAGATCGAAAGGATATGCAAAAGATTATGAAAGAGCATATCGATCTCAAGCTGATCGAAGCAGGTATTTCTCCTTATAGTAGCCCAGGATTTTTGGTAAGAAACCATGGCGAAATAAAGAGAGGAAAAACAAGGTTAGTAATTAACTATTAAGGTATTAATAAGATTACCGAATTTGATGGTTATTACATACCAATTAGAGAACACTTAATTGATTGTATTAAAGGGTCAAAAGTGTTTTCAAAATTTAATTGCAAGTCTGGATTTTACCAGATTAAGTTAGAAAAGGAGTTTAAGAAATTAACTGTTTTTTCTACTCCACAAGGTTAGTATATCTGGAACGTAATGCCTATGGGTCTTGCGAATGCACCTCAAATATACCAACGAAAGATGGATAATCTTTTTAAAGATTATTTTGAGTTTATGTTTGTGTACATAGACGATATTCTAATTGCATCTAAAAATATGAAAGATCATTTAAAGTATCTTGAAATATTTTCAGAAGCATGTCATAAAAAAAGATTAGTGCTCTCTGAAAAGAAGGCAATAATCGCGGTTAATAGAATTGAGTTTCTCGGTGTTATTATTGACCATGCAGGAATGGAACTATAGGAACATATTGTGGAAAAAATCTGCAATTTTCCAGATGTTCTTAGAGATAAGAAGCACCTTCAAAGCTTCTTAGGAGTGATTAATTTTGTAGGTTCATTTATTAAGGACTTGGCAAAATATCGAAAGGATTTCCGTCCTTTATTACAAAAGGATGAGAAGACCAAATGGAAATGGGAAGATATTCATTCCTAAAGAGTTCGTGAGTTAAAATAGGTTTGTAGTAACTTACCAAAGCTCGCGATTCCTCAAGATGAGGATCAGTTAGTTGTCTACACAGACGCTAATGATTTCAGATGGGCCGCGGTGCTCATGAGAAAGACATCTACGGGTGAAGAACCATGTAGATATACAGGAGGGTTGTTTACCGAACAACAAGCCAGAGTCTGACATATTAACGAGAAGGAATTCTTTGCAGTTTGGAAGGCTTTTAAAAAATGGTCTTTATTTTTATTAGCCAAAGAATTTATATTAAAAGTTGATAATACTAATGTTAAAGCTTTTTTGAAAAACAAACTTGAATCAAAGATTGAAAAAGCTCGTATTATCAGGTGGCAAGCAGAATGCCAATATTATCTTTTTGATATTGTCATAGTGAAATCTAATGAGAATGTTCTTGCAGATTTCTTAACAAGAGATGGATATCCTTGAAGCAGATTCCATCACGATACGAGCAAGGCACCTTAGGAAAAACCTTGAGGAGCTCTACAAGGCATTTGAGGTGCTAAAGGTAAGAGCCGAAGCAGCATCTTATGTCCAAAAAGTTGATTTGGACAAAGTCCAAATGACCCTACATGCAGCCATAACTTCAAATAGTGATTTGTGGAATGCATTAGTGGAACCCTTAAACAAGGTCTGTTCACCATCGGTGATGCAGAAAGAGTTACACGAGAAGAGTTCATCATCGATGAACAAGCAGGGTACTTTTATACCCGAAGCAGGACATCCTGCTGATAAAAGTTTTTCATCGGATACCGGTGAAAAGGCTGATAAAGCCGAAACAAGTGTTTTATCGGACTCCGATAAAAATATTAATTCGGAAGGTCAGGAAGCAATTCCAGGCAACCCGAGTCAACCCAGCACCTCTGGGATAAAAGAGGGAGAGGTTAACCTAAGGCCCCAGACTGGCCCTAGACAGGTTAACACTAACCAAATTATTTCTCCTTTGCAAGTTTACCAAAGAACATGGGAGAAATTTGTTACAAGAAATGGGATCAATCCGAACAGAATTACTGTGGATTGGTCTGGTAAGTATCCAAGACTTTGGATGCTTTCTGGGGTAAACCCTCATGATGTGCGGGAATGGTTCGATTTTGGAGCAATTGCTTCAATTTTCACTACTGCACCCAGTTTTCCGGAAATTTCCAAACTACCGGACTGGATAGCTACTGCTGTGCACAATTCATGGCAGAACAACCCATACTTGGGTCGAGGAGATATACTGGAGCTCAAGATTATCTCCGCTGCTCCGGAAATCACAGAAAAAGGATCTCATCCAGTTTTTCAATTTATAAAACTACAGAGATCTGAAATGGGGGCGATTAATTGAGCCAAAGCACCCCCAGAAATCAGCCCCCTGGTAGTCGCCCTTACTGAAAACGATATATCAACCAGGCGAGCATGGGGTCTTTGGGTCTGTCTCACCGAGATGGACAAAGTGAAGTATCCGTTCAAAATATTTCATAATTCTGTGAACGGATCATTCCTGTTAAATTCCATGACAGGAACAACTACCGGATTTGCTAAGAACCTTTTCGAAAATAAGAGAAAGTTAATCTGGGAAAACAAGGTTCCAGCAACGGAACAAATAAGGAAGAAGATATGTAATATGATACATATCGGAAGATGGAAAGAGCGGATATACTCTTACTGTCAAGCACAAGAGAAATCGCTGTTTGGACAGGGTTTCAAAGTAAAAAATGACAAACCCGACTACCCGAAGAAAAAGGGAAAAGGGAAGGGTTTTTAGAAAATAAAAACCTAAAATGTAATAAAAGGAAACGGGTCTAATTAGACTCGATTAATAACAAGTTGTATTGTATTCTAAAAATGTAATAGATAGGAATACAGTATAAAGGGTTCAAATACTAACCCTATACAGGTTCAAAAGGGTCTAAGAAATCTTTCTTGGCTCTATCCAGCACATGGCATTCACGACAGACATGGTGTAGTGGATGGTCCCACTTTTGAATAATCCAACACCAAGAATTGAAGATTGCCAAAACGAAAAACGTGGAGGACCCCTCCACTAAAGCAGAAGATTCGTTGCCGACGCAAGAAGACAAC
This sequence comes from Scutellaria barbata, assembly GCA_028654395.1. Classification (NCBI taxonomy): domain Eukaryota; kingdom Viridiplantae; phylum Streptophyta; class Magnoliopsida; order Lamiales; family Lamiaceae; genus Scutellaria; species Scutellaria barbata. Next base: position 6,957,916 of record CM053654.1, read on the forward strand.
GAGTTACACTTACCAAACGGTAGGTGAGCAATAAAGAAGGTTGGCCCATTCCCCACTAATCAAGTGGAATGCAAGCTGGCAAGGCAATAATGGATCCACACAGGAGCACATTGATGCCTATAAAAGGAGGCCTTCAACCTCAGAAGGAGATGATCGAAAATACACAACACCTCTTTCTATCATAGTTTTCGAAATCTTCTCTCTAGTCTGTAATAGTTTAGCTTTCAAACTTTCCTGTTCATGGGGGTTTCCTCTTCTCGAGTCTTAGCCATGATTGGTTAATTCAAGTTTCTCCTCCAATGGTGGAGAAGATTAATATTGTAAAATAGTTTAGTTTATTTTCTTCAATAAACAAGGCTTTTGCTTTCCGACATTCTGTCCAAAAATTTATAATTCTGAGTAAAAATTCATCTAGGAGTGAGTCTCCCCGTGATCTCCTTAAAGGGATGTGGCCGTTGAGAAGGATTGCGATCTGGGTTCCCAAGAAAATCGGTTTCAGAACCATAGACTGCGGGCGAATGGTTGGATCTCTGATCCGTAAAACCTGAACCAAATTCCAAGGAAATTTAAGAGACAAAGGCGAGGTATGTTTTAAACTCGGTATTATTTATTTACGGAAGCATGTTGGGCCTGATATTGATCAGAGGGATAATCCGGATCTAATAAATGTAAAGATTGGAAAAAGGAAAAATTGGCTAATGGCAAGCATGGTTTTTTGGAAATTATTGAAAGATAATAAGGGTAAAATAGTATTTTATCATAAAAAAGGGGTGGTTGGGGATATTTTGTTATGAAAAAGGGTATATGGGGATATTTTGTTATAGAGTGGGGTAGTTAGGGAAAACATATAAGGAAATAGGGTAAGGTGGGATTGGATCTCATATATATAGATTCCTATAGAGTGACTCTCTTATGCATCTTGTACACCATGCAACTGGGTGGTCCGAATCCAACTCGAATTCCTATCCTTTGTTTTTGTTTTATTTTGCTTTTTTTTTAACTTATCTTTATAGTATATTAATCATACATTTATGTTATATTAGTCATATTTTTACGTACAAATATAGCTTAATATACCTTTATCCACGTCCACGTACTTTAAAGTATTGGTTTTCTCCTTCATCATTCAAAGTAGCCTTAGTTTTAAGGGCTGCTCCAACGGCTCTTATTGTCTTTGCTTGATTTTTTCTTCATATGCTTGTAAGGAACCTTCAAGTTCTGCTATCGTCATTGACTCAAGATCTTTTGTCTCTTCAATAACACAATATAATCAAATTTTGGAGTTAAGAAATAAAGTGTTAGGATGTATACTATAAGTCTAACTTTTGTACGAACATCTATTTTTTATATGAAAATTTTTTATGGTCAAATGTTTGCATTTTATATTTAGTATATTGTTATTGCAATTGTCCAATTAATTCATATTGCAGATAACATGGTGCGTGGTGCCACACAGAAAATCATGTTATCAGCTCCTTATAGATTATAAATGGTAGTTCACAACCAAGATGATTTTGGACAATTTATTGGAATAGTTGTAGTGTAATTTAGTATTAGTCTATCTTGATTATAAAACTACATATCTTGATTATAAAATTACTAGTACATTTTGTATGTATTGAGCAGGACCAATTGAGATTGTTCGATTTATATTGATTATATAATAGAATAAGACCTTTATTATTATGGATGTGCGTCCTCTTAATCACTATATAATAACGGGCACGTATACTTAATTTTTGTTTCTTTAATTTACCAATGAGTGAGATTTATCCATTAAATCAATAAGTTGGGTAAATTGAGATACAATATTGTTTATATGGTGTGCTTTGATTATAGAGGAATCTGTGTCCTAATTATTTAGGATGATAATGTCTCCTTGAGGAGGTCATAAGGATTATCATGTAAACCCTACAAGTGGATTTATTCCAGCATGATAATAAAGTTGAATGGTACTACTCTTGGATATAGATGTTAATTAAATTTAGTTGTCAGTAACTTATTTAATTAATAGACATTCGATATCTTAAACACGAGAAGATAAACGTACTCATAATAAATAGGAGTTCATATTTAATATGTATTTGAGGTGGTAGTTCAATAATAACTCCTTAGTGGACCGAGTTATTATTGATAGGCTTAAGAAGTGTATTCATGTGAACATAGGACTCCTAAGCCTATCAGGAGACCTAATCCTAATCCTCCTCTAGGTCCCTCTTGTAGCCTATAAATATGTCTTAAGTCAGCCGCTTAAACACCCGAAAATCTTAGATTCGATTTAGTAGAAGCGGCTAGAATTCTCGAAAGCTCGTTGCCCACACAATGTTCAAGAAAAGGCGAGGAATACAACAGAAGATCGAGAGGTCGAGGCTTCATCGATTGTTTTGTCTACAGTTCTGACCTTAGAACAAATTTCGTTGCAAAAGGTATGACTCGTTTTCCGCTGCGTGTTGTCATATTTTGCATGGAACTTGAATCGGAATTGCATAGGATTAGTGATCCATCGGTTCCAACATAAAGAATCTTTTCCACTGCTAGTACGTCTTCAACTTTATTTCCATATCTTCTAAACTGGTTTGCAGTTGTGTTCACTCGTTTCGTGAGCAATAATCCGAAATTGATTTGGATTCATTCATCTTCAAAGCTTCAAAATCACCTATTAGTGATTGAAGCCTAACTTTATTTACTTTCTCAACTCCTTGGAAAGACTTTGCTAGGACCTCCCAAACTACGTCCGCCACTTTCTCGAACATCGAATCATCCAAATATTAAAGGATGAGGCTGAGAGCTTGTTGATACTTCTTTCTTGTCTTTGACAAGACATCCTTTTCTTGTAGCCAACCTCGACAATCTCCCATACATCTTGTTGAGCCCCGAGTAAAGCTTTCATCCGTAGACACCACTTCTCATAGTTGTCTTTTGTGAGATAAGGAAATTAGAATGATGCCATAGACATTTCATTGCTAGCAATTTTTTTTCTTCTCACGTTACTCACTCACTCTCTCTACCACTTTGTTAGAGGTAGCGAACTTATAATTTGAAGTGGAGAATTTTTAAAATTTTCTTCTACATTCCAAATAACAAGTACATGAGATATTTATAGTTACAAGATAGACCTTTCAACTAGCCAATAATTAGAGTGAATTTAGAAAGACACTCAAAAAATAAATATGGAAAGTTTAAAATATTATTTTTCAATAGGTCAATTAAAAAAATGCATAGTACAAGTTGAAAAATGAAATTAACTCATAGTACAACAAATCATTGTTTGTGGGACCAGACTGGCCAGTTCGACCAATTCAATCATGAACTGATCCTTGATCTCGTCCTTTAAGCCAAAGGAACCGGTAGTAGGGTGTAATCGCTTAGAACCGATCCAAAACCAGTCTAACCGTTTAAAAATTGATCGACTCGATTATTAATTTTTTCAACTTTTTATACTTTTGAAATTGAAAATTTTGAAATTTTTAGCATCTCATTATAGTGTATTACCTCAATACTAAATTTGATCCCACCCAATGTAGGACAAACACTAGCATTCATTTATAAGAGACATTACTCTCAATGCTAATTTTGATTCCCATTCAATGTGGGATAAACACTTACATCATTTACAATACATTGCTTCGATGTGAAAAAACTCATACACTAGTATCATTTACAGTGGATAACTTCAATTTCATTTTAATTAGGTAATCAATGTGTGACAACTTTTACACTTAATACTACAATCTCTCATACTTTCTTTCGCTTTTATTTTAATGTGGGACAACTTTTAATACAAACTTATACACTTTACTACAATCTTAATTTTTTTTTAATGTGGGCCAACTATAGTATTATTAATAAAATATAAAATACATACATATATTTCTAAGAGAAAATTCATATATTGTTAAACTTATTGAGTGTTTTTAGTTTTTTAAAAATTAAGGAGATATAATTTGATATTCTATTATATATATATATATATATATATATATATATGTGTGTGTAATTTTATATATTATGTACTATTTTGAATAACTAATAGTGTACCCGTGCATTGCACGATTATTATATAAAACTGAATAATTTTAAAATTTAGTAATATGATATTTACTTAGCATAAATATATAATGTTTTTATCATTTATATTATTTACAATAATATCTAAATATATTTACAATATGTAACGTCCTTGTCCTCTAAGGGTAGTTACTTTTACTAAATCAACATATCATTCTAAACTTATAAAAATTTCATACGGATTTTTTTTCATTTTTTTATAGGAAAGCAATGGAATCAAACTTCGTAAGAAACATGTTAGAGTTTTAAAATGGTCTAAAGTATCTCAAAAAGAATTAAATAGTTTGAGAAAAGTTCTTCTAAAAGAAATCAGAAACAAAAAGTCTTCTTAGGACGAATACTTCAGAAAAGAAAAATAAAATACTCTTAAAACCAATTTTGAGGATCACGCTTCAGCGCTGCTACCCCTCGCATCATATCTTACCTTTACCTTTATCTGCAGTATGAGGTAAATACTATAAGCAAAAGTTTAGCAAGTACATCACCTAATCTCACAAAATATTTTCTTTGCAACTTTTCAAAAATACTAGAAATTAGCTAATAAAACAATATATATCTATTATACTTGAAAATAATATACTATGGGCCCAGACATGGTACTAATGCGCGCAACTCTGAAGAATTCAGGGTAGCTAGCCACCGAATCCAAACAAAGCAACTCAATACTCATAGGGCGATCTCGGAGGCCTTAAATTCCTCTAGTGGGCAATCCAGTCTCTAAAATATAAAATAAAACTATATATATTATTGGTCCCAAGTGCTGTCCGAGGTTCAGAAGGGGGGTGAATGAACCTTAGTCGATTTTTCAAATCTCTCGAAAAACCTTTCTGTTCTGCAAGTTACTTGAACTTGCAGCACCAGACAGTTATTGCTTACAGCACTAGTATGCAGTGCTGCATGCTGTAACTAGAGTTTATACACAGCGGAAAAATATAATTTAAAACACAAGGCTGATTTTCTCAAATATGATCATTTTCAAAATGTTTTATGCTTATGACAGAGATAGATAAAAATAATAAAGCACAGATAAGAAAGCAATAAAACACTTATGGCTTATAGTGGTTCGAAGGTGGTGTAATCCTTCTACGTCCACTCTACTGCTACCTCGAGCAGGAACTTTGTTAAGTTAGATTGATTTACAGGACCTTCCTAACAATCTATCAACTTTATAAAGCAACCACTTACTAGAGTCCAGCGTACACACAGCAACTGCAAACTCTAAAGGCTAACCCACACAAGGTTCTAAACTCCCACACAGGGAAGTTGCCTAACACTAGACAACTATATAAACAGCAAGGATCTCTTCTATCAACTGTTCGACACCTAAAACAACCTAAGCACACAGCAACAAGATTAAAAAGTATATATGGTTTGTTCTTCAACTGGTGCGGTAAAGTGAGCTTCTGAATCCTTCGAAGGATCTTTCAGCTTTGAACTTGCTTCACTTCACAGAGGTTGAGTGACTGAAACTGAGAGTTGACTTGAATGGTTGTAACTTGAATGCTTGAGAGTTTTTGTGCAAATGTTTCAGTAACCAGCTTCAGTGTTGCTCATCCTCTATTTATACTTATAGGAGAATATATCTGTTGAAGGAGTCATCTCTCTTTTGAATTTGAAGTACTTGATCAAAGACATGGCTCGCATTTAATGCAACGTGACTTTCTCTTTCGGAGCATTTAATACGGCAGTTGCGGCTAGCAGCTTTCTACAGCATGTCAGTCCACGTGGCATCTTTGTATTGCCTCCGTGTTTGCAACTTTGATCTTCTCTAGAACGGTGACAATTATTTTTGCTTGGGTCTTTGTTCCTCGTACTGCATTTATCCTTCCTCGAATTGCAAGATACTTCTTTGTTTATCATTGACGTTATTGACTGTTTGAGCAGTAAGCTTTGCACTGTATCCTAGGTCTGCTTGCAGCTGTTACTTCCTCCCAATGCTGCTGTAGTTTAGACCTGCTTGCAGTATCTTTGTACAGTACTGCTGTATCGACTTACTTGCAGTACTCCTGTATCTTTTTCTTGCAGCGATGCTGCATGCCGTTCTTACTTACTTCGCTGCAGTGTTGTATCTGCTTTCTTGCAGCGATGTTGTATGTGCCTTCTTGCAGTGATGCTGTATTTGCCTTCTTGCAGCAGCTTCTTTCCATTATACTGAATACAGCTATGTAACTTATAGAAACCACCATCTTCCAACGCCTATATCTAGACTCAAATCTAGTCTATGTTTTCACTTAAACATGGTGAAAAATAGGGTACACAAAACTTCCTATTACATATATATTTTGCCTCATCAAAATCTAAACTTTGAAATCCCAACATATATATATATATATACTTTCTAAAAAAATATATTTTTCTCACTTTACATCACTTTACAAATCATCATTTTATATCCATAGAGAAATATAAGTAAAACTCACAAAGCACATAATTTAGCAACTTATTAAAGCATACTCACATAAAACATAAATAACCATTCATATAATTTTGCATCAACATTAAATAGATAAAATAAAATTACTCATACTGCAGGTGAGAGATGTACTAACTTGAAGTTAAAACTTTAAAAAAAAAATCTCAAGACTCTTAAACGCGTACTAAGCCTTCTCAGCCAAATCTAAAATATAAGCCATCAATAAAATATATAATTAGAACATATCTATTTTATATTAAAACTAATCTCTTATCATATTATAGCTCATCATTACACTACAAGAATTTCGCTATTTTACAACGGTTTTTTCCCGTTGTTAAATCTGTTTTTTAAGCGTTGTTGTATCGAAGGTTGTTAAAATTTTTCGTCATTCGACAACGCACCAAAAAGCGTTGTCTTAGCTAGCTAAGACAACGCTTTTTGGTGTGTTGCAAGAAAGGGTTATCCTTTCTTATTTTTCTGGAACTATTTTGTAACGTTTTTTTTAAAAAACGTTGTCGTATCTGACACGTCATCAAAAAAGTGACACGCCATTGCCACGTCATCAGCATAGTTTTGACATGTTATTGCCACGTCATCAGAAATAATTGTGCGTTGTCTGGGATTTAAACTCGTGACCTATGTTGGAACTTAAACCATTAGGCTACTAGTGCTTTATATGTTTATATTCTATATGCATTTCTTTTATTAACTAATTATATATATATATAATGACTAATTAATATATAATTGGAAGATTAATGACTAATTAATATGTTTAATCATATTTAATCTAATTTCATTTTAATACAATTATAAAATATACTAGTGCATATTTTTAATATATTTTATAAACATACTAATTTTTTAAAATTATGAGTTTGTTCATATATATAAGATAATATTAATGCAAATAATATAAAATAACATCATAAAATAATTAAACGTTTCAACTTTAATTTAATTAAAATTATATATAATTTTTGTATTATTATATAAAAAAATTTGTATTGACCAATTAATATATGTATGTTTTTTTATTTTGAAAAATAGTTTATGGTTCAATTAATATATTTAAGTTTTTTTTTCATATTATTCTTTTAATTAATCATTTTTATATCTTTTTTTATTTTATAAAATAAAATTTTCAAATAATTTATGTTTTTGGTATTAATTTTAAAACCAAACTCATTTATATTTATTTTCTAAAATAATAATATATAATTTTTATATTTTTCAAATTAATATATGTATTTTGTTTTTTTTGTAAAATAATTTTTGGTTCAAATTAAAACCAAACTCATTTTATCTTTATTTTCTAAAATAATAATATATAATTTTTATATTATTATGTATTGCAATTTTTTGTATTTTTCAAATAAATAAATGTATATTTTTTTTATTGTTGTATAATTAAATTTTTTTATATATTCTTAATTAATTGATATGATATATATATATATCTTTTTTTATGTTTTTTGTATTAATTTTAAAACACAATAATTTTAAAACATTCATAATTAATGTATTATGAATTATAAAACACAATTTTTAAATTATGTTTTAAAATAATATACCAATTTTGTATTATTATATAAAAGGGTGAGAGTAATATCTTAGGTGTAGTTTCTTAATTAATTCAAAATAGTATTTTATAAAAATACATCTCACTTTTTTAAAATTATGAGTTTGTTTATATAAGATAATATTAATGCAAATAATATAATATAAGATAACATTATAAATTTATTAAATTTAAGTTAATTAAAAAATAATTATTTTATAATTAAGACATGCAACACAAAAAAAAGGATTGCATAATGGGTTGTCTATTGGCAAAAAAGTACTAAGAAAATACAATGCATAAAAGCATTGTATAAAAAAGTTGTCTTTGTGAGAAAAAAATTTGCTATACGACAACCCTTTGAAAAAGCGTTGCACAAAAGCATTGTCTTTTAAAAAAAAAGGCCATTTAACAACCGTACGAAAAAAGCGTTGTCATTTCCATTTTTTGCGTTGTCGTATAGCGAATTCTTTGAAAAAAGATAACGCTTTTCGTTCAAAGGGTTGTAAATTCCCAAAAGACAACACAAATACATGAAAAAGGTTGTCTTTTGGGGGTGGTTGTATGCTAAATTTCTTGTAGTGTTATTTACCAATTAAGTCATCTATGTTGCTAAACTTTAAACAATAGTTCAAGAAATTATAATGTAACTAACTTAAAAAGATGAATTTAATAATAACAAAATTGATAAGAGTTTGTTCCTACACATATCAAGTGACTAAGATAACTTGCATCGCCCAGGACAAAAATGATACATAATTGGTTAATTAAATAAGTAAACCCTTAATTAATATATCTTATGTGTATTAATTTTTGAGTGTTTAATTTAATTACGTGTGTTTCGGATACGTGTTTAAGGATCGATTTTAGATGGATAAAATTCATAAACATGGAATATAGAATATTTTTATACCATTAGATGTGTAATGGAAAAAGGAGGAGATAGAAATAGACTAGAGGTCAATCGGACACCTGTAGCTCAAACAGCGAAGAAAATGGCAAAATACGTTGTTTCGGAAAAAATGAGAAATGGAATCTTGATGAACAGTAACCGAAATCTTATCGTGAACAATAACCTAGCTATATAACAGTAACCTACCCTAATGAATAGTAACTTTTCCTATTTCTATAAATAGGCCCTCATTCGATTTCATTTTTCACCGTTTCTTCGAACGAGCCGAAAAGCGCCGAACACACGTAAGTCTCTCTCTCCTCTCTTTTTCTTTCTCGCTTTTATGTTCTGTCTCCGGTGCGCCATCGCCGGCGCTGTAACGTCTCAATTCTTTTTGTAAATAAACCTTAACCGAGACGTTACTTTTAAAAAAAAACATTCTTTCAATAGAATAAAGATAAATAGAAATCAAGAATAATTATAAATTATACATTCCTTAAATTCATGAAATTAAGTATTTTAAACAAAAAGTTCTGCAACCTTTGATCATCGGCTACCAGCATCCACCGCTCGCGCGCCACACCCTAAACTCCTTAAATTGAAAACATTTTAAAAGAGGGATGAGTGACAAAAGTACACTCAGTGGGGTGGGGAATTCGGGATGACATAAAATAATTTTGGAAGATTTTACACGGCTTTCAACAACTCATTATAATAAAATTTTATAAATTTAAAAGCACTTACAAAACCACTATTTTATCACATAAAAGTGAATTTCGTAAAATATTTGTATTTTAATAAAAATCGTAGAAAATAGATCACTTTATAATGTAAGCATCCATCTCAAATCAATCATCCTTCACATTCAAACATATCACTTTCATTATCACATTTACGGTTTTTAACCGTCTTGCAAACATATGCGGGTCTTAGCCGCCCTGGAAACATATAATTCATCATTCACATTCAAACAACAGTTTTCACATAATTTACGATGCTTAGCCGCCATGAAAGCATTTTACGGTTCTTAGCCGTCATGAAAACATTTTTACGGGTCTTAGCCGTCCTGGAAACATATGCGGGTCTTAGCCGCCCTGGAAACATATGCGGGTCTTAGCCGTCCTGGTACGGTGATCAGCCGTCATGTACGGGTCTTAGCCGTCTTGAATACGCATGCACATGCGCACATATTTGCATCACACATACACATATCAAACATACACATAAAAGCACATTTATTTAACAAAACACTTAGTTGCAGTTCTCAACTGCTATGGAAGCACATCTTATTTGCACATATGCAAATATTAACTTCACATCATTCTTCACCTTTGCATTCATAGTAAAACATTCGTAATTCATCACTTGCTTTAAATTATTCATCAATCACATTCTCATTTAATAATAATCTTAGCTTAGAGCACTTTCTTCATATAGCATGTATATCGACCCAACGTCATTCAAGTATAATATTCACATTCATCGTATCATAACATTATCACACATAACATCTTATGCATTCAGCACGTATACCCAACTCATTTAATAATAATCTTAAAAGATTTCATAAACTTTATAATATCTTAATTTAAAGAAATTACCCCCACCTTGTTCGGTGGTTACCACGTGAGCAGCACCTCTTAAAGATCACGTATCCCAATGCTTCACTCCAACAGGTAGCCTACATAAATTATGATATTTTCTTAGATCATTATAATCTATAATTAAAGATTAAACCAACATTGGATCGGATACTATCGATCGAGATGAGACGGATTGAAACAGAAGGCCTGACGATTGAGGTTAAAGAAATAAAAGGAAAATATCAGTTTATGAGGCTGAGATGAAAGAGAATGAATTTTGGATCACAACAAAACAAGAATGAGCTCGATCGGAGTTGAAACGAGCTCGAACGGAGCGTTTAAGATTTAGGGGTATTTTGGTAATTTGGCAATGATATTTTGTTGGCAGCGTCTCGATGATAAAGTACGATGAAAAGAAAACGAGATTCGGATCGAAAATCGAATCAAAAATACGACGTCGCGCGTGTTCCCGTCGACGGGAAAATTTCCCGACGGCGTCTCCCGTCGGCTGCCTAGTTTTCTAGGCAGCGGGGGCAGGTTGGTGCCCAGACCTCCCGTCGTCGGCCGGCTCGAGCAGCCTACTTCTCGCAACCATCGGCTGCGGCGGAGCCGCCCTATGCCATCGACCCTTAGTCCTCCGGCTAGCTCGTACCGCCGGCTACCAGATCCGGCCATCTTTCGTCGGATTTCGGCATGAATAGTGTCTGAAAAACAGCCTCAAAAACCCTTCGTCACACACATTTCACAACTCCTTGCAACAGCCCCCCTTTCTAGGCTATTTTCTGGCACCGGTGCCGCCACCCATGGCGACGCCACCCCTCCAGTGGCTAGCCCACAACTCCGGCAGCCCCTCCGGTGCCTGCAACGGTGAGAAAAAGAGCGAGAGAGAGAAAAACGGGAGAGAGAAAAGGTGGCCAAAATCAAGGGTTTAGGGTTTCGAGATAGTTTTTCGCCGTTCTCCGGCGAACGGAGAATCGGAATTGAATTCCGGAAGTTGCCCTAGACTCGTATCGTCGAGGGCTACGTTGTATACGAAAATCAGCCTAAACAGATGGGTTTGACATTTTCCGACGATGGCAGCGGCGGTTTTTCGCCATTTTCCGGCGAACGGAGAATCAAAATTGAATTCCGGAAGTTGCCCTATATTCGTCTCGTTGAGGGCTTCATTGTGTACGAAAATCAGCTGAAACGGACGAGTTTAAAGTTTTCCGACCAACTCCGGCGGCGGCGGTGATGAAATATAAAATTAAAAGGAAAGAGAGAGGAGAGATAGACTTACGTGTGTTCGGTGCTTTTCGACTTGTTCGAAAAAACGGTGAAAATGAAATCGAATGAGGGCCTATTTATAGAATTTGGAAAAGTTACTATTCATTAGGCTTGATTACTGTTCACATTGGCTAGGTTACTGTTCATGATAAGATTTCGGTTACTATTTATCAAGATTCCGTTTCTCGTTTTTCCGAAACTTCGTATTTTGCCCTTTTCTTCGCCATTTGAGCTACGGGTGTCCGATTGACCTCTAGTTCGTTTCTATTTTCTCATTTTTCCGTTACGCATCTAATCGTATAAAAATATTCTATCTTTCATGTCTATAAATTTTAACTTTTTAAAACTGGACGTTAAATACATATCTGAAATGCACGTAATTAAATTAAACAATTAAAAATTAATACACATAAGATATTTTAATTAAGGGTTTACTTATTTAATTAATCAATTATGCTTCGTTTTTGTTCCGGACATTACAGGCGCCGCCACCAGAACTGCCACCGGAGTTCGCCGGAAAATTTCAAAGTCGTCGGTTTCAGTCGATTTTCATACACAGCGTAGCCCTCGACGAGATGAATCTTGGAAAACTTCCAGAATTCAATTCCAATTCTCCGTTTGCCGGAAAACAGTGAAAAACTATCTCCAAACTCTAAGACCTTACTTTTTATCATTTTTTCTCTCTCCTGTTTTTTTTCTCTCTCTCTCTTCTCCTCGCTGTTGCAGGCACCGGAGGGCCTGTCGGGGTTGTGGGCTAGCTACTGGAGAGGTGGCACCGTCATGGGTAGTGGTGCCGGTGTCAAAAAAGGGGCTAGAAAATGGGTTGTTGCACATGGTTTTGTGTAGTGTGTGTGTAATGTGTGTGTTGTGTATGCATGCTGTTGGGGGTTGTATTGGTGGTTGCCGGCGACTGGAAGTCACCGGCCAGTATCCCAAGTGGTCGGGGAAGGGTCGTCGGCGACTGGAAGTCGCCGGCCGGAGCTGAAAAATCTAGGGTTTGGTTATGTATGTGTGTGTGATGAAGGGTATTTGAGGCTGTTTTTATGGCACTATTCATGCCGAAATCCGGCGAGGGATGGCCGGAGGTGGTAGCCGGTGGTGCAGGCTCGCCGGAGGACTAAGTGGTGGTGGCATAGGACGCCACCGCAGCAGCTTGTGGTGCTAGGAAGTAGGCTAGTCGAGCAGGTCGACGTTGGGAGGCCTGGGCGCCAACCTGTCCCCACTGCCGAGGATGCCAACTCTCGCTGCCGAGAAAACTCGACAGCCACCGGAAGACGCAGGGGTTTTTCAAATGCGATTTTCGATCCGAATCTCATTTTCTTTTCATCGTTCTTTATCATCGAGTCATCGCCAACGAGATATCGTTGACCGGGGGTCGTGGGTCCCGGTCAAAGTCAACCCTTTGACCAAATTACCAAAATACCCCTCAATCTTAAAATGCTCCGTTCGAGCTCGTTTCAACTCCGATCGAGTTCATTCTTTTTTTGTTATGATCCAAAATTCATTCTCTTTCATCTCAGCCTTATAAACTGATATTTCCCTCTTGTTTTTTCAACCTCAATCGTTAGGCCTACCGTTCCGATTCGTCTCATCTCGATCGATAGTATCCGATCCAATGTTGGTTTAATCTTTAATTATAGATTATAATAATCTAAGAAAACATCGTAAATTATGTAGGCTACCTGTTGGATTGAAGCCTTGGGATACGTGATCTTTGACCCTTGCTGCTCATGTGGTAACCACCGAACAAGGTGGGGGGTAAAATCTTATTTATGTTTTAAATTGTACAATTTTATGAAAAACTACGTGAATATGTGTTTTGAATTCCGTCATTATGTGGCATCGTTTTAAAGTGAAGCGTCTTCATTATGTGAATAGTATTCGAGTAAATTATATGCTTTTGAGAGCTATTGATTTCAAGTGATACAAATGCAAATGGTTTCAAATGATGATAAGTTGGGATAATACCCACTAAAAAGGGGTTTCTTTAGAAGCCCACATATGTCAAAGGATTTTCTTTACCTAAGTGTTATGTGAATTATGTGGCCAACGTGAACGTGACCAATGTGCATTATGTGTTATGTGAGAACTATTCTGTGACAATTTAACTACGCATGCGTCTGCATGCTAAGTAGGGTATTCCTTTTTGGAAACCCAACAATGGAGTATTCTACAGAATCTCAACACAAAGGGGCCCAAATTGAGTCGGCTTGGGGCCCTGATAGGTATTCTTCGGAAACCTATCCACAGTTACCATTGGGGCTCTTCGGGAGTCTACAACGTGTATTATATGTATAGTATTCAAGAAATATTATGTGTACCCCTTTTACTGTACAAATCAACCCAACTAAGTGTCCTTTTGGCACTTACCCCTTTTATATTTTATTTTACAGAAAATTTCGGAGGCGAGGAGGAATGAACAAAAATGCCTATTATTTTTGTATGTATATAAGAATGTATATGGATGTTCGGCATTTTCTGAAACCCTGGTTATGTACAAAATAATGTTTATGTGATTTGATCTAAACTTGAATGTTTTCTCCGCTGCAATGATATAAACCTTTTGTATTTTCAATAGTTATCTTCTAGATTTTTAAAATCTCAACGGTTTAGGATTTTCTGTTGGACGCTCTATGAAAATGCTGCGCTTACACTCTGTTTTAAAGAGAAAAAAATTATTATTATTATTATCCACGTTTTAAACGTTATATGAAAATGGGGTGTGACATAACTAATTGTTGGGATTTCAGTGTTTAGATTTTGATGAGACAAACCAAACATGTAATAGGAAGTTTTGAGTACCCCATTTTTCGCAATGTTTAAGTGAAAACATAGATTAGATTTGAGTCTAGATAAAGGTGTTGAAAGATGGCAATTTTCATAAGTAATAACACTGCATCAAGAAATTCAGAACAAAGCTGCTACAAGAAAGCAGATACAGCAAAGCTGCAAGAAGACAGTTATAGCAATGCAGCAAACTAAGAAATAACGGCATGCATCATCGCTGCAAGAAAAAGTTACAGGAATACTGTAAGAAAAGATACAGCAGTACTGTACGAAGATACTGCAAGAAGGTCTAAGTTACAGCAGCACTGTAAAGAACGAACAGCTGCAAACAGACCTAGGATACAGTGCGAAGCTTACTGCTCAAACAGTCAACAGCACCAATGACAAACAGAATAAGTATCCTACAATTCGAGGAATGATAAATGCAGTACGAGGAACGAAAATCTAAGCAAGTATAAATAGAGTCGTTCTAGAGAAGATCAAAGTTGTAGACACAGAGCCAATACAAAGATGTCACGTGGACTGACGCACTGCAGAAAGCTACAAGCCGCAACTGTTGCATTAAATGCTCCGAAAGAGAAAGTCAAGTCGCATTAAATGCGAGCCATGCCTTTGATCAAGTACTCTAAAATTCAAAAGAGAAATATTTCCTTCAACGGATATTTCTTATACAAGTATAAATAGAGGATGAGCAACCCCGAAGCCGACTACTAAAATATTTACGCAAAAACTCTCAAGCATTCAAGCTATACTCTCTCAAGTCTACTCTCAATTTCAGTCACTCAACCTCTGTGAAGTGAAACAAGTTCAAAGTTGAAAGATCCTTTGAAGGATTCAGAAGCTCACTTCACCGCACCAGTTGAAGAACAAATCCGTATACTTTTTAACCTTGTTGTTGTATGCTTAGGTTGTTTTAGGTGTCGAACAGTTGATTGGAGAGATCCTTGCTGTTTGTATAGTTGTCTAGGAGATAGACAGTTTCCCTGTGTGGGAGTTTGAAACCCTGTGTGGGTTTGCCTTTAGAGTTTGCAGTTGCTGTGTGTATGATGGACTCCAGTAGGTGTTTTGCTTTGTAAAGTTGATAGATTGTTAGGAGTGTCCTGTAAACCAATCTTACTTAACAAAGTTCCTGCTTGAGGTATGAGTATAGTGGACGTAGAAGGATTATACCACCTTCGAACCACTATAAACCAAAAGTGTTTTATTGCTTTCTTATCTGTGCTTAATCTTATATATTTATTTCTATCTCTGTCATAAGCATAAAACATTTTGAAAACCAGTCTTGTGTTATATAACCTATTTTTCCGCTACGTATAAAACTCTAAGTTACAGTGTGCAACACTGCATACTAGTGCTGTAAACAGTAACTGTCTGGCGCTGCAAGTTCAAGTAACTTGTAGAGCAATAAAATTTTCAAAGATTTATAAAATTGACCAAGATTCATTCACCTCCTTTCTGAACCTCGGACACCACTTGAGACCAACATTAATTATGTTATAAATTAAATTCATAAATTGTACTGCATATTGGTTAAATAATGGTTTCAATCTCATTAGATATTATATCATTGTGAAAACCATTCTTATTCCTAAAATTAATCTTCGTGTCGTCATCATCCTTAATTCTGAATAAAAAATATAATTGCTTATTATCATCATTAATCATTTTGTCATAATTCAGAGTTCAAAATATATAAAACAATATAATGTATGCATACAAATCTAGAATCATAGACCCCACAATTCTAAACTAATTAATGTAGTATTATTTAAAAAATTAGTTCTTACTAAATTTTATTTTCGTTTCCATCGACATGAACAAAACAAGAGCTTCAATTTTTTATTTTTCCATTGATTTATAACTGTTTTCTCCCATAATTGTTTGTCACAAATCAAGACATAATTATAAAAGCACAATGACTAGATTAATTAAGAATAATATCAGATGGTGACGGCTCCAAGTTTCAAACTTTAAAGAATGCTTCTTAAAATTTCACTTCTCCTTTCTCTCTCTTTCTCACTTCAGTTTCGTATTTATTTTCTAGGTTTTACTCAATATTTATTTATTTAGGGTTTGAGTTTTTTAACAATGGATCCGTAAAATATCTCAACTAACTTACTTGCCTTATCCTCATTAATTGATGTAAAATTCTAATATCTTATATGAAATCTAACAAGATACATTAATCTACTAATTATTTAAGAATTCTAATCACATAAGGTGTAACATTTAAATTAGCACATAACTAATTTTGCTATATATCTATTATGAAATCATAAAAATATCTAATTAAAAATTTGAGGTATTACACAATATAATGAACTTACACTATTTTCTAGAAAAAGCATTTCATTTTTTCTCAAATAATCTAATTATTTTATTAATTTTTTATTGGTAAGAATAATATTTTATCATACAAATAATTTAATTTATTTTTCACAAATAATCATATTTGTAATTAATTACCTTGATATAATTTTTATCTACAAAAATCATAAAAGAATGATTAATTTGATTTGTATATTAAAAACAAATTTTAAATAAAATATTATGTGCTTTTGAGTATTGTGATTTATACATAATTAATCTACAAACTGAAAAATTAAGTATATGAAATTTCAATTTTTTTTTTAGTTTTTCCTTCGGTGTATGCACTAATTGGTTGTTTGTTGTTCATGCTATTATTTTGTTTTATAGCCGAAAGTACCCACTTCTGGCAAGGGTGAATCTAACGAAAATCAAAAAACTAAAGGAAATGAGGAGTTATTTTATAAACTTTTCAAAAGTCCAAATACTGGTGAACAATATCTCCTTGAGATCCATGAGGTATTTTAGAAAATATTTAACACATACTAATTCATAAAAATATGAATTGTTCTCACTTTTAATTATACATGTTAGGTTAAAACGAATAGTATTGACCAATGTTGTGCACCTCTGCATGAAAACAATAAAGGATGTGAAGTTATGGATAGCGATCTTGCATCAGGTGATCATGTTGTGGTACCGATGCTAGAAGATCCTTGCCAACCCAACTTTCGAAAGAAGTTTAAGTCATCATTACAAGAGCTTCTCAATGGATGGACGTAGAGAAGACGAAACGAGACTATGGAAAAGAAGATAATTAAGGTAATTTTTCTCATGTTGTGTAAGTAATTCTAGTTTACACTACAAGAAATTTTGCATACAACAACGCCCATTTAACAACGCTTTTCATGAATTTGTGTTGTCTTTTGGAATTTACAACGCTTTTTTCCGAAAAGCGTTGTCTTTTTTAAAAAAATTCGCCATACGACAACGCTTTTTTAGGAAACGACAACGCTTTTTTAGTAGCGTTGTTAATGACGTTTTTTTTAAAAAGACAACGGTTTTGTGCAACGATTTTGATGCGTTGTCGTAGAGCGAATTTTTATTTCAAAACGACAACCCTTTATGCAACGCTTTTTGGCGTTGTCATTTCTTAGTATTTTTTTTACAATTTTACAACCCTTTATGCAACGGTTTTTGGCGTTGTCGTTTCTTAGTACGTTTTTTTTACAATTTTACAACTCATTAATTATAAAATAATTGTTTTTTAATTAACTTAAATTTAATTAATTTATAATGTTATCTTGTATTACATTATTTGCATTAATATTATCTTATATGAACAAACTCATAATTTTAGAAAATAATATTTTTATAAAATACTATTTTGAATTACTTAAAAAATTAACTACACCTAATTAAATATTACTCTCACCCTTTGAAATAATAATACAAAATTGGTATATTATTTTAAAACATAATTCGAAAATTGTGTTTTATAATTCATAATTCATAAATTACGAATGTTTTTCTTAAAAAAAGATAAAGATAAAATTATTGTGTTTTAAAATTAATACAAAAAACATAAAAAAAGATATATATATATATATATATATATATCATATCAATTAATTAAGAATATATAAAAAAATTAATTATACAACAATAAAAAAAATATACATTTATTTATTTGAAAAATATAAAAATTTGTATTACATAATAATATAAAAATTATATATTATTATTTTAGAAAATAAAGATAAAATGAATTTGGTTTTAATTTGAACCAAAAATTATTTTACAAAAAAAAAAAAAACAATACATACATTAATTTGAAAAATATAAAAATTTGTATTACATAATAATATAAAAATTATATATTATTATTTTAAAAAATAAAGATAAAATGAGTTTGGTTTTAATTTGAACCAAAAATTATTTTACAACAAAAAAAAAACAATACATACATTAATCTGAAAAATATAAAAAATTGTATTACATAATAATATAAAAATTATATATTATTATTTTAGAAAGTAAAGATAAAATGAGTTTGGTTTTAATTTGAACCAAAAACTATTTTACAAAAAAAAAAATACATATATTAATTTGAAAAATATAAAAATTTGTATTACATAATAATATAAAAATTATATTTTATTATTTTAGAAAGTAAAGATAAAATGAGTTTGGTTTTAATTTGAACCAAAAATTATTTTACAACAAAAAAAAAACAATACATACATTAATTTGAAAAATATAAAAATTTGTATTACATAATAATATAAAAATTATATATTATTATTTTAGAAAGTAAAGATAAAATGAGTTTGGTTTTAATTTGAACCAAAAATTATTTTACAACAAAAAAAACAATACATATATTAATTTGAAAAATATAAAAATTTGTATTACATAATAATATAAAAATTATATTTTATTATTTTAGAAAGTAAAGATAAAATGAGTTTGGTTTTAATTTGAACCAAAAATTATTTTACAACAAAAAAAAAATACATATATTAATTTGAAAAATATAAAAATTTGTATTACATAAGAATATAAAAATTATATATTATTATTTTAGAAAATAAATATAAATTAGTTTGGTTTTAAAATTAATACCAAAAACATAAATTATTTGAAAAAATTATTTTATAAAATATAAAAAGATATAAAAATGATTAATTAAAAGAATAATATGGAAAAAAAAACTTAAATATGTTAATTGAACCATAAACTATTTTTCAAAATAAAAAAACATACATATATTAATTGGTCAATACAATTTTTTTTATATAATAATACAAAAATTATATATTATTTTAATTAAATTAAATTTGAAAAGTTTAATTATTTTATGATGTTATTTTATATTATTTACATTAATATTATCTTATATATATGAACAAACGCATAATTTTAAAAAATTAGTATGTTTATAACATATATTAAAAATATGCACTAGTATACTTTATAATTGTCTTAATATAAAATTAGATTAAATATTATTAAACATATTAATTAGTCATTAATCTTCCAATTATATATTAATTAGTCATTAATTATATATGTGTATATATAAAATTAGTTAATAAAAGAAATACATATCTAATATAAACACATAAAGCACTAGTAGCCTAGTGGTTCAAGGTCCAACGAAGGTCACGAGTTTGAATCCTAGACAACGCACATTTATTTCTCATGACGTGGCAACGATGTGTCCAAAATATGCTGATGACGTGTCACTTTTTTGATTTTTTTTCAGATACGACAACGTTTTTTACAACGCACTAAAAAGCATTGTAAAATAGGAAAAGACAACACTTTTTAAGCGTTGTAAAATAGTTCCAGAAAATAAAAAAAGACAACGCTTTTTGGTGCGTTGTCGTAGAGCGAAATTTTTTTGCAACGGTAGATACAACAACGCTTAAAAATTGGATTTAACGACGTGGAAAAACCGTTGTCGTAGGCCTTTTTTCTAGTAGTGTTATTGTCTTTAACATTATTAATTTTGTAATTTAATATGTTATATTTTTACTATGTCACTATGTGAGCTTAGTTTGTGTTTTAGTTGTACACATAAGAGCCGTTGAATTAATAATGATGATGATATCAAGCATATTCACAAATAAAGAAATATGTAGTTGAAGAAATAAGTGAGAAATGAGATGAAAATCCAAGTATATAAATGTCAAAGCGAAGAACACCACAAGTCATCCGCAAACAAAGAAAAATGAAGCAAAATTATTACCAAATAATCCGTTTAATGAGTTTCAAACATATTTGGAAATGATGTTCTTGAGATTCACATCATAATTTTTGTGGGAATCCTAAAAATTTATTAAAAGAATACTTGTATATATAATTGATTTCATAATTGATTTCATTCCAGTATTTCATTTATGGCGTCAAATAGTAGATTAGAAATGGTGAATACATGTATGGTTATTTTATTTATAATTACATATTAGTTATTATTTATAGATATTACTATGTATGGTTATTTAACTTCTTGTTACGATAAAATATAATGAGCACAACTATATACATATTTAACTATAAAAATTTAACTTCTTGAAACTATATTTGTAGTTATGTCTACCAAAAGATTATTAATTAGAGTCCATATCCCTTTCTACCATAACTAGTTGTGTACTCATGCGTTGCACGGTTTACTAAATAAAATATAATTATTAATTTTATAATTATAATAATATAATGTAAATATATAATATACAAATATATAGATAAATCAAACAAACAAATTGAAAAATCTACATTCGAAATAAGAATGAGATAAATAAAATGTTCATTTTGATCAAATTTGTACAACCATTTTGTACTTAAAAATCACATAAATTAAATTTAATAGCGAAAAAATAAAAATAAATTGAATCCTATAGATATGATATGTTATGTGTATTGAAAACGATAGAAATTTAATTTAAGAATTGAGATTAATAAATATTATATTTTACCAATGTTCATAACTATAGAGATATATTAATAAAAAAAATTTGTTCCATCGATACAAATAACTCAATTATTTTAAATCCAATAAAATATATATTAACTCAACAAATAACCAAAATCTATTGCTATTTGAATAGTCTTGAAGTTTAGATGGCTTAACCTCTTGTGTGCCATAACCAGCTAAGCTCTGGTGGACTTTTCACAATGAAGCATGTCGGTTGAATAGAGAAGTTCCAATCAGCTAGATAGATGTTTCCTCTTCTCGTTCCTGTAAGCTTGATTTCATTTGATGTGTTGTCTTTGATTAAGCATTTGTTGAGGTTGAATTCAACTGTATATCATTTGTCACAAAACTGACTGATACTCAGAAGGTTGTATCTGAGTCTTTTCACATAGGATACATCCTTGATCTTTATGTTTCCTTTGACTAGGCATCCACTTCCTTTGGAATCATCTCCAAAGATGACCTTGGGTCCTTTGCATTCTTGGAAGTCTTTAAGAGCTTCTTTATTACCTGTCATGTGCCTTGAGCAGCCACTATCAATGTACCATACATCACCGCTGCAATCTGTCACTGAAACCTGTAACAATTTCAAACAGATTTAGGTGCCCACTTTTGTAAGGGTCCTTTGGGGTTAGTTGCTTTTGGAACCTAAACTTTCTTAACAGACATTATTTTGCTGTAAGATTTGGTGGTTCTCTGACTGTATGCAGTTGTTCTTATAAACTGCTTATTAAATGTGTGTGCAGCGACAACATATGTGTTACCAACACCTTTATAGTGTGGTCTTCCACCATACTTCCCTTGAGTATATCCTCTTTGAGGTTTAGACATGTATGTCTCAGTATAAGTGGGAAATTTTCTTTTATGCTGCAACTTTGTGGGTTGTTGCATCCTCTTGCTACATACAGCAGATGGCTTCTGCTGCAGCCAATTCTTCGATGCAGACTTACTTCCTGCAGTTGAGCATCCCCTTATCCATCATCGTTGTTTTGTTCAAGATCTTCACAGAGTTACAGAGTAACTCTTTCTTCATTGGGGTTTCAGGTTGAACAAAATTCACAGCTTTGGATGTACTTGTTGTAGTCTGAGAGATATGATTGCGGTAACCTACACCCGATTTTTCAAAAGGACTTCTATTTTGGTTTATGCAATCTCTTGCGTCCTTGGATGATTTGTTGAACGTGCTTATCGTGGATTGCAAGCTTTCCTTCTTAAATTCTAGCTTAGTGACCAGCAGATTTAATCTAGAGACCTCATTTTGTAGCTTGCTGCACCTTGAGTTATCAGACTCACATGTAACCAGCATTTTGGCAATATCAATATTCTTGCACTTAAGGATCTCATTGTCGATTCTTAGGTTCTCATTTTCAACCTTTAGATCCTCATGAATTGAGTTGATCTACTCAAAGTCACTCATGATCCTCTTTAGAGAGTGAATCATGTTCAGCTCCTCATTTTCAGGTATGGACAGCGGTTGATAGATTAATTCATCTTCTTCACTGTCCTCGCAGTCTTTAGCTATTAGGCATATCAGCGCTTCTTCATCAGAGGATGAGGTTTCAGTGTCGCTGTCAAAGGGTTCTGCAGCTTTTAGCATCTCCTTCGAGACTGCTGTATCATTGGCCTTCCCCATCTCTCTTATGAGAGCTCGAAGCATGTGTCTTTCTTCTTTTCTTTTGTCTCTCCTCTGCTCTCTCTCTTTCCTTCTGGATACTTGTGCACTGTTGGATATGGATATTTTCTTGCATAGTGTCCCAGTTTCCTACAATTAAACACAAGTCAACATTGCTTGTATTCAGTTGTGGAGAGGAGGATACCTGAGGAGGTGGATGACTTCTTCTGAAGTCATTCCTCTTGTTGAGGTTGGTGTTGTTGCTATTGTTGTTGTTGCTCTTCATGAATCTTCTAAACTTCTTTAGAAGCAGAGTCATATCCTCTTCAGCAACTTCTGTTGTAACCTCCGTTTGCTTACTGCAACTAGTGGTTGCTGTATCCTTGGAGCCTCTGACAGTTAGCGCTGTAACTTTGGAGCTCGATTCTTCGGACTCCTTTCTCCGTCTGTTGATGTCGTACTCAAATGCTTTGAGATCGGAGAACAGGTCGAATGTACTCATGGACTTCAAATCCATAGACACTCACATGGCAGTGGTCTTGCTGTCCCACTCCGTTTGTAGGGCTCTAAGCACTTTCATATTCTTTTCCTTTTGAGTGTAGTGCTTGCCCAGAGCTTCTAGTTCATTCACAATGGATGTGAATCTCAAATCTAGTTGCTCTAGCGTCTCTTCATTCTTCATTTCGAAGAGCTCGAATAGTTGGGTAGCGTTGGAGATCTTGTTATCTTTGGTGAGCCCAGTCCCCTCACATATTTGTTCCAATTTTTCCCATATCTCTTTGGATGTTCTACAGGTCTTGACTTTGCTAAACGTCCCTTTTATCCAAAGTGATGAATAGAGCATTCTTAGCCACATTGTCTAGGTTGGCTCGCTTCCTGTCTTCATTATTCCATTCTTGTTTTGGCTTGACCAGGAAGTTTGGTGGTGGCTGTGCTCCTTCTTCTAAATCTCTACTAAGCACTGGATTTACTTTTGTGGGGATTATTGGTCCTTTAGTGATAACCGTCCACATTTCGTCATTTATAGATGATAGATGTGCCTGCATTCTTATCTTCCAATCGTCATATTTCTCTATGAAAAACATAGGTAACTTGTGATTAGAGAAATCTATGATGTGCTGTAAGAATGAGTTTTAGATGCAGAGAAAACAGCGAGTCTAAGACGGATCTAGGTAGGTGACCAGATAAGTTGGCTTTTAACCCAACTCGCTCTGATACCACTTGTTGGTCCCAAGTAGTGTTCGAGGTTTAGAGGGGGGTGAATGAACCTTGGCCGATTTTTGCAAATATATCGAAAAACTTTTCTGCTCTGCAAGTTACTTGAACTTGCAGCGCCAGACAGTTACTGCTTACAGCACTAGGATGCAGTACTGCACGCTGTAACTAGAGTTTATATGCAGCGGAAAAATATAAATTATAACATAAGACTGGTTTTCTCAAATATGCTCCTTTTAAAACGTTTTATGCTTATAAGATAGATATGAATAACAAAGAGATAAGCACAGATAAGAAAGTAGTAAGACACTTATGGTTTATAGTGGTTCGAAGGTGGTGTAATCCTTCTACGTCCACTCTACTGCTCGTTGAGCAGGAACTTCGTTAAGCAAGATTGAATTATAGGACTTTCCTAACAATTTATCAACTTTACAAAGTAACAACCTACTAGAGTCCAGCGTACACACAGCAACTGCAAACTCCAAAGGCTAACCCACACAGGGTTCTACACTCCCACACAGGGAAGCTGCCTAACACTTAGACAACTATACAAACAGCAAGGATTTCTCCTATCAACTGTTCGACACCTCTAAAACAACCTAAGCACACAACAACAAGGTTAAAAATATATGATTTGTTCTTCAACTGGTGCGGTGAAGTGAGCTTCTGAATCCTTCAAAGAATCTTTCAGCTTTGAGCTTGCTTCACTTCACAGAGGTTGAGTGACTGAAACTGATGGTATACTTGAATGCTTGTAACTTGAAGGCTTGTGAGTTTTTGTGTCACGCCCCAATTTTCTTATAAAAACATTTATCAGAGTTTTTCACACGGGCGTGCAGGAAGAAGAAAAGAGGTAGGA
Organism: Scutellaria barbata; assembly: GCA_028654395.1. NCBI lineage: Eukaryota > Viridiplantae > Streptophyta > Magnoliopsida > Lamiales > Lamiaceae > Scutellaria > Scutellaria barbata. The sequence goes on from CM053654.1 coordinate 6,982,962, forward strand.
GAAGAACAAAAAAAAATATTACATAACAACCATCGGCTTCAACCGAATTAACATAATATTTGCAGCGGAAAAACATCAGGATCTCCCATCCCAAACAACCCTCATCATCAGGATCTCACATCCCGAATACACATCATCAAACCACCAAACATAGATTCCTTACAACATTGTTTTATAAAGACAAAAGTTTGAGAAACATCATATCAAAATAATTACAGATCCAAATATATCACCTCCTCTCTCCTTCTAGGGTTCATCATGTTCATCACCTCCTGTAACGTGAATTACAGAATAAGGGGTGAGTGCGTTGAATACACTCGTGGGGAATAAAATCCGCGTCTAAATCTTTAACAGATAATTAAATTAGAAATACACATAATCATTATGAATCACAGCACGAAATATGCACAGCAGACATTAGAAATGGTAAGGGACGAATAGGTGCGGGATTCCCCCGTCTTATCCTATAAAACGGTCTCAATACCGCTGGTGCATTTCAAGGACCACCAAACCTTTCATAGAAGAATGGGGGTTAGGGACGAATGCATGAAGGAGCGCCTCAGCGGGCCCACCCCTCACAGTTTATGTATGTCACAGCAAGTATAATCACAGCATTTAGTATTCCTCAATCATGCTTAGAATAGGGAAAACTGTAAACAGATAAAGAGTTAGAAATTACCCCCACCTTGTTCGGTAGTTACCACGTGAGTTGCAAGTATCCAAGATCACGTATCTCAATGCTTCAATCCAACAGGTAGCCTACATAATTTACGGTGCTTTTAGATATTTATGAAATATAATTAAGGATTTAAACGATATCGAATTGGATACTATCGATCGAAACGAGACGGATCGGAATAGAGGGCCTAACGATTGAAGCTGAAGAAACAAGAGGGAAAAATCAGTTTATACATCTGAGGTGAAAGAGAATGAAATTTGGATCACAACGAAACAAGAATGAGCTCAATCGGAGTTGAAACGAGCTCGAACGGAGCATTTTAAGATTGAAGGGTATTTCGGTAATTTGGTCAAAGGGTTGACTTTGACCGGGACCCACGATCCCCGGTCTCGTTGGTGATGACTCGGTGATAAGGTACGATGAAAATAAAACGAGATTCGGATCGAAAATCGCATCGAAATACGTCGTCGTACGCGTTCCCGTCGACGGGAAAAACCTCGTCGGCGTTTCCCGACGACGGGAAAAAAAACAGGCAAACGTCTCCCGTTGCTGCCTGGTTTTCTCGGCAGCGGGACAGCATGGCTCGGCAGCTGCCGAGTTTTCTCGGCAGCCTCATCCCCGTCGCTCGCCCGGTCTCCCGTCGTCGACCTGCTCGACCAGCCATCTTCCCGGAGCCCCCGGCGGCGGTGTAGCCGCCCTATGCCGGTGAAACTTAATCCGATGGATAGCTTGAAACACCGGCTATCAGATCCGGCCATCCCCCGCCGGATTCCGACATCAATAGTGCCTGAACAACGGCCTCAAAAACCCTTCATCGCACAGATATTTACACAAAATCAATGTAACAACTACTTTTCCAATCCATTTTCCGGCACCGGCGCCGCCACCCATGGCGGCGCCACCCTACCAGTGGCTAGTCCACCACTCCGGGAGGCCCTTCGATGCCTGCAACCACGAGAAGAAGGGCGAGAGAGAGAAAAACGGGAGAGAGAAAAGGTGACAAGAAGCAAGGGTTTAGGGTTTGGAGATGGTTTTTTCGCCGTTTTCCGGCCAACGGGGTATCGGAATTGAATTCCGGAAGTTGCCCTAGACTCGTATCGTCGAGGGCTACGTTATATACGAAAATCAGCCAAAACGAACGGGTTTGACTTTTTCCGGCGTCGGCAGCGGCGGTTTTTTCGCCATTTTCCGGCGAACGGAGAATCGGAATTGAATTCCGGAAGTTGTCCTAGACTCGTATCGTCGAGGGCTACGTTGTGTGTGAAAATCAGCCGAATCCGACAACTTTGAAATTTTCCGGCAGCGGCGGCGGTGGCGGCGGCGGTGGCGCTCCGGCGGCGGCGGCTCGCCGGAAACGGAATATATAATTTAAAAAAAGAAAGAGAGAGGAGAGAAAGACTTACGTGTGTTCGTCGCTTTTCGACTCGTTCGAAGAAACGTGAAAAATGAAATCGAATGAGGGCCTATTTATAGAAAATGGAAAATCACTATTCATCTAGGGTAGGTTACTGTTCACTAGGCTAGGTTACTATTCACGATAAGATTTTGTTCACTATTCATCCCGATTCCATTTCCTCGTTTTTCCGAAACTCCGTATTTTGCCCTTTTCTTCGCCGTTTGAGCTACGGGTGTCCGATTGACCTCTAGTTCGTTTCTATCTTCTCATTTTTCCATTACGCATCTAATGTTATAAAAATATTCTATTTTCCATGTGTATAATTTTTATCCATCTAAAACTGGTCGTTAAACACATATCTGAAACGCATGTAATTAAATTAAACACTCAAGAATTAATACACATAAGATATTTCAATTAAGGTTTACTTATTTAATTAACCAATTATGATTCATTTTTGTCCTGGGCGTTACATCCCTTACCCCTTAAAAGAATTTCGTCCTCGAAATTAAACGTGTACCTAAAAAAATAAGTTGGGATACTTCTTCAGGATCTCGTCTTCCAATTCCCATTTTATGCTTTATTTTAGTCCATCTCTAAAATTAAATCGAAATCCTTCATCTTCAGATCATGCAGATCAACCAGAAGAATCTTATATTCGAACGAGATCTTAAGACGACGGTATAGGTGTTTTGTCCTTATCATCTTTCCTGAAGGAATACTGGCTTCTAGGATTTGAGCGACTATCCTACCGTCCTCATGCTTCAGTAATTTATAGAAATTCACAGAAACAAAGAAGTGTGTCGCTCCAGCATCAAATAGGATGAGAGTAGGTATATCACATACTGATAACATACCTGTCATCGTCTCGGCTCCCTTAGCCGCTTCCGGGCGGGTAAGAGCAAAGGCTCGTGCTCTGCCTGCCACCGGCCTCGAGTTTGGGGTTGTAGCTGGTGAGTTCCTTGCCTTCCCACAGTTGGCCGCTATATGTCCCGGTACTCCACAGGTGAAACAACTCCGTGTTTCTCGTTGACACGACCCCACATGCACCTTTCTGCATCTAGGGCACGGGTTCTCGGATCTGAGAGTTGGAATGAGTGGAGCGTTGTTTGTCCTTGGAAATTTATTCTGGGCAAAACTTTGGCTCAGGCCAGTCCATTTCCTCTTTTCAGGAGTTGGGAAGACTTCCCTAGGAATTATAACATCCAACCGCAAGCTAGAGGCGATCTCTTGTGCTCTCTCGATAACACTTGCGTATGAAATTGTCCCCTGTCCAGCCAGTATGGATCCAATCTCTGGACGAAGGCCTTTTCCAAACCTTCGAGCCTTCTTGATGTCAGTATCCACCAAGTGTGTGGCATATCGGCTCAATTGATTGAATCGCCGCTCATATTCTCCCACCGTCATGCTTCCTTGTCGGAGATGTAGAAATTCCGTTTCTTTTTCATCCTGATAGGACTGAGGTATGAAGTGATGAGACACTACTTCTTTAAATTCTTCCCACGTTAACGCCTCTCTTTGGGCGGGTAGCATCGTCCTCTCATACGAGTCCCACCAGTGACTCGCTTCTTCTGTGAGCTGGAAGATTGCACAGGAAACCTTCTGTTCTTGCGTACACGTCAAATGCCCAAAAAGTCGATCAAGTGACCTCAGCCACTCTTCTGCTTCTGCAGGTTCACCCTTCCCGTCAAACATCGACGGGTTAAATCGTCGAAACTGTTTGTATATCAGATTTGGATCGGACGTAGCTGGCTGTGGGTTGGCTCTAGTTGCCTCAAAGTGTTGTGCTAAACCCCTCAGAACCGATATTAGATCTCTCGTGTTTACATTATCTTCCCGTTCTGGCTGATCATCCATTGGAGTTTGATTCCTTCGTGGTCTTCCTCTTGGCATAACTCTGAGAGAAAGAGAGATCTCACATACAACCGCATTACCAAATACGCATCGTGTCAAAATGATCATAAAAATAGCATCGAAACCTCTCCTCATGTGTCTTTACAAACAGTACTCGCATCCTAGCATGAATGTAAACACTATTCATCTTTCATATAAAAGTTACACGAGTTTTTATCATCAACTTATACCCGTAAAGCTCCCTCTTAACCTTAACGGTATACATCATTCCAACACAGTATCACATAACAGATAAGCATGCTATTACGCAAGTCTTATGATCAGGGACAGGCACCTATAGAGAGAAGATAATGCTTATCTTATTTCTTTTCGAAAACATTTTCCCGTTTTAAAGACACGTTTTTCTCATATTCTCTTTATAAAACCCGTTGAGCAAGCTCGAACTCAAGTATTAACCTCAATCTTTCATATCATACCCACGAACCAGGGGAGACACACCCATTAGCTCACCATATCATAGACAAGGGCCCATGGTGACACACCCCCATTAGCACACCCTATCGTAGACAAGGGCCCATGGTGACACACACCCATTAGCACACCTTATCGTAAACAAGGGCCCATGGTGACACACACTCATTAGCTCACCTTATCATAGACAAGGGCCTATGGTATTCTCAACCCTTTTTAACTGCACTTACACCTGCAAATGACCATTTACGCACACGAGCTCACGCTGTTGCAATCAACGGCCCTGTGGCGGCGGCCAAAAAGAAGCAGTGTGTCGATAACAGCGAATTCTCAAACTTCATTTTTTTTTTAAAACCGGTATCATGTCAAAGCTCTGATACCATTACTGTCACGCCCCAATTTTCTTATAAAAACATTTATCAGAGTTTTTCACACGGGCGTGCAGGAAGAAGAAAAGAGGTAGGAGAAGAACAAAAAAAAATATTACATAACAACCATCGGCTTCAACCGAATTAACATAATATTTGCAGCGGAAAAACATCAGGATCTCCCATCCCAAACAACCCTCATCATCAGGATCTCACATCCCGAATACACATCATCAAACCACCAAACATAGATTCCTTACAACATTGTTTTATAAAGACAAAAGTTTGAGAAACATCATATCAAAATAATTACAGATCCAAATATATCACCTCCTCTCTCCTTCTAGGGTTCATCATGTTCATCACCTCCTGTAACGTGAATTACAGAATAAGGGGTGAGTGCGTTGAATACACTCGTGGGGAATAAAATCCGCGTCTAAATCTTTAACAGATAATTAAATTAGAAATACACATAATCATTATGAATCACAGCACGAAATATGCACAGCAGACATTAGAAATGGTAAGGGACGAATAGGTGCGGGATTCCCCCGTCTTATCCTATAAAACGGTCTCAATACCGCTGGTGCATTTCAAGGACCACCAAACCTTTCATAGAAGAATGGGGGTTAGGGACGAATGCATGAAGGAGCGCCTCAGCGGGCCCACCCCTCACAGTTTATGTATGTCACAGCAAGTATAATCACAGCATTTAGTATTCCTCAATCATGCTTAGAATAGGGAAAACTGTAAACAGATAAAGAGTTAGAAATTACCCCCACCTTGTTCGGTGGTTACCACGTGAGTTGCAAGTATCCAAGATCACGTATCTCAATGCTTCAATCCAACAGGTAGCCTACATAATTTACGGTGCTTTTAGATATTTATGAAATATAATTAAGGATTTAAACGATATCGAATTGGATACTATCGATCGAAACGAGACGGATCGGAATAGAGGGCCTAACGATTGAAGCTGAAGAAACAAGAGGGAAAAATCAGTTTATACATCTGAGGTGAAAGAGAATGAAATTTGGATCACAACGAAACAAGAATGAGCTCAATCGGAGTTGAAACGAGCTCGAACGGAGCATTTTAAGATTGAAGGGTATTTCGGTAATTTGGTCAAAGGGTTGACTTTGACCGGGACCCACGATCCCCGGTCTCGTTGGTGATGACTCGGTGATAAGGTACGATGAAAATAAAACGAGATTCGGATCGAAAATCGCATCGAAATACGTCGTCGTACGCGTTCCCGTCGACGGGAAAAACCTCGTCGGCGTTTCCCGACGACGGGAAAAAAAACAGGCAAACGTCTCCCGTTGCTGCCTGGTTTTCTCGGCAGCGGGACAGCATGGCTCGGCAGCTGCCGAGTTTTCTCGGCAGCCTCATCCCCGTCGCTCGCCCGGTCTCCCGTCGTCGACCTGCTCGACCAGCCATCTTCCCGGAGCCCCCGGCGGCGGTGTAGCCGCCCTATGCCGGTGAAACTTAATCCGATGGATAGCTTGAAACACCGGCTATCAGATCCGGCCATCCCCCGCCGGATTCCGACATCAATAGTGCCTGAACAACGGCCTCAAAAACCCTTCATCGCACAGATATTTACACAAAATCAATGTAACAACTACTTTTCCAATCCATTTTCCGGCACCGGCGCCGCCACCCATGGCGGCGCCACCCTACCAGTGGCTAGTCCACCACTCCGGGAGGCCCTTCGATGCCTGCAACCACGAGAAGAAGGGCGAGAGAGAGAAAAACGGGAGAGAGAAAAGGTGACAAGAAGCAAGGGTTTAGGGTTTGGAGATGGTTTTTCGCCGTTTTCCGGCCAACGGGGTATCGGAATTGAATTCCGGAAGTTGCCCTAGACTCGTATCGTCGAGGGCTACGTTATATACGAAAATCAGCCAAAACGAACGGGTTTGACTTTTTCCGGCGTCGGCAGCGGCGGTTTTTTCGCCATTTTCCGGCGAACGGAGAATCGGAATTGAATTCCGGAAGTTGTCCTAGACTCGTATCGTCGAGGGCTACGTTGTGTGTGAAAATCAGCCGAATCCGACAACTTTGAAATTTTCCGGCAGCGGCGGCGGTGGCGGCGGCGGTGGCGCTCCGGCGGCGGCGGCTCGCCGGAAACGGAATATATAATTTAAAAAAAGAAAGAGAGAGGAGAGAAAGACTTACGTGTGTTCGTCGCTTTTCGACTCGTTCGAAGAAACGTGAAAAATGAAATCGAATGAGGGCCTATTTATAGAAAATGGAAAATCACTATTCATCTAGGGTAGGTTACTGTTCACTAGGCTAGGTTACTATTCACGATAAGATTTTGTTCACTATTCATCCCGATTCCATTTCCTCGTTTTTCCGAAACTCCGTATTTTGCCCTTTTCTTCGCCGTTTGAGCTACGGGTGTCCGATTGACCTCTAGTTCGTTTCTATCTTCTCATTTTTCCATTACGCATCTAATGTTATAAAAATATTCTATTTTCCATGTGTATAATTTTTATCCATCTAAAACTGGTCGTTAAACACATATCTGAAACGCATGTAATTAAATTAAACACTCAAGAATTAATACACATAAGATATTTCAATTAAGGTTTACTTATTTAATTAACCAATTATGATTCATTTTTGTCCTGGGCGTTACATTTTGCGCAAAAGTTTCAGTAACCAGCTTCAGTGTTTCTCATCCTCTATTTATACTTGTAGGAGAAGATGTCCGTTGAAGGGGAGATCTCTCTTTTGAATTTGAAGTACTTTGACCAAAGACATGGTTCGCATTTAATGCGACTTGACTTTCTCCTTCGGAGCATTTAATGCGGCAGTTGCGGCTAGCAGCTTTCTGCAGCGCATCAGTCCACGTGGCATTTTTGTATTGGCTCCGTGTCTGCAACTTTGATCTTATCTCGAATGGCTCTATTTATTCTTGCTTGGGTTTTCGTTCCTCGTACTGCATTTATCCTTCCTCGAATTGCAGGATACTTCTTGTTTGTGATAGGCACTGTCGGCTTTTTGGATAGTAAGCTCTGCGCTGTATCCTAGGTTTGGGTGCAGCTGATGCCTTCTTTCAGTGCTGTTGTAACTAAGACCTGCTTGCAGTATCTTCGGGTAGTACTGTTGTATCTTTTTCTTACAGTACTTCCTGTATCCTTTTCTTGCAGCGATGCTGCACGCCGTTCTTTCTTACTTTGCTACGGTGCTGTAACTGCTTTCTTGCAGCGATACTGTATCTGCTTTCTTGTAGCAACATCTTTCCGATAAACTCGATGCAGCTAAGTAACTTATGAAAAACCTCTATCTTTCACCACTAATATCTAGACTCAAAACTAGTCTATGACTTTACTTAAACATAGATACTCAAAACTTCCTAAACATCGAAATCCCAACAGCGTTCATTATCCTTAATGCCAAATAAATAATATAATTGTTTATTATCATCATTAATCATTCTGTCATAATTAAGATTCGTAAAAGAAGTTCAAAATATATAAAACAATATAATGTATGCATACAAATCTAGAATCACAGACCCCACAATTCTAAACTAATTAATGCATTATTATTTATAAAATTAGTTCTTACTAAATTTTATTTTCGTTTCCATCGACATGAACAAAAGAAGAGCTTCAATTTTTTATTTTTCCTTTGATTTATAACTGTTTTCTCCCATAATTGTTTATCACAAATCAAGACATAATTATAAAAGCACAATGATTAGATTAATTAAGAATAATACCAGATGGTGACGGCTCCAAGTTTCAAACTTTAAAGAATGCTTCTTAAAATTTTGCTTCTCCTTTCTCTCTCTTTATCGCTTCTTTAGTTCCGTATTTATTTTGTAGGTTTTACCCAATATTTATTTATTTAGGGTTTGAGTTTCTCATTGTTTAGAAGTTTTTTTTTTTTTTTAAACAATGAATCCTTAAAATATCTCAACTAACTTACTTACCTTATCCCCACTAAGTGATGCAAAATTCTAATATCTTATATATAATTAATCTACTAATTATTTAAGAGTTCTAATCACATAAGATGTAATATTTAAATTAGCACATAACTAATTTTGCTATATATTTATTATGAAATCATAAAAAGATCTAATTAAAAATTTGGGGTATTACACAATATAATGAACTTACACTATCTTCTAGAAAAAAGCATTTCATTTTTTCTCAAATAATTTAATTATTTTATTAATTTTTTGAATTGGTAGGAATAATATTTTATCATACAAATAATTTAATTTATTTTTTACAAATAATTATATTTGTAATTAATTAATTTTTATCTAGAAAAATCATAAAAGAATGATTAATTTGATTTGTATATTAAAAACAAATTTTAAATAAAATATTATGTGTTTTACTAAAATAAAATAAAATAAAAAAGAGCGTGTCTACTGTGCAACTGGTACATTGCAATCCCGGTCGATAGGGATTCGCTTGTTTTTTTTTTTACTTTAGGCCAAAACCTGTATGTACAAATTCGGTGACCTTTATATATAAATTTTGTGACTTTTATATACAATAACTTAGAAAAAAAAGGAAGAATTTCAACAAAATTTGTACATATATACCTTTATTTTATATTCATATAACTCTTAAGTAAATTTATGTGACATTTATGTACAAATATCTATATCTTTAAATATTACATAAATATATGTATATTTGTATATAAAAGTCACATGAATATCACATAAAGTATCTATATACAAACTTTGTTGAAATTCTTCCATTTTTCCTAAGTTACAATACATAAACGTCACAACAATTTGTATGTAAAGTCATAACATTTGTTCATAAAAATTAATACATTAAAAAAAAAAAACTAATAGATCCTAATCAATTAGACCCAAATTATATGAATTTTAGACTCATACACTTGATGTATAGGAGAATTTGTAAATAAAAAAATATCTAAATTCCTACTATCCATGCCTTTTCTCCCCATCCTTCACACCTCCAATCCAAGCCGCCCTTAGAGTCCCACCCTACGCGCTACAGAGCTTTTGACAAAAGTTGGTACAGTAAAAATAAAACTTACCTAATCTACCTTTCTTTTTTCATTTTTAATTTTTTTAATTAAAATATCTATTTTTGGTAAGTGGATTTGGATTGGAAAACCATATCTTTCCACTTTTACCACTATTTTGCTATTATATAGATATAGATATAGATATTCTAGATTTTAATCACAATTTTTTGAATTTATTATTATTATTATTATCATTATTACTAAAAAGGATTGTGTATCATCATCATCTTTAATTTCATAAAAAAATAGATAATATAAAAAAAATTCAAATACAATATTATTAAATTTCTATTAACCGATCGGATCTCTTGATTGAATCAGTTCAAAGTTCAAACTAATTGAACCGGTGGTCCAGTCTATTTGACCACAGATCCAGTTCGAGAAACACTAGCCTCACTTAAAAATAAACCTCACCCATAAAAATATTACTAGATAAAGGGGTCAAAAGTGAAAGATAACACAATAAGAGGGTTAATGTGGAATTATGCAACCTTCAAGGGTCAAGCCCAACAATACAAAAGGCGGAAACACAAAACCTCCAAAAAAACTCTAAAACCCTACAACATAATCAGACGCACTAACAATACTCGCTCGGCAAACAACCATGCTTCCTCACTTCAATTCTCATCTTCGCAACCCTAATAACCAACTTCAACTCAATGGAGCCACCAATGCTTCAGCTCCACAACAGGTCTCTCTCTCTCTCTTTCTCTGCGTGTGTGAGTGTTGTGTGTTATGTTTCGTAAGATTTTCCTTTTGCTATGTTGTATAATTTATATTTTTTTTTTGGTAATAATCCATCAGGTTATCGGGAACCAAGGTAATTTAGGGCAAATTCGGCCTCAATTTCCAGTAGGATTGCTAAATAATCCGCAGATAGCGATGCCACCCTTTACCAACCCAAATGCATATTTTGCTCAGAATCAAATTTTCCCTTTCCCGCAAGGCAATTTCCAGAACCTAAACATCAACAATTTGCCTCAGTTTTTCCCCCATAATGCCATAAACCCACCTCAGTTCTTGCCTAATGGGCAACTGAATGTTCCCAATTTATTGCAAAATGTCAACCAGCTTTTGCAAATGCAAATGATGAATTGTGGCCCTCAAAATTTGGGTCTTTTTATGAATGCGCCATCAGGTGGGGGCAATAGCAACGGTGTTGTGTCACCATCGATTGATGGAAATCATTTAAAGCATATGAACCAAAATAATGCTGTGTCAAAGGATACGGGTTCTCATCATGCACAGTGGAATCAAAATGTCTTTTCTCCTGGTTCTATAAGACCACAGGTTGCTTGTTCAGTCGCCTTTATTTTAATGGTTCATTGTTTTGTGATTTATGCATGTCTTACTGAAATTTGTTTTTTTTCCTTATACTGCAATACTATTTTCCGTTTTTCAAGTGAAAACTATATCAAGTATTAAGTGATGTTTGAATCTATCACATAGATCAGGCTTCCTGAATACCAAAATGGATAGTGACTTCAAACAGTGGCTCAAGTAACATCATATTAATTTTTGGTGGAGTGTCACATTGCTATGAAATCAATGGTTTATATGGATGTAGCTTAAAACTATTAGATAATCATGCCATGGAAACTGAGAAGACCAATAAGGATTTGACATAGTCAATGTATTTCCGATACTAGGAATAGTCTTTTAAAAACTTTCAATTGAATATTTCACCTATTCTGATAATGTGATGGAAAGAGAACAGCTGCTCTGCATGAAAAGAAAAAATGTATATTGTTTCCAAAAAAAGTTCTTATGAAAACTACCACATAATTATATCTCTCTTGAAGAAGTAATTGCAGGTATAAGGGTACAATACAGAAAAGTAAACTGCTTATCACTGTTCTTGCTGACAGAATTGTATCAGATATTCTAAGTTTATCTCCAACTTCATGATTTTATAATTGTAATTCCTGGGCTCCTCATATTCTTGTAGAAGTATTATTTCAAAAAATATATTTATCACATTCACCCACCTCCATAGGTGGTGATCATTTTAGCATAACTTCCAGAGTATATTATTGAGATAATAAAATGATTGTCCAAGTAAACTGCATAGCTTAATCATTTATGAGGACATCTTTTTATAAAATTTGCATAGCTTAATCATTTATGAGGACATCTTTTTATAAAATTTGCATAGCTTATCATTTATGAGGACATCTTTTTATAAAATTTGTTTAAGGAGTTGAATGGCAAAAACAACAAGAAGGTTCTACTTCTTGGCTATGGGATGAACATGCTGTCTCTTATTCTAGTGTTCTAGGGTCCAGTACCAACTGTGGACTCTCTGTGTGAGTGGTGGCAAATTAAGGCCTAGTATTTTTGGTGCCCAAACACCTTGAAATTGTAGGCATTTTTATATATGTTTTAGGAGAAACCTCTTTTAACCTCTTTACTTTACTGTTTTCTTTATTTATTTATTTATTTATTTATTTTTACATTTTAGAGCTTGTTTTTTAAACTTTTTTATGATTTGTTTCTGCAGTGACCTCTGTTCTTACTTATTGTTTTTTAAGTCTTGGAGCTTGCATCTTTTTCAAACTTTGAGTTAGTTTTTGATTGTTTCAGATAGAGTATGCGCGGGTAAAATTCAATTTGCATTGATATTGAATAGAACTTTCATTGTTTAGTTGGATGTTTCCAATACTTTGATCTCACTTGGGTATTTCCTCAAATTTTGACAAGTTAGAACTGATGTTACATTTTGAGCATGTTAGTACTATATGGCCTCATCTGTAATTTGTGATTGGTGCACTGTATAAGGGGTTTTGCTTAAATTATTTTAAATTTGGTACAGTGCAAATACCGAGTGTAGTTCTTATAATCTGAAGTAGCCAGGATCTTTGTAAGGCGATATAAGCATTTCTTATCATCCTTCTTGTATGATTCTGCCTTTCTCAACTTGAGTTGCTGTTTGTTCTTTGGATATTTGCATTTTGAGGTCTTTTTGCAATGACCACACCTTTTACTGAAACAGTTCGCCAGGTCCAGCTTAAATGATGTTGACTAGTCACAATACTAATTCCATCTTAGCTGTAAAAAAAATTATTATTTTGCACCTTAAGATGTCATATAAAAGATATGATTGAGTGAGCTATACATGGTTGGCAAACTTTACATAGATTAGCTGATGCTAATTTTCTGCACATATAAATAGAGATTTGGCTGGTATTATCCCACTAAAATTTGACTGAGGTGACTTATGTTGGTTGTGGATTTGCCAAATATGCATTTTGAGAAATTACATCTCTATCAGCTCTTCAATTTGCTCCAACTTGGTTCTTTTGAGGAGTGTTTCAAGCTGCTTTACATGTTGCAGAACAATGCTGGAGTAGTTAACGAGGTGAACGACAGAAAAAATAATTGGAGAAAACCTCATGACAAGAACTTCTCAGGGAATCATAAATATGATGGATCACAGAGAGGGTATACTTGCTTTTACTGTTTCCTATTGCAAGTTCCTTTGTCTTATTGGGGAGTGTGGATGAGTTGATGTTACCTTACTGGTTTCAAATTTCTGTAGATTTGGTAACAGGCAATGTCATCCTCGGCAAAATGCGCCGAGAAACTTCAAGTTTAATAATGGAAATCGAGGAAAAGGTGGGGCATCCTGATCTGGTCAATGTTTTTTTACTATTTTACAAACTGCAAGCTGACTAATCTTCTGCTTCTGTATGCATATGATTCTGGGCATTGTATTTCCTTATCTCAAGCTTTTCATCTTTGTAAACTTTTTTGCAAAGTTAAAACCAACTATTAAGATGAACCTGTGAGAGAAGCCCTTGATTAGTTCTAGTTGACTAACTTGCCTCAAACCCTCACAATATCAAACCCTCACAATATGATCTTGCACTAGATAAAAGGGGTTATCATTTTTGCACATAGAAAATACTCAACATATACTTTGGAATACAAATTGGTATTCCTCCTTTTGAGAGTCTACTGCCACTGATTACTGCCCTTTTCCATTGGAGGTATTATTTTTTGTTATACTAATTAACAGACTCTTTCTTTTACTTAAATAAATGCTGATGGGCCATCTCAGGAAAGGAATATCTAGAACTATATAATTTTCTCCAGGCTTGTCTATTGGATTCAATTATGGTTTGATATTGTCAGTGTTACCTTGTAGAGTCTTCGATTTGATAGCATGTGGTTTTCTATGTGGTAGCTTCTGTTGCAACATCTTTTATTTTATATCGTTATGCAATATATAATGTTTGATACCTTTGTTTTGGCTAACCGACATCTTCTAGTAATACTTGCATCTGCTGCTAATCTATGGTGGGAGGTTCTGCATTTCCTTAGATCTTTTTTTGTGTTTATACAGACAACAAAAATATCGGAGCAAAAACTTTTGACTCATCTAATCCCTCTGAGCAAATTCAAATGGCCAAAAAGAGGTATGCCCGATTTATTTCATATTTCTTGATTTTGAGCAGAAGAGTTGAGATATTGTTCCTTTTATGTCAATTCTAAGAATCTAGGAAAAACATACATATGAAAGAGCGTTGTTGGAACTGAGTCTCAACTGGAAAATGTTAAGCAATACAAAATAGGAACAACTCAAAGAAAATGTGTATCACTGTGTGACTACCTCCTTTATTAGCTATTTGGATGTTTTCTTATTTTCTTTGCCTTCTTACTTTGAGCGTCTTTTGATTTGGTCTTCCTGTTTTTGTTCTTGTTCTTGGTTTAGATTTTGTATAGTGCTGTGCAGTAGACTTTCTAATTTCATTTTCAATGGCCTTTTCAATCAAGGTCTCTCATGGTAAACTATACAGAACAAGAAGTTCAACAGTGGCGTGATCAACGCAGGAAAAATTATCCATCAAATGCCAACGTGGAGAAGGTTTGCATTTGGGCAATAAATTAGCGGTACTTTTTTAATCTGTCATGATAAATTAAATTTACTGCAGAAGCTGAAACCAAATCCAAAACAACCGGAGGTCACAGATGAAGTCTCAAAGATACGACGGCAGGTATTTAGTACTTCCGAGTCACAAATACCAACGCTGAGACTAAACTATTGAAGTTGATCTGCCATGTTTGCATGCATTCTTATATAAGCTTTTAAAAATACGAAAGATGTTCCTGATTATTCATGATTATCAAATTTCTGGATAAGTGTTCAAATTTAAATTGGAAAAACCCATGAACTTGAGCTACTTTCCTATATGTTAACTGTTTGCAGCTTACCCATAATTCAACCATTGCCTGACCTTGAACCCTAGAGCACTGAATCTTGCAAATTGAAGAATTCTCTCCCAATTGCAATTTTGTTTTTTTCAATATGCAACAATATACACATTTTCCTAGAATGATTTAATTCATAACTGACCATCATTCTGTCATCAAATATGATTTTGATATCAGGGTCAGGTTTTTTTCCCTTTTCGGATGGGGGAGTGATTCATATAGTTGGAAGTGAGCTGTGGTTTGTGTGTGTGTGAGAGAGAGAGAGAGAGATGTTTCTGGGTGCATCTTAATAATTTGATGGTTTCGGGTCCAATCTCATCATGTTTTTGAATCGCACTCAGAATTGTTTTCCCTCCATGTAGTATTTTGATATAACAGAGATATGATTCATATAGTTGACACTATTTAGCTAAAGGCTTTTTTTTGCTGTCTTCTTGATGCCAAGTGGCATTTTTTAGTTTTTCTTATTCACCTCTGCTTATTTCTCAATTTGAGTTAGATAACAAATGATGAAACTTTTTGCAGCAACTAAAAGAGATATTGGCAAAACAAGCTGAATTAGGTTGTGAAGTTGCAGAAATACCATCTTGTTACTTATCAGACTCGGAACAACAGACGCATGGTAGGCAACAAAACCAGAAGGTATTTGGCAAGAGGGAAAGGTTCAATAACAAGTTTAACAAGAAGGGCAAATTCCAGCAAAATGACCGATTCTCCAAAAGACAGAGATCTGAAAACAACAGTTATGCAGCAAATTCACAGAACCAAAGAGATCGTTTTTCTAAGCAGAGACTGGCTAATGGTCGCTCGACCAACCAGCATACAGAAAATAAAATTGAGCCATCTCTCTTGAAGAAACTATTGAGTTCCGATATCAAGAAAGATAAGAAACATCTGTTGCAGGTTTTCAGGTTCATGGTGAAGAATTCATTCTTTGAAAACTGGCCCGAGGAACCTCTGAAATATCCTCCAGTTATCGTCAAGGAGTCGTGTGATGATAGTGAGGTTTTGAAAGGGGGAACCTGTGATTTTGAAGCTGATGATCAAGATGAATAGTGCAGATAGTAATTGCAGAGCATATGGTGACAATGAAGATCTGAAGAAATTCGAGGAATGACTACCTTCTGTATCTGTATGTCTGTCAATGTTTACATGATGTATATATAACTTGTATTCACATGTGCTACTAGAATTTTTCTTTCTTTTTTCTGAATATTATTTCCATTAATCAGAATGTAGCGTGTCACTGAGTTTTGAGAGTTGTGTCTAGATTGATGTTCTATAGTTGACATGTTGGGAAAGAACAAAGGTACATTCTGTATCAAATTAAGGGTTAAACTAGGAAAAGTTAAAAATAAGTTGAAGTATGATTAGTTTTTACATTCTTCAGCTTAAAATATCTTTTTTTTTTTTTATTTGGTGGCACTTCATCTTCAACTTTGGGTCATTTTTAGAATGATCAAAATCGATTTTGTTGTCTTGATTTATTATATCTAAATATATGAATTTCTTGTCAAAACACTCTTTATCTCAAGCCAAACACAAGCCCTAAGCTCAATTGGAAAACTGATAAGAAAATGAGTTTGAAGTTAGTAAAGTGAAATCTCATGCCAAACAAAAGCCTAAGCTCAAGTGAATATCCGTAACTCTGGAGTACAATCCAAAAAATAATACAAATAATAATAATAAGTTGCAAAATCAAAAAATGATCATATTCAGATTTGTTTTAATACCCCAAATTAAATAGAATATACGCATGGAAAAGAAAAACAATTAATAAAGAGAAGCTAGTAGCTTATTGTACCGAACACGAAATTTTACGTGTTAAAAAAATTACCAAACACTTGTATATGATTAAGCCCAATATGGAAGCCATAAATTCTTCAAATTACAAAGGAGCTTGGTCTTGGGTTTAGTACTAGTACTTGTTCATTCATGGATAGTTAATTGTGTATGTATATCCTTCGCTGTAATGATACATTTTAATCCCTTCTGTCCCATTTTGCTGTATTTATTGTCGCTGGATATGGAGTTATTTGCTAATAAGGGTTAATTGCTAAAACATTTCTTAAACTAACATCATCACATTCTAGTTCTATTTGGATGGAGAGATTTAAAATTTAAATTTAAAAGCGATGGATTTGAAACTCACAACATTGTCAATGAATTTGTTATTATAGATTTCAAATGCCTCCATCCAAACTAAAAAAAATCAATTCACAATATAATTCATAAAATAGAGATTTTGCCTCACAAATAATATTTTGAAAAAGATCTCACATTAATTTATGATATAATTAACAACAAAAGAATAAAAATTACAAATGTTTATGGTGGTGGTGCTCAACCGGTTCGGAAAATAGGAATCAAATCAGGGTCAACAGTTTGAAAAATCGTTGATCCGGTTTTGGTTTGAAACTAAAACCGTGAATCGTGATTCGACAGTTCAATTTCGATTTGGGATAATTTCGAACCCGTGGTTAAGCTGCCGGTTTATTTATTTGTTATTATTAAAATTAATTGTTGTTGATGTCATCATTATTATTAATTTACTGTAAATCAAAATAGAAGTGAACTCAAAATATCCATGAATTAAGATCATATCTTTTAACTCAAAATGGGTAAGAATAATCAAAATCAATATTCAAATATTTAAAATTAAAATAGAAGTGGATTGATTTAAAAGATTAGAAAAACTTCAAACTTAACCTATATTAATTAATTAAATAGACTAAGATAATAAACAATGAAAGTTATTGGGAATTTTAGATTTTGAGCTATTTATCAGACAATTCAAATGAAAATTTAATGGTTTAACATTCAAAATTTTATAAAAAGAAAAATAAACATAATAAAAAGAAACTAGAAATTGGTGGGTGTGTTGAATAATATGATAAAAACAATAAAATATATAATAAAATGAACAATATTTTCCTTTACTAATGCAACATATATAATTATATTAGTAAAATTATATTATGGTTGATAATATATTTGATAATAGGTAGAGCAGAAAATCATAAATATGTTTTCAATATAAATAATACTTAAAAAATATTAATTTAACAATGTTTATTTTTTAAAACTCATGTATTACACCAACACTATACTAATATATAATATTACTATAATTGATTATCGATGATATATCTTTATATATATAAAGAAACAACCAGTTGACACACGTCATACTATCCTTAAAAGTTGTCCTACTCAAAATATATTATTAATAATTATTGTTAGAATATCAATATTTAGATTTTGATGAGACAAACCAATCTTATAATAGGAAATTAGAGTACCCCATTTTTTACAATGTTTAAGTGAAGTATAAATTAGTTTTGAGTTTGTAAGTTTTTAATATGAAGAATGAAGAACTTCAAAATAGGTTTGTATGCAGCATGCAAAGGCAGAAGTGAAGACTTTGTAAGAACAACTTGAAGAGAAGTAGTTGTAAGAAGATCATACAGCGTAGCTGCAACTAAGGGAAGAATACAACATCGTTGTAAGCTAAAGATACAACACGGAGTATGCAGGATGAAAAATACTATTCAACCTGCTGTATGTTTCAAGAAAACATTGAATGCAGCAACAAAGCCAACCTAAGCTGCAATACGAGAAAGATCAAGATGTAGACGAGAACCAAAGTTCTTATCGGATCAAATAAAATCGGTAGAGACAAACTAAAAGTTGCAAGCTCAAACACAATTCAAAGAACACACGTGGTCTGACAAACTACAGAAAGTTGCAAGCCGCAACTACCGCATTTAATGATCTGCAATGCTAAGTCAAGTTGCATGTAATGCAAGTTATGCCTTCGATCAGGAAATCAATTTCAAAATGGAAATGCCTCCTTCAACAGGTATATCTCTTCAACTATAAATAGAGGAAGAGTTGCATTGAAATAAAGTACTGAACCATTTGCTCTCAAAGTCTAAGGAAGAATCAAAGCTAAAATCTCAAGTATACAAAACCATTATAGTCACTCGACTTCGTGAAGTAATTCAGCTAAAGCTCAAGCTCAAGATTCAGAAGATTACTTCACTGCACCAGTTGAAGAAAGAAAACATACATACTTTTACCTATTTGATGTGTGCTAGGTTGTTTTGAGGTGTCATTAGTTGATAGGATTATATCTTTGTTGATTGTTTTTAGTTGTTTAGGAGAAATACAACAAACCATGTGTCAAAGTAAATTTCCGCTGCAAGAACTCTAGGATACAGTAGACAGTATTACTGTATAGTGCTGTAAGCTAGTCCACCAACTATACTGTAGTTTAAATAACTTGCAATGTAGCTTATTTGAAAGATTTTGTAAAATTGACATAGGTTTATTCACCCATCTCTAATGCTCCGAGACCACATGGGAACAACAAGTGGTATTAGAGCGAGTTGGGTTAAACACCAACTTATCTAGTCACCTACCTAGATCCAACTTTGTATTTGTTGTTTTTTCTTTGTTTTCCTTAAAACCCCATCTTACAGCATATCATGGATACATCTAACCATAAACTCCCAATGTTTTCCATAGAAGAATATGATGATTGGAAAATTAGAATGTAGGCACATCTTTCTACGATGAACGATGAAATGTGGATAATTATTACAGAAGGCCCAATCATACCTACAAACGTAAACCCCATGCTGGGAAGAGAAATAGAGGAATGAGTACCTCCACCATCCAACTTCCTAGTTAAGGCAAGACAGGAATGGAATAATGAAAACACGAAAAGAGCCAACCTGTATAATGTGGCTAAGAATGTTATGTTCATTACTTTAGATAAACGAACGTTCAACAAAATAAAAACTTGCAAAACATCCAAAAAAATATGGAAAAAACTGGAGCAAATATGTGAAGGAACAGAACTAACTAAGAACAACAAGATCTCCAATGCTACTCAAATGTTCAAGCTTTATGAAATGAAGACCAAAGAATCCTTAGAGCAATTGGACTTAAGATTCATATTTATTGTGAATGAATTGGAGGTTCTTGGCAAACACTACACTCAAAATGAGAAAAACATGAAAGTTCTTAGAGCCCCCACCAACCGAGTGGGATAGCAAAACCATAGCTATGAGAGACTCAATGAATTTGAAATCCATGAGCACCTTCGACTTATTATCAAACCTTAAGGCCTTCGAATTCGACATTAACAAAAAAAAAGAGACTGAAGAATCAAGCCCAAAAGTTCCTGCATTGATAGTAAGAACTGCCAAAGATACAACGACTAGTTGCAGTAAGCAAACAGAGCTGTCAACCAAAGATGGTTAAGAAGAAATGGCCTTACTTCTGAAGAAATTAAAAAAATTCATGAAGAACAATAAAAGAAGTGACATTTGAAGAAATCAGACTACACCGCAAGTATCATCCACTCCTCAAATAAATTCAATTATTTCGAACCTTTACTACAATTGTAGGAAACCTAGATATTATGCAAAAAATTGTCTATACCCTAAGGTGAACAAATATCCTGAAGGAAAAAGAGATTAGAGGAGAGAAAGAAGCAGAAGTGATAAACAAAAGCTCAGAGCACTCATTGGAGAAATAGAAGAAGTTAAGGATATAACAGTATCCAAGGAGACAGTGAAGGATCATGAATCAACTGACAACGACAACGACTCTTCAACTTCAAATGAAGAAGCACTGATATGTCTAATGGCAAAGAATAGTGAAGATAGTGAGGATAATAAGGTAATTTACCAACCTCAATCCACACATGAAGATGAAAAACTGAATATGATCCAATCCCTCAAGTAGATCATGATACGTCTTATTTATCTGTAGTTCAAGTACATTATGCTTGGTATCTGGAAACTAACAGATTAGTTTAAGGAAATTTGTATATATTATTATATTCATCCCCATTGACTAGTTTTAATAGATCAAATTGCGCCGCCTTTATTGACTTAAATTTATTTTCTAGATAATATTTATATAGTATATGTAATTTCCCTATATAAAACTATATTTTTATAATTAATGTGTAACAATTAATTTTGATATACAAGTGTATAACGTTGTGGCTTTTGCTTTTAATAAAGAGTTCCCACAAAGTTTAGTTATATGTGTGCGTCTGAGGTGGAGTTGGGCTATAATATGCAGTTAGTCATATTTTATTTTGCACCACATGTGGAGCTTTTTTCCCCTTTTCATTTACTGCAATTTTATAATTTAATTAAGTTATCGAACCTTACCTAACCAATCATGAGTACTGAGATATAACTTTTAAAATTTCCTATTTATTCACACTTTCGATTCTTCAAATATAATTTATACATGCTTGCTCGACTAAACATTTACATTAAATTCAACAATCAACATAAATATTTGACCAAGAAAGGTAATTGCTTTTAACACTATTTGGATGTCTCTTGTTATCTCTTTTTGATATACAAATATACTATATCACATGATGGATGGGTTGTAGGATAAAGTCATGCAGTTAATGATTGAGATTAGCCTTTTTTCAGTATTTTTGTTGTCAACAATAGCCTGCAAATAATTCAAAGTTTGATGTGAATGTTCAACGACCCTCTAATGAATATTCACAATATTATCGTTTCCTTTTTGTTTTCCATTTTGGCTGAGTATATAATGAATAAAATTAACATTTTTGGTTTTGCTATGGTAGAAGACAAATTATTTAGATGTTGAATCAAAGTTTTTTTAATCAGTAATTATTCTTTTTGTTTAAGTTTAGCGGTTAGAAATAATAATCTTTAAATTTAATTATGTTTATATTGTTTTTGGGACTGGGCTTCTTCGATGGATCTACATGGCTTTGTGTGTGGGTCTTTTTTTCAGTACTATTTCTTTGATCAAATTCCAGGCTTACATCAATCCTAAAAAGTTTTAGCATGTATATTACGAGATTTGACTTAATAACCTGAATTTAAGACTAAGGGGGTGTTTGGCTAAGCTTACTTTTAGTGTTTATAAGTTCTTGCATCCTATAAGATGTTTTTATAATTTATAAAATATTTAATTTAAGTTAGAAATAAATTGTTAAATTGTTTGGATAAATAAGATGGTGGAACTTATAAGATGTTAGTAATGATATTTGTGTAATTTCAATAATCAAATTTAAAATTATTTTAAAAAATAAGCTCTTATTTTAAACTTATCCCCCTACTTTTCAAAAAAAAAAAAAAGAATTTATATACTCATTACATCTTATAAGCTCCTAAAATAAGATTTTATTTAAAAAACGAGTTAATTACATAAAAATGCATGAACTTTTGACTGTAATGTCATAAATGCTCAATTTAACACTTTTTTCAATTCAAACACGATTAGATTTTTCGGACCCCAAATGCTGACGTAGTGCCCGCATTGTATAAGTTAATTGTTGATGTGTCAATTTAAATTCAGTCATCATCCACATGTAGATATAATAAAAAAAATGAATAAAACCTAATTTATAATCTAAATCGCTACCAATATCAAAATCTCTAACGATATTTATCGATATTTTACCAATATTTTGATAAAATTTCTCATTTTTTACCGTTTATGTGAAATTTGGCGGTGTTTGAAGAAGAAATTATTTATCAATATATATTTTCTCTTCTTGTATGTTAGATTATAAATTAGGTTTTTTTTAATATTTACATGTGGGTGATGATTGAACTTAAATTGACGCATCAACAATTCACTTATACAATTCGGGTTCCACGTCAGCGATGAAGCTTGAAAAATCTAATTGTGTTTGAATTGAAACAAGTGTTAAATTGAACATTTATGATATTATAGTCAAAAGTTCATATTACAATTGAAACTAAGTCCTAATATTTTTATATAATTAACCCTTTAAAAACTTAATCAAAATACTTTTAAGAAGCTTATAAGTTCTAAAAGCTTACTCAAACACCCTCTAAGTACAATGATAACACCAAGAGGATTATCTTAGGAGAGAATCATATTAGAGGATTATCTTAGGAGAGAATCATATTGATTTTTCCTATTCTTCGAACTCATACTACTAACCTTCAGAATCAGTGTGCATGATCAACAGTCTTCTCCACTACAATTAACATATGCCCCGAGGGCAATATCCTTATTTTTGTTATTATTTACATTTCATGAGTAACAAGATTTTAATTTTTTTAATTATGTTAATCTTTTTTATCTACGAATTTTACTATTTAACAAATAAATATTTATAGTTCATTGACAAGTGTTATTTTTCTGCATAAGTTAATGTATACTTAAGTACTCTTTTGAGTACTTTCGATTAGGTGATTTATAGGATTTTCATGTATAAGTTGCATTTCATGAGTTTTGTGTCTAGTTTCATATTTTTAGTGGAAAACACGCATTTCAAGTGTAATTATCAAAGTTGAAATCTCCTAAAGAGCAAAAGATATAAGGGGATGGAAATTGTATGACATTGACTATGAGCTTAGACACATAATTGAAAAAAATGACATATCTCGTAACCTGGAAGTCCGAATTGAGAGTTTTATTTTGTTGGAAAGTTAATAAGATTTGTAACTTTCATATTAATCACTTTTCTCAATTTGCTCTCTAAAGAAGCAGAAAATTATGAGAATGAGGAAGTTGTGTAAAGATGTTGAGGAACTTGTGTAAAGATGTTATGTTTTTTCATTCTAACAAAGCTCTAGTATTTTTAGCATAACTTGCTAAAAAATTGCTATTGAGCTTAAATTTGTCGTTGGAAAGCTAAGTGCTTAATGATTTACAACTTTAAGAATATCCACATCAATGAGTGTTAATAACATGTATTATTTTTGGTCCCACATGACACCTACTCAATCTAAAAACATCAAAATTTTGTAGAAACAAACACCCACATCAATTTAACACTAATACAATTATTATGTATGGACCATATCCTTTAAGTTCTTTTAGCTACCCCGCAAGTATTGAATCCCGCATATACTAGTTATTTAGGATCAATCAATGATCATTCAACCACCCAAATTCAACCTCCAATTTTATCTAGATTATAGGTCCCGATGAGTGTCAAAAAAGGTCTAGAAGGCTGAATAGACTTGTATTATTTTTCAACCAAAATGACAATGAAGTTTAGCAATAGGTCTACTAGAAGATGGATGATAGAATAAGACAGACCAGACAGGCTAAGCATAATGTTTTGAGAAGTTTTTAATATAAAAATTACAAAGATTCGTGGATTTAAGATAACCAAAGTAATTTCCAAAGTCTTATATACTTCCATTCTATCATCACTCAGAGTTTTGGGGGATTTCCTCATGTTTGCACTCGTAGGTTTATGGGTGAAGGCTATTACGATCAATTCAAATCAAAGTTATAAAACCAGAAATAAAAAATTTCTCAATAAAGAAATGAAGAAAGGATAACTGAGCATACACCTACACATGAGACTGCAGAAACAAGATTGTGATATCAGTGGATCCAACCTTACACAATCAGATAATTAAGGCACATTCTACAATTTACATAATAAGAATTTTAAAAGACAAGAACTGAGTTATATATCTCAAAATAATTAGATGTAAGTTTGGAATTGAATCATTAAAACGAAGGGATTTTGAATTTTCAACTTGGTTTGGGAATTAGGGGACCAGGGCAAATGGGTCATTGGGTCTGGGGTAATTTATAATTTGCTAATTTTTATGTTTATTAATTAATTGTTGTAGTATTTAATATTGTTACAATTCTACTATACCGTCTGTCCATTGGGCACTGGGCATTATCTAAATCTTGCAGACTTGTAAAATAGAAGCAAATATTAAGAAGAAATTTATAATTTGCAAATTATTTGGAGTTTCTTGAAGACAATATTAATTTCAGTTTTTGCTGAATCGTTCTAAAAAAAAGAGTATAAAATTGGATACATCGTATAGTTTTCATCTTTATCGCAATATCACCTATGTAACAATGTACATATCACCGTAATCTTTCGTCTTCATAGTTTCATGAAAGACTTGTGTTTCTTTAAATTATGATTTTAATTTTGGTCAACAGAATTTATAAGGTATCAATTCTTATTTATATCCCTCTTTTATTTATCAAATTACTGGTATTGCAAAACTTTCAATTAAAAAATTGTTTTGACATTAGAAATACAACTATCCCAAAATACATGACTGACTTTTCATATGGAGAAATTATATTAATATTATTGATATAAGAATAAAATACTAATTATATTACTTCCATAAAAACTCATGTGCTATGTCCATGCAACTGGGTCGCTCCGACTTGAATCCATGCATTTTTTTTTCATGTGTTATTTTTATGTTATATTAATATGACATTTATGTATAAATATCATAATCTTTATGTAGTTCTATAACTCAAAAAAAAAAAACAAATTCTTAGCTCATTTTTGGATCAACATATTTTTATGTGATATTACTCATATATTTATGTAATATTAAGTATACTTTTATATCAATATAATCGTACATTTATATAATTCTTTTTTTATACATTTTAATTATGTTAGTCATACATCTAGTTAAATAATCATACCTTTTAGTTATGTTAGTTGCACATTTATATATTATATAAATGTGTGACTATGTTAATATAAAAGTATAAGTAATATCATATAAGATTATGTTTACTTGGAATAATTGGGATTAACTAGGATATGATAATTATTGGGATGAGAATATGATAAGGATAAGTTTGAAAAAAATTATCAATTGTTTACTTTATATGATTAAATATGAAAAATGGATAGCATCTATCAATCTTAATTGTTTATTTCAAAATGATTCAATTAATGAAAACTATAAAGAATTATAATTGAAATAAAATAAAAGATCAAAAAAATATATAAAGAATTATAATTGAAATTGAAAATTATTCAATCAAAACTAAAATTATAAATTAAATGACATGGAAAGTTTTTTTAAGTGTACAAATTAACTAATAAAATTAAAAAAAAATACAATTGAACAAAAAATTATCTTAAAATCTACAAATTAATTAATAAAACTTTTAGTTAACTTTAAATTTATTTAACAAAAATAATAATTATATATTTTTATTTATTAGAATATTTTTCAAAATATATTATCTATTATTTACTTTTAAATACTTTTCAGATTTCATAATTTTTATATTTATTTAAATATTTACAAAAAAAAAATATTGAGGAATAAATTTTATCTTGGGTGGGAGGGTGGGATTAGTATCCCTCCATTTATCCATTTTTATCCCGGGCCAAGGGATGGACCTCCTTTTTTGCATACAACAAAGTAAACATGAGATAAGTGGGATAATTTAGTCTTATCTCACTTTATCCCTCCAAGTAAACACAACCTAAAAGTATACATATACAAATTAAGTTGAATTTTTTTTTTTAAGTTAAAGTATTACATAAAGATAAGAGTATTTATACATAAAAGTCATACTAGTATAACATAAAAATCACCACAATATAACATAAAAGTAACACATGAAATAAATAAATAAATAAATAAAACCAAAAAATACGTGAATTTAAATCGAATCGACCCAATTACATAGATCTAAATCTATGCAACTGATGCATATATAGGAGACTAACTCTAGTATTTTATTGTCCGGAGGAAATAATCTAATATCATACTCACGTACTACATTTAGCTCAATATGTGACATATCATTAACAAAATAAAAAATATTAATCATTTAAATGTATTACATGTCATATATCATATGGATTTTTTTAATACACATTTAAGTGCAGTGGAATTTCCCTTTATTTCTCACATAAAATAAGAAATATTTAATAAATAGTAAGTCATGTGTGAGACCGTTTCACATGCGATGATACCATACATGATCATCTATGCACAATCGTGTCCTAAGACACATAATTACACATTGTGGTTGTGCGACAACAATAAAAACTCGTATTTATACCTCTAAAACGATGCATACTTATAGCTGGAATATACATAATTACACATTGTGGTTGATCATTGTCAGATGTGTCCCGAAATATGATCGTGCACCACACACAAGCTGTTGTAGTGGTAGTGCATGATCGGACCGTCTTGGAACATAATCGTATGCAAGGAAAATAAAATGCATACTTATTGCTGCAAAACATATATTTATAACTACAAAAATATATATTGAAACACAAAGACGAAGCTATATGGGGGCCAAGGGGACATTGGGCCCCCTTAAATTTTAATTTTTTTCTAGGAGTATAATGGTAAATTCATATATATTAATTAAAAAGTAAAATATCGATTAAAAATATGTTTAATCAACTCCATTCATCCTCTACTACCTACTTAAATTTAATAAATATATCTAAATTTATTTCATCCACCCTTTAATATCTACTCAAGTTCAATAAATATATTAGAATAAATCTCAAGTTCAATAAATATATTAGAATAAATCTCATTTACAGTCCTACAATCTCATTCACTAATATCAGAATAAATCACATTCACTTATATCAGAATAAATCTCATTCATTTATATTAGAATAAATCTCATTCACAGTCTCACAATCTCATTCACTTATATCAGAATAAATCTCATTCATAGGCTCACAGTCTCTACACAAATTAACATACGCATATTACTACATCTCATTCAAACTCTGTTACTACTCAAATTCCTACTCAAATTGAATAAATAAATCTCATTCAACCTCTAATACCTACTCAACTTCTATTAATATATCAAACAAAATTCTATCATAGAGAAATATTACCTACAAGTTTGAGGTAATCTTTATAGTTTTTTTTTTATGTTCGGTTTGATTTGAGTTTTAGTTTTCAATTATTATATTATATGAATAATAAATGAGTAATTTTTTGTTTGTTTGAAAAATAGGATTGATAATTGTTTATTTTAATTTCTTTATATTATTAATTATTATTTGAGTATTCATTGTAACTATAATCGATAATAATTTGATTGTTGTTTATGAATACATGTTAGTTTAAGCTTATTTTAAGTTTATGATTCTATTTAGGTTGATTTCTTAGATAATTGAGCGATTTTATAAGAGAATATCACCAATTGTAGAGACACTATCACCATCAGTTAATGCATCCAAGATTGTAACTCAACTTCAAGAGTCATCAACTCAACATCATATTGAGGAAGTTGATATAGAAAATCTTCCTAGTGATCCGGGACTATGACCTAAAACAATGAGCTATCCACTTAACTTAATTGAACAAGTTCGGAGAACTTACTTTATTAAAATATTTGTGTCAACCGCGTATGCATAATTTTCCTCAAAAGGTAGATGGAATTTGAAAGCATAAATTTGTTAAATCTTGATTTGATGAATTCAAGGATTGGTTGGAATATAGCATTACAAGAGATGCAGTATTTTATTTATATTGTTGTCTTTTTTCA
This sequence comes from Scutellaria barbata, assembly GCA_028654395.1. Classification (NCBI taxonomy): domain Eukaryota; kingdom Viridiplantae; phylum Streptophyta; class Magnoliopsida; order Lamiales; family Lamiaceae; genus Scutellaria; species Scutellaria barbata. Next base: position 7,011,307 of record CM053654.1, read on the forward strand.
GTTGGACGTAGTGAAAGAGGCATAATGTATTTGTCTCTAAATGATTTAATAATTGGTATAAGAAATAAAAGTTGAAAGAGCATTTTGGAGACCATAATTGTGATCATAACAAATGTAGATTAGCTTGTTAAGATGTGATGCACCAAGCTCAACATATTGAAGTTATTTTTTTCTAAAATATTGAAACAGTCAAAGATTGATTACCATTGCAGGTTAAATGCTTCAATTATTTGCTTGCGTTATCTCCTTACACAAGGATTAGCTTTTCGTGGAAATTGTGAGATAGAAGAATCATTAAATTAAGGAAATTTTTATTGAAATTTTGAAAGTGATTGCTTCGTGTAACGAGGAAATCAAGAATGTGGTTTTGAATAATGCTCCAGAAAATCTCAAGCTTACATCTCCTGATATCCAAAAGGATATTATAAATACAGTTGCAGTTGAGACGACAAATGTTATTATTAAAGATATTGGGAATGACTTTTTCTCCATTTTAGTGGATGGGTATCGAGATGTATCAATCAAAAAGCAAATGGGAGTTGTTATAAACTATGTGAATAAGAGTGGATATGTTATTGAACGTGTCCTTGGCCTTGTACATATTAGTTATACAACTGCATTATCACTTGAGAAAGTTATTAATTATTTGTTCTCCACTCATGGTTTGAGCATTTCAAGTTTAAGAGGTCAAGGTTAAGATGGAGCCAATAATATGAGAGGTGAATTCAATGGACTTAAAAGTTTGATACTAATGAAGAACTCCACTGCATATTATATCCATTGTTTTGCTCATCAACTTTATCTCACACTTGCATATTATATCCATTGTTTTGCTCATCAACTTTATCTCACACTTGTTGTTGTTGCAAAAAAACACACAAGCATTGGCTCTTTTTTTAATACCGTTACACGTTTATGTAATGTTGTTTCAGGTTCTTGTAAACGCAGAGATTTGTTTCAAGAGAAACAAATGGAGAAGGTCATTGAAGGGATTGCAAGTGGTGAAATTAAAATGGGTAAATGGTTGAATCAGGAAATGATGTTAAAGAGGTCTGGAGATGCACGCTAGAGCTCTCATTATGGTACCATCATTAACTTGATGAATTTTTTTCTTTTATTATTGATGTTCTTGAGTACGTTGAGTAGAATGGTACTGATGATGCACAAAATGTTGAAGCTGTTGATTTGCTGGACATTATAAATCAATTTGAATTTGTTTTTGTGTTATTTCTTATGAGGAATATTTTGGGAATCACACATGAACTATCACAAGTCCTACAAAAAAAATCAAGATATTGTTAATGTCATGAATCTTGTTAAGACATCAAAAGCTAGTTTACAAGATATGAGAGATGATGGTTGTGATACTTTGTTGGCTGAAGTTTTCATCTTCTGTAGCAAGAAGAAGATAGATATGCTAAGCATAGAAGATACATATGCTGCTAGAGGAAGATCAAGACGCAGAGTTGAGAAAATCACTAAACTTCACCATTATCGAGTTAAGCTCTGTTATTCTATGATTGATGTGCAAGCTCTAGAGCTAAATCATAGTTTTGTTGAAGTGAACACATAATTGCTTTTATTTATGACATCTTTTAATCCAAGAGATAATTTTTTTGCATTTGACAAAAATAAGTTACTAGGTCTTGCCAAGTTTTATCAATCTGAGTTTTTTGGCGTTACTTTATATGAATTTGAAAGTCAACTTGAAAACTTCATTTTTTATGTGTGTTTGGATGGAAACTTCTCCGAAGTGGCAGGAATAAGAGCTCTTGCTTAGAAGATGATTGCTACAAGAAAACATATTATTTTTCCATTGGTTTATCTGCTTCTTAAGTTGTCATTAATCTTACCAATTGCCACTACCAATATAGAAAGAACTTTTTCAGTGATAAAAATCATCAAAAGTTCATTGTGCAATTGAATAAGATGTTAGATATATTATTGAATTACTGACCAATTAAATCAAATTGACTTGCAATTTAGTGAATTAGATTTTGAATGCAATCAAGAACCCTAACCCTAATTGGAGATCAAACGAAAATCAAAGAAAAATATCAAACACAAAGATTTACGTGGTTCGACCAAGTAAACTTGATCTACATTCACGGGAGAGAGAAAAATATCCACTAATTTCACCAAAAATACAGAGAGAAAAGATATTGTCACGCCCCAATTTCTTTCATAAAATTTATTAGAGTTTTCCACACGGGCGTGCAGGAAGAAAAGAGGTAGGAGACGAACAAAAGATATTACATAATAACCATCGGCTTCAACTAATTTAACATAATATTCACAGCGAAAATATCATCAGGATCTCACATCCCAAACACACATCATCATCAGGATCTCATATCCCGAATACACATCATCATCATCAAACGTGGATTTTGTTGGTCCCAAGTGGTGTTCGAGGTTCAGAGGGGGGGTTGAATGAACCTTGGTCGATTTTTAGAATCTTTTAAAACAACCGTTCTGCACTGAAAGTTACTTGAGCTTGCAACGATAGATGGTTACTGCTTGCAGTGCTGCACGCTGTAACCTGGGGTTTTATACGCAACGGAAAATTAACTTTAAAACACAAGGCTGTTTTTCTCAAGAATGCTTCTTTCGAAATGTTTTATGCACAGAGATAAGAGAAATGCAGAAAATAAGTGCATAGATAAAGAAAGCAAATAAACACTTATGGCTCATAGTGGTTCGAAGGTGGTGTAATCCTTCTACGTCCACTCTACTGCTCCTCGAGCAGGAACTTTGTTAAGCAAGATTGATTTACAGGACTCTCCTAACAATCTATCAACTTTACAAATAAACCACCTACTGAAGTCCAGCGTACACACAGTAACTGCAAACTTCAAAGGCTAACCCACACAGGGTTCAACACTCCCACACAGGGAAGCTGCCTAACTCTAGACAACTAAACAAACAGCAAGGATCTCTCCTATCAACTGCTTGACACCACTAAAACAACCTAAGTACACAGCAACAAGGTTAAAAGAATAAAATGTTTTTCTTCAACTTGTGCTTCGAAGTGAGCTTCTGAATCCGTAAGGAATCCTTTAGCTTGAACTTGCTTCACTTCGGTAGGTTGAGTGACTGATACTGATTGTAGGCTTGAATGCTTGAATCTTGTAAGCTTTGAATTTTTCACAAATAATTTTCAGGTCTCAGTAACAGTAACAAGCTTCAGTGCTCCTCAACCTCTATTTATACTTGTAGGAGAAGATGTCCGTTGAAGGAGACATCCCTCTTTTGAATTTGAAGTAGCCTGGCCAAAGCATGGTTCGCATTTAATGCGACTTGACTTTTTCTTTTGGAGCATTTAATGCGGCAGTTGTGGCTCGCAGCTTTCTGCAGCACGTCAGTCCATGTGGCATCTTCTTATTGGCTCCGTGTCTGCTACTTTGACTTTTTCTTGAACGGCTCTTTTATTCCTGCTTGAATCTCCGTTCCTCGTACTGCATTTATCCTTCCTAGGATTTGCAGGATACTTCGTTTGTAGTTGGCGCTGTATAACTTAACTGACTGTAAGTCTGCGCTGTATCCTAGGTCCTTGTGCAGCTGATGCTTTCTTTCAGTGCTGCTGTAACTTAGACCTGGTTGCAGTATCTTCTGGTAGTGCTGCTGTAACTTCTTTCTAGCAATACTCCTGTATCCTTTTCTTGCAGCGTTGCTGTACGCCGTCCTTTCTTACTTTGCTGTAGAAGATTTAACTCATTGAAGTGTTGCTGTATCTTCTTTCAACCAGCTATGCTATATCCTTATCTTCTCACAACGATGACTTCATTTAAGGCTTAGATGCAGCTTTATCCTTTTTCATCCTCCATTTTGACACTTAACACAAGATTCAATTCTAGTCTATTTATTCACTTAAACATTGTGAAAAATGGGGTACTTAAAACTTCCTATTACATATTTGGTTTGTCACATCAAAATCTAAACATTGAAAACTCAACAGATTTCTTACAATCATTGTTTTATAAAGAGAAAGTTTGATAAACATCATATTACAATAATTACAGATCCAAATATAGCACCTCCTCTCTCCTTCTTGGATTCATCATGCTCATCACCTCCTGTAACGTGAATTACAGAATAAGGGGTGAGTGCGTTGAATACACTCGTGGGGAATAAAATCCGCGTCTAAATCTTCGACAGACATTTAAATCAGAAATAAGCATAATCGTCACGGAACACAGCACGAACTATGCACAATAGACATTCAAAATGGTAAGGGACGAATAGGTGCGGGCATTGCCCGTCTTATCCTATAAAACAGTTTTAAATACCGCTGGTGCATTTCAAGGACCACCAAACCTTTCATAAAAGAATGGAGGTAAGAGACGAATGCATGAAGGGGTGTCTCAGCGGGCCCACCCCTCATAGTAATAAGTATGTCACAGCAAGTATAATCACAACATTTAGTATTCCTTAATCATGCTTGGAATAGGGAAAACTGTAAACAGATAAAGAGTTAGAAATTACCCCCACCTTGTTCCGTGGTTACCACGTGAGTTGTAAGTATTCAAGATCACATATCCCAATGCTTGAATCCAACATGTAGCCTACATAATTTATGGTATTTTCTTATATCTTTATTAAATATAATTAAAGATTTAACCGATATCGGATCGAATACTATTAATCGAGATGAGACGGATCGGAACGAAAGACCTAACGATTGAGCTTAAAGAAACAAGAGGGAAAGATCAGTTTATACAGTTGAGGTGAAAGAGAATGAATTTTGGATCACAACAAAACAAGAATGAGCTCAATCGGAGTTGAAACGAGCTCGAACAGAGCATTTTAAGATTTAGGGGTATTTTGGTAATTTGGTCAAAAGGTTGACTTTGACCGTGACCCACGACCCCCTGGTCCACGATATTTTGTTGGAGGCGTTTCGATGATAAAGTACTATTCACTAGGTAGGTTACTGTTCATCTAGCTATGTTACTGTTCATGATAAGATTTTGGTTACTATTCAAGATAAGATTTCGGTTATGTTCGTCTCGATTCCGTTCCTCGTTTTTCCGAAACTCTATATTTTACCCTTTTCTTTGCCGTTTGAGCTATGGGTGTCCGATTGACCTCTAGTCTGTTTCTATCTTCTTGTTTTTACGTTACGCATCTAATGGTATAAAATATTCTATGTTCCAGGTGTATAAATTTTATCCATCTAAAACTGATCGTTAAACACATATTTGAAACACACATAATTAAATTAAACACTCAAGAATTAATACACATAAGATATTTCAATTAAAGTTTACTTATTTAATTAACCAATTATGCTTCGTTTTTGTCCTGGGCGCTACAGATATCCCTAATTTATGCTATATAGAGCCCTAAAATGCAATCTTGAGAAATACTTATCCAAATCTGATAAATCTTATCAGATTGGATTCGCCTAACAATGGGGAATAAAAGCCACATGATCTGATTTTGTATCAAAAACGATTTGATATCTGATTTTATAATTTTGCCCAGGAACCCTAAAATTAGCCCCAATTAACCTTGCAAGCCCTAATTCTCAATTGTCCAATTTAGTATCAATTCGACCGATTCTTAACCATCCAGATCACCATGCATATGAATTCACCTTGTTTGAGTCACAACAACTCATAATTCTCCACCTTGACTCAAAAAGTTGAATGCTCTCTTCAATTCAATTAATAGGTTCGGGACCTGTTATGCGCATGCATGAACCTTGAGTAGGTTCATGCAATGAAGGAACTTTGAAGTGCATACTGATTTGGTTAGCATATCTGATGGGTTGTCATATGTGCTAATCTTTCTCACTTTAATTGATCCTTCTTCAATCACATCTATAATAAAGTGTAACTTCACATTAATGTGTTTTGACCTCTCATGGAAGGTTTGATGTTTTGATAGTTGTATGGTACTTTAATTATCACAATGTATAGTAATCATTTCTTGTTTTACTCCTAATTCCTCCATTATGCCTTTAAGTCATATTGCTTCTTTAAAAGCTTCTGCCATTGCCAAGAATTCTGCTTCTGTTGTTGACAAAGCCACAATAGGTTGCTGGACTGATTTCTAGCTGATTGCAGTTTCAAATAGAGTGAAAACATATCATGTAAGAGACTTTCTTGTGTCTTGATTTCTTGTGAAATCCGAATCAACAAAACCTTATAAGGAAAACTTGTTTTCTCTTGAATCTGTTATGAACATCAATCCCTTGTTTGATGAACCTCTGACATATCTAAGTACCAATTTCAGTGCTTCCCAATATGTTTTTTCCAGGGTTAGCCATATATCTGCTGATATCACTCATACTATAAGCTAAATCTGGTCTTGAACACACCATGTAGTACATCAAGCTCCCTACTCCACTGGCATATGGAACTGATTTCATAAGCCTTTTTTCTTCTGATGTTTTTGGACTCTGATCAGTAGTAAGCTTAACTTGCTGTCCAATTGGGATGGTGACTAATCTGGCCTGGTGCATGTTAAACCGTTTCAGCACCTTTTCCAAATAATCTTCCTGAAGTAGAAACACTTTTCCAGCCACTCTATCTCTTTTAATGTCCATGCCAAGTATTCTTTTTGTTGTTCCCAAATCCTTTATATCAAATTGGGCTTTAAGCTTCTGTTTTAACACTGCAATCCTTTATTCACACTTGCTGGCAAGAAGTATATCATCTACACATAGTAATAAGTAGGTGATCACACTTTCTTTTTCTATCTCCATTGTATACACACTGGTCATGCTTGCATCTGATCAGGTCTAGCTTGTTCATTACCTCATTAAATCGTTTATACCATTGTCTTGGACTTTGTCTTAGTCCATAAACTGATCTTTGAAGCTTGCACACCTTGCTTTTATCACTTGGTGCAACAATCCCTTGGGCTGCCTCATGTAATTCACTTCTTCAAGATTACCATGGATGAATGTTGTTTTAACATTAAGTTGATGTAATTCCAGATTCCACTGAGCTACTAGAGCAAGATGAAGTCTAATGGAACAGTGCTTCACAACTGGTGAGAAGACTTCATTGAAGTCTATTCCTTCTCTTTGAGTGAACCCCTTAGCAAAGTCCAAGACAATGATATCCAATGAAGTCCAAGACAAGTGAATCCCACGGAAGAGAGGAAAGTATCCACTAATTTCACCAAAAATACAGAGAGAAAAGATATCCCTAATTTATGCTATATAGAGCCCTAAAATGCAATCTTGAGAAATACTTATCCAAATCTGATAAATCTTATCAGATTGGATTCGCCTAACAATGGGGAAAAAAGCCACATGATCTGATTTTGTATCAAAAACGATTTGATATCTAATTTTACAATTTTGCCCAGAAACCCTAAAATTGGCCCCAATTAGCCTTGCAAGCCCTAATTCTCAATTGATCTAATTTAGCATCAATTCGACCGGTTCTTCTGCAATTAACTCCGGTTCTTAACCATCCAGATCACCATGCATATGAATTCACCTTGTTTGAGTCACAACAACTCATATGAGAGATGGGTTATTAAACGGTTGCTTAATAACATATATTGAAAATATGTGTTTTAAAGTGTTAGTAATGAAGCTATTATGCAGCGGTTTCAAAAAATGAAGAATAGAAGAGAAATGCTATGATGTAGTTATTTAGTTTTCTATTATAATTACGTTAATATTTTGAGTTTATCAAAATAATACTAATTTTTAATTTTATTTTTAACATTTATTTAAATTATTTTATTTTATAATATTATCAATTGGACCCCTTATTACTTCGTCACTGTTTACATATTTTTATGGCGTACGATCGAAATGTATCACGGGACACAAATGTATGTGATTATGTCACATATGCAATAATCTCACTTGAATTTTTGTGTTTAATAAATAGAGAAATTTCTACCATATTTAATATTTATTTAAATTATTTTATTTTATAATATTATCAATTGAACCCCTTATTACTTCGTCACTGTTTACATATTTTTATGGCGTACGATCAAAATGTATCATGGGACACAAATGTACGTGATTATGTCACATATGCAATAATCTCACTTGAATTTTTGTGTTTAATAAATAGAGAAATTTCTACCATAACCTTATTTAATGTTGTTATTTAATGTTACTTTGATCTAGATTGTGAACATAAATGACTAATCTCAGAAATTATAAAGTAGGACTGAATTAAGAAAAAAAATACTTAATGCACAAAAATGGATTATAATTTTAGAATGAATAAAACATATAAATAAATATTATAAATAGTGTATTCTATGAAATCCAAGTAAATTAATATAATAGCCTATACTATACAGAGTCTTCATAATTGCAGCAGTCCTCCAACGTGTCAGATGCTTCTAGAAACAAAGCGCTTCATAATAAGTATTCAAAGAAGAACGGCAGCAGACACATCTGGAAGACGACTTTCTTGCACTGCATTAACTAATTAAACTACATTTTAATATTCATTTTTATTGGAAGATTTAGTCAAAATAATTGAAAACTAAATCAAAATTTTTCTCCTTTTCCTTTTTTTTCTTTTTTATCTTCCCAGTTTCTTGCTATCTTCCTCTTATGTCCCCGTTTGAAGAAAATAATGTGTTTGACCTTTGAATTTTCTCTCTTTTTTTCTCATATATTACAAAAATGGCTATAATTCATGTTTGAAGTTTCCAATCATATCGAACCAAACTATACGCTTTGTAAAAATCAGCTTCTTTTGTTTCTTTTCTGTATGATTGCTTTTCATTTATTTATTGGGTAATGCTACAACGTAGGTTAGCCCATACACAAATTTAGTTCATAAAGATTATTCTTTATTATTATCCCAAAGATTTTAGTTTAGTTATTACTATATCTAAAGCAAGAGAATTAGCTTGTGAGCTATCTTTGTTTTGTGCTAGTTTCAAGTAGGAAATTTGTTGTGGGCTGTTCTTGAATTTGTGATTTTCTGGTGATTTTGAGTGTTTGTATCAATTTCTGTGGTGACCAGAGTTTGGATTGCCCGATTTTGGTTCATCTTCTGGTAAAATTTGGTGGGATTAGGTTAGTAGGAAATTTGTTGTGGCTGTTCTTGAATTTGTGATTTTCTGGTGATTTTGAGTGTTTGTATCAATTTCTGTGGTGATCAGAGTTTGGATTGCCCGATTTTGGTTCACCTTCTGGTAATATTTGGTGGGATTAGGTTTTAGGGGATTCAGATGGGTTTTGAGCCTTTTGATTCCTCCTGTTCTTGTTCATAGTTTGATGCCCAATTCTTCTTATTCCAAACTCTCTTCTGAGATGGATTCCAAACCCCAAATTGAAATGAGTGAAAACCCTCATAAAGTTGCTGATTTTGTGAGAGATTCATCCTCCAAGCGAAGTATTTCCTCGATTCAGTCAAAGAACTCTAGCAGCCACTCTGTGAAGGAGGTGAGCTTTAGCGAGGCCGGGTCGAACCCGGTTCGATATGGCTCAAGAGGTGCTGATTCGAGAGGTCTCAGCACCTCTTATAAAGAGATCAATGATGAGGATGCTAGGTTAGTGTATGTAAATGATCCTGATAGAACAAATGAGAAGTTTGAGTTTGCAGGGAATTCAATCAGAACTGCCAAATATTCGATCTTGACTTTCTTGCCTCGTAATTTGTTTGAACAATTCCGTAGAATAGCCTATGTTTACTTTCTTGTGATTGCCATTCTCAATCAGATCCCTCAGCTGGCTGTTTTTGGCCGGTATGCTTCGATTATGCCACTAGCCATTGTGCTCTTTGTCACAGCTGTTAAGGATGCCTATGAGGATTTCAGGCGACACCGATCAGACAAGATTGAGAACAATCGATTGGTGTGGGTTTTGTTGAACGGAAAGTTTGAGCAGAAGAAATGGAAGGATGTATGCGTTGGGGAGGTCATTAAGGTTTCTGGAAATGATGGTCTTCCTTGTGACATGGTATTGCTCTCAACGAGTGACGATACTGGGGTTGCGTATATACAGACTACTAATCTGGATGGTGAGTCGAATTTGAAGACGAGGTATGCAAAGCAAGAGACTCAAATGAAGAACCCACAAGTGGAGAGTATTGGTGGGGTGATCAAGTGTGAGAAGCCTAATAGGAACATCTATGGCTTCCAAGCAAACATGGATATAGATGGAAAGCGTATCTCCCTCGGACCTTCTAACATAATCCTACGTGGCTGTGAGCTGAAGAACACTGATTGGGCAATTGGGGTTGCGGTTTATGCTGGTAGAGAGACCAAAGCCATGCTTAACAACTCAGGAGCTCCATCAAAGAGAAGCCGTCTTGAGAAACGTATGAACCGGGAGATTATTTATCTTTCGATTTTCCTTGTGACATTGTGTTCAATAGTCTGCGTTTTGCATGGTATTTGGCTAAGACAGCATAGAGATGAGTTGGACTTGATGCAGTTTTATAGGAAAAAGGACTACTCGGGACCTGAGGTTGAAGACTATGAATATTATGGTTGGGGCATGGAGATATTCTTCGTTTTCCTCATGTCTGTTATTGTGTTCCAAATTATGATTCCCATATCGTTGTACATATCCATGGAGCTTGTGCGTATTGGCCAAGCTTATTTTATGATCAGAGATGATAGGATGTTGGATAAGTCCACGAATTCCAGATTCCAATGTAGGGCCTTGAACATAAACGAAGACTTGGGGCAGATAAAATATGTTTTCTCTGATAAAACGGGCACGCTCACTGAGAACAAGATGGAGTTTCAATGTGCAAGCATTGGCGGGGTGGACTACGACAACGGGGTGGACATCACTGTAGACAATCAAACAGTTGAAGGTATGTATCTCTTGCTGTGTGTGTGAGAATATTCTAGTTTAAATGCTCAAAGTTTGTATTGTCCTGTTTGGTTTACCAGCTGATGGGGTTGTTTTGAGGCCAAAGATGAAGGTAAAAGTTGATTCAGAGCTTCTCAATTTGTCAAAGAGGAAACACACAGATGAAGGGAGACATGTTTACGAATTTTTCGTGGCATTGGCTGCTTGCAACACCATCGTGCCTCTCACAGTTGAGACATCAGATCCTTGTGTTAAACTGATAGAATATCAGGGTGAGTCTCCTGATGAACAGGCATTGGTATATGCTGCTGCCACCTATGGTTTTATGCTTGTTGAACGGTCTTCTGGTCACATTGTTATTAACATTCAAGGGGAAATGCAGAGGTAACTCAAAGCTGCTTTCCAATTTTTTTTTTTTTTTTGTTGACTTGGATACCATCTGCAATTGAATCATATACTTTCACTCACTGCCTTTGTGATTAGAAATTACTGATTGATTGATCTAGTGAGCAATTATGTTGTCAAAGATTAATATTAAATGGATAAAAAGGTTTATCCCTATCAGTATATTCTGTTCTTAGTGAAAAAGTTTACTATGGAAGTTCTAGTTATGGAGAAAAAGATTGTAGCCTTAGGTTGTGTTTGGACGGGGATTTGTCAATTTGAGGAAGGATTTAAGATCCATAGTAGTAAATTCGTTGGTGGTGTTTAGATAGATATGAATTTGAAATCCATAACTTTCATTTTGAACTAATTTTTAAGCAATATGAGTGGATTTTGAATCTACTCCAACTTGAGTGAATTTGATATCTGTTCTTTTCAAATCCTGTATTTCAAATCCATGAATCCGAACACAACCTTTTTCTTTAGTTTTTTAGTTCATTATTTGAGTTCCATACATTTTCAAGTTTCTGTCGATCTTGGTTCTATTATTTTTCTTTTGAGATTTTTTCTTAATAGACTTTTCTCATTTTGATATTGACCCATTACTTGGCAGCACAGGTTCAACGTCTTGGGTTTACACGAGTTTGATAGCGATCGTAAGAGGATGTCAGTTATTTTAGGATGCCCCGACAAGACAGTAAAGGTGTTCGTCAAAGGTGCTGATACGTCCATGTTCCGTGTGATAGATAAATCCTTAAACTCAAGCATGGTCAGAGCAACTGAAACTCACCTTCACACTTATTCCTCAAAAGGCTTACGGACACTCGTTATTGGGATGCGAGATTTGAGTTTGTCCGAATTCGAACAATGGCAGTCATCTTATGAGTCAGCAAACACAGCCGTGATGGGCCGAGCAGCGTTACTTCGTAAAGTCGCCAACAACGTTGAGTACCATCTTAAACTATTAGGTGCCTCAGCGATTGAGGATAAGTTGCAAGAAGGCGTCCCAGAAGCAATCGAGTCTTTAAGAATGGCTGGTATTAAGGTCTGGGTTTTAACTGGAGACAAGCAAGAAACAGCCATTTCAATTGGCTACTCTTCGAAGCTCTTGACGAGTAGTATGACCCAGATAGTGATAAATAACAACTCTAAGGAGTCATGTAGAAAGAGCTTGGAAGATGCTTTGCAGCTTTATAAGAAGCTTACAACTGGGGCTGGAATTATTCAGCTTGCCTTGATTATTGATGGGACGAGCCTCGTTTATATCCTCGAGACCGAACTTGAGGAACAGGTAACCATTCATTTCTCTCTCTTTTTCGCTCTCAGATAGTGTATTGATTATATGATAAGGTTGTTTAATTTTTTATATTGATCTTTTCTGCAGCTTTTTGAATTATCTAGCAAGTGTAGCGTGGTATTGTGTTGTCGTGTGGCTCCATTGCAGAAGGCTGGAATCGTTGCCCTAATAAAAAATAGAACCGAGGACATGACGCTTGCCATTGGTGATGGTATGTATCATTGTATTCTGTGTTTTAAGAATGAAATTAGGCCGTGTTTGGATGGAGGGATTTGAGGAAAGATTTCAAATCTATAGCGGTAATTCCATTGGTGGTGTTTGGTTGATATGGATTTTGAATCCACTATGATTTGAGTGGGTTTGAAATTCATTGATTTCAAATCTTGTATTTTAAATCCCTCAATCGAAACACAGCCTTAGGCTGCCTTTGGATGATTTGAAATGAGTGGATTTCAAATCCTTGAATCCATTTGCAGAAAAGTCTGAAAATGAATTTGGTTTTTTCCTTGTTCGACATTCAGGTGCAAATGATGTGTCTATGATACAAAAGGCCGATGTGGGTATTGGGATTAGTGGACAAGAGGGACGACAAGCTGTCATGGCATCGGATTTTGCCATGGGTCAATTTAGATTCTTGGTCACATTACTATTGGTTCATGGACACTGGAATTATCAACGAATGGGCTACATGATATTATACAACTTCTACAGAAATGCTGTTCTTGTTCTCATCTTATTCTGGTGAGTACGCTTTTTAGTATTCACTATAAACTGAACTCCATATTTTTAAATGAAATAGATGGGATAATTGGCATGCTTTCTCTAGGTATGTACTCTTCACGGCTTTCACATTAACAACTGCAATCACCGATTGGAGCTCCGTGTTATATTCGGTCATATACACATCCTTGCCTACAATAGTCGTAGGAATTCTTGATAAGGATTTAGGTAGAGCTACTCTTCTCAAGTATCCTCAACTCTACGGGGCCGGACAAAGAGAAGAAAGCTACAATGGAAAATTATTCTGGGTGATGATATTGGACACGTTATGGCAGAGTATAGTGGCTTTTTTCATACCTCTACTTGCTTATTGGGAGAGCGACGTTGATGGTTCAAGATTAGGTGATGTTTGGATACTTGCTGTTGTTATACTCGTCAATATCCATTTGGCCATGGACGTAATCAGGTGGTATTCGATAACTCACTTAGCCATTTGGGGATCTATATTTGCCACTTTCATCTGTGTCATGATAATCGACGCTTTGCCCATCCTGCCCGGTTATTGGTAAGATCGCTATACCTACTTTACATTTATGGCCTTACATGACATTCAATTTCGCGTATGCATACAAATGGTGCCCATGCTAAGCACTACTGGTATTTCATAATAATCATCTTGCATTCATGATTTTACATGACATGAATTATTTGTCCCCTAATGTGTCATTTGCTGACACTTCTTAGCACTAAGGTTCATATATTTATAATCGGGTAACGGGTAACCAGTAGTGTTCACCTGTCATATCCTACCCGACCTCTAATGGATATTTAATTTTTTTTCCAAACCCATCTCATACCCATTTAAAATTAGACCTGTCCTCCCTTTAGTAAGGGTATTTTAGACTTTAAACCCCCAACCCCCCACCCCCCACCCCCCAAATAAAATGTTTTGATGAAAATGTATTCCTTACCCAAAGAGGATAATAGACCATATTTTCACATATCTTTACATAGCTTGAAAATGAATAAAGAAACTGATTTGTGGTCAATATTTTGATGCAGGGCCTTCTTTCACATTGCCAATACAAAGTTATTTTGGGTATCCTTGCTTGGTATCACAGTTGGAGCACTTATTCCTCATTTCGTCGTAAAAGTTTTCATCCAGTATTTTAAACCCAACGACATCCAGATCGCACGAGAAGTGGAGAAATTTGGAAATTCAAGTCAGTCTCGTCCCCACGGTACACAAGTAGAGATGAGTCCGATTTTTGATTCACCTCAAAGAACTGGTAGTTAGCTCAATTCCACTCCCTCTTTTTTAAACTTTTTGATCTCTCACATGTTTGTAAAATTTGTCCAATTCTTTCTGGTTTCCTAAATTTCCTGGGAAAGAATACAGCATTGTAGTACTTAGATAGCATTCTTTGCACATAGGAGGTTGTAGTTGTATATTATTTATTTTGTAGTACAGAGAAAATCTTTGTACGAAATTACAATGAGACAATATATACGTATGTTTTACATTTGGGTGCTAATTAGTAATTATGTTGTTTGCTTATTCTTAAAGTTGGTTATAGTCTATCAGATTGAAGCTTAGTCCATAGTTCTGAGTGCAATAATTAAGCAGTTGTGTTGACCAAAAATGGGTGTTAAAAAGAATATAATAATAGAGCAACTACGCCAACTTTGTCTTAGATATCAAAAAAACTTTTCTGTATTTTGGTAAAAAAAAAAAAAAGAAACGTTATTGGACTATTAAAACATACATACAATTTTCTAATGTTGCCTTCAAGAAAATTTTCTCACCTAAACTATTCCTCATATTTTTAATCATTATTTTTATTTTCAAGTTTAATGAATTCTAATTATTTTAAATGTTCACTTAATTAAGAATGATGTATTCTAGGCCAATAACTGTTGACTTGTCAAAGACTTGATTTGTATTCAATTATATGATATTTGTCAAAGACATGATTATTGTTATATTTGTTCAAATATTTTCTTATTAATAATTCGAGTTAACAATCAACTTTTGAATTTTAATTTGTCTAACAAAAATTTACTATAATTGGGGTACTTAGTGTGGGGTAATATTATTATTATTGTAGTACAATAAAAAAAATCAATTTATTCTCAAATTCAAACATAAGAGTATATTTGTACTCATAAAAAGATGGGTTAAATAAATATAAAAAACAATCTAAATTATTGATTTTTTTCAATTTTTCGATGAAAATATGAACACGTAATCCGATGCTAAAATTAGAAAGTGTTTATATTTTCACTTAAAAATGAATGGGAAATTGTTATTTTATAAATTTTAATATTTTAAATTTGCTATCTGATAAAAGAAAATTTTAGATTGACCAATGAAATAAAAAAATCAATAATTTATAGATTGTTTTTCGCCAATTAACCCTACAAAACTTGATATATTTCTCTCTATCAACAACTTTAGGTGGGTACTGTCAATAAATTCTACACTTTCACTTTTTTTTTTTTTACTCTCGAAATTATACTATTTTTCGCAGCTTTTTTCTCTTCAATTATCGATCGGTCACCATGAAGATTATGAGGTTGAATAACGCTGCGATGATCTGCAGAGTAATTGTTTCTAATTCCTTATACAGGACAACTACATGTGCAATTTCTTCTTTAGATTATTACCAAAATAGATACTTTTCCGCCAAGTCGGCTGTGTTCGTGAGGCGGATGATGCTATTGCAATGTTTCATCAAATGGTAAGAATGAGGCCCCGCCCATCTGTTGTTGATTTCAACAAATTGTTAACTGTGGTTGTGAAGATGAAACAATACTCAGTTGCCCTCTTTCTGTTCGACAAAATGCTTCTTTACAATGCTCCTTTAGATCACTTCACCCTTAATATTGCAATTGATTTTTTTTGTCATGTGAATCGAGTTGATTATGGGTTTGCAATCTTAGCTAGCTTTTTCAAGCGTTGCCACACACCTGATATTGTTACCTTCAACACTCTGCTAAAAGGGCTTTTCTTGGAAGGAAAGGTCGCTGAGGCAGAGAAACTGTTCAAGAAGTTGTTGAGAGAACAAATATGTGAGTTTAATGAAATTACATATCTTATTGTGATAAACGGGTTGTGCAAAGTCGGGCATACTGTCACCGCCTGTCATTTGCTCAGATTGTTCGAAAAACAAAAATGCAAACCTGCTATCACTGCTTATACGACAATAATTGATTGTCTTTTCAAGGTTCATATGGTTGATGAGGCTATCCAACTCTTCTTGGAATTGGGTGAGAAGGGTATTTCACCCATTGTTTCAACGTATAACGCAATGATTCATGGCTTTTGCTGTCATGGTAGATGGAAAGAGGCAGAGGACTTGTTAAGTAAGATGATTGCTCGGAAGATCTATCCCGATGTGGTCACTTGTAACATATTAGTGGATGCTTATTGCAAGGAAGGAAAGGTGAAAGAAGCTAAGGATGTCATGAAAATTATGATGCAAATAAATGTTCAACCAAATATCATAACTTACAATACCTTGATTGATGGATATTGTTTGTTGGGGAAAATGAAGGAAGCGAGAAAAGTTTTCAATTCAGCCATCAATTTGGGACTCAAGCCCGATATTGTAACCTATACTAGTTTGATGAATGGGTATTGCACAAAGGGAAATGTGAATGAAGCTTGGAGTCTTTTTCTTGAAATTCCTCGCAAAGGAATAAAACATACAGTGGTTAGTTACAGCACTATGCTAAAGGGATTATTTCTTGTAGGCAGATGTGTTGATGGCTTGAAACTTTTTAAAGAAATGCAAGCTCGACAATTATCTCCTAATGTAATGACTTATAGTATCTTGTTAGATGGCTTGTGCAGAGCTCAGAATACAACTGAAGCGTTTCCATTTCTAAACATGATGAAAGATCAAGGTGTTAGTCCCAATATATGGACATACAATATCCTAATTGATGGGTTGTGCAAGGAGAAAAAGCTTGGCATGGCCAAGAATCTTTTCGACCAACTTCCATCCAAAGGTTTGCAGCCAAACGTCATTACCTTTTGCATCCTTATTGGTGCACTTTGTGAAGAGGGTCAAACACAGGAAGCTAAGGAATTGCTGATGAAAATGGAAGAAAGTGGTTGCCAGCCTAATAGTGCAACCTACAATGTTTATATGCAGGGGTTGCTTAAATGGAACGCGTCTTGTGATGTAATTCCAGTCCTCGACGAAATGGAGAGAAGGGGCTTTTTTCTGCATGCAACCACATTTTCATTGTTAGTTGATCAGCTGCAAGTAGAAGGTCAAGGCAGTCTTCTTTTTAATAAGGTTAAGAAGCTTCTCCCAAAGAATTCATAGCCTGATTTACTGGTTAATGGTTATAGGATCTGTATCAGGTGTTTCCATGTCCTTTGCTGGATGTGGTCTTGTCTGTTGATAAATTGGCTCACTTTGTTTTCTCTCTATACTATTTGTACTGTTGTTTAATTATAAGAAAATATTGGTAAAAATATCTGGTAAGTGATTATAATTATGAAAATATGCTGTAATTTTTGAAATATTGTTGAAAATATGGAAGGTATCTCAATAGGGGCACTGGTTGATATGGAGGTCAAATGACTCGTGGCTTGCTTTTTAAGATATGTAATTAAATATATTCTCTTAAATTTTTATTTTGAGTTAAAAATATGAAATGTCAAAAACAAAATCTAAAATTTATTAAAATTTATAAAAATTATAATTCATGCAAAAAATAATTCCAAACTCTGTTGATTATTTTTAAAATCTGTAAACTATTTCAGAAATCGAAAAATTAATATAAATACAAACAATTATTCGATCATAGGTTTTTTTTTTCTTTCTCAAATAACGTGATCCATTGCAATCTCAATGGTTTCTTCCTCTTCTATTACATAAACGAGCTTTAATTAAAGGAAAATCAAACTAAATACATAAATGAGCTTTATTAAAGTTGCATGCACAATCACGATAACCATTATTCTTCTCAACAATTTGATATATTCACAAAACTCATCCTTTTGTTTTTCATTTTTGTTTTGTTGCTCTTTTCTCATAATAAATTATGTAGTGTGTATATACAAAGTTGTAAAATGTCATGAGGTCATTATTTACAGCATTTTTATGACCATGTATGCATTATTTATCAAGGAGTTAAGATCATCATCATGATTATTATCATCATCATTTTTATTATATACTTAATTACGGAAATCATATATGAATTTATTTAATTGCAAATCTTTGTCAATATTGCCTGATAATGCATGATGAGAAACCTTAGTCTGATATATTTAAATTTACTAGTATAAAGAATGTGTGTTGCATGTGGAGGTCAATATTTTATTTTTGAAATTTATTGATTTGATTTCGTAGATTTTTTAGTCACTTCATTTGTTCGTCTTTAGTTTTGTTGAAATGCATTAAAGTTAACCATAATACAATGTAAAACTCAAATAGATCAAAAGCAAAAAAATTAGATTCTTTTATTCCTTAAAAATAAAAAAAGCAAAAAAAATAATAATAAGATTGTACATGGTTGACCTGAAATATTTCTAATGTAGATATGGAAAATGTAGACAAGATGACGAGGTTGTTTAGTACTAAGGAAAAAAAAAACCTTGTTCAAACATATCCATCATTTAATCCAAAACTCAACCAATCTCATTCAATTCAAAAGAGGTGCGGTTTTAAATTTGGTGATCTTTATGTATAATAACTTAAAACAAAAAAAAAAAATTTCAGTAAAATTTGTACATAAATATCTTTATGTGATATTCATGTGACTCTTATGTATATTCATGTGACATTTATTTAATATCACATAAATGTAGCTAAGTATAAATTATGTTGAAATTATTCCTTAAAAAAAATAAAATTCACGGACTTGAATTGGGTAGACCCAAATTACATGGATCTAAGATTTATACATTTGGTGCACGGGAGAATTTGTGTAAATATTTACGACTTAACGCGGGTCAACCTTGCTTTAAATCCTTTTTTTATTTTTTATTTTTTTATTCATTTTCTTTTCTTTTTATATATATTTTTTCCATTCATTTCCTTTTCTTTTTTATTTTGTTTTATGTACTTTAATTATATATAATTAAAATATTAAATAATATCACAATTTATTTGAATAATAATAAAAATCATCAGTAACTACACATCTCATACATATTATTAAAATTACATTCAATAATTAAAATTTGAGATATCTTTTTACTGTGATAATATAAACCTAAACATTCAATATTTTTTTTAATAAACTAAATGATCATAAAATAAAATTATAGATAAAATTAAATTAAAAAAATTGTTGATAATTAAAAGCAAGAGATACAATATTTTTCTTATAAAACCAAAGCAAAATTAAATCCTTTTTTTTTTTCATTTTCTTTTCTTTTTATATGTTTTTCCATTCATTTCCTTTTCTTTTTTATTTGTTTTATGTACTTTAATTATATATAAATAAAATATTAAATAATATCATATTTTATTTGAATAATAATAAAAATCATGAGTAACTACACATATCATACATATTATTAAAATTACATGCAATAATTAAAATTTGAGATAAATTTTTACTGTGATAAAATAAACCTAAATATTCAATATATATATATATATAGTAAACTAAATGACCATGAAAAAAATTATTGATAAAACTTAAATTAAAAAAATTGTTGACAATTAAAAGCAAGAGATACAATATTTTCATTATAAAACTAAAGCAAAATTAGATCCTTTTTTTTCTTTTTTTATTCATTTTCTTTTCTTTTTATATTTCCTTTTCTTTTTTATTTTGTTTTATGTACTTTAATTATATATAATTAAAATATTAAATAATATCATATTTTATTTGAACAATAATAAAAATTATGAGTAACTACACATATGATACATATTATTAAAATTACATGCAATAATTAAAATTTAAGATAAGTTTTTATTGTGATAAAATAAACCTAAACATTCAATATATATATATATATATATATATATTTATAGTAAACTCAATGACCATGAAATAAAATTATTGATAAAATTAAATTAAAAAAATTGTTTACAACTAAAAGCAAGAGATACAATATTTTCCTTAAAAAACTGAAGCAAAATAAAAAGAAATTGTAATTGTGAATAATAAAAGAAATTGTACTTGTGAATAATGAGATAAGTGAATTATTTATTCAAGTAATTACAAAATATGATATATATCCACATATTGATATCGCAAATGATATGGTAATTGATATTGATATCGATAATTTATATATTGATTTATGCATATCAC
Source organism: Scutellaria barbata (assembly GCA_028654395.1). Classification (NCBI taxonomy): domain Eukaryota; kingdom Viridiplantae; phylum Streptophyta; class Magnoliopsida; order Lamiales; family Lamiaceae; genus Scutellaria; species Scutellaria barbata. The sequence continues at coordinate 7,031,766 of CM053654.1, forward strand.
AATTGATATAATCGATATCAATAAGTTAAATATTGATATATAAATATTGCAACCGATATGATTGCTATCGATAATATTGACAATATCTAAGAAAATTAAATATTGATATATAGCTATTTCAATTGATATAATTGATATCAATAATATCGACATGTTCTAAATGAATTCATATATATCGTAACTAATATGAATATTGATATATGTTCAATACCGATAAAAAAAATATTATTTCAATATTCTAAAAAATAATAGATATTATAGATATGCATAACAAATAATATAATATATATATCGGATATATATCATCTCCTATTAAATAAAAATGCAATTTATTAATATCAACTTAATAATAATAATAAGGTATATCATGTTTAATGTAAAAGCATTAGATGAGATATTACTTTTGAAAACCTACTCAGCGTCCTGGTCCTACAAGAAGGACATCCTCCATTTGCTTATGTTACTAAATCTTGTCATATGTTCATAATTTTTAAAGAAAACCCTGTGTCATGAAATTTATGTTATCGACTGTGTTTCTAATTTATCCAGGTCAATGTACTTTCTTGCCCCGTCAGAGCATATAATAATATGACCATGAAATAAACCTAAACATTCAATATATTATTTTTTGTACTAAACTTTATGATCATGAAATAAAATTAATGATAAAAAAAAATTAAAAAAATTGTTGATAATTAAAAACAAGAGATACAATATTTTCCTTATAAAACTAAAGCAAAATAAAAACAAATTGTATTTGTGAATAATGAAAGAAATTGTACTTGTGAATAATGAGGAATGAGATAAGTGAATTATTTATAGAAGTAATTATAAAAAATGATATATATCCACATATTGATATCGCAAATGATATGTTAATTGCTATTGATATTGGTAATTTTTATATTGATTTATGTATACCACAATTGATATAATCGATATCGATAAGTTAAATATTGATATATAAATATTGCAATCGATATGATTGTTGTCGATAATATCGACAATATCTAGGAAATATAAGTTAAATATTGATATATAAATATTGCAACTGATATGATTATTGTCGATAATATCGACAATATCTAGGAAAATTAAATATTGATATATAGTTATTTCAATTGATATGATTGATGTCAATAATATCGACAAGTTTTAAATGAATTGATATATATCGTAACTAATATGAATATTGATATATGTTCAATATCGACATAAAATTATGAATATTGATATATGTTAAATATGATATAAAAATATTGTTCCAATATTGTAAAAAAATAATAGATATTATAGATATGCGTAACAAATAATATATATATCCGATATATATTATCTGCTATTAAATAAAAAAGTGATTTATTAATATCAAATTAATAATAATAATAATAAGGTATATTATGTTTAATGTAAAAAAATTAGATGAGATATTACTTTTGAAAACCTACTCAGCCTCCTGATCCTAGAAGAAGGACATCCTCAATTTGCTTATCTTACTCATATGTTCATCATTTTTAAAGAAAATCCTGTTTGATGAAATTTATGTTATCGTCTGTCCTTCTAATTTGTTACCCGTCAGAGCATATTATAATAAAATTGGCCCAATGTCCTTCTAATTCATCGAGGTCAATGTAATTTTTTACCCCGTCAGAACAGATTATAATAAAATTGCCCAATCATTTAGCAAGCCGAGCATACCAGCGAAATCATAATAAAATTGGCCCATACCAGCGAAATCATTTAGCAAGGTACATAATCTTAATATTATATTGGCCGTCAAATCATTTAGCAACATAATCTTATCATTTAGCAAGGTACATAATCACATAATCTTATCATTTAGCAAGGTACATAATCTTAATATTATATTCGCTCTCAAATCTGTAACAATCCGTAATAAAATTCAACTATATAAAATATCACGAAAATTTTCTACAATTTAAATTAGATTTATGTAATAATAATAATAATTATTATTATTATTACACTAATAAAATATGAAAGAAAAATAAAAATAAAAATTATTTATATATAAGTATATATGCACACGCACACAACATAAATATAAGTATGATATATATAATAGACTTTATAATATCTATACATATATATATATATATATACAAATGCACAAGTGGGGAGATATTTCTCTCTCTCTCTTCTATACCTCTCTCAATCTCTCTCCCCTCCCGTACTACTTCTTCCTCATATTCAATTCTTGAATTAGTATCAAGAATAATTAGACTAGACAGAAGAAGAAGAGTGAGAAAATTATTTGAGTGAATTAGTTGAAGAAGAAAAAAATGGCACAGATTGTCACGTCCCATTTTTTTACATAAAAATTTATCAAAGTTTTCCACACGGGCATGCAGGAAGAAGAAAAGAGGTAGGAGACGAACAAAAGATATACATAATAACCATCGGCTTCAAACGATTTAACATAATATTCACAGCGAAAATATCATCAGGATCTCACATCCCAAACACACACATCCCAAACACACATCATCATTAGGATCTCACATCCCGAATACATATCATATAACCACCAAACGTGGATTTCTTACAACATTGTTTTATAAAGAGAAAAGTTTGAGAAACATCATATTAAAAATAATTACAGATCCATCTTCGACAGACATTTAAATCAGAAATAAGCATAATCATCACGGAACACATCACGAAACATGCACAGCAGACATTATAAATGGTAAGGGACGAATAGGTGCGGGCATCGCCCGTCTTATCCCATAAAACGGTCTCAAATACCGCTGGTGCATTTCAAGGACCACCAAACCTTTCATAGAAGAATGGAGGTAAGGGATGAATGTATGAAGGGGCTCCTCAACGGGCTAACCCCTCACAGTTTATGTATGTCACAGCAAAAAAAGAATGAACTCGATCGGAGTTGAAACGAGCTCGAACGGAGCATTTTAAGATTTAGGGGTATTACGGTAATTTGGTCAAAAAGTTGACTTTGAACGGGACCTACGATCCCCGGTCAATAATATCTCATTGGCTACGACTCGATTATAAAGTACGAAGAAAAGAAAATGAGATTCGGATCGAAAACGAATCGAAAATACGACGTCGCGCGCGTTACCGGTGACGGGAAAAAATCCCGACGGCGTCTCCCATCGGCTGCCGAGTTTTCTCGGCAGCGGGAGTAACAGCCTCGGCAGCTACCCAATTTTCTCGGCAGCCTCGGCCTCGGTCTCCCGTCGCGACCCTACTCAACCAGCCAGCTTCCCGGCGCCACCGGATGCGGTGGCGCCGTCTTATGCCGACACCACTTAGTCCTCCGGTTAGCCTGAACCACCGGCTATCAGATCCGGCCATTCCTCCCCGAATTCCGATATGAATAGTGCCGTAAAAACAGCCGTAAAAACCCTTCGTCACACACAAATTACAACAACATAATGCAACAGCCCCCTTTCCCAACCCGTTTTCCGGCACCGGCACCGCCACCCAAGTCGGCGCCGCCCATCCAGTGGCTAGCCCACAACCTCGACAGCCCCTCCGATGCCTGCAACCGCGAGAAGAAGGGAGAGAGAGAAAACGGGAGAGAGAAAAAGGTGGCAAGAAGCAAGGGTTTAGGGTTTTGGAGAAGGTTTTTCACCGTTTTCCGGCGAACGGAATATCGAAATTGAATTCCAAAAGTTGTCCTAAATTTTTCGGCGAGCTCCGGCGGCGGCGCGCTGGAGATAGAATGAAGACTGGAAAGAAAAAGAGAGAAAAGAGAGAGACTTACATGTTTTCGGCGCTTTTCGGCTCGTTCGAAGAAACGGCGATAAATGAAACGAATGAGCGCCTATTTATAGAAAATGGAAAGTTACTGTTCATCTAGGGGTAGGTTATTATTCATCTAGCTAGGTTACTGTTCATGATAAGATTTGGATTACTGTTCATCAAGATTTCGTTTTCTTGTTTTTCCGAAACTCCATATTTTGCCCTTTTCTTCGTCGTTTGAGCTACGAGTGTCCGATTGACCTCTAGTTTCTATCTTCTTATTTTTCCATTACGCATCTAATGGTATAATAATATTCTATTTTCCATGTCTATGAATTTTATCTCTCTAAAATCGATCGTTAAACACGTATCTGAAACGCACGTAATTAAATTAAACACTCAAGAATTAATACATATAAGATATTTCAATTAAGGTTTACTTATTTAATTAACCAATTATGCTTCGTTTTTTATTTTGGGCGCTACATAGATGTTACTCCATGGAGATCTTCATGCAACTATATATGAGATTGATAAGCTTCATATTAGAACTGTAGGAAATTTTTTTCGTAAGCCACCGATCGAAGCTCATTCGGCTGGTTAGGGCTGGGTAGAATTATGCCGCCGTGAGAGCAGCGGCGCTGCCGTTTCCGGATGTGTGTGTGTGTTGCAGGTTGTGCTTTGGGAGACGGGTGTGTGTGTTTATGGTTGTTGTGAGGGTGTGCTACTGAGGTGCAGGGAGAAACCGAGGCCGGCGAGTCGATTGAAGGGGGTGGCAGGCGCTGTTGCGCTGGCAAAGCTGCTGTAGGCCGCGGGCAGAGGTTGAGGCGGCTGGAATAGGGTGGCAGGGGCTGGTTTGGGGTAAGGGTTCCATTTGAGAATTTGATATAATCTAGGGACCTTTGTGCAAACCCTATAATTCTTGACAATTTAATTTTGACCCAAATGGTTATGTATATTACATTTTACACCCCTAAATTTATGAAACATGCTATAAGACCCATAACTTATGAATAATGACATTTAAAACCCCAATAGTAATAAATATTACATTTAATATCCTTAAACTTATAAAAATATGTTTTAAGCTTCCTAAATTAATGAATAATGATAACGAACCCCAATTATGCTGGAATTACATTATGTACCCTAAATATTGATAATATTATGTATTGCTATTAGAATTGTTTTATATTGCTAAGATGACATCTAGAATATGCTGAAATTACATATTTATCTCATAATTAGTTAGATTTACGAAACGGACTGTAGAAGTCACTAGTATTACTTTTTGACCCAAACAAGTGAATTATGTCGCAATATAACATTAAAAATATTAATTATCATCTCTCTTAATTTAAATGACATTTTGTCCTAAATATAACTATAAACGTTGTAGCTTGACCCTCATAATTTAATAAACGAATCAAGGACCTAATTATAAATATTGAATATATATTTAAATCCTCCATATTATTAAAAATGATCAAAACGTAAAGAAATAATTATGAACTTTACAATTTAAATCTCAAAGTTAAGAATCAAATTAAATATCAAATTCAATCCTCTTAAACAATAATTAACTAAACATGTTATGCAATTAAATATATTTCCTAAATTAATTTATAAATTCAGTTAATTGAATTCATTTTTATAAATTAAACTTTATAGTTAATCTAAATATGCAATAATCATAAATATAGTCAAATTTCCTAATATCTAAGTTAAACCATAAATTATATAATTAGACTTTTTAAGATTATTTTTAAGAGTCTTCCAAAATTATTTTAAGCCAAAAGCTTTATAATTTACTTGTCTAGAATTATTATCAAGTCTTCAAGACTTAACTTAAATTATAATGTTATAATTAATGTTCCTGAAAACTAAGCTAAGTCTTTCAAGATTTAAATAAAGTTTAATTAAGCTTTCTAATATTTTAATAAACACATTTTTATTACAAATTCACCTAAACCTTATATTCACCTTAAAATCATTTATTCTATTCTTTAAACCACAACACCGTCAGAAACCTGTTCCAACTTATCAAAGAAAACCTTAAAGAACATATTTTAATTAATAATGACCTTAACTAAAGAATTTATAGCTAGACAAGGTACTAAGACATTTTTAATGATCGATGTAGGAAAATAGGAATGAAGAATTATCTATGCTTGTTCGATAGCTTATAATTTCACACGCTCTTCTCATGAGGTGGGGGTAAATGCTTATTACGATATTTATAATTCTTTCAAAATATTTAAAATACGAAATCTTATACTTGAATGACCTGAGTTTGATATACATGTTATGTGAATAAAATGCTATGAGTGAAGATTATTATTAAATGAGAATGTGATTGATGAATGATTTAAAGCAAGTGATGGATTGTGAATGTTTTACTATGAATGCAAATGTGAAGAATGATGTGAAGTTAATATTTGCATATCTGCAAATAAGATGTGTTTTCAAGGCTGTTGAGAACTGAAATTAAGTATTATGTTAAATCAATGTGCTTCCATGTGTATGTTTGAGATGTGTATGTATGAAGCAAATATGTGTGCATGTGTATGCAAGGTGGCTAAGAACCGTATCTATGGCGGCTAAGAACTGCATCTATGGCGGCTAAGAACCGTATCTATGGCAGCTAAGAACCGCATCTATGGCGGTTAAGAACCGTATCTATGGCAGCTAAGAACCGTAATGAAAATGATATGTTTGCATGTGAAAGAGATGAATGCTTGCAGTTTTAAATGATTTAAGACACGTATATGAAGCTATCTATTTTATGCTGTTTTTATTAAAATACCAACGTTTTACGAAAATATATTTTTTATGTGATAAATGGTGGTTTGGCATGTGCGTGAAAAATCTTCTAAAATTATTTTATGTCATCCCGAGTTTCTCCCTCCCCCCAACTGAGTGTACTTTTGTCACTCACCCCTCTTTCTAAAATGTTTTCAGTTTAAGGATTTTAGGGCGCAGTGAGTGCAAGCGGTGGATGTTGGTAGCCGATGAGCAAAGGTTACAGAACCTTTTTGTTTAAAATGATTAATTTCATGTATTTAAGAAATGTATATTTTATAATTATTCTTGATTTTATTTATCTTTATTTTATTGAAAGAGTGAATTTTATAAGTGAGTAATGCCTTGGTTAAAATTTACCTTCAAAAGAATTGGGGCGTTACAGGTGGTATCAGAGCGGGTCTACGATTCTGTAGACTCGTTAAAATGTTTTATTTTCTAAAAATATTTGATTTAACTTGAATTTAAAGGGAAGTAAAAATATAACTTTTGTTGAAAAAAAAATGTTATTAGCTACTGGCATCCACTTCTAATCTACTGCTCCGCCTTCGCTAAGGTATGTTATATTATGATGTTTATGGCCACGAGATTGTGTTAATATGTGATCACATTTTATACAAGTATGAGCTTCTAGGCTAGAAATTATGCTTATGAATATTTTCTGGTTAAATCGCTTTGCTGGTTTATGATATTGTTGTTATATGTGGTCACTGTTATCGACACACTGCTGCTGGACGCCGTCATTGAGTCGCTGACTGCAGCAGCATGAGCTCGTGTGTGTAAATGGCCGTAGCAGGAGTTGGTATAATGTTATTTGATGGGTTATGTTATTTATGTTATGCTATCTGTGAAGTTTTTTATATCGGTAAACACTGCCACTAGCCATTAAATGCCGCGTGAGTTAGTGTGTATGTTTTTGCCATAATCGTTGGGTTACATAGGGTTGAGACTACCATGTGCCCTTGTCTATAACAAGATGAGCTAGTGGGTATGTTTTCCCTGGTACATGGGCGTGATACGTAAAGCCACGACTAATGTTTGAGGTTTATGGGTACCATGTGTGGATAATTTGTATTATGTTTTATGATGGTTTTAATTTATGATGTGATTTTGTGAATTGTACAATTTGATTATATGTTATCTTACAATGTGATAAATAAAGCAATGTTGACAAATAAGGATAGATAAATCTATTGAGGTATTTATAGGATTTAGGGAATCATGTTATAAGTTAAGTGAAATGATTTTCAAAGGATTTTAATACCACATAGACATTAATGCAAGGTATAGTTTTCATAAAATGTGACGATAACTAGAATAACATAGATGCTCAGAATGGACTTCACATACTTTGAAACTTAGGAATAGATTGACGCTGAAAAAATTTCATGATAAAATCTTTAAGCTTATATTCGTAACAACAATACGATTTGGCATTACAACTGGTCAACCATGGACAAGATGATCTTAGAGGAAATGTGACGGCTACAATCATGATAAATTAAATCAAATCAAAAATATGCTACCTAACTATTCTAGTTGACGTGAATCAAACGTTACACGCTAAATTCTCTTCTTCTTTAAACTTATTCTTAGTCTATTCTCCAACTTGAAAGTTTCCAAGTAAAACTAAACTCAAAACACGATATCCTTAATCTTCCTTATTCAAAATTTACGCTCTAAATTCTCTCATCCCTTAAACCTTTTTCTTGACCCATGCTCCAACTTGAAGTTTTCCCTATAATGCTAAAATCATATAAGCATTAAGATTCAAACCATAACTTGACAGCTTCTATAACAATGTAAATATATAAAAATAATAATAAGATTGAAAGGGAAAATATCTATGGGTAGTTGGATATTATAGAAGATTCATCGAAGGATTTTCAAATATTTCTATACCTAGAACGCGACTGACCCGTAAAGAAGTAAAAATTTCAATGGACGGAATAGTGTGAGAAAAGTTTCCAAGAATTGAAGAGAAGATTAACAACTGCACCAATTTCAGTAGTCCTAAATGGAACGAAAGAATTCGTTGTTTATAATGATACATCGAAGCAAGGTTTGAGATGCCTACTGATGCAATAAGAGAAAGTGGTAGCTTACGCATCAAGACAATTAAAGACGCATGAACAAAGCTACCCAACTCATATCCAGAGTTAGCTATTGTAGTGTACACCCCAAGATTTGACGACACTATTTGTATGGAGAGAAGTGTGAGATCTACACCGACCATAAGAGTTTGAAGTACTCTTTAGAATAAAAGGAGATCTACGTGAGATAGAAAAGATGGCTGGAATTGGTGAAAGTTTATGATTTCTCAATTTTATACCACCTCGGTAAGGCTAATGTAGTGGCGGATTATGCTAGTTTATATAACGTCTTTCAAATATTTATGCTAAGGAAATACATTTTAGATTCGAGTCATGTTATCAATCAACAACAAATCAGGCTTGAGAAGGACTTATCATACGAAGAAGCTCATGTGGTTTTTAGGAAAAAAGAAAAAGAAAAAAGGGCATCCGATAAAATTGGAGCGATACAGAGAAGATTAGCATGGCCCCTGCGCATGGATGACACGCATAAATCGAGAAGCGACTTTAATAAAAATCTAATAGAGCCATCATGAGATCAAGGAAGCGACATGGAAAGAAGAAGAAGAAGAAGAAGAAAAATGAATGAATCTTGACAAGATACCCAGATTTACTAGGTTTTGATACGTTCCTAAATTTCGAGGACGAAATTTCTTTGAAGGACGGAAGGATGTAACAATCCGAAATAAAATTCAACTATATAAAATATCACGAGAATTTTCTACAATTTAAATTAGATTTATGTAATAATAATAGTAATTATTATTACACTAATAAAATATGAAAGAAAAATAAAAATAAAAATTATTTATATATAAGTATATATGCACACGCACACAACATAAATATAAGTATGATATATATAATAGACTTTATAATATCTATACATATATATATATATATACAAATGCACAAGTGGGGAGATATTTCTCTCTCTCTTCTATACCTCTCTCAATCTCTCTCTCTAAATAATTGCCCCCTCTCCCGTACTACTTCTTCCTCATCTTCAATTCTTGAATTAGTATCAGGAATAATTAGACTAGACAGAAGAAGAAGAGTGAGAAAATTATTTGAGTGAATTAGTTGAAGAAGAAAAAGATGGCACAGATGTTACTCCATGGAGATCTTCATGCAACTATATATGAGATTGATAAGCTTCATATTGGAGCTGTAGGAAAATTCTTTCGTAAGCCACCGATCGAAGCTCATTCGGCTGGTTAGGGGCTGGGCAGAATCACGCCGCCGTGAGAGCAACGGTGCTGCCGTTTCTGGATGTGTGTGTGTATGTGTTGCAGGTTGTGTTTTGGGAGACGGGTGTGTGTGTTTATGGTTGTTGTCAGGGTGTGCTACTGAGGTGCAGGGGGAAACCGAGGCCGGCGAGTCGATTGAAGGGGGTGGCAGGCGCTGTTACGCCGGTAAGGCTGCTGTAGGCCGCCGGCAGAGGCTGAGGCGGCTGGAATAGGGTGGCAGGGGCTGGTTTGGGGTAAGGGTTCCATTTGAAAATTTGATATAATCTAGGGACCTTTGTGCAAACCCTATAATTCTTGACAATTTAATTTTGACCCAAATGGTTATGTATATTACATTTTACACCCCTAAATTTATGAAACATGCTATAAAACCCATAACTTATGAATAATGACATTTAAAACCCCAATAGTAATAAATATTACATTTAATATCCTTAAACTTATAAAAATATGTTTTAAGCTCCCTAAATTAATGAATAATGATAACGAACCCCAATTATGCTGAATTACATTATGTACCCTAAATATTGATAATATTATGTATTGCTATTAGAATTGTTTTATATTGCTAAGATGACATCTAAAATATGCTGAAATTACATATTTATCTCATAATTAGTTAGATTTACGAAACGGACCGTAGAAGTTACTAGTATTACTTCTTGACCCAAACAAGTGAATTATGTCGCAATATAACATTAAAAATATTAATTATCATCTCTCTTAATTTAAATGACATTTTGTCCTAAATATAACTATAGACGTTGTAGCTTGACCCTCAGAATTTAATAAACGAATCAAGGACCTAATTATAAATATTGAATATATATTTAAATCCTCCATATTATTAAAAATGATCAAAACGTAAAGAAATAATTATGAACTTTACAATTTAAATCTCAAAGTTAAGAATCAAATTAAATATCAAAGTAAATATCAAATTCAATCCTCTTAAATAATAATTAACTAAACATGTTATGCAATTAAATATATTTCCTAAATTAATTTATAAATTCAGTTAATTGAATTCATTTTTATAAATTAAACTTTATAGTTAATCTAAATATGCAATAATCATAAATATAGTCAAATTTCCTAATATCTAAGTTAAACCATAAATTATATAATTAGATTTTTTAAGATTATTTTTAAGAGTCTTCCAAAATTATTTTAAGCCAAAAGCTTTATAATTTACTTGTCTAGAATTATTATCAAGTCTTCAAGACTTAACTTAAATTATAATGTTATAATTAATGTTCCTGAAAACTAAGCTAAGTCTTTCAAGATTTAAATAAAGTTTAATTAAGCTTTCTAATATTTTAATAAACACATTTTTATTACAAATTCACCTAAACCTTATATTCACCTTAAAATCATTTATTCTATTCTTTAAACCACAACACCGTCAGAAACCTGTTCCAACTTATCAAAGAAAACCTTAAAGAACATATTTTAATTAATAATGACCTTAACTAAAGAATTTATAGCTAGACAAGGTACTAAGACATTTTTAATGATCGATGTAGGAAAATAGGAATGAAGAATTATCTATGCTTGTTCGATAGCTTATAATTTCACACGCTCTTCTCATGAGGTGGGGGTAAATGCTTATTACGATATTTATAATTCTTTCAAAATATTTAAAATACGAAATCTTATACTTGAATGACCTGAGTTTGATATACATGTTATGTGAATAAAATGCTATGAGTGAAGATTATTATTAAATGAGAATGTGATTGATGAATGATTTAAAGCTAGTGATGGATTGTGAATGTTTTATTATGAATGCAAATGTGAAGAATGATGTGAAGTTAATATTTGCATATCCGCAAATAAGATGGGTTTTCAAGGCTGTTGAGAACTGAAATTAAGTATTATGTTAAATCAATGTGCTTCCATGTGTATGTTTGAGATGTGTATGTATGAAGCAAATATGTGTGCATGTGCATGCAAGGCGGCTAAGAACTGTATCTATGACGGCAAATATGAAGCCATCTATTTTATGTTGTTTTTATTAAAATACAAACGTTTATGAAAATATGTTTTTTATGTGATTAATCTTCTAAAATTATTTTATGTCATCCCAAGTTTCTTCCTCCCCCATTGAGTATACTTTTGTCACTCACCCCTCTTTCTAAAATGTTTTCAATTTATGGATTTTAGGGCGCAGCAAGTGCAAGCGGTGGATGTTGGTAGCCGATGAGCAAATGTTACAGAACCTTTTTATTTAAAATGATTAATTTCATGTATTTAAGAAATGTATATTTTATAATTATTTTTGATTTTATTTATCTTTATTTTATTGAAAGAGTGAATTTTATAAGTGAGTAACGCCTTGATTAAAATTTATCTTCAAAAGAATTGGGGCATTACAAAATTATTTAGCATGGTACATAATCTTAATATTATAAACGGACAACAATAACTATCGAATATTTATCTTTTTCTATTCAATATATTTTTTTTAATAAACTGAAAGATCATAAAATAAAATTATTGATAATATTAAATTAAAAAAATTGTTGATAATTAAAAGTGAGAGATACAATATTTTCCTGGTTAATGTAATTTTTTACGCGGTCAGAGAAGATTATAATAAAATTGCCCAATCATTTAGCAAGCCGAGCATACCGGCGAAATCATAATAAAATTGGCCCATACCAGCGAAATCATTTAGCAAGGTCGTAATAAAATTGGCCCATACCAGCGAAATCATTTAGCAAGGTACATAATCTTAATATTATATTGGCCGTCAATCATTTAGCAAGGTACATAATCTTAATATTATATTGGCCGTCAAATCATTTAGCAAGGTACATAATTTTATCATTTAGCAAGGTACATAATCTTAATATTATAAACCAACAACAATAACTATCGAATATTTGTCCTTTTCTATTCAATATTTTTTTTTAATAAACTGAATGATCATAAAATAAAATTATTGATAATATTAAATAAAAAAAATTGTTGATAATTAAAAGTGAGAGATACAATATTTTCCTTATAAAACCAAAGTAAAATTAAATTTTTTTTTATTCATTTTCTTTTCTTTTTATATTTTTTCCATTCAATTCATTTTCTTTTTTATTTTGTTTTATGTACTTTAATTATATATAAATAAAATATTAAATAATATCATATTTTATTTGAATAATAATAAAAATCATAACTACACATATGATACATATTATTAAAATTACATGCAATAATTAAAATTTGAGATAAGTTTTTATTGTTATAAAATAAACCTAAACATTCAATATATATATATATATATATATATTTATAGTAAACTAAATGACCATGAAATAAAATTATTGATAAAATTAAATTAAAAAAATTGTTGACAACTAAAAGCAAGAGATACAATATTTTCCTTAAAAAACTGAAGCAAAATAAAAAGAAATTGTTGTTGGACCATGGTGTCCGAGCTATGTGACTATGGCACCCGAGCTGCACAAATTATATATATAAATGAGGACAGTCGTTCTTTAGACCTCGGAAACGGTCAGACACCTCGGCCAGGTGCTCCCCTGTGCTCCCCTCGGACGACGCCCAGGGCGCTCTTTCCAAAGATAACCGTCCAAAGATAACCGAGGTGAATCAGTAGCCGAGCTAGGAGGGCCATCCCGAGGTGACATAACCGAGCAAGCATCAAGTCAACCGTCAGGGGATCGTGGATGATAAAACCGCCGCATAATACCGGGCAAATAGGCGAAAAACAGGGAAGAAGTGGATGTAACTTCCACACTCCCCCACGATCTCCACTACCTATCTTTCTCTGTCTATAAATAGCTCTAATTTTAACTTGTAACGGATCCGAATCCTTACTCTGTATAAAGCACTAGAGAGCTTATTTCTCTAAATTAATGAGATAAGGTCCTGCTCGGTCACTCTGCCGTCCAGGATCAGCCGAACTAAACTTGCCCGAGTAGGCTCGGGCACAGTGTTTGTTACATACACACATTTCATACCTCTTCTCTCCATTCAATTTCGTTCGTTTTATATCAATTTGGGTGTTAGACTAGGAATCGATCAAATACAGATTCTGACGTCAACAATTGTAATTGTGAATAATAAAAGAAATTGTACTTGTGAATAATGAGATAAGTGAATTATTTATACAAGTAATTACAAAAAATGATATATATCCACATATTGATATCGCAAATGATATAGTAATTGATATTGATATCGATAATTTATATACTGATTTATGCATATCACAATTGATATAATCGATATCAATAAGTTAAATATTGATATATAAATATTGCAACCGATATGATTGCTATCGATAATATTGACAATATCTAAGAAAATTAAATATTGATATATAGCTATTTCAATTGATATAATTGATATCAATAATATCGACATGTTCTAAATGAATTCATATATATCGTAACTAATATGAATATTGATATATGTTCAATACCGATAAAAAAAATATTATTTCAGTATTCTAAAAAATAATAGATATTATAGATATGCTTAACAAATAATATAATATATATATCGGATATATATCATCTCCTATTAAATAAAAATGCAATTTATTAATATCAACTTAATAATAATAATAAGGTATATCATGTTTAATGTAAAAACATTAGATGAGATATTACTTTTGAAAACCTACTCAGCGTCCTACAAGAAGGACATCCTCCATTTGCTTATGTTACTAAATCTTGTCATATGTTCATAATTTTTAAAGAAAACCCTGTGTGATGAAATTTATGTTATCGACTGTGTTTCTAATTTATCCAGGTCAATGTACTTTCTTGCCCCGTCAGAGCATATAATAATAAACGTTGCAAAATTATTTAGCAAGCCAATCATACCAGCGAAATCATTTAGCAAGGTACATAATCTTGGTATTATATTGGCCGTCGAAGTAGCTATATCTCAATATTTAATTTTCTATAAACCAACAACAATAACTATCGAATATTTGTCTTTTTCTATTCAATTTTTTTTTTTAATAAACTGAATGATCATAAAATAAAATTATTGATAATATTAAATTAAAAGAAATTGTTGATAATTAAAAGTGAGAGATACAATATTTTCCTTATAAAACCAAAGTAAAATTAAAATTTTTTTTATTCATTTTCTTTTCTTTTTATATTTTTTCCAATTCATTTCCTTTTCTTTTTTATTTTGTTTTATGTACTTTAATTATATATAATTAAAATATTAAATAATATCATATTTTATTTGAATAATAATAAAAATCATGAGTAACTACACAGATGATACATATTATTAAAATTACATGCAATAATTAAAATTTGAGATAAGTTTGTATTGTGATAAAATAAACCTAAATAGTCAATATATTATTTTTTTTTGTAGTAAACTAAATGATCATGAAATAAAATTATTGATAAAATTAAATTAAAAAAATTGTTGATAATTAAAAGCAAGAGATACAATATTTTCCTTATAAAACTAAAGCAAAATAAAAAGAAATTGTAATTATGATTAATGAAAGAAATTGTAATGGTGAATAATGAGGAATGAGATAAGTGAATTATTTATACAAGTAATTATAAAAAATGATATATTCTAGTTGATTATCATGGTTCTTGCTCCTAATTATTTGTGTTTTGCCTCCTAGTTATGAATCAAATTTATTATTTTAATTTGATCATGTTAAAATTATAGAGTAAAAATAATTGTAGATAAGAAAGGATTATGATCAAATTAACAAACATATTAACACAAAGTCATTATTCATATTTGATACAATAACTTGAAAATCGATCTAAATTACATAAACATGTTTACAAAACAATTTCAACAATCCAACTACACAAACATGCTAACATATTAACATCTTCAAATATTAGTGCTGTCTTGTAACCTAACAACCTATCAAAAAGAGTTTTCTTCAAACTGTTCACCCCATATGTGTTACTTCATAAAAAATATTACAAAACATAAACAATTGAAGATACAGTTATTTGTAGTAAAATAGATTGTTGAAGTAGAGATGTTTTCTATACTTGAGCTTAAAAAAATGTTGGGAAAATAATGCCATTAAGTCATTGTATCGAATTTTTCTTATTGACATAAATCATTTCATCTTGAATTTTAATATTTATTTCATTGTCATTTGATTCTTCACTATCCCACACACTATGTGAGAATTCACTAAACCTTGTATCATCTCTTGATCTCATATTTTGTGAAAGTGTAATTTTTCTCATCTTGAATTACAAATATGATTTGATCAAACTTGCATTATAGTCTGATGAACAACCTTCAGAGAACATGCATTCACTTGTTTTATTAAAATTTTAAGCACAAGATGACTTTTCACGCGGTTGAAAGTTAAATATAAAAATATTTTCTTTTGAGTTTTTAAGTAAATCCAATATTGAAATAATAGCTTATAATTGATATCAAAATATTACTATTCAATAGCTTATTTATAAACAAAAGTTCAAAATCCACTCAAATCATAAACTGTAGTTTTTATATGAATAATTTAGAGAATTTTTAATAAAAATTTGTTTGGTATGTCTCAAAAGTTGAAATATATTATTTTGAGACACAAAAGAAAGAAAAAAAATTAAAATTTAGAAAGTGTATTATTAACGTGACATTCATATGCATATTTGAAGTGTTTAATAAAATTATAAATGACAAATTACTCATAATTATTAGTTATAATTATATATTAATAGGTTGTTGAAAATTATATACCTTACAAATGTAGTGGTTACTTCCACATTTTCAAATGCAATTCATCATTTTTCAAGTGACGTATTTCTTGTATTGAATTTATAATTAGATAAATACATTAGTGGTCTTATTTTCCCAACTTTTATATTGAATAAATTAGTGTTGTGATATACAATTTTATTCTCCAAGTAAAAAAAAAAAAAATTGATAAGAAATAAATACCCCATATATAAAGTGATGTATATAAAATTAAAGTTCTAATATAATTGAGTTCTAATCATAATATGATAAAATATTATTTGTATTCATTCCATAAATACTAGATTACATATATAGAATTATGATTTAGAGGTCTGGAATCTAATCATATATAGGATTAGGATTCTAGATAAAATTTGAAATACAAAAATACTTTAATTGATTATTAGGATTCTATATATATGATTTAGATTAGGATTCTAATATATATATATATTCAAAAATAAAAATATCAAATTACTATTATTATTTTAAACAATAATCTTTAATAAGGAAATATAATTTATATTAAATTGGAGTCCTAATATAATAGAGTTTTAATCATAATAGGATTTTACACGATTTGAATTATGATTTTAATATAAAATTATTTAAATATGAAAATCATAAATTACTATTATAACCTTAAGTAATAATTTTTAATAATATATATTAGACAATTCATATTTTGTAAAAAACATCCACGCTTTTATATAAGTAATAGATATAAATTAGTCAAAAGTCCTTACGTTGCACGGGATTTATGTTTTACCAATATTTTTAAAAAAATTCGAATAAAGTGAATGTCTCATCATTTTTTATATAGTCATAGTCTCGGAACGACATTACAAAACATTCAGACAGGCTGATTATTCATTAATTTATTTAAAGAGACATAGAAAATAACTTCATTAGGAAAGAAGATACAGTTGAACTTCTAGTCTAAACTAACACGCGTCCTAAAAGCAAGTATTATTGAAATTTGCAAGCCAAACAACGCATCCTAATAATTAAATTTCGTAAGAAAATAGTAAAATATAGAATTATGTAAAATATCATAGATTACAATGGGTAGAAAAAATCGTTTATGCATACCAAAGTTATTGTTTCAAAGATTGTCTAGAATTTCTCAATCACTGCCATTAATCAAGAAAATGAAAAATAGTAGAAAAAGCCATTAGATCATGTGGAGATTGAAGCTCTAAAATCAAGAATAACATCTTCAACTATATACATATATAATGATATCATATACAAAACTCTCTTTCTATTCTAAAGAAAAGTAAAAAAGATTGTTAGGTACAACCAAAAATTCATTTCTTTTTGGCCTAAATGCCTGATTACCAATTCAATTAATTGAATGCTGAAACATTATCACACTACACTGTAAGAAAATTTAGGAATTAATTCATATTTCTCCATATATTCATAGCAAAAAAAAAAGTCGCCAACATATATACGGATCATATACACACATACGATTCTAAATACCAAAGTGGGCTCATGATCTCGATGTCAAGAAAGCTTCTGCAATGTTCATGAAATAATGCTTGTAAGCAAACGCTCATTCCAATTACGATTGCAGATCAAATAACAAAAGAAAATGTATTCATGCAAAGAAAAAAATAAAAAGAGGATGCCCAATCGAAGCTAAAGAAAGATATGCACACACTCCCATAACCTGTGACAACATTTTGTGGGGATGAGATAAGCTATTTGGTAAAGTTTGTGATGTGCTAAATGTGCGTACCCTTAAGTGGAAATCGTGAATATACACAGGCTTTAAAGAAGTTGCATTATATGCTAAAATAGAACTTATATAATAAGTAATCTAAGGAAAAAGTTTTGAGGACTAAGGAATAAATCCACAAACGAATAAACAAATGAGTTAAATTTTAAAGAGATACATTGTATGTCTCTTACACGTGTGAAAATGAGAGATAGATTGAAATTCATTTAATTCTAACGTTGAACTCTACATGATATATTTGTTATATATATGACCTCAACTGACATTTGCTAAATGGAGAATGAAAATCGGATATTTTTAACGTTACTTCATTCTCATATTATTTGGATAAATGGATGTAGAGAAGTGCTTGCAAGATGAGACAATATTAATTAGGTTTTGATCAAGAAAACAAAAAAAAAAAAAAGAGGCAAGATTTGCTAATTAAGCCAACGGGATCAACAAATAAATACATGTGACATTTTCTGAATTCAACAAAGAAAAATTAAAAACGAAACATACCTCAAATAAATTTGTTCTTTATGACAGCAAATAATTTCTTCCGACCCTAATTTTTATTCCATCTATTCATCAACCTCATGTAAAGATGCATCATTCTCAAGCTTTCCAAGCTCATGACTGCAACCATAAATTCCACCACACTCCTTCACTCAACCATCAAACTACTCAAATGTGCAAATTTAACATTAAACAACATTATCAACCTTAGTCTCAATCAACTAATTATATCGAAAAATACACACCCGAAATTCTTTGATCTAATTACTCAAAGCAGGCAGATATTTCTTTGTTCATGCAGCAAATGTTGTTGGTCCTCACTCCCATACCTAAATATTTCTTCTATGTTTTTTCATATTTCCATTGTTCTATAAAAGAATATAGTATTTGCAAATGTGGCTTATTTATAGTGTTTGAAAGAGATCACATGCATTTATCACGGATTAGACATCAGAAAATGGATTTTACATTGATTAAATGTGTACCAAACACAATACTTTATGAAACACAGTATGTCAACTACTCATATAACGTAAGGGGATAAAAAAAACTACATTTTTAGGGACAATTGTAGATACAGTGTGTTTCAAAAGGGTTGTTAATTAGTATACCTTAAAATATTTTAGTATTTCTGAATAGCAAATAAAAGAAGCACTTGAGGCATGGGACGTGGGAGAGATAAGAGAAGAAACACAGAACAACAGAAGAAACATTTGAGGAGTGGGACATGGGAGTAGACACGTGGCGGTTGTGGGAGAGGAATCGATTTCAAACACACGTGATTGCACAGATCATATTTGAGCATTGAAATGTTTTGAAATCATATATATAAAGGGATTTGTTAGCATACCATCACCACAATTACTTGTCCTTGCAAGCTTGAAATTGATATAACCACCATCACCAAGCCTCTTATCAGAAATAATACTCACAAGCTCTTCATTCCCAACCCATAATTCCTGCAATACATTTTAGGTGTCATTAACAAAGATCATGTTCTTATGCAGAAAGTTAAAAACTAAAAAAAAAAAAAAAAAAAGGGCCGAGAAGAACAACACTTTTTATAAGGAAACTATATCATAAATTAATGTATTAGAAGTGTTTTTCATTTCGAATTTACCAGTGTGATCTATATAAAATAAAATTTAAAAAAAAAATTGATAAAAAGTTTATGCAGAAAACATAATGTTTAGAGGAGATAAAAACAACCTGCTAATCAAATCAAACTCTCCAAATGATATCATTTCACAAACATTCTAAAACAATTAAAAAACAAAAGAGAAATTAAACACCCTAATTAAGGTTAACAACTTGGCAATTTTAACCAGCTTTGACAGTCAAGGAAATAAAAAACACCATAATTACCTATATATCAAGAAGTAGCAAAACTTATATTAAACAAAACAGAGAAGTTCACACTAACATATAATCATCCTTTAAAACATTCCACATGCTTACTTTCATCTGTGTATGCATTTTCAAGTTTAATATACAGGTAACAAAAATTGCCAAACATACTTTACCTGCACTATCTTCAAAATTTCTCCAAACGTTTCACAAAACTATGAGGTGATAGACTTTTGAACTCACTTTCAAGTGATGGAGGCCTTGAGTGTTGCCTTATTTTACAGTACCGAGCAAGGGTGCATCTTATGATGATACATGCTACCTGACATACGAAGAAGTTGACTATCCAAAAATTGTGACATATTAACTGAAAAGACTAGGAACATAACAATGTGGAGCAGCACTGATTCTAAAATGAGATTAAATTATTTTGAATATGTAGATTTTGTTCCACTATATGTCAATGAGCCTAAGCAATTATCTAAGCAGTGAATTTACAAAATAATCAGGCATATTCAAACACTCTCAACCAAACATGTTCGTTCTATCAATCATCATTAATAAATCTTGCAAAATGCAAACTTGCAATCTTTAAATTCAAATTTAACATTTAAGTGTTCCAAAAATAGTCCAAAACCTTGTATCGTATCCAATCATTTGTGCAATGCTAGAGTACATTGACATTGGATATATTGTAATTATTTCACCTAGAAAGCAAGTCCCAGCATCAAAACCAATTGCTTGCATCCACCGCCTGATATTCAGTTACAACCATATTATCAAAGTTGTCAATCTCAACTCAAGAAACTCCAATGAAACTTGCAGAATGCAAGTCTTCAAACACTAATCACGATCAATCAAACTTAGATCTCAATACTTCAACAAGAATCAATCGAAATAAACAATGCACAATGATTTACGTGGTTCGGCAGACAAAAGCCTAACGGGAGAAAATGGGAGGGGCTTTTATTCAGAAACACAAAGAATCACAAGAATTACAATCACACTCCAAGCAGACTAATACACTCTGTATCTCCGAATCTACAGATCACTCAATCTATTAAAACTTCGACCTTCTCACAGACTTTATGTAGAGTTACATTTATAGAGAAAATAGCTACAAGAATGTACTGATTTGACCAAGAAACGAATCTTCTATCCTATCTCAAAGTAACTAACTTGAAACTATTTAAACAGACTCAAAATATCAAGACTTCAGCTTTTGCGTTTTTCCTGTTATGAAATCACGATTCCCAAGACACGCTTTTATAAGTGAGAACACGTTTTCATCCTTTATTCAGCAGTTTGATGAGAAATAGGCCAACACTTTCACAAATCTCCACCTTTAGCCTAATTGCCAAACATTCTTGCTGAATCAATCATTCTTGTTAACTTATATTCCTTCATGTAACCTCAGTAGCTGCTCCTCCAACCAATCCGATTAAGTCCATGCATAACTTAAATTTAGTAGCAGGAAGTGACTTAGTAAATGCATCAGCAGGGTTGCTTTCTGTGGGATATTTTCTGACTTTCACCACATCTTTCTCCACTCTCTCTTATGAAATGTAGGCTAACATCAATGTGTTTTGTCCTTTCATGGTAGCCTTAATGCTTAGCTAAATGTATAGCACTTTGAATGTCACAATAGATTGTAACACATCTTTGCAGCATCCCAAATTTCTTAAGAATTCCCTTTAGCATAATGCTTCCTTCACAACTTCAGTTAGAGCTATGAATTCAGCTTCTGTAGTAGATAGAGCTACCATTGATTGTTGAGTAGTTTTCCAACTCACAGCAGTGCCAAAAAGTGTAAACACATATCCAGTGAGAGACTTTCTATTGTTTAGATTTGATGCATAATCAACATCAACATAGCCTATAATAGGCTTTTCCAAGTTTGAATTTTTTCTGAATTTTAAACCATCTACCACAATTTCCTTTATATATCTGAGCATATACTTAACTGCATTCCAATAAGCAATTTTAGGTCTGTCATATACCTACTGATAATACTCATTGAATGAGCTAGATCAAGCCTGCAACACACCACTGCATACATGATGCTGCCCACTACATTAGCATAAGGTATCTTGGCCATTTGACTAACTTCTTCTTGAGACTTGGGACTTTGATCAGAAGATAGCTTGATATTCATTCCAATTGGAGTATTCACTCCCTTAGGTTGATTCATCTGAAACTTGACCAACACTTTCTTCAAGTAATCAACTTGATGCAAGTAAATTTCAGTTGAGTTACTGACTCTAATAATGTCCATCCCTAACATCCTTTTGACCAAACCAAGATCCTTCATCTCAAACTCATTCTTAAGCAAGTTTTTAACAATGTTAATCCCATCAATTGAAGAGCTAGCAATAAGCATATCATCAACATATAACAATAGAAAATTGAAAAATGCAGAATCATGCTTAATGTAAACACAGTGATCATACTTGCTTGCTTTTAAAGAATTTTTACTTTATGCATAACCTCATCAAACCTTAAGTACCATTGTCTTGGACATTGCTTTAGGCTATAAAGTGATCTCCTTAATAAGCAGGCTTTGGAGTCCTTGTCTGCAGTAGTTAGACCATCAAGCATCTTCATATATATTCTTTCGTTAAGCTCACCAAGTAAGAATGCAGTTGTGACATTCATCTGGTGAAACTGCAAGTTAAATTGTGAGACCAAAGCAAGTAAAATTCTGATTGAACAATGTTATAACAACAGGAGAAAAAATCTCATTAAAATCAACTCTCTCTCTCTTTGTGTGAAACCCTTAGCTACAAGTCTAGCTTTGTATCTTATGGCTCCACCTTTGGAAGCTTCAACCTTCTTTTTGAATAACCACTTGCATCTTACTAGTTTTTGTTTGGATGGCTTATCAACTATCTCCTAAGTGTTGTTCTTCTCTAAAGAGCATAGCTCTTCTTGAATTGAAATCAACCACTTGTCTCTATCCTTGCATAATATAGCTTCATGATAGTCTTTTGGTTCATAATTCTCTATAACTTCAGCTGCAAGAAGAGCAAATGAAATAGAGTTAGCATGACCAAATCTTTCAAGAGGTTTGATGGATCTCCTTTGTCTATCTCTAACAAGCTGATAAGTATGTAAATTAGCTTGCTCATTATCAGTGGCTTCATTCTCTTTTTTCTCAGATTCTGAGGTGTGTTGCTCTTCAGTTTGAGGTCTGATATGCAGCTGCTCCACTTCAAATTGAGATCCCATATATTAAATCAAGTTCTGATTTTCAGTGTAGCTAGCCTCTTGGTTCTTCAGTGGCATCTTAGATTCATTAAAGGTGACATCCCTGCAAATGATACACTTATTAAGTTCAATACACCATAGCTTATAACTTTTTACACTTTTAGGATAACCTAGGAATATGCATTTCCAGGCTCTAGGTTACAGTTTATCTTGCTTTACATGAGCATAAACCAAACATCCAAACACTTTTAATGTGGAGTAATCAGTAGGTTGTCCATTCCACCTTTCTTCTGGAGTTTTGAAACCAATGGCAAATGAAGGATATATATTAATGAGATGCACTGCAGTGGTTACAACTTCACCCCAAATTTTTTTTAAACTCCAGAGCTTATAATCATGCATCTAACTCTTTCAAGAATGGTTTGATTCATCATTTCTGCAAGTCCATTTTGTTGTGGAGTTGAAGGCACAGTCCTATGCTTTGCTATCCCTTTTTCTCTGCAGAATCTGTTAAACTCATCAAAGACAAATTCCAAACCATTGTTTGTTCTTAGGTGTTTTAAACTTCTTCCAGAGGTGTTTTCTATCTCAGTGAGTCAGTCCTTAAACTTTTGAAATGCTTCATCCTTTGTTTTCAAAATGCACACCCAAACTTTCCTTGAATAATCATCAATGATAGACAGAAAGTATCTGCCACCATTTCTGGCCGGTGTTCTTGCTGGTACCCACAGATCTGAATGGACATACTCTAGTGGTGATTGTGTTGTGTGCTTTGTAGATTGGAACCTCAACCTTTTAGCCTTTCCCAACACACATAATTCACATAACTCCCTGTGTGAGATCTTGTCACCTCCAAGTAGATTTTTCTTAGACAACTCTTGCAGCCTTTTTTCACTTATGTGAGCAAACCTTCTAAGCCATAAAATTGTGTTGTCCTTCTTAGCAATGTTGCATGAATTTTCCACTGAAGTGTGACCTTGAAGAAAATACAAGTTATTTTTCTTGAATCCTTTCATGACCACCATGGATCCTCTAGTTACTTTCATTACTCCACCTTTAGAAGTAAATTTGTAGCCTTGTGAATCTAACATGCCTAAGGATATTAGGTTTCTCTTAAGGTCAGGTAAAATCTGACTTGGGGTAGAATCCTTATCACACCATCATACATTTTCAGGTCACAGTTCCAATTCCTTGTACTCTGCAAGTCTGATCATTGCCTAGAAGGACTAGTCTTCCATGCTGTAGCTTGAGATTATCAAACTACTCCTTTCTTGGTCTCATATGAAATGAGCATCCAAAGTCCAATACCCAATCAAAACTTGTATCAGAAGTGGTGATAGCTAGAACTTCAGTAGATTTATAACCTGAATTAGAGGCATTGTTTATAGAAGTTTGATTAGCTTGAGTAGATGGTGTCTTGCCTTTGTTCTTCTTGTACTGCTTGAACTTTATACAATCCTTCTTATAGTGGCTTGGTTTGTGACAATGAAAGCATGAGTTGATTTCAAAATCAGCATTAGAATATTGAGTTTCCTTTTCAGATTTCTTGACATCTTGCTTGTTGCTTTGTTTCTAGAAGTTCTTGTTCTTCAGCCCTCCTTGCTTAATAGCTAATCCTTCACCATTTGAATCAGGTTTTCCTTCATTGTTCTTAGACAACTCTTTTGAATTTAAGGCAATGATCACTTCATCCAACGTGATTGTATTCTACCTTCAGGCAAGATTGGAGGACCTTAGATCACTTCATCCATGTATTCTGTCTTCAGGCTTTCCTTCATTGTTCTTAGACAACTCTTCTGACTTTAAGACAATGATCACTGATACAATATTGTATGGAAGACAGAATACATGGATCACTTCAGTCATGAGTGGAAATTAATGCATGAATGTAGACGCGAAGCTTAGTCCTCGAGAGATCGCATTGCATATGGATAAGTGACTTTTAGTCTTGAACCTTTCCATAGTGAACGTCATCGGATGTACCGATGGCTTAGTAGACACAATGCTTTGAACTACTCCACCTTGGGGTACACCAAGTTAACAACGCACACACAACAAAGTCTCAACACTTTTGTTCTCACGTTTTTATCTTTTTTGGTCAGGACACATCTTTGGTTCATAAGTATCCATTTGGAAGTGGCCACCACTTCTCACTTATATAGGTGATATTCTTTCGAGTATCCTACCATACTCTACCTCCTTGTGGTATTTAGGAATCATTAAAAGTCTTATGACTTATCCTCACCATATTTGCAGACTCAATACTTGATTTACTTTTTAAGAAAATGTTTATTTCTCAAGTGTTATCCAACCAACTTTCATAGCTTAGTTTTCCCTTTAAGCCATATTTTTAGGATCTTCAATCTCCATGGTTGGGGTTTCCACTAAGAAAGTTTTCTTAAGTTGTGGATTTTAATCTCATTCCCCCTAGCAATTTGTTCATTTGATCTCGATTTAATCCTTTCGTCAAATGATCGGCCAAATTATCTTTTGATTTTACGTAATCAATTGACATTACACCGGTTGAAATTAATTACCTTACGATATTATGTCATCGACGTATATGTCTCGACTTACCGTTATATATTTTGTTCATTGCCCTACCTATGGTAGCTTGACAATCACAATATACCATCACCATTGGTATAGGCTTATTCTAACATGGAATATCCTCGAGAAAGTTACGAAGCCATTTGATCTCTTCTCTCGTCTTGTCCAAAGCTATAAACTCAAATTCCATGGTGGAACGAGCTATATATGTTTGTTTCATGGACTTCCACGACACGGCTCCACTACCTATAGTGAATACATATCCACTCGTGGAAAGGAGTTTTTTGTGTCTGAAATCCAATTTGCATCACTATATCCCTCAAATACGGCAGAATATTTTATGTAATGCAAGTCTAAGTCGAGAGTATACTTTAAGTACCTCAAGACTCTAACGAGAGTTTTCCAATGCTCACTACTTGGATTGCTCATGAATCTACTCAACTTATTCACCGAGCATGTAAGATCAGGCCTTGTACAATTAGTTATGTACATTAGGCTTTCTATGATCTTTACATATTCAACTTGAGCTATAGGCTCACCTCAATTTTTACTCAAGTGTACGTTGAGTTCTAAAGGTGTTTTGGTAGGTGGATCATCATAGGCATTGAATTTTCTAAGAACTTTCTCAATGCAGTGAGATTATGTTAGTACTATTCCCTTAGATGTCCTAAGTATTTTTATTCTAAGAATCACATCTACCACACCCATATCTTTCATGTCAAAATTTTATTTCAACATACGATTCGTTTCAACTATGACTTCATGGTTACTATCCATGATAAACATGTCATCCATGTAAAGACACACAATAACATAAGTCTTAGATGTGCCCTTAATGTAGACACACTTATCACATTCATTGATTTTGAAGCCATTTGACAACATAATATTGTCAATTTCACATGTCATTGCTTAGACGCTTGTTTAAGTCCATACAAGGACCAAACAAATTTACACACCTTCTTTTCTTGTCCAGGTTTAACGAACCCTTCGGGTTGATCCATATAGATCTCCTCTTATAGCTCACCATTTAGGAATGTTGTTTTTACGTCCATTTGATGGATTTATAGATTGTGCAATGCAGCAATCGCTAGAAGCACACTTATTTATGTAATTCTCATCACAGGTGAGTACGTGTCAAAGAAATTATCTCCTTCCTTTTATTTAAAACCTTTGGCTAATAGATAAGCTTTGTACTTGTCTATACTTCTATTAGCTTTATACTTCCTTTTTAGGATCCATTTATATCCTAATGGCTTACAACCGGGAGGAAGATCAACTAACTCCCATATGTTGTTTTGCATAATGGAATCGATCTCACTATTGATCACTTCTCTCCATAATGGAGCATCAAGGCTCGATAGAGCTTCCTTGATCGACCTCAGTTCATCATCCAACATATATGTGATGAAATTAAGATCGAAACTTTTAGCAATTTTAGCTCTTTTGCTACGTCTAGGTTCCTCTTCTAAACGACCAGGACTACTTGTGAATGGTCAAGGGGCCATCACTAAGTTCAGCTCTTCAAGTGGGGACCTGATCAGAGGTGCACATCTTTGGCATCTATCACACTTCCTAGCAAACTCAATTGTATCTTTTTTTAAGGTCGGCCAAAAGTAGCATTGCCTAATGATTTTGAAGGCCAGAGTCTGTCCTCTAGTCTGGTTACCATAAATTCTATCATGAACTTCACATAAAATGTACTCAACCTCTTGCTGGTTTAGGCACCTTAGCAGGGGTAAGGAAAACCCCTTTTGTATAAAATTCCATCCTTTAATGTATACTTGGTAGATCAAATCCTCAATTTTGAGGCCTCGCTCTGATGAGCGGGTTCCTTCTCCCCTTCCAAGTACTGGATAATTGGGGTTATCCAAATATCTATTTGGTCGGTTAAGTATATCTCCTTCTACTCAAAAGCTAAGCTCTCCTCTGATTCGATGTTAACCGAGCTGATGTCATCAGCTCTTTCACTGGTTGCGAGTCGACTAGTGCACCAGCTTGTGTGTTCTTCATTCTTGGGACTTGCTCGGCCCAAATCATCTTAAAGCTTATTGATAACTAACATTGAGTCCTGAAAGCTTCAAGGTCATCGACTCTGATTGTTTTGCCATGTCGAGGCTAGCTAGGAGGGCTCTTGTTCTACTTTATTGTTTGTCATCGGGAACTTGAACTTGAGGGCCAAGCAGAAATATTTGTTTGTTAGGTTGATGATCCATCCACAAACATTTTCTAAGGTGATGAAATCGGCTAATGCCTATCCTTTAATTATCATCCTCAAAGTGTTGTACATCTACTAGCTGAGCTCGATTACCCACTTGAGTAACCTGCTCGAGGAGTCTGGTCGAGTAAGACATTTTAAGAGAATGTTAGTTAATACCTCAACTTGGTGAGCTAGGAAGTAAGACCTTAATTTTTGGGCCGAGATGACCAGGGCATATGCTAATTTTTCCAAAGTTGGATATCTCAACTTGGTGTCATGTAGTGATTAGCGCACATTGTAGACTAGTTGTTGAACTTTTTTTAGGCTCAGATCAGTACGATGCTTACCATATATTCAGAAACCACTAAGTATAATTGTAACTTCTCTTTGACCTCGAGTTTTGCCAAAACTAGGATAGCTATCAACGAGTTCTTTAGCTTTAGAGCTGACTTACACTCCTCATTCCACTCAAACTTATCCGTAGACCTCGATATAAACTTGTTCAGTGCGACCATCGTCCCTATTAAGCTTTGTACGTCCTTCACCCTCCTCAAAGGTATTAGATTCATTATCGCCTCAATCTTTTCATGGTTAGGCTCTATCCCCCTTTGGCTCACCATGTAGCCAATAAACTATGGGGTTAGGTTCTATCCACTCAAACGAGCATTGTTTGGGGTTCAATTTCATTATGTACTTCATTAATACATCAAATATCTCTGCCAGGTGGCTCACATGGCCGGACACCCTTTTGGACTTCACTAGAATATCGTCCACATAGACCTCCATGGTCTTTCCTATCTAAGAAACAAACATCTTGTTAAAAAATCTTTGGTAGGTAGCCCCAACATTTTTTAAACTAAAGGGCATCATAGTATAGCAATTAAGCTCGGTCCGTGATGAACGTTGTATGTACTTGATCCTACTCGATTATCGAAATTTGATGGTAACACAAGTACGCATCCATAAAACTCATGATTTGGTAGCCCGCTGTTGTGTTGATAAGTTAGTCAATGTTTGGTAGTGGAAAGCAATCATTGGGGCACACTTTGTTTAGGTTGGTGAGTCCATGCAGAGCCTCCACAACCAAATTGCGTACTGCATTTCTTGATGAAGCCATTTCCCAACAACTTTTGGACTTCTAACTCCAGCCCTCCGTACCTATCCAGGCTAAGACTTCGCCTCTTTTGGACTACAAGCTTTGTCGTGGGATCTATGTTTAGGCGGTGGAAGGCATCCTCAGGTCGGATGCCTTCCATGTCTTCATAGCACTAGGCAAAGACATTCGTATTTTCCTTTAGAAATGCTATTAGCTCTCCTCTAGCTAAATGGCTCTTTTAGCTTTTGTCCTACTTTCAACTCCATTTCTGGTCAGGAGAAATTGAGATGGATGATTTCCAGCTCTTCAACTGATGTCACCTTTTTCTTGGGCTTCACTTTTCTGGGATCCAAGGTCTCATATTCTTCAGACGGCTACCTACCTCTGTCATCAGCTCATCTGTTCTTTTCTCTGGTCGGCTTTTCTAGATGATGAGCCAATCTCAAAATTTCTAGTGACCAGAGTTCTCTTTGGTCGGTATTCCGTAAGCTTAGGCTCTTCATTGAGCTCCATCAGTTCTTCTAGCTTAGACTCTATCATCTCTAGAATAGTGTCCTCAAATACATCATCCATCAACTCATCATTCTGTCCGAGCTTAGATTTTTCAAATATATTTAGCTCATATGGTCTTAGTCTCATGTCACACTCGTGGCCCGCTAACTGATTCCATTTTACCACATAAACTTCCTCTCCAAATAGGAGCTTTACGGTTGGGTGATATATCGATACTACCATTTTCAGTTTGGCTAACAAAGACCACCCAAATTTCATTGCATTTCGAGTTATGGTCCACTACCTTAAACTCTATTGTGAATATTGTATGGTCATCCGTCCCGAATAGGATCCTAAGCTCACATGTCATCAACGCTCTTGTCCTTTTACCCCCAAATCCTTAGATTGTGTTGAAGGAGGGTTGAAGTTGAGATTTATAGAATCCCATCCTATTGTAGGTACTCAGGTAGGTAGAACACATTTGCATAGCTCCTTATATTTACTAGAACTTTGTGGACCATAGTCATAGAAATTTTTTATGATACTACTAAAGTATCACTAAGGGAATAAGCTATCCTTTCACTATTTTGTTCTATACAGACAAGGGGTGCATGTCGGGGCTTCATTCCTCGCGGTCCTCAATTGTTCCCTCCTGACACGCTTTGATTTCCTCTGCTCTCCTAAATTATTATTTATTATCGTGTCGATTTCCCAGTATGTTCCTTTTGGTTAAGGCAATGGTAGATTCTATTGAGGCCTCTGGCCTCTTGTTTGCTCAGTATTGTTCACATACTTTTTGAGGTGTCCTTTGTCAATCAGCCTCATAAGCTCGATCAATAGTAACCAACACTTATCAGTGTCATGTTCTCTTGATTTATGATAGTTGCACTATATGCTTTGATTCAAATATAATATAGCTTAAGATAGAAGAATAATAAGATATCTTTGGATGAAGGAACTCAAATATCAATATTAAGTCTTTAAATACAAGAAAAGATAGATATCAAAAGCTGAAAATTAGCAACTAAATAACATCCACAAAACCATGAATAACAACTCCTGACTTCATGGGATATACTTATAGAATTAGTCAACGAATGTATCTTACAAAATCAAAAGAATAACAAATGATTACAAACTTTAACACCCTCCCTTAAAATGAATGCTATGCAATCAGTTTAAATCTGGAAATTGAGATTACTCCAAGCAAATCTTGCAGCTTTAAGAATATCCGCAACCTGGTCTCTACTGCAACAAGGCACCAATACTTTAAGAATATGTTTGTGTTTGCGATCAATCACACCATTTAGTTATGGTGTATTAGTGCATAATGTTTCGAGCAATTTCAATTTCAATTTCTACATAATAATTCATCATGAAATGGGATTGAAAATTGTTGGTGAGTCATTTTAGGGATTGGACTTATGGACATGCCAACATGTGCAGCCATAGGATGAGTGATGTGATTCCGATTCAACGTTCATCTTCTCGAACTGAAACTTGAAACCTCGAATCCAAAAACCTGCAAAACAAACACCGGGAGGGTTCCCATCACTCCCGGTGATGGGACTCCGACGCTCAAGTCAGTCAGATTGCTCAAATAGATCTCTCAAATTATACAAGTGTATGTGTATAATGAATTGTGTGTTTATCATAAATTGTGTGTCCCATAAATTATCTGTCAATTGTCCATTGAAAAGTGAATATAACAAGGATATATATAGACTCTCTGGACTAGTTGCAGTAGGAAAAGGAGTCTCAGTTATAGTTGAAGTAGGAATCCTAGTTATAGTTGGAATATGAGTCCTAATTTCAGTTGAAGTAGGAGTCCGTTTAGTTTGACCACATTAGTACTCCCCCCCTTTCGTAGTGTATGTTGACATACACTAGTGGAGTTCACTAAATTTTGAAAAAAGATGTGAGTTTCCTCCATTATAAATAATTAATCACATAAGTATATCTGAAAAAAATAAACAGACGTATTTATTCGAACATTTGAATGAGATGTTTCAATTTAATCAAGACATTCCGAGGGAACGTATCAGTTCGCTTCATCAGTTCGACATTCGAGGGAATGTATCAATTCGTCAAGACATTCATCTTTTTAGTTAGTTCGTCAGGACATTCGTCCTTTTCGTTCGCCGGGATATTTCGAAGGAATTCATCAATCAGTCTACTCCATCAGGCTATTCCCAGGGAATGTGTTGATCAGTTCGTTCGATCAGGACATTCCATGGGGATGCATCAATCAGTTCGTTCAAAGGGAATGTTGATCAGTTCGTTCGATCAGGACATTTCGAAGGAGTTCATCAATCAGTTCGTTCCAAGGGAATGTTGATCAGTTCGTTTGATCAGGACATTCCGAAGGAGTTCATCAATCAGTTCGTTCCAAGGGAATGTTGATCAGTTCGTTCGATTAGGACATTCCGAAGGAGTTCATCAATCAGTTCGTTCTAAGAGAAGGTTTTTTTATCAGTTCGGTCGATCAAAGCTTCCAAGGAGAAATCAATCAGTTCATTTTAAGGGAAGGTTTTTTGATCAGTTCGGTCGATCAAAGCTTCCAAGGAGAAATCAATCAGTTCATTCTAAGGGAAGTTTTTTTGATCAGTTCGGTCGATCAAAGCTTCCAAGGAGAAATCAATCAGTTCGTTCCAAGGGAATGTTGATCAGTTCGTTCGATCAGGACATTCCGAAGGAGTTCATCAATCAGTTCGTTCCAAGGGAATGTTGATCAGTTCATTCGATCAGGACATTCCGAAGGAGTTCATCAATCAGTTCGTTCCAAGGGAATGTTGATCAGTTCGTTCGATCAGGACATTCCAAAGGAATGTTTCAGTTAGTCAAGACATTCGTCTTTTTAGTTCGTCGGGACATTCGTCCTCTTAGTTCGTCGAGGACATCCATCCATTCAGTTCGTTAAGGACATTGGTCCTTTTAGTTCGTCAAGGACATTCCAAAGGAATGTTTCAGTTCATCAAGGACATTCGTCCTTTCAGTTCGTCAAGGATATTGGTCCTTTCAGTTCGCTTAATCATTAAGTATAACGGCAATCATATGAATTTACAGAAAATAAAAGACACGACAATTTTAATTGCGGTTAGGCTAAATTAGTCTACGTCCACAGAGAGTGAATATTTCTCATTTTATCAAGGTGAAGAAAATTGAGAAAAAAGTAATAAGAAGCGTACATAAGTGTAGCTCATTAGATTGGTTCTTCTAATGTTCACCATATTTGCTCTCAACGTCTTAACTCAAAATTTCCCACAGACGGTGCCAATTGATGTGGTTTCGATTCAATGTTTGTCTTCTCGGACTGAAACTCGAAACCTCGAATCCAAAAACCTGTAAAATAAACACCGGGAGAGTTCCCATCGCTCCCCACGATGGGACTCCGACGCTCAAGTCAGTCAGATTGCTCAAATAGATCTCTCAAATTATACAAGTGTATGTGTATAATGAATTGTGTGTTTATCATAAATTGTTTGTCCCATAAATTATCTGTCAATTGTCCATTGAAAAGTGAATATAACAAGGATATATATAGACTCTCTGGACTAGTTGCAGTTGGAATAGGAGTTCTAATTTCAGTTGAAGTAGGAGTCCGTTTAGTTTGACCACATCAATGAGTTTTGTATCATGCTTGTTTCTCTTCCAATTCATAATCTCATAGCAACCTTCAATTTCATGCCTAGGCCTTCCATAATAGCTACACACATTTGTCTTCCTTTCGCTTGGTAGAATGTGTATAAAAAGCAATGGTATTGTCTTTGATGCATTCACCTGCAAAGCGTTGTTGTTCATCGATTCCCAAACTCGGAGTGGGCTTAGTATTTTATATGAGTTTTGACTATATTAAAAACGTCATCACAAGTGCATTTGCCGCACATACACTTCGGATCTGATAAAACAGATTTCCTATCGTTCCAAATTCCTTTCAACTTTGTGTAGTAAGAAGAGACACATTTTTTCTTCCTTTCTAAATCCCTTCTCCAAAATCCACCCAAATTTCTCTTCTTATTTTACACAATTTTGAAGAGATTAAGAAGTTTTAGAGAGGAATATTTTTAGATTAGTTTTATGATAGATTTCTACACAACTTGTGTGGATTCAGTTTTGAGGATATTCAATTAATTTTATAATTTTGGTTAGCAGAAATGTTTGAACTGTTTATATTTCATATTTTAATTAACCCTACAATTCTTTCTCGATGTTTGATTGGAATTAATTGTGTTATATATTCATATTGTTTTCGATTGTTGATGTTTGATTTGGATTGGCCACCTAGGTTGAGTATTTGATAATTGATTGCTAGAATATTAGATTATAAATCCTAATTGTTGTAATTTAATTTTCATTGTACTAAATTAGAGATCGTGCATTTATTGGGTAGCATAATCCTAAATTATTGAATCGAGCTTGTGTATTTGGTGTTTAGTTCATCTCAATTTTTATAAAAAACATTGACTAACCAGAATAGCCTAACCCAATTTGTCCGAGTAGGAACCGGGCACCATCTTCTATTCACTTCATTACTTTTATTATTTTTATTTGGCCTAGCTCACTCGAGGCGGATCGAATTATTTTGAGTGTTTGGCTAGGATTTTGAGCTCTACAAAATCTAACATCAACAAAACTGAATTGTAACAATAAGCTTAAGTGGATGAGGATTCGGCTTTGGCTCGAATTGGACTCTACGTATGTGGTTGGTCTTTTGGCAAATCGTTCTACCAGCGTCCCATGGTATTTCTGTAATTTGTGCAGGCGTAAACTCAATATGCTTGATTCAATGGATTTTAGAGTTCTCATATAAGCAGGGAGGGAAACAAGCACCAAATGTGCTATAGAAGATGAGGTGGATCTCCCGTGGTGGGATGTTTCTCCAAAGGAGATTGGTTATCTTACGTTTCATGATTTTTTGGTCAAGAATTATATGGTTTCATTAGTTGTTTTTTTTTGGCGAGGTACTCTTTTATTTAATTGTTTTTTTTTTCACTCAGTTTTCTATATTAAGATTTTAATGAGGTCCGCCTTTCGAGTTTGTTGGCCTATAACTCTCTCTTGCTTGTGATATTGTCCTTTGTGTTTTTTTTAATTTAATATATCATTTATTCAACACGTTTAAAATATAAAATAGTTTTACAACTCCA
This sequence comes from Scutellaria barbata, assembly GCA_028654395.1. Classification (NCBI taxonomy): domain Eukaryota; kingdom Viridiplantae; phylum Streptophyta; class Magnoliopsida; order Lamiales; family Lamiaceae; genus Scutellaria; species Scutellaria barbata. The sequence continues at coordinate 7,066,644 of CM053654.1, forward strand.
AAATTTTTCACTAGGGATGTTAAAGGAATTGATCCTAAAATTTTGGACTGGTTTTAAAGGTTTTTCGGTAAAATCAAACTTCGGGTTAAATGAGCTAACTTAAACAGACTTCTGATATTATGAACCTAACGCTAATCCTAACTGAGTTTTAGATTAATTGGGCGATTGAAAAAATTATATTTATATTTTAAATATAAATTTTTTAATTAAAATCAACATAACATTCAAAATTCATATTAAATCATTCATACTAATAAAATTTTATGTCATTACATGCCATTAATTGAAATAGTGGAATGTTTAAGTCTCAAATTTTAAAAATAATCATTAAACAAAATTTTTGACTTTAAATTATTCTTTAGATGCATATTGACATTGAGAATTTATACTTATTTCAATTTATGGATGAAACATTAAAAAATCACAACAAAATTTTATATAATATAGGACATTTGTTATTTGAAAGCATTTATTGTTTAAGTGTTTGATATCTATAATTTATTATTGTTTTAATTTTATTTAATTCATTTCATATATTTAATTCTTATATATCAAATTTGAACATCAAACTTAGAATAATAAAGAATATAATTGAAAGTGTATTATATTTTATATATTTAAAACTAAAAGAATTTATTTAATTTCAAAAGTTTAGTAAAAATGTGGGATCGCTACAAACCGGTTAATCGTCGCCTATGGCCTAACGAACTTCCAACTAATCGAGTTTCGAGTTAAATATGTGAATTTAATTTAAATAAACTAAAAATATCCAATCCTAACCTGTCATTTTCGATTTAAATGGGCTATCTGTATGTAGTGATGTTAATCCGGGCTAGGTTAAATGGGTTGGCCCGTTTTTCAATTTAAATGGGTTATCTGTATGTAGTGATGTTAATTCGGGTTGGGCTAAACGGGCTAGCCCGTTTAAGTCCTAAAAATGTAGGGTTAGATTCTAGATATCAGAGGTCCATTTAAATCCGGGCCAGCCCGTTTAGCCCCGTTAAAAAAATACAATCTGCCGGATTTGAACCATCAATCAACACACTTCCAATCTACCAACTAAGCTAAGATATATTTCGTTTAAATACATCTATAATTTTATTTAAATAAATGTAGTTGATGTTAGAAAGCAAGAATAATGATGTTAACTTCTTCAAGTGTAGTTTCAAATCGGATAAATTTCATAACAAAATCCAATTTATAAAATAGTTCTCAATTCTAAACCCAAATTTTCAAATTTCACAATAAGGGACTCAATTTTATATTTTTTTCTCAATTTCAAGCTTGAAAATTAGATTAGTTCTCAATTCAAGACAACATTTCATTTTCTTTTTATTTATATTTAAAATTTATTTATATTTTAATATGTATTTATAGTTTTTATAAATTAAGACAAGTTCGTGTAATATTAGAACGATCTTCATCTGATTTCATATGAAATTTTATCTTGAATTGAAATCTCAATCTAAATTCTGGCCTTAAATTGAAAAAAAAATATATTAAATTGAGCCCCTTATTGAGAAACCTTAAAATTTGGGTCCGAAATTAAGAATTAATTTATAAATTGAGTATTGTTATGAAATTTATCTTTTCAAATCAGTTATTCTAATTAAATGCATCTTGAACTTTATTGATTAAAATCTATTAATTGATAGTAAATATAGATAAGGTATGTATTGATGAAACTAAATCGATAATATTGTTTTATTATTTTATGTTTATTTTGTATTTTATTTATTTTAAAATTATAATTTTATAATCTTTATTTTAGATTTTATATTAATTTTTTTTACGTGTAGCCCGATTAGTGGCCCATTTAACTCGAGATCTGCAAAGATTAGAGTTAGGTCCTCACTATAAGAAGCTCGTTAAAAGTAAATCGGATAAGGCTCTAGGCCATTTAGCCCGTGGCCCTATAGGGTTATGGCTAGCCCATTTAACATCTCTATCTTTATGTACTATTTTTTTTAATATTATTATATATATAAATTTGTTGATATTTTGAATTATATAATTTTAAATTTGGTTCATATATTATTATCCTTCGCACAGACTGTGCACGCCGATTTGTATATGAAATCAGAGCGACAACATGTAGGGATTTGTATCCCTTTTCCTTTTGATTACTCATCTGGAAAATTTTCCATTGCCGGAAGAAGCTCCGACCTGCCGGATTTCTGTCAAAGCTCGTCGGAATCCAGTGAGATCCTAACAAAACCCCTCTTTCATCAATTTTGGATGATATTATGACATTGCCCCAAAATCATTAATGTAACTCTCATGAGATTGAATCATTAATTAAATCTTTTTTTTTCTTTTTAAAGCATGGTTTTCTGTAATTTCTGATTTTGCCAGTGCCCAACTTAAGATTTTAACCTAGAATGATGTATACATCCATACACCTTTAATTTATGATATTGGTTAGATTGTCGTTGTTTCTGGAATCCAACTACGATAAATTAAAAAATGGTTGCAGACTCTTGCATATATTTGGATTTTGATTATTATAGCATCGGATATATTTTTGGTTATAATGAACTGCATTGTGATTGTAGAGTTGTAAGAGTTATTTGAAGATAAGTCTAGGATTGCTACTCAAGGCTTAGAGTATGAGGACTAATCCTTGAAAGATTTTGTTAAGTCTTTCAAATAAGAAGTTGGTTGCTGTTTGTTTGGGCAAGTTCTAGATTTAGCCATTAATTGGTTACTATAAGTTGAGTGGTTTGTTGTTTCTCATGATCTTAGACACCTTTAGCTAAATAGCTATGAGGCTATATGCCTGATTTTCATGATAATAGCGATGGTGTCAACTTAAATATTTTAGGAGGTTGCCTTTCTGTATGTTTCGAATATTTTCTTTACATATATGTATGGTTGATGTAAGTAATATGGTCTGAGAGCCTCATGGAATTAATTGGTTCAAGTTCTTATTTCTCCAAATTATATTGCAGATTTGTAAATTATTTTTTGTTAGTGGATGGGAAGATATTGATTAGCATTGGATCGAGATTAAGAATGTACGAACCAACGGTCCAATATGCTGCAGGAGATCTTTCAAAACTGAAGCTACATCCTATTTGGAAAGCTTAGTTGGACCTAATCTAGATGAATGATATTCGCCTTAGAGTGTTTGGAAGCTCAGTTTGTCAAATGGTGTGTGGGACTGATAGTTATGAACTACAAATTGAGCGTAGTGTCTTCAATTTGTCGTATAATGTTTGTTGGTGATGCTGTCTGAAGTCAGGAAAGAATGTTGGGAGCCCCATTGCTCCTAATTTTGTTCATGAGGTCTAGGACTAAATGGATCTGAAGTCGATGCCCCAAATAAAGTAAGTTATGTTATTTAATTCATGCTTCTAATCATATCTTTTGTATCCCAATTCCCAAATTTGTCATCTTAAGCATTCCTTGTGTCACGTTTTTAAAAATGTATGGCTAGATATCCTTGCAACCTTTCTTAGAGTGCTCTGCTTGGAATTTCTTGATACGTCATTAAATGTAAATATGCTTTCTTTGAATCTATGCATTGATCAGATTGCCGTAAATCTGATCAATGCATAGATTACCAAGTTTTACATTAGAGCTTCTCTGTCGCTGTATTCATAAAATGGGTAAAGCAGCAATGTCTCTGTTGATATGTCAATTAAGGATAAATTTGCACGATAATTGACTTGGCTAAATTTTCCAAGTGCAGGTCACGTGATTTGCGAAATTTAGGATGCTGACATGTTAAAAAATCAAGCTGTGACTTTATTAATTTAGCCTGTCAATTGTTTGAAGCAGAACGACGGCGTTTAGGGTGTTAAGAAGTTTCTAGATGTATTAGTTAGGGCTACCAACCTGTATCAGCTTGAAATTGATGGACTATAAAGGGGGCTAATCACATCTCTACTATTCAGTTTTTGTGGTTCAATCAAACAAGGGAGTGGAAGCCTCTGCTCTTGCTTTACTCTCTCGTTTCTTTCTCTTTTTTCATCCCCCTTTCCCTTTTGAGTGCACAAGCATTCATCAGGGGAAATTCCTTCAATTGTTCTAGATCTCAATTTTTGGAAGAAGCTCTGACTTGCTAGACTCAGGTGAAGCTTGCTGGAATGGAGAGAGTTCGTCACAAAACCCTAGTTCCACCAAATTTGGGTGATATTGCGACGTTGCCCGAACAAATGATTATGGAAATCCTCTTGAGATTGCCTGTGAAGTCTCTCATGCGCTGCAAATGTGTTTCAAAAGAATGGTTTTTTTTAATTTCAAGTTCTGAATTTGTTAATGCCCATGTCACCATCTCTAGCAAGAACAATGTATACATCCATGAAAAACTCATCTTTGGATCCAAAACCATTCCCTCAGATCTATATACTTGTTCTCTTCACTCTGTGGTCGAGGGTTCCCTTACCCATTCTGAAATTGATGAAAGTTTCCTGCTTGATCGTGTTCGATTTGACTGTCCTTTTGTCGATCCAGGTAGCAGTTTCTCGCTTGTGGACTCTTGTAATGGCTTAATTTGTGTTTTATTTCAACCTCAGACCATCGTTTTGTGGAATCCAACTACACGACAATCAAAAATGTTGCCGGATCCTGATTTGGATTCTTGCTCTGACTGCTTAGCATATGGTTTTGGTTACGATAAAGTACATGACGACTATAAAGTGGTGGAGCTTATCTCTGTCAGGGATGAGACGAGTGTGTATGATGTGTCTGATACTATTGTAAAAGTCTACAGTTTGAGAACTAATTCTTGGAAGATTTTATCAGATAAGCCGGGTGGGGATATTGATACATATGACGATTTCGGTTTGTTTCTACATGGAGCTATCCATTGGTCAGGTTATGATGACTTGGATACATGGGTTATTTTTTCTTATGATCTTGCCACCGATACCTTTGATGAGTTATCTCTACCTGATTTAGATGGAGATATCTACTTGGAGGTAGAGATTTTAGGAGGTTGCCTTGCTGTATTTTGTCATTATGATCTCTACATGGATGTATGGATGATGCAGGAGTATGGTAAGACAGAATCATGGAGTAAAGTGCTTTGCATCCCATTCTTTGGGGATATTTCGGATTATCATTATGGATTATCAGTTGTCAAACCTCGTCCCCTGTTTCTGTTGGGGAATGGCAAGGTACTAATGAACTACGGATCAAGATTAAAGGTATATGATTCGAGTGACCCACAGCCCCATCAATATTGTACTTCATTTGTGTTTGATGCTATAACCTATATGGAAAGCCTAGTTTCACCTAATATGGACGAAGGGAAACTGAACAGTAATGCTCGCTGAAGAGGTATATATGATGAAAGTTGATCGAGTTTGTCAGATAGTATATGAGACTGATACTTATGAACTACTAATCGAGTTTACTGTCTCATTTTGCAGCCTATTGTTCTCTGGTGATGGTGATTTATGATTTCTTGTCGTCCTCTGAAGTTGCAGCTGGAATGTTGAAAGCTATATTTATATTTTTACTCAATGGCTATATGAAAGTAAGTTGTGTAGTGTACTCATTATTTCATGTTTTAGAATTCTGGAATCTGTTTTCTGGAACAATTTGTATCATGATCATCTATGTACTTCTGAGTTATGATATCCTATAAACCTTTTTAAGAACGCCTTTGTTTGAAGTTCCGCGTTGTTTCAATAAATGTTGCCATGATGTTTATTGACAAGTACAGTTTAATATTTTTATGTATGGTTTTTGGTTGATGTATGTTTATTGATGTTGTTAATCTTACGAGCTAAGTACTACTCTCCTAGCCTTTCTGATTAAGAGTAAATCCAAATGCCACATTTTATGTTTGAGCTATCTTTCATGAAATGGAATAAAGTGGCATGTTAAACTGATCTTGTTACAAATTTTATAATCTTATAAACTTTAAATTTGATGCATTTTACGATATTTGTCAAAATTATAATCGTTCATTTAGGACACTGCTGCTATGATTTGTTTAATATCATAAAATGCATCAAATTTAAAGTTTATGTGGTACAGTGCAACATTTTAAAGTTTACACAAAAAAAAATGTAAAATAATGTATAGTTCGGATGGAAAATGTTTTTAGCCTTAAAAATAATAATAAATAAAATTTTAAATAAGAATGATAAATATGATATATATATAGATATATATATACTAAAAAGAATTTCAAATGAAGTTTAATTTAAAATTATAATTTATTTATCCGATTCTCTTTTCAAATATTATTTGATTTAATTATATATATTCTTTATAAAGTAAATTTTTTATAATAAATTTTTTTTTTTTCAATTTCTACACTTTAGTATAAATTTGCAATAAATTACTCAAACCATTTGTCATGTATTCACACGAATATTAGATGTAATTAAATCATTTCAACACACAAATCTTATTTTTTATTTTGGATAAATTTCATAACAAGACCCAATTTATAGATTAGTTCTCAATTTTGCATCCGAATTTTAAAATTTCTCAATACGGGACTCAATTTAACATTTTTTTCTCAATTCAAGTCTTGAAATTTAGATTGAGTTCTTAATTTAAGACAAAATTTCATTTTTTTTATGTTTATAATTCATTTATATTTTAATATGTATTTATAATTTAGATAAATTAAGATAAGTTCATGCAATTTTGAAACTATCTTCATCGGACTTGTATTAATTTATATTAAAAAAAATTAAGATTCTTTTATTTTTGTTAATTTTATGATATAAAAATGTAGAAAATCGATTTTAATATCTAATATAAATTATATTTTATGAATTAAATTAATTATATCTCTTTCTTTATTTTTTTCATATAAATTAAGATAAGTCGGATGAAAATTGTTCTTAAAGCACACTAACTTGACTTAATTTCTCCAAAATATGAATATATATTGAAATATAAATAAATTTATAAATATAAATAAAAAATAAAATGAAATTTAGTCTTGAATTGAGAACTCAATCTAAATTTCAAGCCTTGAATTGAGAAAAAATATTAAATGAAACATTTTATTGAGAAACTTTAAAATTCGAATTTAAAATTGAGAATTAATCTATAAATTGGGTCTTGTTATGAAATTTATCATTTTATTTTTTTATGCACCATGGATATCAATTAAAGATCATTAAAAATAGATTTACAGTGAAACCTCTAAATGAATACCCTTGGGACTAAAAAAAATATTCATTTAGCGAAATTATTTATTTATCAATAAATGAATAATTTATTTATTTATAGAATTTTTATTCATTTAAAGGGTATTTTTATATTTTTTTTATCATTACAATTATTTTGTATGTACATGCACCATGTATCTATAAGATTCTATGAATGAAATATTTAGAGTCTACATTTGGAATACATGCACCATATATGTATATAGACTAGGTACATGTATCATTAACTAATAAAATTCTATGTATGGAATACTTAAAGTCAACATTAAAAATACATGTATTATATACGTAGACATGACCAACTGGTTTGGAAAATCGGAACTGGGCCAGTTCGAACAGGCGGTCAACGGTTCCGGGAACCGTTGACCAGGTTCCGATTCCGAACCGGAACCGTGAACCGTCGAGGTAAGGTTCGGTTTCGGTTCGGGCTTTCCAAAAACCGGTAACCGGCAGTTCGAACCGTTGGTTTATGTATTTTTTTTGCATTTTTTGAACATGCCACGTGGACGGCTGAGATCGCTTGACCGTTGATGATCGATGGCTCGCGCGATTGTACCTTTAGAAACTGCCGGTTCGAACCAGCGCGTGTTAAATTTTTTATTTTTTTTACATTTTGCGACGTGTACGCACTAGATTAATTGACCATTGATGATCAACGGTCAAGATGAAAGGGCCGTTGCAAAATCGATGGTTAAACCGGGCCCGAACTGGCGGTTTAACCGAACCGGCCCCTTTTTTTTTACCAAATTTGTGTATTGTGCTCTATAAATACCTCATTCCATTCCACTTCAAACCACACCATTCCTCAATCTCTCTCTCAATTTGTGCTAATTGTTTCAATTTCATATTTTCAATTTCAAGCTCCAAATCATTCAATTCTCAAGCTTCAATCCCTTTTTCAATTCTAGTTAGCTACTACTCTTCTACTTCAATTTCATTCAATTCTAGTTTCAATTTTTCTTTCTTCTTCATCTTCAAAAAAATGTCTCGAAGAGTCGGTTCTTCTTCCACTGGATCATCCCGTAGAAAAGGAAAATCGCCTATGCCACCACCACAAGAAAAGCTTCTAGATGATCTCATCGATTCTTACTCTCCTCATTGGAGTCAAGAATGTGAGAATTTGGAGGAATGTCTAGGCCCTAATACCGCTGCCGCCTTTAGTACCGAGCAAGAAGAGGAGGAGGTGTTGAGATATACTCAAGAAAGTGGTAATACAAGACGTACCACTTCTCAAACACCTTCGACTCTTCGAAGTGATATTTTATCCGTTCATTTTAGAAAGGAGAAAGTATCTAATAACGACGTGGATTACATAGTGACGTGCAACTATTGTGGGAAGAGCTACAAATTCAAGCATGGAGGAGGCTACAGGGACATTCAACAACCACGTCTTGAAGAAGCATCTGGACAAGTTGGGTATGGATCGATTGCAAACCCAATTTCGTGGAAATACCGACTCTTCAATTGGAGTCGAAGGTATGGATTCTTTACTCTTTAAATTTAGTCAATTATCACATAGGAAAGGAGTGACCGAATTTGTTGTTAAAAAACATTTGCCTTTAGGATTTCCATGTGATGATGATTTTGAAGAATATACAAAAAATTATTTATAACCTTCTAGTAGAAAAATATCTAGAAATACCATAACTAGAGATATAAAGAAAATTGTAGGAGAATATAAATATAAATTAATTGAGGAGTTTAAAATGTCTCAACAAAAAATTTCTATTTGTAGTGATATTTGGAATGATCCTTATCAAATAAATAATTATATGGGAATTACGACTCATTGGATAGATGATGCATGGAATGTACAAAAACGTTTAATTGCATGTATTGACTTTAATGATAGACATTCGGCTATGAATATTGCACGTAAAATAATTGGTGTTTTAAATGATTATGGTATAGTACAAAATTTTTTTACGATTGGATTTGATAATGCAAGTTCTAATACGGCTAGTGTACCATTTTTAATTGAATATTGTAAACCTCCATTAGATGGTAAATTTTTTCATACTCGTATATCTCATACATTAAATTTATGTATTCAAGATGGTTTAAAACAATTAGATGAATATATTGCACCTATTAGATTCGCCATTCATGAAATTGCAAAATCAACATTATGGCATAAGAAATGGGCTAGATTTTGTAAGAATAATGGAATGGAAGTTAAGAAATTTGTAGTTGATGTTAAACATCGTTGGAATTCAACTTATAATATGCTTAACGATTCTTTTGCATATAAAGATTTGCTTTGTCAAATTTTTATGGAAAATTCACATGATGACATAATGTTAATGAACAATGCATGGGAAACATGTATTAATTTGATGCAACTTTTAAAATTTTTTGAAGAGGCAACTAGAGAATTATCTGGTTATTATCCTATTTCTCCATTTTAGATCATTGTGTGAAAATTGCTCTTATTTTCAATAAATATTCTACATGTCCTATTTTAGGAGATACAATTATAGTTATGAGATCAAAATGGTTAAAATATTTTCATGAAATTGCCGATGTATTTTTATGTGCTAAATTATTAGATCCTAGGATTAGAGAAGATGGCTTAGGAGAATTATTAAAAATGTATTATTATGCATTGTTCCCAAACTTTATTTTAGGAGAATATGATGAAGTTGATTATGTGCCTAATTATATGGAAGTTGTTGGTAGAGCTAAACAATCATTAATCGAACTATTTAAAGAATATAAATTTGCTTTTGGTGATTCTTCTAGTGATGATGATCATGTAAGTGCACAAAATGTAGAAGATAATAGTTCTTCTAGTTTTGGTGGTAGTCTTAGTCAATTTTACAATTTTTATGATAATCGAACACATAAACGACCTAGAGCAAATCATGAATTAGATTCATATTTAAGTGCTACTTTCAAATTAATTGATTTTACACATCCATCGGATCTTTTGAAGTGGTGGTCAAAAAGGACCACCATTTATCCTATTCTAACAATTATTGCTAAGAAAATTTTTGCAAGTCCCGCCTCAACTGTCTTCGTTGAACAAGCATTTTCCAAGGGAGGTCACATGTTGAATCCAAGAAGATCGAAATTGACTAAAGAGAATGTACAAAACATTACTCTTCTTGAAGATTGGGTGAGAGCAAAAAACCGGCAACAATATCTAGATTTCTCACATCTAGATGAAGATTCCGATGACACCTATGGCTACGTTTCAAACACCTCCTCCTCCGCCGGAACCAACGTTGATGAATGAAGGTAAGTTTAGGTAAGAGAACTACTTGAGCTTTGATTCCTTAATTTTACTAAGGATACGTAGGCAATTTCATTGAAAGTTTGGAAGTGTAATTTTCATTTCACTTTCAAACTTAAAATGAAACTCAAGCTCTTTCAATTTTTTTTCCCTCTTCTTTCATTTATTTATATTTAGTTGTAAAATGTAACTTGTAACTTGTAATTTTTTTTAACTTCAATATTGATGTATGATTGTAATATATTGAAAGTTGTAACTTGTAATTTATTTTTGCGTGGGACTATCCGCACCCCACCCTTTTCTAAGCACACCCCACTATTAATTAAATGAAAAGTAATTATTTACAAAATGTCTAAAAAACCCTTGTATTCTAATTTTAAGATACATATTTCTAAGCACATCCCATAATCACTAAACACACCCCAAGTGCTTATCTCATCCCCACCCAAACCCCCATCTCCATTTCCCTTCCATTTGAAAACCTTGAAAGCAAAAAATTTGGTGGAGCAAGCAGATTTTGTCAAAGAAAATGTCAATGAAACGTGCAGATACTTGTGAAGTGAGCAATGTAAGTGGATAATTTCATTTTTTACAGTTTTTAGCATTTTTTTTTAAAAATCGAACTTTAGGATTAAGCTTCAAAATTCCCACTGGAAGTCGCGTTCGACCGATTCAGGCCGAACAAAACAAAGGGTGTTCGACCTAAAGCAGCCGAACCGAAGACAATCCGTTCGACCCGTCTGTTCGAACGCTATATGAAGTGTTCGACCGATTCGGTTGAACGCAGCTCATTGTGTTTGACCTTGTCGGTTGAACGCAGTACTAAGTGTTCAACCCTTTTGGTAGAACGAATCCTGTAGTGTTCTTTCGTTTTGGTCGAACGGGTCATGCTTTGCATAGCCGTTTTGGTCGAACTCAATGTGATTTGTTCAGAGTATAATTTAACATTCTCCATTTTACTTGTTCATTGATTAATAGGATAATGGTTCGAAATCGACGGAATTGAGTGTGGTAAATGCCGGAGAGGAACCCGTTCGTGATGTGGCTGTGATTGATCCACTGTATGAACAAGTTGATTATACGGAGGAGTTTACGACTGATTTAGTTTTTCAAGATCGAACGACTATGGTAGATTGGGCAAAAGGAGTCGGACATAGACTTAATATGGTGGTGTTGGTGAAGCGATCTGACGGGGTGGCTAGTGGTAGGCGGCCTAGAGTTTATCTATGTTGTGAAAGGAGTGGGACATACCGCCCTAACTAAGCCAAGGACAAAAAGATCAAATTTGGGTGCCGAAGGTGAGGGCGAAGGTGAGGGCGTGCCTATAAAGAGCTCTAGAGGGAGAGTTACTGGTACGAAGAAATGTGATTGTCCTTTTTCGTTGAAGGGCTTCCAAATCAATGATGCCGGTGAATGGTGTATAACCGTTGTATGTGGATCTCATAATCACCCGATGGGGGCGTATTTGGTGGGGCACTCGTATGCCGGTCGATTGACAGATTTGGAAGATCGTTATGTGTACGACTTGACGAAGAATAACACGAAGCCCAAGGATATCTTGAGCAGTTTGAAAGAAACATTTGTTGATAATGAGTCGACACTGAAGACCATATACAATGCCCGTCACAAGCACCGTGTAGTTGAGCATGGAGGTCGTTCGCAGATGCAATATCTGTTGGAGAAATTGAGCCACCATAAGTACTATTATCTCGACAAGCGATACGAGCAAACCGATCGGGTTCAAAATTTGTTTTATGCTCACCCTACCAGTGTCGAGTTGTTGCGTGCATTTCCGAACGTCATCTTGATGGACTGCACGTATAAGACCAATCGGTATAAGATGCCTCTTTTGGAGATTGTTGGTATCACATCAACCGATACCACCTTCTCGATTGCTTGTGTATATTTGGAGTCCGAACGACAGGAGCACTATATTTGGGCGCTCACAATCTTGAAGGGTTTAATGGATCAAGATACACTACCGAGTGTGATTGTCACTGATCGGGAGATCGCACTGATGAATGCCATCGAAGTTATCTTTCCCAACTCCAAGCATTTGTTGTGCCGGTGGCATATCAGCAAGAATGTTCTGGCCAAGTGTAGACCAATGTTGGGCCCGAAGAAAGAGAAGTGGGATTTATTTAACAACTCATTCCACTCGTTGATGGTTGCTGAGGATTTGCCTAAATTCAACGAGTTGTTGCGGAGGTTGAGAGATGATTATGCCGACTATCTGGAGGCCGTCAATTACGTTGTTGATAATTGGATTACACCTTACAAGGAAAAGTTTGTTTCCTGCTGGACCAACAACATTATACATTTCGATAACACCACAAGTAGTCGGTACGTGCGTAATTGTATTAAATTGTCATTACATTTTGTTTATGTCATTTCTATGGTGACATTAACTTATCCAAAATTGCTTCGATTTGTTTGGTAGGGCGGAAAGTGCTCATTCAAAATTGAAGAAACAACCGGGAACCAGCCAATCAAATTTCGAAATCTCCTGGGAGAGGATTCACGGACTTTTGATTGTGTCTCACAACACAATCAAAGCATCCTTCGAGAAGAGTTTGCATATCACCCATCATCGATACAAGTCCCCTCTCTTCAAGATAATCCGAGGATTGGTGTCACATGCTGCGTTGCACAAGATTTTCGAGGAGCTTGAAGGAGTTAACACATGCGGCGTGGATTCCTTGTTGTGTGGGTGTGTGTTTAGGAGAACTTGTGGGTTGCCATGTGCGCATGAGCTGGCAGAATTGACTCGAATCGGGGCACCCATCACGCTGGACATGGTTCATAACTTTTGGAGAAAGCTTGACTGTGAGCCCTCGAAGTGTGACGTCAACATTGGTGAAGAGCTTGGTAGTCGGTGGCAAGAGACAGTGGGCTGCATTAACAGCATGTTCGAGTCCTCGTCTGAATCCCAACGCTTACTTTTGCTGAAACGACTCCGAGAGATCTCTTTGCCATCCACTTCGTCCTTGATGGAACCCGAGGTGAAGACGCGTGTTTGGGGCAGACCTAGCAAGATAAAAACTCGTGCCCTGAAATCAACCAAGCGTGATAAGAGTGCATTTGAGTATGTCGAGTCGATCATCGACAGTTGTTCGCCGGTTGACCAAAGCACTGAAGTTTCAGGTCCACCCTCGGTTGAGCCTTCCTCTACGAAGTCCAAACGACAAAAGCAATTGGTACAATGAAGATCAGCCCGTTCAGCGTCCGACACACCCCTTATTGAACTCATCCCCACCTTCTGGAGACCTTACATCAGTGGCACAACAAATGTCAAAGGCGACGGTCATTGTGGGTTTCGGTGTGTGGCCGATGCACTTGGGTTGGGTGAACATTCGTGGCCGAATGTGCGCAATGACCTGATTCGAGAGTTGGAAGAATACTCGTCTTTGTATGCTAGTTGTGGCTCGACCAATCCCGAGTTGAGCAGATGTTGGTTATGTTGAGATGTTTTAAAGATGAGATCTACGACAGCAAGTATTGGTTTGTGTACCCCGAGACGTACAATTTAGCTGCATCAGTGTACAATATGACCTTCGTGCATATCTCGCCGCAACAGTGCCTCACCTTTCTTCCGCTAAAGACTTCCGTAGCGATGAATCCTCAGATCGTGTGCATGGCACTTGTAGGAAATAATCATTTCATTAGGGTAAATAACTCCAAACGTGTGTTTACGTCTATACATTACCTTCATTACGGTTTAACATTTGTTTATTGTGCGGATGCAGGTGAAGCTGGTTGACGGTGCACCACTACCACCTATAAGCACAACATGGTACGGTTACCACTACTCTTGTGTTGAGGGGTGGGCGGTCCTTCATCAACAACAACTAGCGACCTACCATAATCTGACAGCACAAGACTCAACGAATGCCCGTGTTGCAAGTATTACACTTGACGATGATTGAGCGCGTGAGGAACCACATGAGTTGTTTGTATTGAGCAAAACAAACATTACAGTAACATTTTCTAGTAACTTATTTGTATTTATTTTTCGGTGCTTCTCCATGTTGTAAATTTATTGTGCAATACAATGTCATGTTGATTAGGTGATACAAAAGTTCATATTGGGATCCGTTACACTCGCCGGTTATCGTAATTCTTTCAGATGGCATTATCTTGAGTTGTGAATCGATTTACGTTTGTATTTTCGTTCGTTTTATGTCATACTGCTATGCCGACAGGATATTTTCAAAATCGGGTCATCTCGTTTCTCCGTTTTCCCACTGTTCGACCCTAATAGTCGAACTATCTAGTCCGTGTTCGACCCTAACAACCGACCAAGCTTCAATGTGTTCGACCCATTTGGTCGAACGTGTCTCAAAGTGTTCGATGCACTTGGTCGTACAGTGCGAAGAGTGTTCGACTCGAATCGCCGCGCAGGATGACGTGTGTTCGGCCCAGGTGGTCGAACATGCCTCCATTTGTTCGATCCATTAAGTCGAACAGTGGCAAAATGGAGAAACGGGATGACCCCAATCCGAAAATATCCTATCAGCATAGCAGTACGTCATAAAACGAGTGAAAATACCAACGTAAACCGATTCACAACTCAAGATAATGCCATCTGAAATAATTAAGATAACCAATCCATACAACAATAATTTGTAAGAAAAATAAACTACGAAATCGTCTGAACGAATGTGCATGAAGAAGACCAACACAATCAAGATACATAATTGTTTTCAAAACAGGATGTAAGTACAATCAACTACGCCCTACGGTCCCTGCGACGCCAAACTCGTGCTCGTCCTGATGGTTCTGGCTCGGCCGGCTCGTTCAGTGTCAGGGCTTCGTATGCTTGCTGGACTAATGGCATCGCGTACTCCAAGGACAGCTGGGGATCTTGAACCCTCCACATTTCGACCAACGGGTGGATATGAGCGCGTGCCATATGAATCATCTCCCAAGGTTGAGCACCTTGGGATGCGCTGGAGGCATGGGCATGTCCCCTCGAAGCAAAAGCAGGGTTCTGAACCCTCGGATGTGAGTGAATAGTAAACCAATCAATGTAGTCGGGCGAGCACTCCCAGGCAGGATGATCATTTTGGCCGAGATGCTCATCAGACAACAAATGACTACTCCATTGTCGGAAGTAGTTCCCCAATAGGTGAAACTCAAGTCTGTATTGTGCACCCGTACATTGTGCGTTGGCCTCGTCACCAGGAAGTACTCATATATCCATGCCTGCATCAGAAAAAGCAATTGTCAAAACGAATGAAAAACTAACAAACGTTTAAATTGCAAAATGTGTTTCAAATATAACTCCAACAATGTCAAGTACCCAGCCATCTGCCTCACCCCGTAACGTGAAGCCAGGCCCAACTGCCGATATAGATATGCAAGTGCAGCGGAGCCCCAAGCATAAGTGTGCACTCGATGCACATTGCCCAACAATCTCAAAATATTCGTCGACACTCTGGAGCCGCTCTTATCAGAAAAGACGGTGCAACCAAGCACATACCACAAATATGCTCTCGCTGCGCATCTTCTTGTCACCTCGTCCTCTGAAGTGACATCTCCACTAAACCGTGATCGGAGCCACTCAAGCCTGACTGAAGAACCTCTAGAACCATCCAACGCCCTCTCAGCGTCTCCTACATCTATACCAAGGAAGGTGGAGATCAACACTGGGATGGGAACTGGTGGCTCATCAACCAACACAACAGGATGCCCCGTCACCGGAAGGCCCGTTATCTGGGCAACGTCATCTAGGGTGATGGTCATCTCCCCGAACGGCATGTGGAAACTATTGGTCTCTGGATGCCAACGCTCCATGAAGGCACATAGTAGGTTCTTATTCGGGTTCTTATACGATATGAACCGCAAATCATAGATCTTCGAGCGGTTCATCAATCTCAACCAATCATCCGGCTCAACTTCCAACTTCCACGACTCCAACTTTGTAGTGTGGCACCAAAACTTTAGAACGTCGCGTTCTTCATTCGACCAAATTTTCGCCGCCACATGGCATTTGAAGCTTGGGATCAAGACTGGGTTAACAGGCCCCCCAGGAAATGGCCCCGTCAAAATCTCCTCCTCTTCAGCGTCCACATCCTCCTCTGCTACCTCCTCATCTACCTCCCATTCCATCACATTAGGGCCGGCTGGTTCATCAACAACAGGCACCTCAACAATGTCCAACTGATGGCTTGGTGCCTCTTCCATACCGACCTCAAATTGTTGCTCTTACACCGGTTCCGAGGCCTGTGCAATCCAAGGATTTGGTGGCATCTCAGAAGATTGTCCTTCTTCGGCCCGTCGCTTTCTTTCTGAGGCCGTTGGTCGCCTCCTATATATCTTACCTGCATAGCAACGAAAAAATATATCAGAATGAGTAAACTATGAAAAACACTATTATGCATGCTTTCCACAAACCGACTGAAGAATTCGACTCAAAACATGCACCGTTCGACCCATTGAATTCGAACACAACACAATACGTTCGACCAAAGAAAGTCGAACAAAGCTCAGATCGTTCGACCAGATCAAGCCAAAACATTCAGCCCCGTTCGACCGTATAAGTCGAACAATATGTACCCCGTTCGACCGGCTAAGTCGAACAACATGTACTCCGTTCGACCACCGATGTCGAACACTTTACTAGACGTTCGACCTCCGAAGCCGACTCAAGCTAAGCCCGTTCGACCCTAGTGGTCGAACACTCTATAAATCACTCGACAAACCAGGTTCGAACGGAAGGTGCAGATTTCTACAAAATGCACCAAAAAATTGCGATTCTAACCTCGATTTTTCACACTTACTCGACGCACATATCTATATACATACACAAATGCACAAAGTGGTTCATGTTGTACACAAAATTTGCAACTAAAAACATATCTAAACATGTATGTACTTTCCTTCAACTACAACTACAAAAGAAAAGGATTACCACTTACCTTGGGAGTCCATTGAAGATGTTCGATTCTTTTGGTATGAAGCAAACTCCTTGTGTTCGATTCTCGTGGCCGACGGGGGTGTGCTTCTCCTCTCCTACTTCACTTTGCCCTAGTGTGTTGGTGGTGATGGGGTGTGTTTAGTATTTTTGTTCCAAAGTGGGGTGGGTGTAGTGGGGTGTGAGTGGAGTGGGGGTTTGTTTTTTAATTTTAGGGCAAAGGATAAATTTGTAAATGAGTGGGGTGTGTTTAAAGTTTTATACAAATTTAATTTAATTTTATGGTGTGTGAATAGCAATTGGGGTGTGCTTAGAAATTGCCGGGGTGCGGATAGTCCCACCCTTTATTTTTTCATTCATCATTGTAATTGTAATATATTCAATTGTAGATTTGTAATAACTGATAAGTGTCATTTTTCACATATTTTTGCATATGTTTATGTATTAATTCGAATACGTTAGATACGTTTTTATGGTGATTTCTCAGATTATTCTCGTATAAGATGCATTTGACGAGTTTGTGCTTAGTTTCATGATTTTAATGAGGAAAAATGCAAGTTTCACACGGAATTGATGATCAGAAGAGCACGACTAGACCGTGCCAGATGGAAAATCAAGGCTGGCCAATGGGGCACGACCGTGCCCGGGTGATCAAAAAAATAAATAAATAAAAAAACAAAATAAAAATCGGGAAACCGGCGGTTTGAACCGCCGGTTCCGGTTAACCGCCGATTTTCAAATCGGAACCGGGCCCCCCACGGTTCGGTTCCGGTTTTATGCCCTTGATTCGAAAAACCGCCGATTTCGAACTGGCAAACCAGAACCAGAACCGGCTGAACATGTCTACCATATATGTATATAGACTAAATGCACCATTAGTAAAATTCTATGTATGGAATACTGAAAGACTAACAAAATTTATCTAACCTACACTATAAATATAGTTCTAAAATTTTGATTTGATAAATTATTCATTCTACTATATCTTTCTCAATATTCTATTTGATGGCTTCCAATCACCAGTCAAAACCATCAACAAAAACAACTTTGATCGACTAGATAAGGAGGGTCATATGTGAGCATAAGAAGGAACATTCAAGTCTTACGCAAAAGGATATGCAAGTATGGGTGAAAGAAAAGTTTGATTTGGATACTAGCCAAACCACAATATCAAATACTCTCAAAAGATCAGAAGAGTATTTGTCGGAGGAGATGAAAAATAGCAATGCTAAGAGGTACAAGTCAGCGCAATTCCCTGATTTAGAGAAAGTTTTATTTGAATGGTTTCTTAAAAAACAAGAGAAGGTGAATATGTCAGGACAAATGATTCAAAGTAAAGCAAAAGAGTTTTTTCACAAAATGTATGGTGAAACAAATCAAGAATTCAACTTTTCGAGTGAATGACTAGAACATTTCAAGGCAAAATATTCAATCAAGTCCTACCGAAGATTTGGTGAAAGCGGTTCTACAAACATGGAGGATATTGAAAATGCTTTATCTGGAATCCGGTTAAAACTAGACCAATTGCAGTTGAAAGATATTTATAATATGGATGAAACAGGACTATTTTATCGGTTGGAAGCTGACCATTCACTTGCCATAAAGCAGCTTGAAGGACGAAAGAAAGACAAAGAGAGAATCACTATTGCAGTTTGCTGTAATGGTGATGGATCTGACAAAGTACCCCTTTGGGTTATTGGTAAGTATGTAAAACCTATATGCTTTAAAAATGTGAACATGAATAATCTTAGTTGTGAGTATTGCTTCAACAAGAAAGCTTGGATGACTGGTTTGCTTTTTCAAGAATTTTGTCATTGGTTTGATAAGAGAATGAATGACAGAAAGGTTCTCTTTGTAGTAGATAATTGTCCAGCTCATCCAAAGGTTGTTGAAGGGTTGAAAAATGTAGAGTTGTTTTTCTTGCCTCCTAATACAAAGTCTAAAATTCAACCATGTGATGTTGAGATTATCCGGGCTTTCAAAGTTCATTATCAACGACATTTTTATTCTAGCATCTTGCAGAGCCTTGAAGTGGACTCATCAAATCGTGAAAAACATTAACATTTTGGATGCAATTAAGTTTGCTACCATGGCTTGGAGATTTGATGTAACAGAAAAAATAATTGCTAATTGTTTCCGATATTGCAAGATACGATCTGAAGAAATTGATGTTCCCGAAGAAGAAGTTGATCAGTTAGAAGAAGATACAATTCAAGGATTAACAAATATCATTTCTAATTTGCACTACAGACATGTGATGGTCGTTGAACATCTTTTGAACTATCCTAATGAGAATGATGCAATTATGGAATTGCCTACAAATGAAGAAATTATTGAGTCTGTACTAAATGATGAAAATGATCCAGAACCAGATGATAGTGGTGTCACCAAATGTGTCATCGATAAAAGTCTTCCAAGTGTTAATCACCCTACGAAACTACTTGCTACAATATGAGCAAAATATTCAAAAAGTTTTGTTTGCACCATAAAAAGTTAAGGATGTGACGTATTTTGGTGGAAGAAAAAAACAAACGACATTAGACGATTTTTTTGTTAAGAAATGATCTTTTGTATTTGTTTATTGAAACACATGTGTTTTAGGGTAATTATACATACATATATATATATATCCTATGTATTTAATGATTATTCATTTATATTCACATAGGGCCTTTCAGAATTCAAAAAAAAATATTTATTAATACATTTAGCGAGGTTATTCATTTACCTCATTGGCCCAAGTCAGGACCGAAAAAAATTATTTATTTGTCGAGATTATTCGTTTATCGAATATTCATTTATCGAGGTTTCACTATATTTGATAAATTATATGTTATATATGGATTTTAAATGAAACAGTTATAGACTTTAAATATTTGGTGAAAAATATAAATATAGATTAAATGCAATGTAAAAGTAATAAATGATTTTTTTGTTTCTATACAATAAATGCAATGTGAAAAACAACAAACAGAGTTTCCTAGAATAGAAAGTTAAAATTGGGTGGAAAATACTTTTATTATCTTTGACAGATTATTCTATTTTTATATATTCTAGTGTATGTCTCGTACGATGCACGAGTTTTAATTCTTAAAAATTATAATGTTTGTATTGTTTGTTAAATGGGAAAACGCAAAAACTCATGTGACTGTCTCACATAAAACCTTGTATGAGACGAAGCCTTATACGGTCTTATGTGAAATCATATTGATCGTATCGAATAAGTTGATCCGTTTTTATTGATTCATATAAACTTCCTTACATAAAGTCTCATGTGAGACCATTTCATGATAAAAACATGTAAAAATATAATTCAACAAACGAATTGAATCAAATAATAAAAGTTAATTTATAATTTTATTGAGAGTCCTAGAAATAAAGATTATTGTTCAAACATTTTTTTTCAAATATATCATATCTACATAACAACAACAATAATGTACTTTTTTTTATTAAAATAAGCTTTCAAAAAAAGAGCATGGCTCAGACAGTCTTATGAATTTAATTTCATAAAATAAATCAATTCATAATCCACACTCTAAAATTCATATATGAATTTTTTCTGCGACAGTCTTATATAAGATTCTTTGATAAAATAAATTAAACACATCATTTGATAATTAAAAATCATGGTAAACATTTATTCATGAAAGCAACGAACTAGTTAAATGATATTGCTAAAATAATTGAAAGACTAATGGAAAAGGCTACACAACTATAATTCTTATTGAAAAATATATCTTGTTTTGGAAATTCAACTTCTCATCCATCAAAATCTTGTTCTGCACAACTTTGCTCTCTGGTCACAACGTTTCCATTCTTCTTTGGAGTAGAGGATAAAACTCAAGGTGAAATAATAAAAAATAAAAAAACACATTATTATCATTCTAAGAAACAACAAATCTTGATTGTAGCAAAAGAATTAACCGTGAACTTGATTGTAGCTCATGAAATCTTAAATATATACAGGCATATCTCGTATTCATTTCTCAAATTGGAGATGTGTGTGTAGTCGTTATAAAAAAAAAAGTCTAAATGTTAAATTTTTAAAAGAGAGAAGAAAAAAGTGGAGGCTAGTGAAAGGTCGCATGTTAGTTACTAGATCTATATTCTACTATAGAGTATGTCTCATGTACACTTGGTGTATCACTTTTACTTTTTTTTTTTTTTTTTTTTTGATTTTTTTGTTTCAGGCCAAAACCTTTATGTACAAAGTTGGTGACCTTTATATACAAATTCTGTGACCTTTATGTATAAATTCTGTGACCTTTATGTTAAATAACTTAGAAAAAAATGAAGAATTTCAGCAAAATTTGTACATAGATACCTTTATATAATATTCATGTGACCTTTATGTATGTTGATGTGACATTTATGTACAAATATACATACTTTTATATATATAAATTTTCTGAAATTCTTCCTTTTTTTTCTAAGTTACAATACATAAAGGTCGTAACATTTATACATAAAGGTCACAACATTTGTACATAAAAGTCACTAAATTTGTACATAAAGGTCAAGATATAAAATTTTTTTAAAAAAAAAAGCAAAAAAGGAAATTCGCTGGATCCGGGTTGGGTCGACCCGAATTGTACGAATCTTAGATCCGTGCATTAGGTGCACAGGAGAATTTGTCTCTACTATAATAATTTAGAAAATGAAATCTTAAATCTCGTATTCAATTCTACTATATTCATATACTATATGTTGCATCAGAATTTGTCTAAATATAAATTTCTAGTCCAACATCCAAACTTTAGTCTAGTCCGGTTTGAAAAAACTGAGCCAACCAATAAATATAAAATCAGAAAAAAATATACAAGATTGTGTCGGTGTCTACTTAAACAAATTAAGTTTGCTTATTTTGGTCAGTCAACTTTGGCCGACCATAACATTTTATAATATATGAACTAAGATAGAAAAAACTCTCTTATGTGCTTAAATGTAATTATTTTCGAATATCTTCTAATGAGGCTTAAGACCTTATGTATAAGACTATTTCTAAGATATAAGTAGGTGAATAAGAATTAAATTATTTATTTTTATCTTTTGTGTTTTTTTATTTGATAGTGATGTGGATTTATTTATTATATTCTTTTTTAATACTGGACGTGGCATAATGATGTGTGGTTTTTTAATTAAAAAAATGTAAAATGAATTATCATATACACACAAAATTGACACGTCACTATAATTGAGAGTATGTATCTTACTCGTAGAAAATCATCAAATAATAATTCCAGTAAAAAAATAGATTTGAATCCAACAAAATTTTCAATAGCATTACTAAAACTGAAAGATTAAAATAAGTAGGATCAAAATCCAACACGAGTCTAGGATATGACCAAAAATGAATTACAAAAACTTTTATATAACCGGTGTATAAATTTAGGATTCGTGTACCTGATCCGACCGGATTCACGCGCCGCTCCACGCACCCTTTACTAGCCGGTATGCGCCCCCACGCATTTGGGTGGGTGCGCTCAAACCCACTCAAATTCGCTTCAGATGCTATACATTTATGTTATATAAAATATATCTTTATATTATGTTAAGCATACCTTTATATAATGTTAAGTATATCTTTATATAACATTAAACGTACATTTATGCTATGTTAATCATATCTTTAGGGTTTTTATGTTATGTTAAGCATACCTTTATGTTATGTTAAATATACTTTTATGATTTTATGTTATGTTAAGCATACATTTATGTTATATTAAACATGCCTTTATGTTATGTTAAGCATACATTTTAATTATGTTAGTTGTACATTTATGTATTATATAAAAATATAACTAATATTACATAAAGGTATGCGTAATATTATATAAAGATATATATATATATATATATATATATATATATATAAATTAGGGTTTTTTCGTTAAAATTAGGGATTTTTTTTACCAAAATTAGGATTTTTGTTAAAGTTAAAGTGTTACATAAATGTATGCTTAACATAATATAAAGGTATGCATAATATAATATAAAAGTATGACTAACACTGTAACGCCACGATTCTTTTGTAAATATAAACCTTAACCAAGATGTTACTCACTTATAAAAATTCTCTTTTTCAATAGAAAAAAAAAGAATAATTATAAAATATACATTTCTTAAAATTTATAAAATTTAATCGTTTTAAATAAAAAGCTTCTGTAACCTTTGATCATCGGCTACCAGCATCCACCGCTCGCCTTCCACACCATAAAATCCTTAAACTGAAAACATTTTAAAAAGAGAGGTGAGTGACAAAAGTACACTTAGTAGGGTGGGAAAACTCGAGATGACATAAAATAATTTAAAAAAGATTTTACACTTACATGCCAAACCACCATTTGTCACATAAAAACAGATTTTCATAAAACGCTTGTGTTTTAATATAAAAACAGCATAACAAAGATAGCTTCAAATACATGTTTTAAATCATTTAAAACTGCAAGCATTCATCTCTTTCACATGCAAACATATCATTTTTCACGCAATCATCCCCATCAATCATCATTCACATTCAAACACATCACATTCATTACGGTTCTTAGCCGCCATAGATACGGTTCTTAGCCGCCATAGATGCAGTTCTTAGCTGCCATAGATACGGTTCTTAGCCGCTATAGATGCAGTTCTTAACTGCCATTCTTAGCCGCTATAGATGCAGTTCTTAACTGCCATAGATACGGTTCTTAGCCGCCATAGATACAATTCTTAGCCGCCATAGATACAGTTCTTAGCTGCCATAGATACGGTTCTTAGTCGTCATAGATGCGGGTCTTAGCCGCCTTGCATGCACATGCACACATATTTATTTCACACATACACATATCCAACACACACATGGAAGCACATTAGCTTAACATAACACTTAGTTGCGGTTCTTCACCGCCATGAAAACCCATTTTGTTTACACATATACAAATGTTAACTTCACATCATTCTTCACCTTTGCATTCATAGTAAAACATTCACATTCTCATTCAATAATAATCTTAGCTCATAGTAATTTATTCACATAACGCATATATATCGACCTCACGTCATTCAATTATAAGATTTCATATTTTAAATACTTCGAAAGAGTTATAAATACTGTAATAAGTGATAGCAAGAGATAAAGTCTTGCGTAATTATAAGGATTCTATTAGATTATTTCCTTGTATATCATATTTGTGAATATCTCCCCAGATTAGGTCTTCTTTGTATTTTGTATATAATACCCTATTGTACAAAAGTCTTATTCAATGAAATCATTATTTCATTATAATATGGTATCAGCCTGAGAATACCTAAACCCTTTTTCCCTTCTCACTCTGTCACGCATCTTCTCCCCCTCTCTATTTCCCTCCTCATCACGAACACGATGTTTTTCAGATGGAGAGGCTCTTGTATTTCTCCGATGAAAATGTCAAACCCAACCGCCTTCCCTAAATCATTGTTGGTTGCTATCGTTTCTCTTCCAATCACCGTTCCGCGACGCACCCCTTCGGCAGCTGCTGTCCTCTCTCCAGCGACTTCTTCCCAAACAAGCCAGCCTCATTCTGCTATTTATCTTGCGGAGGCTTTCAACGCTGGAAGTCATCTTGGTTCGTCTCCTGCTACCGAATGGTATTTGGATTCTGGGGCATCCACGCATATGACGTCGTGCACAGCTTTTTTGGATTTTTCAGCCCCACATACAGGTTCTGACTGTGTTCTTATTGGTAATGGTACTCGTTTGTCAATTACACATGTTGGTTCCTGTAGGATTTTTGACTCGATTGTTTTGCGTAATGTTTTAGTTGTGCCGGATATTACGAAAAATCTATTATCTGTGAGTAAGTTATTTGCTGATTCTGAGGTTGATGTTTTATTTTCTGATGACTCATTTGAAATTCGGAGTCAAATTTCCAAGGAACTTTTGGGCCGAGGAAGGCGTAGAAATGGTTTATATATGCTTGATGGTGTCGTTATGGGATTTGTGGCCTCTAAATTTCCCTCTTCATTGACAGCTTCTTTTGAACTCTGGCATTCTCGATTAGGTCATGTTGCCTTTGATTCTATTTCTCTACTACAGAAACTTGGACATGTTTCTGTTACTTCTTTATTGCCTAAACCTTCACTATGTTCGTCTTGTGAACTAGCAAAGAGTAAACGTTTACCTTTTTCTTTAAATGATAAACGCTCATCACGTGTATTGGATATTGTGCACTGTGATTTATGGGGGCCTGCTCATGTTGCTTCTGTTTCTGGTTTTAAATATTATGTGGTATTTGTGGACGACTTCTCACGTTTTTCCTGGTTTTATGCATTGAAGCAGAAATCTGATTTTTTTGATGTGTTTGTCCAATTCAGTACATTTGTCTCTAATCAATTTGATAGTCAGATTAAAACCTTTCAAAGTGATGGAGGTACTGAGTTTACTAATGGGAGGGTTCAGAAATTCTTTCAGGACCATGGTATCCGTCATACGATGTCTTGCCCATATACGCCTACTCAAAATGGGCGTGCAGAGAGAAAGCATCGTCATATTACAGAAACTGGTCTTGCTATGATGTTTCATGCAAATGTTCCTTTAAAATATTGGGTTGAAGCTTTCAGCAGTGCTGTTTATACCATAAATCCCTTACCGACTTCAGTTCTTCAAATGAAATCACCATTTGAGCTATTATTCTCCGTCGCTCCTAACTATGGGATCTTTCATCCTTTTGGTTGCCGTGTCTTTCCCTGCCTTCGGGATTATGTGTCAAATAAATTTGAGCCACGTAGGATTCCTTGCATTTTTATTGGTTACAGCAGCACTCTCAAAGGGTTTAGGTGTCTCGATCCTACTTCTTTCCGCATTTATATTACTCGGCATGCTAAGTTTGACGAACTTTGCTTTCCGTTTTCAGTGCACTCTAACAGGTCTTTCGTATCTTCTCCTACTCTTGAGGAATATGTTGAGCCTGTTCATTTAAAGGCCTCTTCCTTGCCTACTGTACCTGCTACAGAGATAGCTGTTGCATCTTCCCAGTTGTCTTGTTCTCTCTGTGATTCTTCCCCTGAATCACCATCTTCATCGACTCCACCTCTTACACATGCAGACCATGTAAGTTCTCCACATGATCTGAGTCATGAGTCATTACCGCCTCTTGCTCCTCAACCAACTCATTCGATGACAACTCGTTCAAAATCTGGTATTTTTAAGCCTAAACATCGCACTTATTATGCTCAAACTTCTCTATTCAATGCTCTTGTTGCAGTTCTTGAACCTAAAGGGTTCAAGTCCGCAGCCAAACATCCAGAATGGCTTGCTGCTATGGATAAGGAACTCTCTGCTCTTCAATCAAATGATACCTGGGATCTTGTCCCTAGACCTCCTGATACTAATATTGTTGGGTCGAAATGGGTTTTCCGTACGAAATTTTTTACAGATGGTTCTATTGATCGACATAAGGCTCGGCTTATTGCTCAAGGGTTTACTCAATTACCAGGATTTGATTACTCTTACACTTTTAGTCTGGTAGTTAAGGCCTCCACTGTTCGTGTCGTTCTTTCTTTGGCTGTGATGCAACATTGGCCTTTGCATCAACTTGATGTGAAGAATGCATTCCTTCATGGTATTCTTCAAAAGCCTGTCTTCATGGAGCAACCTCCGGGTTATGTTGATCCACGTTACCCGAATCATGTATGCCGCCTTAAGAAGGCTTTATATGGCTTAAAACAAGCTCTCCGGGCATGGTTTCAAAGGCTAAGTAATTTTTTACTCAGCATCGGTTTTCTATGTAGTCGGTCGGATTCTTCCCTATTCATCTACATTCAGGGATCCTCTACTCTATATCTTCTTGTGTATGTTGATGATTTTATCCTTACAGGAAACTCTAAAGAACTCATTACATCCTTCATCTCTTGTTTGCATCAAGAGTTTGCTATTAAGGATATGGGCCGTCTTGGTTATTTTCTAGGCTTGGAGGTCACTTATACATCACAAGGTCTTTTCTTGAATCAGGCTAAGTATGCTAGTGATATTTTAAAGCGGGCAGACCTTGAAGATGCTAAGCTTGTCTCTACTCCATTGGCTGTCAGTTTTCAACTTGCTTCTTCTGGTTCTTTATTTGATGATCCTACCTTATACAGATCTCTTGTAGGGGCTTTACAGTATCTTACTATGACTCGACCTGATCTTTACTTTGCTGTAAATCTGGTAAGTCAATTTTTACACCAACCGACTATCGAGCATTTTCAGGCTGTTAAGAGGATCCTTAGATATGTTAAAGGTACTCCTGATTACGGAATTACATTTTCTTTCGGCTCGACTCCTTCTTTGGTGGGCTACTCTGATGCTGATTGGGCTAGGTGTTTGGAAACTCGTCGTTCCACCTATGGGTACTCCATTTATCTTGGTGGTAATTTGGTGTCTTGGAGTCCTCGAAAACAGCCTACTGTCTCCCGTTCTAGTTATGAGTCCGAGTATAGAGCCCTTGCTAATACTGTCTCAGAGATGGTCTTTCTTACTCATCTTCTCAACGAGCTTCGAGTTCCTTCTTCAGGGTCCCCTGTCTTGTTTTGTGACAACAACAACACTGTTTTTCTTAGCTAAAATCCAGCTGCACATAAACGAGTCGACATTGATTATCATTTTATTCAAGAGTTGGTGTCTTCAGGTAAGCTCGATACTCGATTTATATCTTCTGAGATAGATTGCTGATATTTTTACCAAGAGTCTTCCTCGCCCTTTATTTGAGTTCTTCAGACGCAAGCTTCGAGTGGAGTCTCACCCCACGTCTCGCTTGAGGGGGGATGATAGCAAGAGATAACGTCTTGCATAATTATAGGGATTCTATTAGATTATTTCCTTGTATATCATATTTATGAATATCTCCCCAGATTAGGTCTTCTTTGTATTTTGTATATAATACCCTATTGTACAAAAGTCTTATTCAATGAAATCATTATTTCATCATAATAATAAGCATTTACCCCCACGTCATGAGAAGAGTGTGTATAATTATAAGCTGTCGAGCGAGCATAGATAATTCTTCATTCCTCTTTTCCTACATCGATCATTAAAATGGCTTAGTACATTATCTAGCTATGATTTCTTTAGTTAAGGTCATTAATAATTAAAATATGTCCTTTAAAGTTTTCTTTAATAAGTTGGAACAAGTTTCTGATGATGTTGTGGTTTAAAGAATAAAATAAATGATTTTAAGGTGAATATAAAGTTTAGGTGAATTTCTAATAAATACGTTTATTAAAATATTAGAAAGCTTAATTAGACTTTATTTAGATCTTGAAAAACTTAGCTTAGCTTCAGGAAAATTAATTATAAAATTATGACTTAGATTTGATCTTGAAGACTTAATAATAATTCTAGACAATTAAATTATAAAGTTTTTGGCTTAAAATAAGTCTTGATGATCTATAAAATATATCTTAGAAAATCTAATTATATAATTTACGATTTAACTTAGATATTAAGAAAATTTAGTATATTTTTGATTATGACGTATTTAGATTATAAAGTTTAATTTATAAAAATGAATTCAATTAACTGAAATTATAAGTTAATTTAGGAAATATATTTAATTGCATAGCATATCTAGTTAATTATTTTTTAAGAGGATTAAAGTTTATATTTAATTTAATATTTATGTTGGCACTTGACTTTGGGAAATTAACTTGTAAAGTTCATAATTAATTTAAGATCATTAGATCATTTTTAACAATATAGGAGATTTATTTGAATGTTTAATATTTATAATTAGATCCTTAGTTTGTTTATTAAATTATGAAGATAAAATTATAATGTCCATAATTATATTTAGGACAAATATGTCATTTAAATTAAAAGAAATGATAATTAATATTTTTAATGTTATATCGAGACATAATTTACTTATTTGGGTCAAGAAGTAATACTAGTGACTTCTACAGTCCATTTCGTAAAACTAATTAATTCTAGGATAAAACTATAATTTCGACAAGTTTTAGGGGTCGTTTTAGCAATATAAAACAATTCTAATTTGCAATACTTAATATCATTGATTTTTAGGGTACATAATGTAATTCCAGCATAATTGGGGTTCGTTATCATTATTCATAAATTATAGGTCTTAAGCATGTTTCATAAATTTAGAGGTTTAAAATATAATTTCAGCAAGTTTGGGGTTTTAAAATGTCATATGCTCAAAGATTAGAGGTCTTGGTGTATATCTTATGAAATTAAGGGTAATTCTGTAATTCAACCAAAGTTAAGGGTTCAACATTAATTTGACTAAAGATTAGGGTTTGCAAACTAGTCCCTGGATTTAATCTAATTTACGGAATGAAACCCCCACCTTTCACCCAACCCCTGCCGCTGCCCCTGTCGCCTGCCACCGCCGCTGTCGCTGCCGGCGACCCGTGTCGCCGGCTACTCCACATCCAACACGCACACACCAAACACACCTGCATATACATATATATATACACTCGTAGATACAGACATATATATATATACCTCCTCATACGCCGCCGCTTGCAGCGGCGGCTTTCTGCAACTATGCCGGCGCCACCAGAGCCGGCAACCCACACTCCCAACCAGCCGATGCAAACCTAGCCTCGACAACACCCAAGGTATCGACGAGAGCAGTAAGAAAAAGAGAGAGGGAGAGGCTGCCCTTCCCGCGGCCATTCGCTACGAAGATGGCGATCGGGTTAAAAACTGAGCCCGTATTCGTGATGAGCTCGACAAGTACTACAAGATAACCGGTTTACCTTGTCGGAAAATGTTGGCCGACAGTGATGGAAGAAACGGCGACTGTGGTGAGGACTTGCTGAAGAGGGAGAGATTTAGAGAGAAGAAAAAATGTGTATGTACTTATCCCTTATCCTCCATTTTCATTTTCCTTCTTTATTATATTATTATAACTATTCATACAAATATCTTTTATTTATCCATATATAATATATATCACAAAAACTTTTATACAAATGGTGTACGGATCTAGAATCCGTACACCTGACCCGACCCGGTCCACGCGCCCTCCACGCGCACTCCGCGTGCCCCCACGCGCCTGGGTGGGTGCGCTCAAACCCACCCAAATTCACTCCAGGTGCTAGACCTTTATGTTATGTTAAGCATACCTTTATGTTATGTTAGTCATACCTTTAGAACATTTATATTATATTAAGCACACCTTTATACAACGTTAAACATACCTTTATTTAACGTTAATTATACCTTTATGTTATGTTAAGCATACATTTATGATTTTATGTTATATTAAGCATACCTTTAGGGTTTTATGTTATGTTAAGCATACCTTTATATTATGTTAAACATACCTTTTAATTATGTTAGGCATACCTTTTAATTATGTTAGTTATACCTTATGTATTATATAAAAGTATGACTAATATTAATTAAAGGTATGCATAATATTTACATAAAGGTATATATGTACAAATTAGGATTTTTTTGTGCTGAAATTATAGTTTTTTTGGTCAAAATTAGGGTTTTTTCGCCAAAATTAGGGTTTTTTTAAAAAGTTAAAGTATTACATAAAGGTATCCTTAACATAATATAAAGGTATGCTTAACATAATATAAAAGTATAACTAATTACAACACATGCACACAAGCCTCACTCAATATATATATATATAAATATATTATATAAGGTCAATTATGTGTCATATATATGTTGCGTGCTTGCATACTTAATATATATACTTAATACATATATATATATATTTTTTTTTCTCATTTTTCTTTTATAACCATAATTATTTTTATTATTTAAGTCTCGTTTCAACGGTAGAAAATTCTCATTATATTTTATGTAGTTGAATTTTATTTCGAGATATTACAAATACAACATAAAAGTTAGGGTAAAAAAAAGTGTGGATTTGGATTAGATTCAGCCTGATTCGACCCGTGTTGTATGAATTTAAGATGCATACAATAGTTGCACACAAGTCCCACTCAAAATGAATTTTTCCCTAAATGATGATTAGCTTTAGTAAGATATGTCTTTAGAAAATCCTTTCAAATATGATTATAATATACAAATCATGTTTTGAAAGAAATTGTATACATTTTTGTTAGTAGAGATTAGCATTTCTCCCATGCGTTACATAGATTGCCCGATTATCATATTTGTAGTTGCTAACCGTTAAACATAAAATTTGTAAATAAATAATTTCAAAGTTTTATTTTAAAAAATTATTTTGATAATTTTTAATTTTATTTATTATCATTTTATTTTATATTCGTAAATTATTAAAGTATAATTTTTACTTAAAACACATATCTTTTAAAGTCCAATATTTTAGTTTACTATAGTAGTCAAAAACTACTATAAATCAATAAAAAAAATCAAGTGAATCAAAGTTTAAACATTTTCATTTTGATATTTTGCTTTATATATGCAATGTATGTGTTGGTCCCAAGTGGTGTCCGAGGTTCAGAGGGGGGGTGAATGAACCTTGGTCGATTTTCAAAATCTTTTAAAACAACCGTTCTGCACTGCAAGTTACTTGAGCTTGCAGCGATAGAAGGTTACTGCTTGCAGCGCTAAGATGCAGTGCTGCACGCTGTAACCTGGAGTTTTATATGCAGGGGAAATTAACTTTTAAACACAAGGCTGTTTTACTCAAGAATGCTTCTTTCAAAACGTTTTAAGATGAGAGACAGATGATAATGCAGAAGATAAATGCACAGATAAATAAAACAATTAAAACACTTATGGCTTATAGTGGTTCGAAGGTGGTGTAATCCTTCTACGTCCACTCTACTGCTCTTCGAGCAGGAACTTTGTTAAGCAAGATTGATTTACAGGACTCTCCTAACAATCTATCAACTTTACAAAGCAAACTACCTACTGAAGTCCAGCGTACACACAACAACTGCAATCTTCAAAGGCTAACCCACACAGGGTTCTATACTCCCACACAGGGAAGCTGCCTAACACTTAGACAACTAAACAAACAGCAAGGATTTCTCCTATCAACTGCTTGACACCACTAAAACAACCTAAGCACACAGCAACAAGGTTAAAAGGATAAAAAGGTTTTCTTCAACTTGTGCTTCGAAGTGAGCTTCTGAATCCGTAGGGAAACTTTCAGCTTGAACTTGCTTCACTTCGATAGGTTGAGTGACTGAAACTGTTGGCTTGAATGCTTGAATTTTGTAAGCTTGAAACTTTCGCGTATGGATTTTAGTTCTTAGTAACAGTGACAGTAACCAGCTTCAGTTCTCCTCGACCTCTATTTATACTTGTAGGAGAAGATGTCCGTTGAAGGAGACATCCCTCTTTTGAATTTGAAGTAGCCTGGCCAAAGTATGGTTCGCATTTAATGCGACTTGACTTTTCCTTTCGGAGCATTTAATGCGGTAGTTGCGGCTCGCAGCTTTCTGCAGCGCGTCAGTCCATGTAGCATCTTCTCATTGGCTCCGTGTCTGCTACTTTGACTTTTTGTTGAATGGCTCTTTTATTCTTACTTGAATCTCCGTTTTTCGTACTGCATTTATCCTTCCTAGGATTTGCAGGATATTTCGTCTTGTAGTTGGCGCTGTATTACTTAACTGACTTGTAAGTCTGCGCTGTATCCTAAGTCCTTGTGCAGCTGATGCTTTCTTTTAGTGCTGCTGTATTTTAGACTTGGTTGCAGTATCTTCTGGCAGTGCTGCTGTAGCTTCTTTCTAGCAGTACTCCTGTATCCTTTTCTTGCAGCGTTGCTGCACTCCGTTCTTTCTTGCTTTGCTGTATCGAAGCATAGCCTTATTTATACTTTGCTGTTCCTTTACTCTTCCAGCTATGCTGTATCCTGCCTTCCTACAGCGATACTGTATCCTGTCTTCTTGCAGCGATATCTTCTCTTAAGGCTTAAATGCAGCTTTATCCTCGTTTAACCTCCATTTTAATACATGACACAAGACTCAATTCTAGTCTATTTATTCACTTAAACATTGTGAAAATGGGGTACTCAAAACTTCCTATTACATATTTGGTTTGTCTCATCAAAATCTAAACACTGAAATCCCAACAATTTCCCCCTTTTTGATGATGACAAAACCTTTACAATATTTCGTTCATGAAGAAGTTTCATTAACATTAACTCATGTGGTTTATCCAGATTACATGCTTGCACATCTTTGAACAATTAAATCTAATCCTGGATTCATGAGTGATGCATCATGCTATTCCTTTCATCATAAGCAACAAGAAAACATAAACAGCATGCATGAGTTCATAAGAGTTGAACTTGGATAAAACAGAAGGAAAAATTTCTTCATTAACAGAGAAATTTTTTTACAACTTAGCAAAAATACAATAAGGATCACAAGAGGGTATTTAAATACAGCTTAGTAAAATAGAGACCTTTTGCTTGCTGGTTCGTCTGATCTTCTTCTTGCAAACCTTTCAAGGCCTTCCCTTCCTCTTGATCCTTTCCACCAGTCCCTGATGGACTCTTGGTAGGACTCTTCCAGCTTGTGTTTGATCACGGGAACTTGAATCCATCTCAGCCAGAAGTCCTCGCAGAATGGTACAATCAGCCCTTCCTTTACTCGGTCAATGTATAGCTGTTGAATATCAAGGCTTCCTTCCCGAACGAGCTGTTCATACCTTCTCAATGCAGTCTTGCAAGTATGATACTTGCTGAATTTGCCTTTCCTGCGTAGTTCTCTGAAGTGTCTGAGGTACTCTGATCGTTTGAAAATAGTGATCGCCTCAAATGTTGGATTCCGATCAAAAGGCAGTCTGACTTCTTTGAAGATATCAAATCTCCAAGCCATGTTCTCTCCTTTAGGCCTTTGATCCATCAACACGGACACTTCAGCAGAGATGTTCTCAGTATCAAGGCGAGGAATTTCTTGAGGAGAAAATTGGTAGAAGTTATTTGGAAATATTTTTCTTTCACCAATTACTCCGAGTCTTTGAATCCAGGCGTTAGGATCTGTAGCTTTTTCGTTCTGGCGCCTTTGATTCTCAGACTCGTCCCCGCTTATCCTCTTCCTTGAGCCTTGTTGCTGGCTATCATCCCTTCTCTTATGATGATAGCTGGGTGGTGCTGCATCCTTGCTTGCAGCTCTGCTGTGTGCAGAACCTGCAGCCGTTCTTCTTCCAGCAGCTGCACCGGCTCCACCAGCTCCATCATCGTCTCTTCTCCATCTCTTCGGAGAAGGGATATCAGCAGCAGCAGATGATCCAGACCTTCTTCTCCTCCTACTGAGAGGTTGCTGGTCATCATCATCATCTTCTTCTTCAGATTCAGCAGCCCATTTGCTCTTGTATCTATCATCAAATCCTTCCCCCTTTTTGGCATCATCAAAAGCCGGGGGCTGAGCAGGGGCAGTTGGGACTGCCCTTGATCGCGGGCGTCGGGTCGATTCAGGGGCGGGCTTTGGAGCATTAACATGCTGAGAGAAAGCTCGAAGTATGATGTCCCTCAATTCTCCTACTATCAGCTCCAGATTCCCCAACCGGTCGTCCACACTTCTGGTTCTCTGAGATTGATCGTAGACACGATCCAGAAGTGTTTCCAGGACTTTGGAGTGAGAGTTGAGTCTGGTTGAGGCATTTTCAGCATGCTGCACGCATTGCCTGACCTCTTGGCGCGTCAGAAGAGCTTCGATCTTCAACTCCTTCTCCATCCTGACCCGATCGTGGTACAGCCTGTTTGAATGTTCAGCGAGATTTGATTTGATCATATCAGGCAGTACTTCGAGGTCCTTCTTGAAACCTGTCATGGTTTCAGCATGGAATTGCGCAGTGACCCTGAGACTGTTGCTCATGATAGACTCATGCTCCTGGAGAGCATGCAGCAGGTGTTTAACAGCGGTCTCGATTCTGTTGATAGATTCATCAGGAGTCAGCCCCGAATTTCTTCTCATCGAGGCAGCAGCCGATGCAGCAAATGGAATAACATCTTGACATACTGGTGCTGCATCCTGTCTCGGAACTTCAGAAGCAACCTCATCCTCATGTTTGCTAGCATGAGAGCTTGAGGATGGGTGCTCTTCTCCTTCTTCTTCTTCCTCCTCAACTGCCTCCTCTTCGTCGGATGAGACTTGAACAGGATCTGCTTCGCCAGTTTTTGGCCCGTGAATAGCTATGTTGCGTGCCTTTATCATCCTTACGAATTCGGCATGAGTCATGTTGGCATCCACAGTAACCTCTGCTGCTGTAACTTTGGAAGGTTTTTGAGAGCGAGCAGCAGCTGCAGCATCAACCTCCTCTCGAGGTGTCTCTAGCTGCACTGGGGTTACCTCAACTTCAGCTCCAGCATCCTCAGTGGGTACTGTCTGAACAGCCTCCCCACCTGAGGTCTTCATATCCTCAGGGAGTGTTGTCAGAAAAACATCCTCCATAGAGGTCTTCTCAACGGACCCCGTCTCCTCGGCCGGTCCTGTAACAAATTCGACAGCCTCTGCTGCAAGAATGGGTTCTTGCAGCTCTGCTTGGTTTTCTACAGCGTGCACAGCTTTCAGCACTGTATCCTCCATTGCTGCAAGAATCTCAACTTCCACCCTGCTTGTCTCTGCAGCTCCTTCTTCTTGTTGAAGGGTGGTTGCCGGCTGCACTGTTGTCGCGTCCAGTGCAGGGAGTACCGCCTCTGCAACTTCCTCCGTAGATGCTTCATCGGCAATTTTAGAGATGTCTGAGATAACATCCCTGATTATGGCAGATGGTTCCCCCTCAGGATCTGCAACAGCAGCATCTTCATCTTGACGAACCGGGAAATCGCCATAATCCAGTAGTTGGGCTTCCTCCTCCTCCAAGCGATCCAGCGTGACAATGTTGGAGAGGCCCTCAACCACTTGCTCGTATGCAGGGGAGTTCATCTGATGTGAACTTGAACTGCCTTCTCCCCGCATCCTACTTGGAGTGTGCTGCATCCTGGTTTCCTTCAGGCTCTGTTCCAGCGCTAGATGCAGCATGGCTTCTTCAGCTTGCTCCACTCCCAAGGTGTCGATTTGCTCTTGAGTAAACGCGACATCATCGCCCCTTCTAACAGCCTCCGCAGCCGGGGCGAGGAAGACCTGCGCATCTTCCACTGCTGCTCTCATCGACAGCTCTGTAGAGTCGGATTCTGCAAGAGCTTTACCCTTACCCTTGTCCTGTGCTCCCTGTGCAGCACTGCAGCCATCGAGCTCTTGAACTCTTGCTGCAAAGTCAGGTTGCAGGAGTGCCAGAACGTCTTCAGATTTGGCCCACTCCAGGACAGCTTGCTCGACTGTCAGGAAATCCTTCCACTTCAACAGGATTTCCCCCTTTGACAGCCGCATCTCTCTCCAAAGAGAGTACTCCGCAGCCATATTTCTAGCAGCCGGAAAGGTAGGATCGAGCACTGAAGCTTCTGTTTGTAGACGAGCTTCTTCTTCAGTTGGCTCGACCCGGTGCTGATATAGCTCTTGAGGCTGATGTGACTCATCCCCAAGGTCAACTACAACTATATTAGGCGTAGAGAGTTGGGAATCAAGAGAGTCACCCTTCTCCCTGGACTGATGTGACACATCCCCAACAGCAGCAGCAGCCCTCTTGCTGCGTGGAGCCCTTCTCACCAAGGGTGCGTCATCATCTGGGGAAGAAGATTCAAGTTCAGGTACAGCCTTCCCTGAACTCCTCTTGATAACAGAAAGAGGACTCGAAGGATCCTTTTCGTCGACTTCTTCCCCGCTGCCTGCAGCTTCATCTTGCAGAGCAAGAGTTGCATTCTTTTTGTCTTTGGTTTTCTTCCTCGCAACTCCTGCTCCTGCAGCCTTCGGCTGGGTCTTGCCCTTCTTCTTCTCCCTGAGATACTTTCCAAGGTGAATGGGGGCGGGTGCTGCAAGTTGAAGGCCAAGCTTGCAGAGCAGAGAGCAGATGGTGATACCGTAGCTCCGACGCTCCGTTATCTTCTC
Source organism: Scutellaria barbata (assembly GCA_028654395.1). NCBI lineage: Eukaryota > Viridiplantae > Streptophyta > Magnoliopsida > Lamiales > Lamiaceae > Scutellaria > Scutellaria barbata. Next base: position 7,103,794 of record CM053654.1, read on the forward strand.
TGCTTCCTCCCACAGCCTCTTCATGATGAACCTCGCCCAGTTCACATTCTCTCCGACCATGATTGCAGACATGATCCGGAACTGGAGATCTGTGTATTTGTCATAACTCCATGTCCTCCCTTCGATGGAGTATGCACAGATGTCGTGGAGAAGTTCAAACTCCGGTTTGAAGAGCTTTTTGGGGGCACTTCTTTTGATTTCAGCCCCTGCATCCCTTGCTCGAAAGAGATCTCACATCTCTTGAGCCGATGCCTCCCCATACGTCGCCAACTGGCTGGGGGTCAAACTTGCAGCCGAAATGCTGAAGGTGGTGGCGATGTCCCTAACGGTCAGCGACCGTTCTTCTTCATCTGCATCCATCCGGAACAGGATGCAGTTTCTTTCTTCTGCCTGCCTAGCGTAGGCGTAGAATCTCTGTACTGACTCCGTCGAGAAGCCAGCGTAGACGATGGTCAACAACCCTAGGACATTGATGATATCTTGGGTCTGTTGAAGAGCATCAAAAATCTTCTTGATCAGAACATTGTCATACAGCCCTGACTCAAGAATGTGTTCCTGATTGATCATCCTTCCATCAAGAACGATGGTTCTTCTGGCAGCCATTGATGATATCTTGTGAGAGAGAAAGAGAAAGAACAAGAGTTTGCACTTAGAGGCATTTCTGCGATCAAAGTGTTTCTCTCTCTGAGGATGGTGAAAAATGAATTCAAAAGGCACATTTTGATCTTTATGGCGGTTCTCAAGAGACGTGCGAGATCGACGGTTGAGATAAATCAGGGAAATGATCTAGTGGCTCAGAAAAGAGCGGAGATGTCTAATCGACACTAATAATTACTTGGCGCGTGGGCTCTGTCAGCGCCCTTTCCACTTCCTGACATCCACAGTCATTCATTTAATGCTGAAAGACATGCCTTATGCCGCCTAAATAAATGCCTTTTTAAGGTTGCAGCGATTCAAGTACGAGGTTACAGAACAATCAATACTCTTTTGAAATAAATGCTGTAACCTGGTGCTGCTTGAATTCACGATATCTGCTGTACTGTAAGAATAAAGATGCAGCGCTGTCTGAACCCAGTGCTGTATTAACGCGTAGCTTACAGTACCATCTTTACTGCTTCCTGCAAGCATGCAGAGGTTTCCTCTACAATCTTGCATCTTCTTTATCTTCACAACTTAAGGATTCCCAACTCGTTTCGAAGCATGGAAAACCTCAATTCACTCAAAGGTTTTGTAAGGATATCTGCAAGCTGTAGATCCGTGTGAACTTTCTCTAGCACGATATCTTTCTTCTCAACATGATCTCTTATAAAGTGATGACGAATGTCAATGTACTTTGTTCTTGAGTGAAAGACAGGATTATGGGTAATTGCAATAGCGCTCGTATTGTCACAGAGAATTGGAGTCTCTTTTTCTTCTGTCCCATAATCTCTAAGTTACTGCTGTATCCAGAGAATCTGCGCACAGCAACCTACGTGCTGCAACATACTCTGCTTCTGCTGTAGAGGTTGCAATTGAGGTCTGCTTCCTGCAGAACCACGAGACAAGTCTATTTCCCAGAAATTGACACGTCCCACTTGTACTCTTTCTATCAATCTTGCAGCCTGCATAATCTGAGTCGGAGTAGCCTTTAAGCTTGAATCCTCCTTCCTTAGGATACCATAGGCTGACTTCTTGAGTTCCTTTTAGATACTTAATTACCCTTTTTACTGCTAAAAGGTGTGATTCCTTTGGTGCTGCTTGGAATCTAGCACAGACTCCTACTGCAAACATAATGTCTGGCCTGCTTGCTGTGAGATACAGCAACGATCCAATGAGGCGTCTGTACTTGGTAATGTCTACATCTTTACCATCTTCGTCTTTGTCAAGACTTATGGATGTGGACATGGGAACGGACGTTGCAGCTCCATTCTCCATGCCAAATTTCTTGATGAGCTCCTTCGTATACTTGACTTGGTTGATGAAGGTTCCTGTAGGTAGCTGTTTTACTTGCAGTTCGAGAAAGAAGCTTAATTCTCCCATCATACTCATCTCGAACTTTGACTGCATCAAGTTGGAGAATTTCTCACATAGCTCTTTGTTTGTGGATCCGAAGATAATGTCATCCACATATATTTGTACTAACAGCACACTTTCTCCATCCTGTATCCTAAACAGCGTTTTGTCGATTGTTCCTTTCTGAAAGCCATTTTTCAGAAGATAGAGAGATAAGGTGTCATACCAAGCTCTTGGTGCTTGCTTTAGTCCATATAGGGCTTTTTGTAACCGAAACACCCTCTCTTCTGCTTGATCCTCGAAACTAGGAGGTTGTTCAACATATACTTCCTCTGTAAGGAGACCATTCAGGAATGTGCTTTTAACATCCATTTGATAGACGTTGAAATTCATATGTGCTGCATAGGCTAGGAAAATTCTTATTGCTTCTAGCCTTGCCACTGGTGCAAAAGTCTCATCAAAATCAATTTCTTCTTCCTGACAGTATCCTTTAGCAACTAATCTTGCTTTGTTTCTTACAACGACTCCTGATTCATCTAGCTTGTTCTTGAACACCCACTTTGTTCCAATTACACCTTGATGGTTGGTCTTGCGACTGTTTGTCATACTTGATTTCTTTTAAATCCATTTAATTCTTCTTGCATGGCCTGCACCCAGTTGCTATCTTGTAGTGCCTCTTCAACACTTTTAGGCTCTGATTGTGATATGAAGCACGCAACATTGCTTCATGTGGTATGGATCTCCTTGTCTTTACACCAATGGATGGATCTCCTATAATGAGATCTCTTGGATGGTTTCTAAGCCATGTCCTATCGGGCTCAAAGACATGAGTTGGTGTATTTTGCTCATCATGTTGCTGTAATGCAGGAGGTTCTGCTGCTGTAAGAATGTCTGCTGCATCCAAGGTTGCAGCTTCTTCTTCTCTTTCTTCTCCTGTAGGCAGAACTCCTTCTATGTATGGTACATCATTCTCTTTTCTAGGAGCGATCTCTTCAGGCGGTTTTTCCAGCTTATTTGTGTCACAATGTGGTTCATCAAACACCACATGTATAGATTCTTCTACCACCAGGGTTCTCTTATTAAACACTCTGAAAGCTCTACTTACAGCAGAGTATCCTAGAAATACTCCTTCGTCTGATTTAGCGTCGAAAGTTTTCAGATGTTCCTTTCCATTGTTGGGAATGTAACACCTGCAACCAAAGATGTGTAGATAAGAGATATTTGGTATATTACCGTTCCATATTTCATAAGGTGTCTTGTCAAGATCCTTGATGATTAGACATCTGTTCTGCGTGTAGCATGCAGTGTTGGTTGCTTCAGCCCAAAACCTCTTGGGTATCTCTGCTTCTGCTATCATCGTCCTTGCTGCTTCCTTGAGGGTTCTGTTCCTTCTTTCAGCAACCCCGTTTTGTTGCGGTGTTCTTGCAGCAGAGTATTCATGACGAATACCATTGTCAGAACAGAATTTTTCTATAAACTTATTTGTGAACTCGGTTCCTCTGTCTGATCTTATCTTTACTATACTCAAGCTCTTTTCATTCTGAATTTTCTTCATGAGGCCAGGTAACTTTTCTTGAGTTTCTGACTTCTTTGCAAGAAAGATCGTCCATGTGTATCTGGAGTAGTCATCCACTATTACTAGGGAGTACTTCTTCCCGCTCAAGCTTACTGGTTCTACTAGTCCAAAAAGGTCCATGTGTAGAAGATCTAGAATCCTGTGAGATGATTTCTGAATCTTATCCTTGAAAGAGCTTTTAACTTGCTTTTCTTTTTGACACGCTCCACAGACATTCTCCTTTTTGTAAGCTACATCTGGTAATCCTCTCACGAGTCATTTTCTTGCTAGCTTATTGATAGTCTTGAAGTTCAGGTGACTTAATCGTTTGTGCCACAGCCAGTTCAGCTCTGGTGGACTTTTCACAATGAAGCATGTTGATTGAGTGGAGGAATTCCAATCCGCTAGGTAGATATTTCCTCTTCTTGTTCCTGTAAGCTTTACTTCATTTGTGGTGCTGTCTTTGATTAAGCATTTGTTGAGGTTGAATTCCACTGTGTATCCTTTGTCACAAAATTGACTGATGCTTAGAAGATTGTATCTAAGCCCCTTTACGTAGGATACATCCATTATCTTTATGTTCCCCTTGACTAGGCATCCGCTTCCTTTTGTGCTTTCTTTGGAATCATCACCAAATATGACCTTAGGTCCTTTGCATTCTTGGAAGTCTTTCAACGTTTCTTTACTGCCTGTCATGTGCCTTGAGCAGCCGCTGTCGATATACCATATATCACTGCTGCATCCTGGCACTGTAACCTCATCTTCTTCGCTGTCCTCGCCATCTCTAGCCATCAGACATATGAGTGCTTCTTCGTCTGAGGATGAGGTTTCAGCATCGCTGTCAGAGGATTCTGCAGCTTTCAGTACTTCTTTCGGAACTACTGCATCATTGGCTTTCTCCATCTCTCCTATGAGAGCTCGAAGCTTGTGCCTTTCCTCTCTTCTTTTATCTCTCCTCTGTTCTCTTTCTCCTTCAGGATACTTGTGCACGGTTGGATAAGGACAGTTCCTTGCGTAGTGTCCAGGCTTCCTGCAATTATAGCACAAGTCAACATTTCCTGTATTTGACTGTGGAGAAGAAGATACCTGAGGGGTTGGATGACTTCTTCTGAAGTCATTCTTTTTGTTGAGGTTGGTGTTGCTGCTATTGTTGTTGCTCTTAATGAATCTCCTGAATTTCTTTAGGAGGAGCGTCATATCCTCTTCAGCAACTTCTGCTGTATCCTCACTCTGTTTACTGCAACTGGCGGTTGCTGTATCCTTGATTCCTCTAGCGGTTAGCGCTGTAACCTTGAAGATTGACTCCTTTGACTCCTTTCTCCTTCTGTTGATATCATACTCGAATGCTTTCAGGTCGGAGAATAGGTCAAATGTGCTCATGGACTTCAGGTCCATAGACACTCTCATGGCAGTGGTCTTGCTATCCCACTCCGTTGGTAGGGCTCTCAACATCTTCATGTTCTTTTCTTTTTGTGTGTGGTGTTTGCCCAGAGCTTCTAGTTCATTCACTATGGATGTGAATCTCAAATCTAGTTGCTCAAGAGTCTCTTCATTCTTCATTTCGAAGAGCTCGAATAGTTGGGTAGCGTTGGAGATTTTGTTGTCTTTTGTGAGCTCAGTTTCTTCACAAATTTGCTCCAGCTTTTCCCATATTTCTTTGGATGTTGAGCAAGTTTTAACTTTGCTAAAGGTGCCTTTATCCAAAGTAATAAATAGAGCGTTCTTTGCCACATTATCCAGGTTGGCTCTCTTCCTGTCCTCGTTACCCCACTCTTGACGTGGTTTGGTCAGGAAGTTTGGTGGTGGCTGCTCTCCTTCAGCATGGTCTCTTCCATACATTGGATTTACCTTCATGGAAATTATCGGTCCTTCAGTTATGACTGTCCACATCTCATCGTTCATGGCAGAAAGGTGTGCCTGCATTCTTATCTTCCAGTCATCATATTCCTCTATGGAAAACATAGGTAGCTTGTGATTGGACGAATCCATGATATGCTTTAAAAATGATTTTAATACAAAGAAAACAGCGAGACAAAGGTGGATCTGGGTAGGTGACCAGATAAGTTGGCTTTTAACCGAACTTGCTCTGATACCACTTGTTGGTCCCAAGTGGTGTCCGAGGTTCAGGGGGGGTGAATGAACCTTGGTCGATTTTCAAAATCTTTTAAAACAACCGTTCTGCACTGCAAGTTACTTGAGCTTGTAGCGATAGAAGGTTACTGCTTGCAGCGCTAAGATGCAGTGCTGCACGCTGTAACCTGGAGTTTGATATGCAGCGGAAATTAACTTTTAAACACAAGGCTGTTTTACTCAAGAATGCTTCTTTCAAAACGTTTTAAGATGAGAGACAGATGATAATACAGAAGATAAATGCACAGATAAATAAAGTAATTAAAACACTTATGGCTTATAGTGGTTCGAAGGTGGTGTAATCCTTCTACGTCCACTCTACTGCTCCTCGAGCAGGAACTTTGTTAAGCAAGATTGATTTACAGGACTCTCCTAACAATCTATCAACTTTACAAAGCAAACTACCTACTGAAGTCCAGCGTACACACAGCAACTGCAAACTTCAAAGGCTAACCCACACAGGGTTCTACACTCCCACACAGGGAAGCTGCCTAACACTTAGACAACTAAACAAATAGTAAGGATTTCTCCTATCAACTACTTGACACCACTAAAACAACCTAAGCACACAGCAACAAGGTTAAAAGGATAAAAAGGTTTTCTTCAACTTGTGCTTCGAAGTGAGCTTCTGAATCCGTAGGGAAACTTTCAGCTTGAACTTGCTTCACTTCGATAGGTTGAGTGACTGAAACTGTTGGCTTGAATGCTTGAATTTTGTAAGCTTGAAACTTTCGCGTATGGATTTTAGTTCTTAGTAACAGTGACAGTAACTAGTTTCAGTTCTCCTCGACCTCTATTTATACTTGTAGGAAAAGATGTCCGTTGAAGGAGACATCCCTCTTTTGAATTTGAAGTAGCCTGGCCAAAGTATGGTTCGTATTTAATGCGACTTGACTTTTTCTTTCGGAGAATTTAATGCAGCAGTTGCGGCTCGCAGCTTTCTGCAGCGCGTCAGTCCATGTAGCATCTTCTCATTGGCTCCGTGTCTGCTACTTTGACTTTTTGTTGAATGGCTCTTTTATTCTTACTTGAATCTCCGTTTCTCGTACTGCATTTATCCTTCCTAGGATTTGCAGGATATTTCGTCTTGTAGTTGGCGCTGTATTACTTAACTGACTTGTAAGTCTGCGCTGTATCCTAAGTCCTTGTGCAGCTGATGCTTTCTTTCAGTGCTGCTGTATTTTAGACTTGGTTGCAGTATCTTCTGGCAGTGCTGCTGTAGCTTCTTTCTAGCAGTACTCCTGTATCCTTTTCTTGCAGCGTTGCTGCACGCCGTTCTTTCTTGCTTTGCTGTATCGAAGCACAACCTTATTTATACTTTGTTGTTCCTTTACTCTTCCAGCTATGCTGTATCCTGCCTTCCTACAGCCATACTGTATCTTGTCTTCTTGCAGCGATATCTTCTCTTAAGGCTTAGATGCAGCTTTATCCTCGTTTAACCTCCATTTCAATACATGACACAAGACTCAATTCTAGTCTATTTATTCACTTAAACATTGTGAAAATGGGGTACTCAAAACTTCCTATTACATATTTGGTTTGTCTCATCAAAATCTAAACACTGAAATCCCAACAGTATGTTAACAAAAAAACTGAAAATTATAAAATAATAATAATTTGTTCAGAAGCATTACACCCTCGAAAATAACAAAATAAGGTTGATTAATTTTATACATCATGCACTAAAAATGTATTTTAAATGAAGAAATTATTTAATTTAAAGCTCCTAACTTCTAAATAAAATTGATACATCCAGGGATGGAACCAAGGGGGAGGGGAGGGGAGGCGAGGGTGGCAAAGGGGAGGCGAGGGTGGCCCTGACCCTGGCCCTGCCCCAACTTATCAAATTTTTTTTTACTCCTTCTATATAGTTTAATACATATATATTTTTTATTTAGTGTAAAAAAAATTTATATTACTATTGGTCTCCCTCAATTTTTGATCCTGGTTTCGCCACTCGATACGTCATACATGTATTGAAAATAATTTTAAATAAAGTTAATTTGAAATTATCATTTTGAAAAAAGGAAAAAAAAATTCTATATAACTCCTACCCCTAAAATTTTCATATATATTATATTTTTCAATTTAAAATCAAATAATGGATAGAAGTTAGGAATTTAATGTTCAAATTTTGATAAGACAAAACACATATATAATAGCAAATTAGAATACCCCATTTATCATAATATTTAAGTGAAATTAGAATACATTTTGAGTTCTAGAATAGGTTGTAAAAGGAAAGAAATGCAAATATAGAAGACCTGCATGAAAAACATTTGTTGCAGGCTGGATGGTTTGAACAACGATATGCACGCTGTAACCTGGAAGAAAACAATAGACACAAACCGCAATCAGAATCACTGCAAGAAGACTAGGTTGTAGAGACTACTCATTGCTTGCTACTAACTTAGGTATATTTAATAAGAAAACACTTTCTTCAAAGTATAAATGCAGTACAAGAAAGATCAAGGACGATCCAGGAATTAGTCACTTCAATGGATAAAAAAAAGCTAGTAGAGACATTCTTTATTTCCAATTTTTAGTAAGCATAGGAGTACTATTTCTAATAAGCTTAGGAGTCCTATCTCTAGTAAGCTTAGTAGTCCTATTCCTAGTACGCATAGGTGTCGAAAGTGTTGGGTTATGGAGTCTGAGTTAGATAGACTTTAGAACTCCTGGTCAGATAAGACTTAGGACTCCTAGTCAGATTAGACTTGAGATTCATAATTAGAAAGGTACTAGGACTATTTCCCTATAAATAACCCTTTGACTCATTGTATTTGTCAACATAAGAAAATTAGTAAATTCTCCTGGCTTGGTAGTGCTCCCAAACGTAGTCAATTGATGAACTGGGTGAACAAATCGTTGTCTCTTATTTTTCATTCAAATCAAATTCTCTATAATTGTTCTCAAAATCTTAACAACTGGTATCAAGAGCATCGGGTTCAGTAGATCTGGTGGGAGCAATTACGATGGCTGAAGAAAAATCATCTATTGAGAAGTTTGACGGATCAGATTTCGAATTCTGGAAACTGCAGATCAAGGACTACCTGTACGGTAAAGATCTGTATCAATCTTTGGGTACAAAGCCCGAATCTATAAAAGATGATGAGTGGGCGCTGTTGGATAGAAAGACGATGAGTGTAGTTCGTTTGTCGTTATCCAGGAACGTTGCACCGGTAAATACAAAAACCATAAAGGAGATGTTAGAGATTATGACCGAGATATACGAGAAGCCATCAGCCACCAACAAGGTTCATCTGATGCGACAGTTGTTTAACCTAAAGATGGCAGAGGGTGCTACGGTGGCCAATCATCTAAACGAGTTCAATATGATCATTGCACAATTGAGCTCAGTTGAGATCAATTTTGATAATGAGGTACAAGCCCTAATTTTTTTATCCTCTCTACCAGAAAGTTGGAGTGGGACGGTGACAGCCGTTAGTGCCTCAACTGGAAAGGTGAAACTCAGATTTGATGAAGATAGAGACCTGATCATAAGTTAAGAAATTCACAGAAAAGAATTAGGTATGACCACAGGATCAGCCTTGAACATAGAAAATAGAGGCAGATCAGAATTAAAATTGAATTCGAATCGAGATAGATCGAAGTCGAGGGGGAGAAATAAGCCGAATAAAGACAAGAGTCAGATTGAGTGCTACAATTGTCATGAACTCAGGCATTATAAAAATCAGTGTAAGACACCAAAGAAGGATAACAAATCTGCAAATACGACCACTGAGGAAAACATTGATGTGTTAATCTTGAGCGTAAGTAGTCCATTAGAATCTTAGGTATTAGATTCTGGAGCATCATTTCATTCATGCAGCAGTGCTGACGTAATGGAACATTACATCTCTGGAGATTTTGGAAAGGTTTATCTTGTTGATGATGAGCCTCTGAAAATCGTGGAAAAAGGGGGATGTTCGGATTAAGACACCGAATGGAACTATTTTGTAGTTGCGTGATGTGAGACATATTCCTGGATTGAAGAGGAATTTACTTTCCGTTGGGCAGCTTGATGATGAAGGTTACGTTGTGACCTTTGGTTATAAAACATGGAAGATATCCAAAGGAGTTATGGTGGTGGCTCGAGGCAATAAGGAGGGAACATTGTATATTACAAGCAACACCTGGGACAACATTGCTCTTGCAGGTACAAAAAATGATACAGATTTGTGGCATTGTCGCTTAGGCCACATGAGTGAGAAGGGGATGAAAGTGTTGTGTTCGAAAGGTAAGCTGTCAGGCCTTAAGACTGTTGAAATCGGGTTGTGTGAGGATTGTGTACTCGGAAAGCAGAAAAGAGTGAGTTTTTCGAAAGGAGGCAGAACCTTGAAGAAAAAAAAATTGAAGTTAGTCCATAGCGATTTGTGGGGACCAACACCGGTGACATCTCTTGGTGGAGTATCTTATTACATGACTTTCATAGACGACTCAACGAGAAAGGTATGAGTTTATTTTCTGAAAAATAAATCTGACATTTTTGATGTTTTCAAGAAGTGGAAGGCTCTTGTAGAAACTGAGACGGGTCTCAAGGTGAAGTGTTTGAGATCTGATAATGGTGGAGAGTACGAGCTCCGAGAGTTCAAAGATTTTTATGCTGTAAATGGAATTCGAATGGAGAAAACTGTTAAAGTAACCCCTCAACAAAATAGTGATGCAGAACGTATGAACAGAACACTATGTGAATGTGCTAGAAGCATGAGATTGAAGTGTAGGCTGCCAAAGATGTTTTGGCCAGATGCAGTTAACACTGCAGGTTACTTAATAAATAGAGGACCCTCAATTCCCTTGGAAAATTGCCTTCCAGAGGAGGTCTAGAGCGGTAAAGAGGTAAATCTGTCATTTCTTCGAGTATTTGGTTGTATTTCATACGTGAATATTGATGCTGCTGATAGAAGTAAGTTGGATGTTAAATCTATTAAATGTACGTTTATTGGATATAGTGGTGATGAATTTGGTTATCGATTTTGGGATGAGAAGAATCGAAAGGTAATTCGTAGTCGAGATGTCATATTTAATGAACAAATATTGTACAAAGACAGGTTGGGTGCATCTGAATCAGTTGGTTCAGAGAAACAAGTTGTCGAGTTAGACATCTCGAACTCGAGTGGGAACAAAGTGGCTGATGATAATGAGATGGTAGGTGATGAGGAACCACACACGCCACAGTCGATAATTCCGCTGCGAAGGTCCACCAGAATACATAAATCACCTGATAGGTATTCACCTTCTCTTCATTACTTGTTGTTGAGAGATGGTGGTGAACCAGAATGTTATGCAGAAGTAACACGTGATGAACATGTGAGCAAGTGGAAACTAGTGATGAATGATGAAATGAATTCGTTGAAGGCTAACGAAACGTGGGAACTAGTTGAGCTTCCAAAAGGAAAAAGGGCATTGCATAACAAGTGGGTTTATAGAGTTAAAGATGAGGCTGATGGAAGCAAGCCTTATGTTCAATAATTTCTTTTAGCTACTCCCGCAAGTGTACGGTGTAGGGTGCAGAAGTGGAGAGCAAGGTTGATTCCACAAAGACTTTCTATTTAGGCACTAACTAACTACTCAAATTCAGCTCTCAATTTTATCTAGGAAAATCAAATCTCATCAATTGCAGATTAATTAAATAAAAAATGGTAATTACGCAGGTAAATTGATTCAAGAATAACAGATATCTAAGACAGGTTCTAGGACATGCTTTCATCTAATTCTCATCAAAATATCACTTTAACCAATTCAAGATTCATTAATCAATTATCCTATATGAGCAATCACATATATCGAATTAACAACTCTCCCGAGTCAGTTAATCGGTTGATTATTATGTCATCAGAGGTATCCCTATTCAATCTGATTAAAACATAACAACTCCCAAAAGTACCTAATATTGATTTCTCATCACATAAATTCCTTATTCTCCCGATCTAAGTCTTTTATGTGTCATGTGTTTATTCTTCCATAATTAAATCTCATCTCCCGAATTTTGATCCAATTACTAAAATATGCTCAATCACTGGTAGGTAATCAAACAAACAATCAATTCATAAACACACAAATAAGATAAACGATCATGAACATTGAATTGAAATTAAAGATCTATCAAGAATTGAATTAAATTACTAACAAGCCCTAGAAACCCTAGAAAATTAGCTAGACATGATTATGAACAAACTCATAGACAAGATTGGAATTCTCATATCTGCTAAAACTAACAAGAGAAGAAAGATTAAAAACTCTTGTCAACGATGATCTTGTGATTCCTCGGTTTCTTGAATTCTTCTTCTTCTCTTCTTCTTTTTTCTCTCATGTATGTATTTATATCACTTCAGGAGTCTTCCCAATGAAGTAAGAGATAAAATCACACCCCGAAAACAAACTCCATTCGATTTTGCTGTTCACCTCGGCATGGTCGTGCTACACGGCATGGTCGTGCCCCATCGTCCAGCGCCAATTCCTATCGGGCACGGTCTGACCATGCTCCACAGCACGGTCGTGCTCTGATTCCTTCTTTTGATTGTCAATTACCCTCGAAACTTGCACTTTTCCTCATTAAAATCATGACACTAAGCACGAACTCGTCAAATGCAACTTATACAAGAATAATCTCAGAAATCACCATAAAAACGTATCTAATATATTCAAACGAATACATAAACATACGCAAAAATATGTGAAAAATAGCACTTATAAAAATCCCCTAAACTTAAACGGTTGCTCGTCCTTGAGCAACATCAACTACTTAAATAACCATCCTAAAAAAAAAGTAAACCTACAACTAGACGAAACACAAGCCACGACATCAAGTATCACAAACTCTAGATCACATACACCTAATTGATATAAAAAATTCATTCAAACTTCTAATAAATACTTCAAACAATTCACAACCATGTACTTTCAAGGAGTAATGAACCTCATGAGGTAACAGTGTATCACTCACACTCAAAAGTGTTTAACACTAGGACGTGTATACTTTCAAAACGATAAATCAAGTAACACCTACCATAAGCTTGCAAATTGTCTCACTTCTCCACCACGTTTGTACATATGAATGTTAAGAATCAAAAAGGACTTTACTTGGACGCAATGAGGCTCTTTGGATAGGGTAGGAAAAATTTGGGATAAAAGTGACTACTCACATAGATAATTGAAGCTCCTCCACAAATTTCACTTCAAACCATAAATTGTCTATCTTCAATAAAGTCTCTTCAATCGACCACTTCTCTCAAAACATGAATTCCAGCAATATGTCAACAATAATAATTATTCAATTGAGTTCCAGAAAAGGCACAACTCATCAATCACTTCTTCAATCCAAGTACATATTTTCTTTTCTTTTCCCTTGGTCTCTCTCTTTTTTTTTTCCATTTTTTCTTTCCTTTCTTCTTTTTTCCTTTTTTTCATCATTGATGTCCTCCACCAAATTCTTTCTCCTCTTTCCACATATACTTCCCAATTGCGCTTCAAAATCATGGGTAGGTAAACTCGAAATATAGGTACTGGTAATTTATCCAATTATTTGGCTCAACAAATAAGCAGGCTCAAAGGCTCAACGAGGCTAACTAAGTAAATATATCAAATTTGGTGAGAAATTATTTGGCTAAGTAGCTAATCAGAACAAAATGGCCTTATATCATTTTCAAAAATTCACATGTACTTGTAGTCTCGAAGGAGATACTAAAGCAAGTTCTAGAAGCATATACAAGACTACAGCTAACACGCAATCAAGAAAATAAGACTTGGTGTAATATCAAGTCTAGGCTCAAATCTCACAAGCTTAATTTCATACTCCTCAAAACTACACAATCATTGCATGCTCAAATATATTCACAAAAAAATTCAGAACAAACTTTCAACTTCAATCAAGCAATGTAGATCACACATTCATTTTACTCAATTCATGTTTCTTGTAACTAAAAAAAAAATAACTTCATATCTCCTAATCATAAGACCTATTATGCAACTGGTCATGTAATGCAACCCAAAGACAAAATTGAGCATAGAATCGTGGGTCACAAAAAACAAATTTCTTTTTCCATCGATTTTTTTTACCTTGTTTCGAATACATCCCCCCAAACTTAAAGTCGACAATTCCAAAGAAGACATTAAACTTGGAAAAAATGCAAAGAAGACGAAATAGCAAAATAAAGAAAAAAATACCGAAAAAGAACCTCTCGTCAGTCTAATCGTTTGTCGGCGGTGGTAGTGGTGGATAAACATGTCCCATAGAGATCCGCCAATGGTCCATACACTTCATGAAGTCCGCCATCATCATCCTATAATCTCGAAACTCTTCCCGCAGCTCATGCAAACCTGTCTCCAACACCCCCAACCTAGCGTCGTACTGATGAGCATATTTGTGCTGCTGCTGTGTTGGGAACTCGTCGGGCTGTGGAGGTGCTACATAGTCATTGTCCGCCCCCTGCTCATATGCCTCCTCTTCCTCCATCATCTCCCGAATGCTCGTCTGGCACATCGGGTGGAACTGGGACATACGGCACACCCTGTGAGAGGGCTATATGCTCTGGCGTATCCATAGACCAATTTCGTTGGTCCTTGATCACTAAATCATCCTTCATATCTCCAACAGTTGTAAGATAAGGATTCGACAATGGGAATCCAGGTGATCCATTCTACTAGAAGAAGTATCCATGGCCTGTTGGGTCCGGGTAAATAAAATGTTGATTAACCAACAGCTGTATATCAACTGTCGTCAATCCTGGCATGTGAGAAAAGGTGGCTAATGTCATCCCAACATGGAGAGCCAAAGGAGTAATCATGCCTCCAATAACAATAGGGCCACTCGTCTACTTCGCTGCCCTGCTCATCTGCCTAATCAAAAAGGTCGCAGCATCTACTGTCTCGTGTTGAACCATGCAGTACAAAATATATGGCTCGTCCACCCGTAATCCTCCACTATCATGACGAGCAAAAATGGTTTTTGCCAAAACACGCTGAATATAGCGAAAGACTGGGTTGTGTAGCCATGTGGCTTTTGCTTTCCTCACGTCCCACGACACCAGATCTCGCATATTACAGTCTGTAATAAGACCCCAAAACTCTGCCGCTTGAAAGTCCCTGTTATGCTTCACAGTAGTAGCCTCCTCTGGTAGATTATATATCTGCCTGAACTGCTCTATACTAATCGTATAATGCCTGTTCTGCAAATGGAAACTGATGCTCTCTAGGGTCATCGGAGCTTTCGTTCTCTCCTTGACTGTCAGCGTAGTCAATACCTCTAGCAAAATCTTAGGATATGTTCTCCATTGTCCTCTAAAAAACAGTCCATTCGACATTTCCCACCAATCTCCAGAAGTCATCATGTAGGCCAAGGGTCCGTAGGGCACTGCCATCAGCGTACCGAGTGGCCTCGATTGGTCTTCTAACCAAAGTATCCCACCTAGCCTGATGCTCAGGATCCGTCAACCTCACTTTGTACTGTGTCGAGGAAGTGGGTTGAGGCATCAGAGCACTCGTCGAAGCACCCTTCATAGTCTTTTGTTTCTTTCCTCCGACCATTGTAAACCTGCAAACACTCTCATGGTTAGTCATAATTGATATCCCAACTTCCATCTCTCTCCCACGTCTCCCCCAAACTTAAACACAAGCAATATGTATATCTTGTGTACTTGCATCATCAAAACATGAAAGCAGACCCCAAATTATAACAAGTAATCATTAATTTATCATCTCATTCCAAGAGAAACATCCTATTATTGAAGAACCACCACCTATCATGCTCAAAAACTCAACATAAAGACAAGACAAAGCATGCATGCAAAGTGTTCGACAAAAGTCCCCGATGACATAATTCTTCAAAATGAAATTCTACTCCGATTAACACCTTACCCAAGTTACATTCAATCATTCTAGCATGAAAGAAACGTAAAAATTGGAAAGAAATGTACCTTTTTGACGAGAAATCGAAAATGTCACGTGAGAGTCCTAAAACTTCAATGGGGTCACTTTTCTTCCAATGTGTTTGTTGATTAGTGTTGTTATGGAGTGGGGGAGTGAGGAATTTGTGTTTAATCGGTGAAAAATCATCTAATTTGATGAAATTTAGGTTAGGGTTCGAATTGGGGGAAGAATTGTAAGAATTCTCCCCCCCCCGCGCCCCTTTTGAATCACGATCTGACTGTGCACGACCGTGCTGCATAACACGGTCGTCTGTGAGCAGCCAGCCATTTTCACTGGAAGATAGCGCATGACCGTACCCCCTGGAGCACGACCGTGCTCCACGTCTTTTTTATTTATTAAATATGAAAAAAAAACGAAACCTAACTAATTGAGTTGCCTCCCAAGTAGCGATAAGTTTCACGTCTTCAACCGGACAAGATAAAAATGTACCTTTTATGAGTCATTTACGAAATAAATACACCTAGCAGTCTCCTTTGTTCCATTTCCATAGAACAGCTTGATTCTTTATACGTTGATGGGGAACGTGCGGCCATCCTTTGTCAACAGCTCTACATAGCCTGGATCAAACACCTTCTTAACCCAAAAGGGTCCCGACCATCTTGATTTAAATTTTCCGAAAAACAATCGGAGTCTCAAATTGAATAGCAATACTGGATCTCCTAGCTTGAATGTCTTGTTTTGAATCATTTTATCGTGAAAGTATTTGGTCTGTTCTTTGTAGATTCGAGCGTTTTCATAATAGATTTTGTACTCGATCCGAACTTGCCCGTTTATAGTCGAAATTTTGATGCTCTTATAGCCCAAAACACTTTGTGTCCCAATTCCATCGGGAGATGACACGATTTACCAAAAATAAGTTGGTCAGGGGACATACCAATCGGTGTTTTAAATGTCGTCCGATATGCCCATAAGGAGTCATCTAAGCGAAACGACCAATCTTTTCTGTTTACACTCATAGTTTTCTCCAGGATTGCCTTTATCTCCCGATTTGACACCTCGGGTAGCCCAATTGCTTGAGGATGATATGTCAACGTCATTTTGTGCTTCACTTCGTATTTCTCCAACAATCTAGCAAAAAATTTGTTATGGAAGTGTTTCCCCCCATCAGTAATAATTATCTTGGGTGTCCCAAATCTATTGAAGATATTTTTCTTCAAAATTGTAGAACAACTTTAGCATCATTAGTTTTGGTGGGATGGCCTCTATCCACTTGGACATATAATCTACAACTAGTAGAATGTAATTATATCCGTTGGATGAGGGGAAAGGCCCCATAAAATCTATGCCCCATACATCAAAAATTTCTACTTCTAATATGTTGGTAAGAGGCATCTCATGTTCCTTGATATTGTCCCCATCCTTTGACATCGATCACAACCTGCCACAAAGTTATAGCAATCCTTAAATAAAGTTGGCCAATAAAAACCTAATTACAGCACTTTGATAGCCGTCTTCTTTCCACTGTGATGTCCTCCTACAGGTAATGAGTGACACATCCCCATAATGTCATCCCACTCTTCTAATGGGATACTTCTCTGAATTATCGAATCTGCACATCTCCTATAAATAGGTACGGGTCATCCCACATATAAAAATTTATATCATGAAGAAATTTCTTTCTTTGATACTCAAAATAAGTCTGGTGGGAGGACCCCCTATGCCAAGTAGTTCACAATATCTGCATACCATGGCATCGGGACATCGTTTAAAGCCATTATACACTCGTCTGGGAATTTTTTCTTGATCTCTTCGCTTTGATCGACTACTCCGTTCTCTAATCTTGACAAATGGTCAGCTACCACATTTTCACAGCCTTTATGATCTTTAATTTCCAAATCGAATTCCTGCAACAATAAAACCCAACATATTAGACGTGGTTTAGCATCTTTCTTTTCGAAAAGATAATGAATTGCAGCATGATCAGTATAAACTATTATTTTAGTGCCGATAAGGTAAGAATGAAATTTGTCGAATGTGAAGACGACTGCCAACATCTCCTTTTCTGTAGTGGTGTAGTTTTGCTGAGCTTCATCCAGCGTTCGGCTGGCATAATATATCGGCTTTAGCACTGTCTCTCTTTTATCCAAGCATAGTCGCTCGTATCACACATTAACTCAAATGATTGTGACCAATCCGGAGTCACCAAAATTGATGCACTTGTCAATGCTTTCTTCAATGTTTCGAAAGCCAAATGACACTCTTTATCAAACTTGAATTCGGTTTCTTTCTCTAACAATCGGCTCAATGGTTTGGTGATCTTTGAAAAATCTTTTATGAACCTTCGATAAAAACCTGCATGCCCTAAGAAACTTCTGATTACTTTTTCTATTTATGGTGGTGGTAATTTTTCAATTGCCACAATTTTTGCTCTATCTACTTCAAGTCCTGCAGACGAAACACGATGACCCAGCACAATTCCATCTTTTACCATGAAATGACATTTTCCCAATTTAAAACTAAATTTGTTTCCTTGCATCGCTGCAAAACTCGAGATAGGTTAACAAAACAAACATCAAACGAAGTTCCAAAAACTAAAAAATCATCCATAAGCACTTCCATCAATCATATCATGAAAAATTACCATCATGCATTGTTGAAACGTGGCTGGTGCATTACATCATCCAAAGGGCATCCTCCGAAATGCAAAGGTGCCATATGGACATGTAAACGTTGTTTTCTCTTGGTTTTCCGGTGCAATTGCAATTTGATTGTATCCAGAATATCCATTGAGAAAACAATAATAATCATACGTAGCCAAACGGTCCAACATTTGATCTATAAATGGGAGAGAAAAATGATCTTTTCGGATGGCGGTATTCAATTTTCTATAATCAATGCACACCCACCACCCTGTTACCGTTCGAGTGACTATAAGCTCCTCATCCTCATTCTTTACCACCGTCATTCCTCATTTCTTTGGCACCACCTGTATCGGACTTACCCAATTACTGTAGGAGATGGGATAGACGATTCCTGCATCTAGCCATTTTAGGACTTCTTTCTTCACCACCTCCTGCATGATTGGGTTAAGTCTCTATTGATTTTGGATTGAAGGTTTATAAGTATCCTCCATCATTATTTTGTGCATAACAATGGATGGACTTATGCCCTTCAAATTCGAGATTGACCAACCAAGGGCATGCTTGTGTTCTCTCAACACTCGTAGAGGTTTTTCTAATTGAATCGGGTTTAACGATGAGGAAACGATTACCGGATTAGCTTTATCACTTCCTAGAAAAGCATATTGGAGATGATCCGAAAGGTGTTTCAATTCTAGAATGAACATGGTACTTTTCGTGTCTGCAACAACCTCTTCTTGGTCTAGCACGATCGTGCTCGACCTGCATATACGCCATTAGTCCCGGCGTGGTAGACCATGTCGTACAGCAAGATCGTACCCCATTATCCAGTCCCAATTTTTTACCGGGCACGGTCCGACCGTGCTCCACAGCACGATCGTGCCCGGCCATTCCACCTTCTATTTATCTCTCATTTCCTCGTTTCTTTTCCTTTCCACCACACTTCTTCCTTGGTATTTCCTGTAAAGCCTCCAAATAATACACATAGTCAATAACCTCCTCATTTTCATAATCAAGATCTTTCGCTTGAGTTTGTAAAGATTCACTCAAGAAAAATTCCAACGAATCTTTCAATAAGATTCGCTCCATTTGATCCTCCACACAAACATCCTCTACTCCAATGAAGCTACAGTTCTCCTTTTCGTCATGGAATCTCATGGCCTTGTTTTGTAAATGTTGAACAGGATGTGTTCGTCATTTACTCTCAATATGAGCTCTCCTTTTTGTACATCAATCAATGATCGTCCCGTAGCTAGGAATGGTCGTCCTAAAATAAGAGGCACAACATGATCTTTCTCCATGTCGAGAACTACAAAATCCACTGGAAAGATGAATCGTTCAACTTTTACTAGCACATCTTCAATGATCCCTTTGGGGTAAGTTATCGATCTATTAGCTAATTACAATGTGATTGTTGAGGATTTTACGTCACCATGACCAAGCTTCTTAAAGATGGATAGTGGCATCAAATTTATATTTGCTCCTAGGTCACACAAAGCCTTGTCAAAAATTGATTCTCCAATCACACAAAGGATTGTGAAGCTCCTTGGGACACAAAGCTTTTGTGGCAACTTTTGTTGTAAGATTGCACTGTACTCCTCCGTAAGATTCACTCTTTCATAATCTACTGTTTTTCTCTTCTTTGACATGACATCCTTCAAGAATTTCGCGCAATTCGGCATTTGTTCCAAAACATCTGCAAAAGGAATGTTAATGTGAATTTTCTTAAAAATTTCCAGAAATTTAGCGAATTGAGCATCTAGTTTTTTCTTTTGAAAACGTTGAGGAAAAGAAAGAGAAGAAATAGTAAATGGGAGTGAAGGTTTAGAATTTGATTTTGGCTTCTCAGCCCCTTTTTGTTCGACTTCATCTTCCTTTTTCTCCTTCACTTCTTCTTCCTTTTTCCTCTCGTTTTTATCTTCCTCTGCCATTGGCATGCTTGGTCCCTCATATTCCATTCCACTTCTCAATTGGATTGCCTTACACTGCTCCTTTGGATTTATTTCAGTAGTGCTTGGATATTATCCCTTTTTATGTTGATTCCCTATATTTTCAATTATCTACCCTACTTATAACTCCAAGGCCTTCATCCATGCATCAAATTTTTCTTCAATTCTTGTGAATCTATCTCGTGATTCATTCATAAATGCACCTACTAAATCTTCTAATGCCGGTTTCTTTGGTTCATCGATAACTCCATTCGTAACAGAAAAGCCCGGAGGTGGTTACAGAATATTTTTATTATTTTCATAAGAGAAATTTTCATGATTCACCCCTCCGTGTTTATACTGATACACACTCCTATTTTGGAAGTTTTGGTTGTTTCGGAAACTTGGGTTGTTGTAATTTTGTCCATTCATAAAGTTGACATCTTCTACTTCCTCTTGTTGGGTGAAATCACATCCTCGGCTCCCAACACTTCCTACATTTTGGGTTTGAACCTTTGCCAGCTCAGATACTTGATTTGTGAGAGTTACTATTTATGAGGATAATGCAGACAATTGGTCTTGACTTTGAATCTCCGCCACTTTCCTATATGTGTTTCTTTCAGATGGCCATTGGTAGCTGTTTGTTGCAATTTCCTCCAAAATATATATTGCATCCTCCGGACTCTTTGCTAACAAAGCTCCTCCTGCCGCTGCATCTATCATTGCTCTCGTTGATCCAAACAGTCCATTATAAAAGAAACAGACTTATTGATCTTCAGGAAATCCATGCTGAGGACATCTCCTTAACATATCTCTGAATCTTTCCCAAGCTTCGCCCAAGGACTCCCCACCAAGTTGCTTGAACAGTGTGATCTCACTCTTCAACTTCAACATCTTACTTGGTGGAAAGTACTTAAATAGAATTTTTTTACTTAAACCATCCTACGTAGTAATTGAGCCTGGAGGGAGTGAGTTGAACCACAGCTTTGCTTTATCTCGTAAAGAGAAAGAAAACAATCGTAGTCTTATGGCATCATCAGAAACATCATTCAATTTGATCGTGTCACAGTCTTCAAGAAATTGTGCCAGATGCACATTGGGGTCATCTAGATGACTTCCCCAAACAGATTTTGCTAAACCATACTGATTAGACCCGGCTTCAACTCAAAATTATTTGCTTGAATAGGTGATCGTACAACCCCTCTTCCATTTTGTTGCGGTTGAAAATAATCTCTGATGGGTCTCTGAGAAGCAACTCGTGGTGCTTGGTTCATTCCTTCTTGATTGTTTAGTACTTGTTCTACTGGGTTATCGTCAGCCATCTGAGTTGGAGCAAAAAGTTGTCTTTGTGTGTTACGACG
Source organism: Scutellaria barbata (assembly GCA_028654395.1). Taxonomy (NCBI): domain Eukaryota; kingdom Viridiplantae; phylum Streptophyta; class Magnoliopsida; order Lamiales; family Lamiaceae; genus Scutellaria; species Scutellaria barbata. The sequence continues at coordinate 7,125,266 of CM053654.1, forward strand.
TCTGCAAGTTGCTTCAATCTCCAAATCTAATGCACTCAAGTTTACCTTTTTAGAGCGAATGTTCATGCACAATCTGAAAATACCTAAAAGACAAGTATCAGATACTCTCTAAAAAAATAAAAAATAAATCCTAGACTAAAATAAAAAGCAAAATTGGAATATTAATTATTCCTAAACTTCAGTCCCCAGCAACGGCGCCAAAAACTTGTTCACTAATTTCTTTTACCTACTCCCGCAAGTATACGGTGTAGGGTGCAGAAGTGGCAAGCTAGGTTGATTCCACAGAGACTTTCTATTTAGGCACTAACTAACTACTCAAATTCAGCTCTCAATTTTATCTAGGAAAATCAAATCTCATCAATTGCAGATTAATTAAATAAAAAATGGTAATTACGCAGGTAAATTGATTCAAGAATAACAGATATCTAAGACAGGTTCTAGGACATGCTTTCATCTAATTCTCATCAAAATATCACTTTAACCAATTCAAGATTCATTAATCAATTATCATATATGAGCAATCACATATATCGAATTAACAACTCTTCCGAGTCAGTTAATCGGTTGATTATTATGTCATCAGAGGTATCCCTATTCAATCTGATTAAAACATAACAACTCCCAAAAGTACCTAATATTGATTTCTCATCACATAAATTCCTTATTCTCCCGATCTAAGTCTTTTATGTGTCATGTGTTTATTCTTTCATAATTAAATCTCATCTCCCGAATTTTGATCCAATTACTAAAATATGCTCAATCGCTGGCCAGGTAATCAAACAAACAATCAATTCATAAACACACAAATAAGATAAACGATCATGAACATTGAATTAAAATTAAAGATCTATCAAGAATTGAATTAAATTACTAACAAGCCCTAGAAACCCTAGAAAATTAGCTAGACATGATTATGAACAAGCTCATAGACAAGATTGGAAATCTCATATCTGCTAAAACTAACAAGAGAAGAAAGATTAAAAACTTTTGTCTACGATGATCTTGTGATTCCTCGGTTTCTTGAATTCTTCTTCTTCTCTTCTTCTTTTTTCTCTCCTGTATGTATTTATATCACTTCAGGAGTCTTCCCAATGAAGTAAGAGATAAAATCATGTCCCGAAAACAAACGTCGTTCGATTTCTCTGTTCACCTAGGCATGGTCGTGCTATATGGCAAGGTCGTGCCCCATCGTCCAACGCCAATTCCTATCGGGCACGGTCTGACCGTGCTCCACCGCACGATTATGCTCTGATTCCTTCTTCTGATTGTCAATTACCCTCTAAACTTACACTTTTCCTCATTCAAATCATGACACTAAGCACAAACTTGTCAAATGCAACTTATACAAGAAGAAATCACCATAAAACGTATCTAATATATTCAAACGAATACATAAACATACGCAAAAATACGTGAAAATAGCACTTATATGTTACAAGGCAAGACTGGTTGTAAAAGGGTTTGGACAAAAATATGCTCTTGATACCAGTTGTTAGGATTGGAGAACAATTATAGAGAATTTGATTTGAATGAAAAATAAGAGACAACGATTTGTTCACCCAGTTCGTCAATTGACTTTTGGGAGCACTACCAAGCCAGAAGAATTTACTAATTTTCTTGTGTTGACAAATACAATGAGTTAAAAGGTTATTTATAGGGAAGTAGTCCTAATGCCTTTCTAACTAGGAATCCCAAGTCTAATCTAACTAGGAGTCCTAAGTCTTATCTGACTAGGAGTTCTAAAGTCTATCTAACTTAGACTCCATAATCCAACAATCTCCCACCTGGAGACTGACTTCCAATTGTAACTTGTTTTCTTCATTTCATCAATGTCTCTCATTGATAGTAGTGCCAAGCCTTCATCTCAGTTTCCAAGGCCAATTGAAGCCATGCATGACTTCAACTTCTCTAAGGTCATAACCTTAGTCAATATATCAGCAGGATTCTCACTTCCTCGAATCTTCATCAGCTGCAAGATTTTATTCTCCATGAGGTAACAAATGTAATGATAACTCAATTCAATGTGCTTCGTTTTCGAGTGAAAACTGGATTTTTTGCTAAATGAATAACACTCTGACTATCACTGTACAAAATACTATCTTTCTACTCCTTCCCCAATTTACGCAAGATATTCTGCAACCATACCATCTCTTTACTAGCCTCAGTCACTGCTACATACTCTGCTTCTGCAGTGGACTGTGCTACAAGATCAATATAAAAATCCCTGCCCTTGTTTTCCCGTGGACGTAGGCTTTGTATGCCGAATCACGTAAATATTTTGAGTGTTGTTTGGTTTGTTCTTGATTTGTGCTGAGTTCAAATCTTGCAAGCTTGGAACTTGTGTCCACAGGGTGTTTGTTCATACCATAATGCTTTGCTCTTAGTGTAACATCCCAATTTTTCTTAACTTTTTTTTTTAAATGTTTATAAAAATTAATATTCTTGCAGCGGAAAATTAAATTTGCAAATATTTTAAAAATAGAAGTTTGAGTAATAAAATAAAGACCGTAAGAGTATTTAAAAATAACCCGAATCCTACAATGGTTTCATCAGAAGATCTCAACAGAATGAAATGAGTCATGCTAAAGCAGATTGAAGATGGAAACATTTAGTCTTTCTTGAAATAAATAGCTTAAAATAAAACAGGTAAAGTAACTCTAGCCACCGCTCATCCACTCCATTCCACGTCCATGTCATTACTCTGAAATTTTAGATTTTCATAAAGGGGTGAGCAAACACTAGTAAAAGCAAGACAAATAACACAACAGCCAAGCAAATAAACATTTTCTCATCTTGGGATTGGCCAATCAATTCTGAGCACGACGGGCATACCCGAGGATCTAACTTTTGATCCTTGGACCTCTTACGTCCTTGGCTAATTCTCATGCATAGATCATAGATCACAGCAAGTCTCATGCACAGATCAATAGATCATAGCAAGCATTTTCATAAAAATTTTCTCATGACACATTGCATCAATTCATCAATCACTTCCACATAACACATTTAATAGAGACAAACATATATGAAAAGAATCCCCACCTTAAAAGTTAAAAACCTTGAGCGGAATGAAAGTGAATGCAATCCTATTCCTCGCGAGCTACACCTTCTTCGACACCTATTCATCCATAACGAAAACATACACTAACTTAATACCTAAAGGTCTAAAGAAAACCTCAATAACTATTTTAATTAAATTAAATCTCTCACGTTGTCTTAGGACACCTTGGAGGGTAAATAAGAACTTCTTAAAATTTTTGAAGAATTAAGACATGAATCCTAAGTTGGAAGATTTTAGGAAAACTCTAGTTAAGCATTGCAAGATTTATTTCTTAAAAAGTATAAGATAAAATGATCCTAAATTTTAAACATGAAATCCAGGTTATTAAATAAATAACATTTATAAATTTCACAAAGATTCAAATAGTATAACCATAGATTTATAATTTTTGAAACTTAATTTCCAGAAACAGAAAATTCTGCAGAGCTGTAAAAGAAAATTAGTATACTAAGAAATATAAACTCTTTTATTTTGAAAATTTTCCAGAAGATAAAAGACATATGAATCTGTAACATATCCAAAATTCAAAGCATTTGAAGATGTTTAACTATGAGTATTAGTCTCGTAAATCAGAAAGTGTACATCGTGAATCCTTCCAAAATAAAAAAAGAAAATTAATTTTTGAATGAAATAGCTATCGGATTAATTTGAAATTTTTACTGTAGATCAAAATCCTGATAATATATAACCTGGTAAAATATTATAAAATTTGGAAGTATATAAATAATAGTTTTAAATTTTTAAAACTGCGATACTAAAGCTGTTGAATTCCGAAAGTCAGTAATATAAAATTTATATAAAATAAAATATAACTCCGATTGACATGAAATTTTTAAAGAAGACCAATGTTACAGTAAAATATAACATATTAAAATTTCATAAAATTATAAGGTCTTTAAGTATTTATTTTAAAACGTCTAAATCAGAAACGTGAACATACCGATTTTTGGACTGAAGGAATATAAAATTTATTTTAAATCAGTTTCAACTCCGATTGATCTGAAATTTTTACTGAGTATTCAATATATATCAAAGATCAACATATCCAAAATTCATGAAATTCGTAGGTGTCTAACTACGAATTCAAATAATTGACTAACCGTTCTAGAATTTGAAATTAAAGAACAAGATGTGTTTCCTTAACTTATTTGTATTCTAACTCAAGATATCACTTAGATTTATCATAGGAATAAAACAAATTACTCTAGATTTCATATGGAAAGAAAATTATGAGAAAAGGAAAAACACGTACCTTTCCTAAGAGAGTTTGAAAATTCTAACCCTAGCATACTAACTCTTCTCTTATTTATATGATTAGGTTCATGGGTTCTAAACCTAATAATAAGGTAATGGGCCTCCTAATCTCTTGGGCTCATACTAAAAGAAGTCTAGTAAGATTTAACTCATAATTCCAATTAGATTCATCATTCAAATAAAATCCTACATCATATAGGATTGATACAATGTATATATATATATTTAAATATAACAACCTTTAAATTATTAATTTATTATTATTTCTATTATTAATATTTTTTTTCGGGTGTTACACTTAGTGTCTCCAAGTGATAGAGAACATCGATGGAGTCTGGCTGTAACACCTTATTTTCAGAAAAACCCGCATTCCATATTTTTATAAATAAATTCAATTTTTTTTAAATAATTCGTTGTTAATGACCTTTATGACAAGTTTTATGTTTTATCAAGAAAAAACGAGCTAATGTTTCTTTAAGTTTAAGAGATCTTGCAGGATAGCTACCCGAGGAGATCGAGTTCGATCGTAATACATTCAACATGCACGAGCAATGGAATGAACAAAAAAAAGGGAAGATAAGTTACATATAAAATAATTTTAGCAATTAATATAAAAAAATGACTTATGTGTTTAATTATAGTACTATATAGTCTATGTGCAATAAAGTATGTGTATATTATGATGTGTTAAATTAAATATATTTCTAAACGTACTTATATGACTTATATGATATATTAAGTTGAACATACCTATATACATAATTATGAGATCACAATATTATCAAGACTCTAATTTAAAGATATGCAAATTAATTTTAAGTCATGTCATCTTATTTATGTGTGACACCAATTTGATTAAATTTATATGAATTTAATATGATGTGCAATAAATTACACCAATAACAAATTAATTATCATAATCATGAATTCTTTCATGTCACATTAGATAAGCTAAGCTACACATATCAATGTCACTACATCATGATATTACATCTTGAATTATATCATTATACAAGTGATCTACATGTATTAAATTATAATTTGTACACTATACACTACATATAAAAGGGAGAGACTCTATTTTTGAGCCTTTCATTTATCATTTGGCAAGATGCACTCGCTCTCTCTAGCTATTTTGCTCATCTTTCTCCCTAGACTTTTGTTCCTTTCAAAAACCTTTATCCCCATCTTCAACCAAGCTGCCATTTTCAAGATTTAAGTGAAGAATGAATATCCTTTCAAGACAAGATAGGAAATCAAGCTCAAATTAAAAGCTTCTTCCAAGCAAGTTTCAAGAACGCATGGTTTGTGCAATCAAGAGGTAATTTTTGCAAATCCTCACCATTCTTCTTCCTTAGGAGCATGATTAAGTTCTAATTTTAAGTTGCATGTAAGATCCAAGTAGATTTTCTACTAATGTGAAGAAATTTGTTCGAAGAGTTTTATATAGTTGATCTTTAAAATATGTTATATTTGGGTGTTGATTGTGAAATTGCATGTTGATTTAGTCCTTACATGTTTGATTTCTTTACCCAAACACACTGCATGTATGATCCAAGGGTGATTTTCTACTAATGTGAAGAAATTTGTTCAAAGTCTTGTTTTATATAGTTGATCTTTAAAATATGTTACATTTAGGTGTTGATTGTGAAATTGCATGTTGATTTAGTCCTTGCATGTTTGATTTTTTTACCCAAACACATTGCATGTATGATCAAAGGGTGATTTTCTACTAATGTGAAGAAATTTGTTCAAAGTCTTGTTTATATGGTTGATCTTTAAAATATGTTACATTTGGGTGTTGATTGTGCAATTGCATGTTGATTATCTTGTCTAAGCTCATTGCATGTGTGATAAATTGAGTCAAGATGGTTTATTTGATGTTGATAGAGTTATAAAAGCTAAATCTACATTTTAATTATGAAAATAGGTGGGTTAATCAAGTTGTGAAATTTTTTAGAAGTGGCAGTCCACTTTGTCGATTTTTATAAACATATATACTTGGATTTTTTCAAAACTGTTTTACTATGTTATACTACATGAAGTGTTGAGTCTAAGGTTAAAATTCGGTAATATTTGGAGTAGTTTATGAATTATTATTATTTTTCAAAGATAGTCCAATTCAAGTTGAAATTATTCAGGTTCAGACCTTAGAAAAATAATTTTATAAATTCAGCCAATTATAATTGTTTAAAATGTTTTAGTATGTTATATTGCATGAAGTTTTAAGTGTATGGTTTAAATTTGGTAATATTTGGAGTAGTGTATGAATTATTATGATTTTTCAAAGATAGTCCAGTTCAAGTTGAAATTATCTAGTTTCGAACCTTAGAAAAATAATTTTATAAATTCAGTCAATTATAATTTTTTAAAATGCTTTAGTATGTTATATTACATGAAGTTTTAAGTGTATGTTTAAAATTTGGTAATATTTGGAGTAGTGTATGAATTATTATGATTTTTCAAAGATAGTCCAGTTCAAGTTGAAATTATCTAGTTCCGAATCTTAGAAAAATAATTTTATAAATTCAGCCAATTACAATTTTCAAAACTGTTTTGATATGTTATACTACATGAAGTTTTGATTATATGGTTGAAATTTGGTAATTTTTGAAGTAATGTACGAATTATAATGATTTCTCAAAATAAGTCCAGTTTCGAATTTAAGATTCTGCAGTTTTGGACCTTAGAAAATTAATTATATAAAATCTTTACATTATATATTTTCAAAACTGTTTTACTATGTTTGAGTACATGATGTTACGAGTCTAAATTATTAATTTCAGGTTTCAGTAAATATACAATTTACAGTGAATTTTATAACACAAACTGGTTTTATAGCAATTTCGAATAATTTTTTATTATAGTAAATGATTTATTAAAACTTTTGTGATTTGAATTTATCCCTAATATTTTAGCATGGATGACTGAGGGTGTTATGTAATGTATACTTAATTTCATTAATTTTTGATGATCATTTAAATTATGAAAAATTGTTCTTGTAAAGAGTGTCTTTTCTTCCTATATATTAATAACTTCAAGATTTAAATTTTATCTATGATTTAAAAATGCAATTTCACCATATTTTAAAACTGATATTATGTGATTAAATGCGTGTTTATGTGTGAAGTATTAAATAATTTAAATCTTTAGCATATGAATTAGAGTTTTATGAGTTAAGGTGTAAAATACGATTTTTATTCCCTTCAAGGTACAATTGATACTTGTTTGAAAGTATACTTTAAAATTTCTCTCAAATCTATAGTTATGTGTTTATGATATACAATATGTGACATGTATGATAAGCATGTTAGGTAAGATGATTATGATACGATTTAATGATATTATAATTAATTGAAGCACATCAACAAACACCGAATCATATGTTAAATAAGTAGTCGGTGAAGATGAATATATATGTATGTTTATGATATAAATGAGATGTGTTTGGAAGACTAAAAGTTAATGAATGTGACGAGTGCAGTACGAGACGATCGAATACTTCAGTAGCTATCCCCGCTTCAAGTCAAATCTCAAAAGTGGGTAACTTCTACTCTCTAGCTACATGTCGTTAATTGAATTAGTAAGTTATGTATGAAAATCTACGGATAGAAGCGCTGTAGCTATAACCGGTATGTAGCTTTCCTATCGGACGTCGACCTTAAAGGCGAAAGTGTCTGCTCTACGAAGCGAGGTTTAGTGAGTGAGCATCCCACTACCCTCGAAGTTATGTTATGGTCCAAGGGTTAGCGTACCCAAGGATAATGTTGTAGTATGTGCTTAATGGTTTAATTGCTTCAATGTATTAGAGAAGTACGGTTATCCCACTGGGCTTCCTCTCCGAAGGAGTCTCATGATGTTATCTAAAATGATTTTCAGGTCCAACTTATGATGAAGCGGATGTGTAGCCGGCTATACGGACTTCTTCCCAGAAGCATATGTCTTAATTTATTTTAATGTGTATGATTTTGATATTACATAAAGTCTTTAAAAACTTCTATGTTGGATTAATCATTCAACTAAAATTTTCATATGTTTTAAACATGGCATGGTTTTGATTTACAAATGTGGGTAGAACATGAGTTAGTTTTTTGCATTCTAAGCATTTCGATTTAAATTAGAAAGAAAAAAAATATACTCGTGTTTTTAGTAAAGTCTTCGGCTGAGTTTCTCTATGAAAATGATTTTAAATTATTATTATATATTTTTACAAATATTTTAAGTATATAATGTCAAGATGGTGCCTTAATCCTCCTAAGTTGGGTTGGGGTGCTACACTGGCAAATCTCGAAATCCTATCCCTCAAAATTAAGGTATGCAGACATTTGAATTCGAAGAAATTCTTAAAGAATAGAGTACAATAACGTTACTTTAAAATAAAACTTAATTCATCACCATCATTTTGACTACCAACATAAGGAAAATTCATTATAATATCTCTCATGCAACACACACATGCATTATGCTAGTGTGTGTATATGAACTCAATGACGGAGTCCTCACAGATCCAACCTTGATGTAAAAGTATAACAAAAAGAGAGGTTGCAAATTACTAAGAATTAGAGTTCAAATCGAGTTTCATAAGGAAACCAGCATCAGATTCTAGATTGAAATGAAATCAAGATGTTACACATTACAAGAATGCCAAAAAACAAAGTGTAATTATCCTACAAGAGGATTCATAATTGAAAGCCAACATGAGTAGCACAGATCAGAGATGGTAATGGTGGGTTCAACCAAAGAACTATAGTCTAAGCTTTCAAGACAACGTACACACACGGAAAGCAAAATAAACATCGTTATTGGAGCCTACTTCAAACGAACATTGATCTCTTTGGCGACCCAAGGAATCGGCCTGTATCAGGAAGCGAGAGCATATGAGAGTTAGAGCTGCAACGAGCATGTCAAGTTATGGAACACAGGCAAATAACTTAATTTAACGAACAACAACTATTGATCAATTCTGGAATTTTCTGTATTGTTGCACATTAATGCCATCTATCATGTTCTCAGTTTACTATCACTTTCATGAATGAATCCTCTAATAAATGATTATGGCATAAGTAGAATTGTATCTCAATAAATGATTGCCTTACCCACTCCTCTGAATCTGAAAAAATCATCCTGCTTTCAAATCTTCAAAGCACTCCCACTTGTCTACAAACACCAACATGTAGTCCATTAATATTAAAAAACAAACAGAGGAAAAACGAGGACATTTATAGTCATTAATGAAATGCTTAATTATATAATGATCATTCTGCACTGCAAATAAGCTCTTACAGGATAGGAAATTCACCAAAATCAAACAAACATGATTCGAGTTGTAGAATACAGTAATTAAAATTGGCAATTAAAGCGAGAGAGTTAATATTACCAAAAATCTGAAGATCTAATAAACAAATTCTCGAATTAACATTAATTAATTTTTTAAATTAATAAATAATATAACTTTTTAGTTTTCTTAAAAAAAGTGTTTTTAAATCGACCTTTAATCAAATAGAAAAACAGATGATAGATGATGATAATTATAAGGAACTGATTTTCATGTAGAAATCAAACTTACAACATCCATATGCTATGGTTGAATCCAAGATGAGCAAACAAATTACAAATTGTAAAGATAAATCAGAAAAAGAAATGATAATACACTTACCGACCATCCTTTCGAAATTTGTGCAGTGATAAAATTCTTTGTTTCACGCATTTTTAGTTCGTTCTATTACCCGCTTACTTATTACTTATGCTAATATCTATCCCAATTTTATTCTATTTGAAATAGAATAAAATGGATCCATTTTATATCTGGCAACAAGAACATAGTCCTATCAATTCAATTTGGCTAAAAAAAACAAAGTGGTAAAATCATAAAGTCAAATACAAGAATCTTCTTCAAACAAAAATATACCTATTATGACTAGGAATGCGGTACAAGGGATTCCCTAAAGCTCGTAGAAAAAGAGGAGGTAAATAAAAGGTTTTTCAGAATTGATTTTTTCATAATTGACAACAAAAATTTTGTTCTTTTTACGAACCTGATGTCGATAAATCCGCGAACCTCTATGTTGGGGATATGGGAGACATCATCAATGTGTTGTTCAATCCAACTCTTTAGTAATGGATGACAATTTCCCACCCGTAATTCAGTTAATTTCTTGAGGTTTCGCACAACTCCTACACTACTCAACTCTTTGCAGTTATAAAATTTTAATCTTTGTAGAGATTTGAGGTTCCCAAACCATTCAGGCAATTCTTGTATTCTGAAGCTATCCAAATATAAATTTGAAAGAGCATTGAGATGTTGAAGCGAATGGGGAAGAGAGTCCTAATCCTCCATCCCAATCAACCATAACTTCTGAAGTGAATGAGATGCAGCTTGCAACATTCCATCAACAGCCTTCTTAGCACTATCACTTGAATCTGAATTACATGGCTTGATGTCTAATTCTTGCAAGTTGTGGAAAACAACAGGGACTGGTGGTGAGACGAGTTTGGGAACATCCATGATTCTGAGTGAGTTGAGACTAGACATTTTAGGCAGATAATCAATTATCACTGGCAAATTTATTAAGTTGTTCAAACCCGATAATGTCAAATTCAGGAGTGAGGGAGCACATGATTCTAGCATTTCACATGGAAAATTGATGAGCTCATCACATCCCCTTAATTCCAACCATTCAAGCGATGTTAAACCTTTGGATTCTCCATCGCTTCTATATGCTATTGACTTCAGATTTGGGCAATGTTCTATACTCAACCTCTTGAGAGAATTGAGGGTGTGCAGTCCATCTGGTAACTCTCTAAGCTTGCCACAATCTAATATAATCATTTCTAAGAGATTTTGATAGCTAAGAAACCCATTGGGGAGATATTCCACTTCATCTAATCCAGTAATGAAAACATATGTAAGAGATCCGCATATGTGTAAGCCAGAATTCAATTCCTTATGAAATGATGAGAATTGACTTAGATCCATCCTCAATTCTCTGCACTTATGTATGGCCAAGTCTTCAAGGCAAGAGAATACCTTTATTTCAAGTGGATGCTCATTTTCAGCCAATTCTATTTCTATCCACTCTACCAACTTTGGCATATCACACAACCTGAGCCGTTGAAGCACAGGAAACACCACAATTCTTTCCTTGCAGCTACTATCCTTGAATGAAGAACGTATGGATTTCACTTTCCTTAGACAAAACAAAGGCAGAGATTTGAGATGTGGCAAGTGCCCCATCATTGGAATTTCTTCACATTCATTGCAATCTTTAAGTGACACCTCCATCAAATTATTAAGTCCTTCCACCATATTCGATGGAAATGTTGTGCCTTTGAATCGAATTATCTCTAACCTCTTCAAATCTGGATGAGGTCGGAGACCTTCCAACACATTCACGTCATTTATTTCGTCTTCTCTAGACATAGTCCACTGCAACACTAAGTTGAATATTTTTGGCTTCTCAAATAAATGTGCACTCTCAGCCTCTTTTCCATCTTGCACCTTTTCAAGATTTGAAATATGCACCTTACCTTGGAGGTCTTTCAACTTTCCAAGCTCTCAAATTCTGTGGCCCTCTTCCTCACCCACGTGATAGTATTCTTGTGTTTGAAGACAAGTTAAACTTCCAACATTAGGGGGCAATTGGGTATAATACGAAAGGTGAAGATGTCTTAAGTTGATCAAGTATTGTACTGTAGTTGGAAGCTTGCTTATCTTATCGTTGTCTGCTCTTAGTGTTTACAAGTGATAGAGATCACCAATCAAGTCCGGTAAATCTCGAATACCTCTAGGAGAAATTTGAAGATATCTCAAATGTATTAGCTCGTTGATTGAAATAGGCAACTCCTTAAGATCACAATCCATCAAAGTTAGAGTATGCAAGCTTTTGAAGTCACCTAACATGGTATGAGAGAGTACTTCACCCTTGAAGAATAACGTACGCCAATACTTTTTAGGGTAAAAGATGATTCATCTCCATTATTCTCGCTACCAATATATTGAACTTGATACACCTTTTGAAACAATGCATGCCAGATCATGCACAAGATCGTGCATGCTACAATGTGTTATGTGATTAGCATACTCATCTTGCTTTGTAATTTGTAACAAGGAATTTTGCACAAGATAGTAGAAAATTTTGTTGCCCTCAACCTCCATGCCTTTAATAGGATCAATTTGAAGAAATCCTTGTGCCATCCATAGCTCAATCAATTGTTGCTTGTCAATCACTTCACCTTTACGAAAAATCGAACGGTAGGCAAAACACCTCTTGAGTGATGGTGGAGACAAATGATCAAAGCTCAATCTCAATATCTTTGAGATATCATTGTCTTCAACTTGAAGATTTGAAAGGCAATCCCGTGCAATTGAGATCCACTTATCTTTGGGTGAACGGTGTAGCAGTCCTCCTACTACATTGGCAGCTAATGGCAGACCTTGACATCTTTTTGCAATATCAATTCCAATGCTCTCAAACCCGAATGGAATATCTTCATTTTCTTTCAAAGCCTTTTGTTTGATTATGGACCAGCAATCTTCAAATGACAAGATATTCAAGTTATGAATATCAAATGTGCGAACAATCAAAGCAACCTTTTCACTCCTAGTCGTAACAACGATGACATTTCCCTTAATAGAAGTAATTCCAGACAAGGAATTTTCAAAATCTTCCCACATCCGCGCATCTTCATTCCAAACGTCATCAAGAACAAGGAGATATTTTTTATCTTCCAATTCTTTTCGTAAATTTTTCAGAAGAACCACCCTACTCACATCCACAACTCTTTTGGATGTCAAATTTTCAAGAATATTTCTCGACACAACAACCACATCAAAATCTCTAGAAACATGGACCCACATTTGCTTCCCAAAGTGGGCCTTAATTCTTTCGTGATTGAAGACTTTCCGGGTCAATGTCGTCTTTCCCAATCCACCCATTCCAACAATAGGAAAAACAAAGAAGGGTTCTTCACGTGCCAGCATCTTATTAACTATATCTAAAACATCTTTGTCTCTTCCAATAAAAACTGGATCAAGAGTGTCTGGATCAGTTTCCAAAGGCAGGGCATATTCAATCACCGGCTGGCTATTAAGCCCGAGCTTTGTTGCATGGTATAAACTAGACACAAAACAAATATAGATTTCGTTGATTCTAAGAGCCATACGACGACGACAAACATAAGGGCAAAATTTTAAATAACCAACTTTACAATAAAACATTTTTTTTTGTCAATGTTTTGTAAATTGTTCTTTTTTAGCCAAGAGAATAGTTTTTTTGACCACAATACCCTTAATGAAATAAAAAAAACAAAAAATAAAAACAAAAACAAAATACAACAATTGCAATCCCTAATTTTGAATCCCTAATTCCAAATACTTTTCATTCCAAAAAATCCACCCACCGTCGCCGTCGCCCCTCCGCCGTGTCTGCTGATCTTTGCCTTCTGATGCTGTTCTGCCCATCGTGTCTCATCTTCCACATCAATTGCAGGTAAAATTAGTCCCCTAATACATTTTCTATTTCTATTTGTATTTGAAGAATGATGGAGGAATTTCATTTTTCTAATATACATTGAATGAAGAAATTATTGGTATAGTTGTGAAGCCAAAAATTTTGATATCTGATTCAGTTCTCATGTCCTTCTAGCATATTTTATCATTCAGACACCTTTACTGTGATGGTGTGCTTGAACACAACTTATCATTACAAAATTATTTGTAATTGTCCGATATTTTGAATGTGGATAAGCCCAATAAGTACAAAAGACATCTTTCGTTCATTTGTAGAAGATTATTAATTCCACAAATATATTTATATCCTCTTTGAGTTATGCAAATAACAGAAACATGAATTCAGACACCATCACAGTAAGATGTCCTTCTAGCATCCTGATTCTATTCGAGTATTTGCAAAATTGTTCTATAAATATTATCGAACTTTTGAGTCTTTTTTTTTAAGAAAATGAGTTACGCGAAGTTAATTAGCTTAATCATGGTGAAGACTTGTTAAATTTGTCTTTAAAAAGGTTTATCGATTGGAAATGGGAGTGATGATATGTTAATGAGAATGAGGAAACATAATCAACGTTATGATGGTGATGTGCTTTCATTATAGTCCTTGTAGCTACAGATGGATTCTGCGCCACACATATAGGCCGCACTCTGTTTATTAATTATTTTACCAAAAAGGGCATTAATTCTTGTCTACATAATATGGTTGGTCCAGATTCATTTTCATGGTAACAGATCAATCTCCGATTTCCCAATTATTCGTTGTGGAATCATTTCATTGGATCTGGTTTACCCTTTTAGCATTGTAAAGTCTTTTTGCTTTTGGTGGTAGGGGACAAAGATTCAGTCTTTCTAAGTGAAGATCACATCCAGAAATAAAAAACCTAGTATATAGTTGTTATGCTCATATGCGTCATTTTGCCATTTTGCAAACCAAGTTTGTCTTGTGCTCATTTCGAATTTGGCAGCTGTGTAGTGGGATGGATGAAAATGCAGTCTGCACATCTGCAGAACTCATATTTGCACCAATTGATGCCTCTTTTGCTGAAGAAGCTCCTTTATTGCTCTCTGGTTTTCGCATAACTCCTTTATTGATCTCATGTAATTCTAGTTCTTTTTGTTTGTATATTCCCTTTCTGGCTTGGAGCTGTTGGATATTCGAGATGAATAATGACAATGTAATATATGATTGAAACAATGATATCGAATCTCAGATGATTATGTTCAATATTCCACTAGGTCAAACCTTGATGTGATTTTCTGAGTCTGCTGTACACATCCTTGAAATCCATAAAATATTGGTGTGTAAAGGCTAAATAACTGTGGGTTCCATGAAATAGTTTACTAATTCGGAAACAAACATTGACAAATAGAATGTACTTTTTGGGTCATGAAATTTAAAAATGTGTTTTTAAGTTTTTTATCAGAATGCCATGCTTATTTGTTTGTAATCATTTAGGTTGAAGGAATTAAAAAATGTGTTTTTAAGTTTTTTATCAGAATGACATGCTTATTTGTTTGTTATCATTTAGGTTGAAGGAATTCAATTGTTAAATCTTTGAAATGGCTGACACTGGACTCGGTGTCTCATCTTCCAAATCAATTGCTAATATTGTAAGTTTATAATACTTTCTATATTTGTTATTTTATTAAATAATAATTATTGATTACTGATTTACCTTGTTCAGAATGAGTTTATTTGGAAGCGTAAAACTGCACGGCTATACAAAGGAAAGATACAAAATCATTCAAAATTGAAGGTTTTAGGTGATGTGAAGAAGATATTAGAAGACATCGGGGATGATACATTGAGGAATTTCCAACAGTCGTGTTTTGGTCATTTATTAGATATTAAGTCAAACGACAGACTGAATGGAATTGTCCTACATCAAATTATAGCAAGATAAGTGAACTTTGAGGGTATGGATAAAAATGAAGCTTGGTTTCGCATTGGAGAACAGTTTATTCAGTGGTCCAAAGTGGAGTTTTGTCTAACCATGGGTCTAAAATTTGGAACATCAGAATTTGATCCAAATGACGTTCACGATGTCATTGAAGATGGGGTTTGGAATAAGTACTTTGAAGGTCGTGGTGTTGCAGTTGAGGATTTGTGGATTGATTTTAAGGCACACAAGTTTGATCAAGATCCGGATGTTGCAGTTAAAGTTGCATTAATAGTTATCACGGAGTTGGTATTGTTCGGTCATGATGAGAGACACTGTGTAAGGCCTTGGATCTGGACCCTTGTGGAGGATAGACAAAAGTGGGATGATTTCCCATGGGGAAAGTTCACATATCTCAACACTTTGAATTATTTAGATAAAATCAGTTCACCTACCAGTCCTCCTAAGACCAACAACGAAAATCACACTTATCATTTCTTTGGTTTTCCCATGACATTACAGGTTTGCCCCTAATTTTTTTCCCTTTAGTTGTAATTGTGTCAATAAATTGAGGTCGTAATGTGTTTAATTTCTTTCAGATATGGGCATTTGAGGCTATTCCTGACTTGGGCAATACATTTGGCGATCGAAAATCGAGTACTAAAATGGATGTTGTGCCAAGGTTCAAAAAATGGAGTATGTTGAGAAAAACTAATAAGATCGATAATTTTTTTTCACAACCTGTGAGTGATAATTTTCTTTTAATGAACTTCATTATTTATAATTGTTTGTTTTTTATATTCATAACTCATTGCGTTGTTTAATTAGCATGATTGTTTAAGCAAATTGGAAGCTTCTGAATTGGAGAGGATGCAAAGTTATTGGGTTGGAATTAATGACGCCATTGATAATGGAATATCTTATATACCCCCTGAGATGCCATTGGTCTTTGGATATGTGCCTCCTTAAGAAGAACCTGTTGTGCAACGGATATCTCCTAAAAATAAAAAATGGAAGGTTATTGCGACAGATGTTAGTGCACGTACACCTGAGGACTCAAAAGTTTATATACGACGTTCAAAGAGGCATAAGGAAAATAATATTCCGTTTGATAGTGAAATGGAGATGGTGGACAGGTATACTTTACTAACCTATGATATTTAAAAACATATGATAATTTCATTTTATCATGATACTTGTGTTAACAGGCCCAGAAAGAAACACTCATTTGAAATGCAAGTGTTCGACCACTAATGTTGGCATATCCATAGACATATTACGAACAATGTTAAGAGAGGAGCTGCCCGAGCTTGTTCAGAACAATGTTAAAAGAGTACTTGAAAATATACTACCCGAGCTTGTTAAGAAGACTGTTTCTAATGTTTTGAGCCATGTACTATCTAATTCCCATAGAATGGAGATAGTTCATCCCACACACCATTCAGAAGATGATCATGAGATAGAAGATCCACTTGTTAAAAAATCTGGGTTAAGTCGTTCAACACCATTTCTTTCACCGGTAGGAGTTTCAGATTCTCCGATCACTCCATTTGATCGTAATGGCATGACATCGACTGTTGTTGATTGTCCGGGTACAAGTTTAGCTACACCTATAGAAGAAGATAAACTTTGAAATAGAAAAAGATCTAGATTTCTTCGATCTCCATATGTCGACATTCACACAAGAAGAAAGAAATGAAAGAAGAATTTAAGGTCAAATATGAGAGGTTCTTAACCGAGAAAGAGTCCAAGTAAGTGTTTTTATATTAATTACTTTGATTCTCCTTTCTCCATATGACATATGTTTGCTATAATATCTCGATAACTATATTTTTTGGGTTATAGAGTTCATGTCGGACTGAAGTATATGGTAGATTCTGAATACTTCAAGTGGATAGAAAATCCGAAAAAGAATTTTTCTACCCAGGTTTGTGTAATTTATATGTTATAAAATTACATTTTCATTTATTTGTTATGTTGGCAGAAGTTAAATTGTTTGTTTTGAATATTTCACTTAGCATATTGAGCCATATATGGAGATTTTAGCAAAAAGATTGGATAGTCGTTGTAATATCACCATCAACAGTAGTGATACGACGATTCTGGATGCATCATTTTTCGTAAGTTATGCTTTATTTATTTATAATCTAGTTCTTATAAAAAATATTTTTCAATTGATTACGTGAACGACAATATTTTCCAAATGCAGACATTATTAAAGAATTTATGGGTGAAAGTGCATCCTGAAGATTTGGACTGCACTAATGACTATGATGACAAAATAAGTGAAGATTTTAATAAGGTAGAATTTCCACCGGGATTGATTGATTACGTGAGCGGGAGAAAGCTTACATGGTCATCGAAACATTGGCAAGAAGTGCAAAATGTAAGTAATTTTTAAGGTGTTTTTAGAGTAATTATTTACGATGAATGCTACAATGTTTCTACAATGTTTCTTTGTTATGCATATTTGTTGTAGGTCATACTTATTTGCAATGTTGATGAACATTGGATTACATGCAAGATACGGATGAGGGATTGGTTCATCGACATATATGATTCGCTTTTGTACAACAAGGACGTTGAGTTGATACGACTTCGAAATCGACAATTGATACCCCTCAGACGATTACTACCTTTATTGCTAGAAAAGGTTGGATTTTGGGAAACGAGAAAAGCTTATAGGCACCGTGGAAAAATGTTGAGCGTGAATATGCCTTCATCTCAATTCCAACAGAAAGATATTCATAGTTGTGGGGCATTTGCTTTGATGTATATTGAACCATTGATATCAGGGAGTAAAATTAGTAAAACTGTAGCACAAGATGAAAGTAAAGTATTTGTATTTAGAAAAGAGGCAGCATTTCATATTTTTGTAAATAGTGAGGACAAGGTTTCATTTGACATTGATATGGACAGACATTGTTGATTGTACGGGTTGCAATTGGAATGACTTTATTATCTTTATTGAATTGCATTATATTAATTGTTGATACAAGTCGAATTAGTTGGTATGGGCTATAGTATTTGTTGGTATGGATTGAATTATTTGTTGGTATGGGCTATTCTATTTGTTGGTACGGGCTATTCTATTTGTTGGTACGAGCTAGTCGAATTAGTTGGTACGGGCTATTCTTTTTGTTGGTACGAGCTATTCTATTTGTTGGTACGGGCTATTCTATTTGTTGGTACGGGTTATTCTTTTTGTTGGTACGAGCTATATTATTAGTTAATACGAGTTAAAATTTTGAAAACTTATAAAGAATAACACACTCCAATCCAATTGTCTAACATTTAAAATAACAAAAAATTACAATTGGTTTCCAAAAATTTGCTCCATAGTCACTAAATGACACAATTTCAATCTTTGAACAAATCAAACTGCAACAAATTTAATAATCTAGACCCAAGTATTCGATAAACATGCTTCATCATGAAGATCCTCAGTTCGGGGTGTTGGACAACATTTCTTATTGTGTCCTGTTTTTCCACATACACTGCAATGTTTTACTCCCTTTGTCTTACGTGGAGTAACAGATGATTCGCCAACATGATCATTTGTAGACGTACTAGGACCTCCAATGCTGTTTGTACAAGTAATCCTCTTATGTCCTGGTTGCTTGCATCTTGAGCATACTTGTAATTGACGATGTCTATTTTGTCTTTCCCCGGCAGAAGGAACTCTCTTACCTTTTGGTGCCCCAGGTGGTACTCGGGTGATTGGAGGCAAAACAACTTTACTTTTTACTTTAACAGGAATTGACCAATCATCTGGATGACCAACAGGGTAGATGCAACCAGAATACAATTGATGAAGATTTTCTGTCTTATAATAATCAGCACAAAAACCTTGTACATCTAACTTCAGCTTCCTGCATCACACAAAATATATATATATATATATACATAAAAAATATATGATCAAAAAAATTTCTCTAAGTCGTTATTTTTTATATTACCTTATTGCCGCTACTGCATGTCCACATGGTATTTGATCAAGATCAAACCTTCGACATGTGCATGTTTTTTCAAGTAAATTCACATTATGTGATTTATTACCAACCTTTACTTGGTATGCTCCATCACCAATTGGTTCAACAACCATAAATGCAGCATCATCAACATTTTTATTCACTTCATCAGTTGCCCATTCACTTAAAATTTGGGAGCGACCATTTACTTTTTCCCGCCTCTCAAAAAACCATCTTTGGAGCATCTCATGGATACATTCAAGTAGTGGACACACAGGGAACTTACGTGCATGCCTCAGAGCAGAATTAAGACTTTCAGCGATGTTCGACGTCATAAAGTTATAACGACGTACAGGACAGTATGATCGTGTCCATCTCCATAAGGTAATGTCATGTATCAGTGTATTATATGCCTTCTTGTCAACACCTTTGTCGATATCCATCAACTTTGGGACCAATTTTGAACATTCTTTCTTTGTGTAAAGAGTAGTCATCTTGTCAAAAATCTCCAACAACTGTTCATTCCTATGTGCCCTCAAGTTTTGTTTGAGATGATACCAACATACACCGTGTATTGCTGTTGGAAAGACACTTTTCACAGCTGTTTGAATGCTTCTGTGCCGGTCTGAAATGAAAATCAAACCTTCTAGAGGTGGGGTCCCAACCACATCACGAAATTCTTTAAGAAACCATGACCAAGCATTATCATTCTCTCCATCCCCAATTCCAAAGGCTAGAGGATATATTTGTTCATTACCATCCAATGTTGAAGCAACAAACATAGTTCCTTTCATCCTTCCTTTCAAGAAAGTTGCATCGATCACAACAACAGGCCTAGCATAATGTTGAAATCCATTAATAGATGGACCAAGTGCTATGAATAAATACTCAAACCTGTTTGAATCATCAGTTCGCAAACTCACAATTGATCCAGGATTCTCTTTTTTAAGCATGTATAAATATGATGGGAGAAGTTGATATGATGTTTCTGCATCTCCAAGAATGTTCTGTTGTGCTAGTTCTTTGGCTCTCCAAGCTTTAGTGTATAAAATATCAACCCCATAATTTCTTTTAAGATCTTTCATAAGATCACATGGACGAATCAACCTTCCATTATCCAAAACAGATGGTCATATGAGTTCAGCAATGATCTTACTCTGAACCTGACGACCTTCAGAACTAGCAACATCCAACTGACAAGTATGTTCTTTCACAAATTTCTTAACTTTCCAATAACCTAATCCACTGATGCCATCTGCCCTTAATTCAAATTTACAATCTTTAACTTTACAACGTGCAACATAACGGGTTGTGGATGATCTTTGCACACGAAATTCAAATTTCTCTTTCAATGCATACATCCCCAAACTCATAATTAAGTCATTCTTACTCATGAACAACGCACCAACATGTAAATCATGATCTGTACTTGAAGATCGAACTGTGGTAATTTCTGACAATGAGTAGTTTGAGAAGTCTGGAAATGTTAAACGCAACTGTTTTGAGTCTTTTTCACCATAACAATTATCTTCAACATCATTTACCTCTTCAATCTGGTGATCATTTATCTCTTCGATATGATCATGGATAATTACCTCAAAATTATCCTCTGGATGTTGTTCGGTCTCTATCTCTGGACCATCATTCTCAACATCAATCCATCTATCATTCAGTGGGAACAAATCACCATCTGAGTCATCTTCACTGGTCTGCTCTATATGTTGCCCATCTAGTCCCTCGTTACTAGAAGGAATTGATTTCTCTTGTAAATCATGCGAACATGCTTCTACAGTCTTTTCTACCGTCTGCTCATTAACCCTCGTACATCTCATTCTTTTATCAATCATGAATGATGGCTGATGAATATCGGTTGCAACCGGATCTAGACTATTTTGCTGATTTAATAACTGGACAAAACTTTGATTCATTGGAAGAAGTGCATTACTCTGTTGACCCAAGTATGCAGGTTGAAAAGTTGCATGATTCGAATGGGGATTCTGGTAAGAAAGTGGTGGGTAAAATGATTGAGCTTGAAAGCCAAATGTTGGGTAAACTACTGGAGGAGCAAACGACTGAATTGAATGATGTTGATCCATACTTACAAAAACATTAACCTCTTCATCATCAGGGTTTATACTCAACAAATGCTTCCACTCTCTTTCACTTGTAATTGGAAATCTAACATTTTTCCCTCTTTTTGTTGCAATAAGACTACGTAACTCGAACTTGAAGTTATCTGACTATTTCTTTGCAATTAGTCCACCAACCAAATTTTCTAAGTCATCATAAGTGAAATTTGATGACAATATGATATAATCTGACACACCACCTTTATATTCATCTCCTTCCCAATAACCACATGTCCAGATAATCATACCCCTATTATCCATCCCTGCAAATAATCAAATAATAAATGAGAAATAATATCACCAAATAAAAAAACAACTCAGATACATAATAAAGCTCGTACCAATATATAGTTTAGCTCGCACCAACATATACTTAAGTCTATACCAACAAATATTTAGTTTATACCAGCTTTTAATTAATCCATACGATCATATAATTAAGCTTGTACCAACCTATAGTTTAGCTCGTACCATGATACAATTAAGTTTGTACCAACCCTAAACCATTGTATACTTCACCTCGTATCACCATATAATAAAACTTGTACCAACCTTAAATTTAGCATGTACCATCATATAATTAACCCCGTACCAACGTACAATTTATCTCGTACCATCATACAATTAAACTTGTACCAATCTATAGTTCACCTCGTACCACCATAAAATTAAACACGTACCACTATATAATTAAGCACATACCGATCTTATGTTTAGCCCATACTACTATATAATTAAGCATATACAAATAATTAATTTAACCCGTACCACCATATAATTAAACCCGTACCAACCACCAATTCACTCCAAACACCATGAAATCAAGTCTATACGACCGTATAATTTAGCTCGTACCAAGATACACTTCACCTCGTACCACCATGAAATTAAATTCGTATCAATATATACTTCAACTCATACTAAAAATTAACAATTAGTACCAACAAATACTTACTAACTAATATTTCAGTTCCTACCAACCTTAAATCATTAATTTATGAGTATCTCGTAGCATTATATTTTAGCTCGTACCACTATGTAATGATCCGTACCAAATTATTAAAATTATCATGAAAACCCGTACCACAAAAAACCCTAACTTTATTTGAGCAATGAACATTTAAATAAAAGAATGAATTGAATGAAATTGTACCTTCAATTTTTTAGATGAAGTAATAAATGGAAGATGAATGGAGTATAAAATTGGTCCCACTGCATTAAAATAAGAAAAAAATACAAAACAAAGTTGGTCAGAATTGAATTGAAGATTAGTAATGAATCTTGTGAAAATTAAAGTTTCTATCCACGTCGATCAAGAATAACAGCCGCCGTAAGAGAAAAAAACAAAAACAAGCCGCCATAAACAAGCCGCCAAATGAAAAATGCTCTTAAATTAAATGAGAGAAATTTCACAGATCAAGACTTACAATTGTTGTATTGTTAAATGATCTCGATTCCCTAATTGCCGATAAACTCTTTAATTTGCAGATCAAGATGTGAGAAAATATGATTAAGATGTGAGAAAAATATTGCCGATCAAGACGTAAATTCCAGAGATCAATATTGTGTTTTGTTAAATGAGAGATTATATGTGAAAATAATTAAAAATAAAATAAAAATAATAATCTCAAGGGTATAATGGGGTAAAAAAGATTTCTCTTGACTAAAAAAGAACAATTTATAAAATCTTAACAAAAAGAATATTTTTAAATACAAGTGGTTACAAATGGGGGTTTCCACCGAACATAATCATTGAAGGATGGGAAGCAGGATGGTAGTGCCTTTTTCTTCTTCTCTCTTCTGATTTTCTTCATTTTCTTAGAGAGAATATGATAATTGAGTTCATCCAAAACGTTATGAGCATCGAAGGCCACATCATCAAGCTGCTTCAACCATGTTTTGACAGCATCATCGGTGATCAACTTCTTCTCAGCATCGTCCAAGTAACTATGGATTAGAGTCAAACTATTCTGAAGCTTGTGGGAATTCTTCTTGAGACCTCGGATCAGTGAGATCTCTCCCTTGGTAATGTCGATCAGATTTTGAACCAGAACTTGAACGGCAGCATCAGCTCCTTCCATTGATATTTTGGCAGAGAGAGAGAGAGAGATAATGCTTGGTGACAACAGATATGGCTGGTGGGATTTGGAATTACTTTGAAAAGAGAAATTGTCATGAAATTGAAAATATTGGAATAAGATACAAGACTTGTGCAAAAGTTTATACTTTTATTGAACTGGCTTGCAACTTTTTTTAAAGAAACAAATATATACGTTGATTTACATTTTACCTTTAATACTTTGAGGGATCCCATATTTTATTAGACAAGTAAAGAATAATTATTTAAGGTGCAAAAGT
Source organism: Scutellaria barbata (assembly GCA_028654395.1). Taxonomy (NCBI): domain Eukaryota; kingdom Viridiplantae; phylum Streptophyta; class Magnoliopsida; order Lamiales; family Lamiaceae; genus Scutellaria; species Scutellaria barbata. The sequence goes on from CM053654.1 coordinate 7,149,430, forward strand.
AAAAAGTAATAATCTATAGACAAATACAAATTTTTGACATATTATAAACAAATTTTTTTGTCATATTATAACTAACATATAATTGACAAATCCTCTATTCCATAACAGTTGTGATCATTACGATTAAAGGTTAGTCAGCAAGATTATTCTTGCTATAGTGTTGTTCCATGAATTCTAAGTTGCTTTTAAATCGAAAAAAGAGTTTTAATGACCAATGAAAAAAATTTGATGGATGACATTGTTTATCTATTTCTTTTACTTGTGAGTTCTTTTTATTTATTTTAAGCTTACTTTTAACCACCGATAATTTGATATAAATTGTTGTTTAAAAGGACAATTCGTTACATGAGCACATATATATTCAACAATTAGACATAAATAGCAAGACTTAATCAAACAAAATATTAATTAGATATAGTTTGTGGAAAACAAAAATAATAAGTCAAAACCGATATCACAGTTCCTATTTTTCATCTGCATCAAACCAAAAAATGACGTGGCAACCAAATTACTGATTTTCGCAATATCTGTATACATGATATAGCAACTGCAAATATTTATAAATGATACTGTAAAATATTAGATGATGTATACTTCCAATAAATTTTGTTTTTTTACCCTTAAAAAAATAACGTATGACAACTTATGAGATTTATTAATACTATTCAAATTAAAAAGAAAAAATTAAGATTTTTTAGAACGATAGTTAATATTCGTAGTGTCGTGCTTTATAGTTTTAGACTTCCAGTGCAATTATGAGATTAATGTTAAGATAGTTTTCAACTAATGATTGCCAAATATGACACTTGACAAAGGATGAAAAGTATCCTCTTAAACAGCAAATCCCCTCCAACACCTGGTAACTGGACCAAACTATGAAATTCTAATCTCCCTCCTAAAATGAAGAATTTTCTTTGATGGCTCAGAAGGGATTGCCTCCCAACGCTTTCGAATCTTATTCATCGAGGTGTTGCTGTTTCGGGTACGTGCACTTCTTTTAGTTTGTAGCAATGTTACTAAGCGCTACAATGTTAATTTTAGAAGACTTGCAATAATATTGTTAGGTTTATTGATCAATTCAATCCAATTAACCAGATTTCCACTTGCAATTAAGATCAGATTAGGCTTGAACCCAAGAACCCTAATTCTAATTGGAATCAAAGAAAATTCAAGAAAAAATAGAAAACACGACAATTTACATGGTTCAATCAAGCAAACTTGATCTACGTCCACGGGAGAGAGAAAACCAATCACTAATTTCGCCAAAAATTACAGAATTCGAGTAAGGCCCAAAAATCAGGCATTAGGGTTTATATAAACCCTAAAAAACGCAATCTGATGCAATTCTTATCCAAATCTAATGAAACTTATCAATTTGGATTTGCCTTATCATCAGGAATAAAAGCCCGAAAGTTTGATTCCCAATCGGATTCAAATTGACAGCCAATTTTACAAATTTGCCCCTAGAACCCTAATTTTAGCCCCAAATTGAATTTCAAACCCTAAGCTTGAATTCTGATCAATTGAGCTGCAATTAGCCCGGTTCTTCAACAATTGGGTCCGGTTCCTGACTCAGCAGATGTCCATGCATACAAAACCACATTGTTCGAGGCACCAACTCACAATTCTCCACCTTGGCTCATCAATGATTGATTTCCTCAATCCATTTCAACAAGCTTCAATATGTCAAGTCCATGCATGAACCTCGATTAGGTTCATGCAATGTAGAAATTTTGAAGTGCACACTGTCTTTGTCAACATGTCTGCTGGGTTATCATCGGTGCTAATCTTTCTTACTTCAATCATTCCCTCTTCGATTATATCTCGAATAAAGTGTAGCTTGACATCTATGTGCTTCAATCTTTCATGATAAACCTGGTGCTTTGATAGATGTATAACACTTTGGTTATCACAATGTATGGTGATAATCTCCTGTTTTATACCTAGCTCCTCCATCATTCCCTTGAGCCAAATAGCCTCTTTAAATGCCTCGGCCATAGCCAAGAATTCAGCCTCGGTTGTAGACAAGGCGACAGTTGGTTGCTGCATTGATTTCCAATTGATAGTAGTTCCAAACATGGTGAAAACATACCCTGTAAGTGATTTTCTTGTGTCTTGGTTTCCAGTAAAATCCGAGTCCACAAATCCTTCCAGTGGAGACTGATTTTCTTGAGAGTTTGTTGTGAACATCAGTCCTGTGTTGCTGGTTCCTTTGATGTATTTCAACACCTACTTCAATGCTTCCCAATGCAATCTTCCAGGATTGGCCATATACCTGCTAATGACATTCATGCTATAGGCTAAATCTGGTCTGGAACACACCATAGAATACATTAAGCTCCCCACTCCACTAGCATAAGGGACTGACTCCATGTGTTGTTTCTCTTCAGTAGTTTTAGGACTCATGTCTGCTGTCAGCTTAATGTTTAGCCCGATTGGAATGGAAACCGACCTAGCTTGATACATCTCAAATCTAGGACTTTGTCTAGGTAATCTCCTTGATGCAGGAATAATTTTCCAAACATTCTATCTCTTCTAATGTCCATGCCAAGTATTCTTCTTGCAATTCCAAGGTCCTTCATGTCGAAATAAGCTTTGAGTTTTCCCTTCAGTTCTGCAATATTCTTCTCATATTTGCTAGCTAGGAGCATGTCATCTACATATAGTAGTAGGTAGGTGACCACATTCCCATCTTCCACTTCCAAGTACACGCATTGATCATATTTACACCTTATCAGTTTTAAGCTGCTCATCACCTCATTAAAACGTTTATACCCTGACGGGGGCTTTGTTTCAACCCATATAAGGATTTTTGAAGCTTACAAACTTTATGCTCTTCTCCTGGTGTGATGAAGCCTTCGGGTTGTCTCATATATATGACTTCATCAAGATTTCCATGAAGGAATGCGGTTTTGACATCAAGTTGCTGAAGCTCGAGATTCCATTTAGCAACTAGAGCCAGTAATAATCGAATAGAACAATGCTTAACAACCAGTGAAAACACTTCATTGAAATCTATTCCCTCTCTTTGTGTAAATCCTTTGGCCACTAACCTTGCTTTGAACCTCACTTGCTCAGTGCTTGCTACTTCAATCTTCCTTTTAAAAATCCATTTGGATCCTATAAGTTTCTGTCCTTTTAGTGCTTCAGTTAGAATCCAGGTTTGATTTTTTTCTAAGGATAGCAGCTCCTCCTTCATGGCTTGGATCCACCTTTCTCTATCCGGTGACTGCAAGACTGATTTGTATGAATCAGGCTCTTCATACTCAATATCTTCAACCACCGTTAATGCATAGGACACCACATCTGCATGGCCAAAGCGCTTTGGAGGATGTATTTCTCTTCTTTGTCTATCTCGAGCAAGTTGATAGTTTCTTAGATTTTCTGTTTTAGTTTCTACTTCTGATTTTAGTTCCTGCTCAACTTCCACCTGATCATTTCTCCCATCTTCTTGTTCAGTTTGCTGGTGATTTTCTTCAGGCTCCACCTCAATTTGTGAATCATTCAACTCAGAATTGTTTATAGGATCTTGAGGACTTTCTGATGTGTTTTTGTAACCCATCTCCTTCTCATTGAATGTCACATCCCGGCTGGTTATACACCTTGGTCCGGTTGGTTCCAAATTCCACAGCTTGTATCCCTTGGTGCCTTGAGGATAGCCAATGAAGATGCATCTCAAGGCTCTTGCATCTAGCTTGTCTTGCTTGACATGAGCAAAGGCTTAGCAACCGAATACTTTGAGGTGGGAGTAGTTTGAGGGCTTAGCAAACCAGACTTCATCCGGGGTTTCGAACTTTAGAGCTGATGATGGACACTTATTTCTGTGTTTACGGCTTCCCCCAGATTGATTTTGACAACTTGGCATCAAGTAACATACATCTCACTCTCTCCAAGAGGGTGCGATTCATTCTCTCCGCTACTCCGTTTTGTTGGGGATTGAGAGCAGCTGTCCTATGTCTCGTAATACCCTTCTCAGTGCAGAATTGGTTGAACTCCTGTGAGAGATATTCCAAACCATTGTCGGTTCTTAGGTGTTTGAGCTTCTTGCCAGTAATATTTTCTTGCTGAGCTAGCCATTGCTTAAAATATGAGAACGCATCACTTTTATTTTTCATGACAAATACCCAGGTTTTTCTAGAGAAATCGTCTATGATAGTCATAAAGAATCTTCCTCCTCCATGAGTTGTGGACTTAGTAGGTCCCCAAATATCAGAGTGGACATAATCCATCACTTCCTTTGTGTTATGAATTCCAGTAGGAAACTGATGCTTCTTAGCCTTTCCTAACACACATAGCTCACAAAATTCCAGCCTTGATAGAGTAGTGTTTCCAAAGGCTTGGTTCTTGGCTAGTTGCAGAAGACCCTTCTCTCCAACATGTCCGAGTCTTTTGTGCCATAAGCTAGTCTCCTCAGTACTTAGAGTCAGACAATTCTCCCCTATCACAGTCTCTCCAATCAGAGTAAGTAAGCCATTGCTTCTTTCTCCTTTCATCACAGTTTTGCCTTCTTTGGTGATGTTGAGGAACCCCTCTTCACAGGGTATAGAAGTTGTAGCCTGAGTTATAGAGAGAACCCAACAAGATTAGGTTCCTCTTGAGATCTGGGATGTATCTCACATCAGGTAACCTTTTTATTCTCCCATTATGAAGCTTGAGCTTGATAGTGCCAATGCCCTTAACCGTGCAGTTGTGGTTATTTCCCAGAAGTACCAGACCTCCTTCTTGCTTCTTGAGTTCGATGAAGGCCGATTCGATCAGGCACATATAGAAAGAGCAGCCCGAATCAAGCACCCATTCTTGCTGATTATGAGAATCCGATACACAAAGCATCTCTCAATCTTCATATCCCTCCTGAGCTACTGCAGCCTGTGGTTGAGTGGGTTGTTTTCCAGCCTTTTTATCAAGACAATTCTTCTGTAAGTGGCCGATCTTTTGACAGTGGAAGCACTTTCTGGTTTTCTTTCTTTCTCCACCGGATTGGTTTGGAGGAGATCCACCCTCCTTCTTACCTTTCTTGAAACTCCCTTGCCCTTTCCTTTGAGCTTTGAATTTCACACTCAGACTTTCTGGTCCAGATTCAGTTCTCGAGCTGATTGGCATCTGAAGAATCTTCGTTTTCAAGGCAACCATCACATCTTCCAGAGACAGAGATTTATCCATCCTACCATATACGAGAGAATCCTTGAAATTCTCAAAGGACTTGGGTAGGGAATGGAGTAACATGAAAGCTTTATCTTCATCATCCACCTTTACACCTATATTATGAAGATCATCAAGAATCTTGATAAATTCATCAAGTTTTTCTGTAATTTTCTTCTCATCGACCATCTTGAACGCATAAAGCTTATGCTTCATAAACAATCTATTCGCCAAGGTTTTTGTTAAGTATAAGGAATCCAACTTATCCATCAAGGCCTTAGTTGATGTCTCCTTACATACTTCTCTCAAAACCTTATCCCCTAAGCAAAGAATGATTGTTGTCCTAGCCTTGTTATCCATCTCCTTATGTTTCTTGGCTGCATCTAATGAAACACCTTCTCCGACTCCATCAAGAACCCCTTCCAAACCGTGCTGAGTCAGAAGAGTAGTGACTTTCACTTTCCACAAGTTGTAGTCATTGTTTCCATTAAACTTCTCTACATCCATCTTCATTGATGCCATCATCTTGCAAGTCCAGTTCCCACAGACGGTGCCACTTGTTAGGTTTATTGATCAATTCAATCCAATTAACCAGATTTCCACTTGCAATTAAAATCAGATTAGGCTTGAACCCAAGAACCCTAATCCTAATTGGAATCAAAGAAAATTCAAGAAAAATAGAAGACACGACAAATTATGTGGTTCGATCAAGCAAACTTGGTCTATGTTCACGGGAGAGAGAAAACCAATCACTAATTTCACCAAAAATTACAGAATTCGAGTCAGCCCCAAAAATCAGGCATTAGGGTTTATATAAACCCTAAAAAACGTAATTTGATTCTTATCCAAATCTAATGAAACTTATCAATTTGGATTCGCCTTATCATCGGGAATAAAAGCCCCAAAGTTTGATTCCCAATCGGATTCGAATTGACAACCGATTTTACAAATTTGCCCCTAGAATCCTAATTTTAGCCCCAAATTGAATTTCAAACCCTAAGCTTGAATTCTGATCAATTAAGCTGCAATTAGCCCGGTTCTTCAGCAATTGGGTCCGATTCCTGACTCAACAGATGTCCATGCATACAAAACCACATTGTTCGAGACACCAACTCACAAATATAATTCTAAACATTTGGAAGGTGTCGATGACGTTGATTAATGCTCCGATCGAAGATCTTGAATCCATCACTAATCATATCAAGAATGTCCGATGAACATTGGCATATGCAAGAACACCAACATTTACCTGCACACAAAGGGCAACGATGTTAATTGTCTAAAATCTTATGCTTGTGTGATTTTTTGTTCTTTTAAGTTTGCATTTAACTTTCAATAGCTTGTTATTTTGTCATTTAAATAAACAATTAATTACATGAGCATATATTAATTCAACAATTAGATATGTAAGCAGATGTATACAAAATCATATAAATTATAATGACACATATATAAAACCTGATCAATAAGATCCAAATGCAAGTGGCATTGAAGGACCACCAATGTGTTCTATGACACCAATCTGCAGTTCTATGACTCACATCTACGGTAAGAGCAAAATGTAAATTTAAGACACTATTTTTAGGTCATTCATCAATGAAGGACATTAATTTTTCGGATTTCGATATTGGAATATTAACTTTACAATTTGGCTAGTTTTAGGACAAAAAATCTGAAATCACGAATTTCGGACTAAATCATTTTAGTAAAAAGCTCAAATCTCATGCGATGGAATACGAAATTCGTGATTTTAGATTTTTTTTTTCTAAAAGCACTCAAAATTAAAAATTAGTGTTCCAATGTCGGAGCCCAAAAGGTTAATGACATTCATTAATGGTCTAAACATGATGTCCTAAATTTACAATTTTACCTAATGAAAATTATGTGAACACACAAATTTGCATTTTCGTTTAACATTGATATTCATAAGTTGGTTGTCCCAGATCCCAGACATTATTATGACCTAGGACATCTAAGGTATGTTTAGATTGGGATATGTTCATTTGGATTTGGAATATGAATAAAATCTCAATTTTTGTTGTTATGTGTTGTTAAAGGATTTACAAATCCTTATCTATACCTAACTTTTTTACAACTCACAATAAAAACATTTATTTTTTATACAATTCCCCAAAGAAAATCTACTTTTTATATTATTCTTAATGTGATAAAGACAATTTAACTACAAACGTATCTTATACAATCACAAAACAAACATAAGATTTTTAAAATCTACCTTTTTGCAAAATCCACTTAAATCTCAAATCCACACCTATAAAATTCACTTAAAACTCAAATCCAAACTTGCAAAATCCACCCACCACTACAAGAATTTTGGGCTTTAACAACGGTTAAAAACCGTTGTTAAAGAGGAATTTTAACCGTTGTCGTAGGCAGGGTTGCAAAAAAAATTTCGCACAACGACAATGCACCAAAAAGCGTTGTCGTATCTAGATACGACAACGCTTTTTGGTGCATTGTCGTTGTGCGACAACGCTTTTTGGTGCGTTGCAAAAAAGTGTTGTCTTTTCCGCCATTTTTGAATTTTTTTAGGATATGACAACGCTTTTTGCAACGCTTAAAAAACGTTGTCTTTTCCTATTTTACAACGCTTTTTGGTGCGTTGTAAAAAGCGTTGTCATATCCTAAAAAAATCGAAAAAGTGACACGTCATCAGCGTATTTTGGACACATCATTGCCACATCATCTTCCACATCATCAAATTTTGAAACATCATTGCCACATCATGAGAAACAAATGTGCGTTGTCTAGGATTTGAACTCGTGACCTTCGTAAGACCTTGAACCACTAGGCTACTAGTGCTTTTGTGTTTATATTATATATGTATTTCTTTTATTAACTAATTATATATATATACATATATAATTAATGACTAATTAATATATAATTGGAAGATTAATAAATAATTAATATGTTTAATAATATTTAATCTAATTTCATATTAAGATAATTATAAAGTATACTAGTGCATATTTTTAATATATGTTATAAACATACTAATTTTTTAAAATTTTGAGTTTGTTCATATATATAAGATAATATTAATGCAAATAATATGAAATAACATCATAAAATAATTAAAATTTTCAACTTTAATTTAATTAAAATAATATATAAATTTTGTATTATTATATAAAAAAAATTGTATTGACCAATTAATATATGTATGTTTTTTTATTTTGAAAAATAGTTTATCATTCAATTACACATATTTAAATATTTTTTTCATATTATTCTTTTAATTAATCATTTTTATATCTTTTTTTTATTTTATAAAATAATTTTTTCAAATAATTTATGTTTTTGGTATTAATTTTAAAACCAAACTCATTTTATCTTTATTTTCTAAAATAATAATATATAATTTTTATATTATTATGTAATACAAATTTTTTTATTTTTCAAATTAATATATGTATTGTTTTTTTTTTTGTAAAATAATTTTTGGTTCAAATTAAAACCAAACTCATTTTATCTTTATTTTCTAAAATAATAATATATAATTTTTATATTATTATGTAATACAAATTTTTATATTTTTCAAATTAATATATATATATATATATTTTTGTAAAATAATTTTTGGTTCAAATTAAAACCAAACTCATTTTATCTTTATTTTCTAAAATAATAATATATAATTTTTATATTATTATGTAATACAAATTTTTATATTTTTCAAATTAATATATGTATTGTTTTTTTTTTGTTGTAAAATAATTTTTGGTTCAAATTAAAACCAAACTCATTTTATTTTTATTTTCTAAAATAATAATATATAATTTTTATATTATTATGTAATACAAATTTTTATATTTTTCAAATTAATATATGTATTGTTTTTTTTTTGTTGTAAAATAATTTTTGGTTCAAATTAAAACCAAACTCATTTTATCTTTATTTTCTAAAATAATAATATATAATTTTTATATTATTATGTAATACAAATTTTTATATTTTTCAAATTAATATATGTATGTTTTTTTTTTTTTTTGTAAAATAATGTTTGGTTCAAATTAAAACCAAACTCATTTTATCTTTATTTTCAAAAATAATAATATATAATTTTTATATTATTATGTAATACAAATTTTTATATTTTTCAAATTAATATATGTATTGTTTTTTTTTTGTTGTAAAATAATTTTTGGTTCAAATTAAAACCAAACTCATTTTATCTTTATTTTCTAAAATAATAATATATAATTTTTATATTATTATGTAATACAAATTTTTATATTTTTCAAATTAATAAATGTATTTTTTTTTATCCTTGTATAATTAAATTTTTTATATATTCTTAATTAATTGATATATATATATATGTATCTTTTTTTTATGTTTTTTGTATTAATTTTAAAACACAATAATTTTATCTTTATATTTTTTTACAAAAAACATTCATAATTTATGAATTATGAATTATAAAATACAATTTTCGAATCATGTTTTAAAATAATATTCAAATTTTGTATTATTATATAATAGGATGAGAGTAATACTTAATTAGGTGTAATTAATTTGTTAATTAATTCAAAATAGTATTTTATAAAAATACTATTTTCTAAAATAATGAATTTGTTCATATAAGATAATATTAATGCAAATAATGTAATATAAGATAACATTATAAATTAATTAAATGTATTAAATTTAAGTTAATTAAAAATTAATTATATAAAAAAATAATTATTTTATAATTGTTTTTTATTTTAAACATGCAACACACAAAACAAAAGGGTTGCATAATGGGTTGCAAAAAAAAAAATTTCTAAGAAAAGACAACGCTCAAAAGCGTTGCGAAAAAGGGTTGTCGTAGAGCGAAAAAAACGCCTTTTAACAACCCTACTTAAAAAGCGTTGTCGTTTCAATTTTGACCGTTGTCGTATAGCGATTTTTTGCAAAAAAGACAACGTTTTTCGGAAAAAGCGTTGTAAAAAGCCAAAAGACAACACAAATTCAGTAAAAGCGTTGTTAAAGAGGGGTTGTTAAAAGCCAAATTTCTTGTAGTGCACACCCCAGCCAAACACACCCCTAGTGTTCTAGAATTGAGTTTATAGCATATATTAAAACATTATCTTCTGAATTAATCAAGAACTAAATCATGTTTAGCCAACAAGAAAGATAAAAAAAAAAAGGCAAAAATGAAGACAAGTAAAAGAAAAAGATTTTCAAAGTTAAAAGATAAAATTATCAACTTGAAAAGTTAATGGTTGGAATTACCAGACCCGCTAAATTACTAGGTAAAAAAGTAATAAACTCTTTTTAAAATAAGAGCTGTTTTTTTTTTCTTTTCTAAAAACCTTCAACTTTGATAATTTAAATTACACAATTATCATTACTAATATTTTATTCCACTATCTTTATTTATTCAAACACTTAACAACTTATTTTAAAATCGAAAATATAAAATTTTATAAGATAGAAGAATTTATAAGCTCTCTTAAATAAATTTAGCCAAACAATCTTTATGTAACTAACTGCAAGAATTTCTAATAAATAATTACAAATATAAAAACTTAGCCATCAATCCATATTAATTATAATGGTAGAGTTCAACATAAAGATGCTAGTACTTGAGGAACAGAAACAAAGAAGAACAATATATATTGACAGAAATAAATGTAGGAACAACAAAACATACATTAATTTCTCTGAGTCGCCTTTATCAAACAAGATATTAGAGTACTTACACTAAACAATGTAGTTTCTATTCTTCTCATGCCTCGGAGTCGTCTTCCATCATTTATCCTCGATTTAATCCAAAGTCCTGAAACGTAAAAGAAAAGTTAATAAACCTCGAATCAAATACAAAACACATGATAATTTTGATGAATTTATTTCAATGTAGGAATCAAGCAACATCCATCTTTGCTAGATTTAAATTCATGATATTGAAACAAATGACAAACTTGACAATAGTAAATCTTGCTATTGTTGAATAATTATACTTACCTATCCTTCATTCCAATTACTGCTTCCCAATCAAAAACTATGTTGGGGATGTGGGAAACATCATCGGTGTGTTGTTCGAACCAACTCCTGAGTAGCAGATGACAATCTTCAATCCATAATTCAGTTAATTTCTTGAGGCTTCGAATGGTTCTCATACGCCTCAACTCTTTGCAGTGAGATGATACCTCTAATTTTTGTAGAGATGTGAGGTTCCCAAACCATTCTGGCAATTCTTGTATTCCGAAATGCTTCAATTCTAACGTAGAAAGAGTTTTGAGATGTTGAAGTGAATCGGGAAGACAGTCCCAATCCTCCATCCCTCCTAATATTAAGCAATGAAGTGAATGGGATGCAGCTTGCAACATTCCATCGACACCCTTCTTTGCACTATCGCTTGAATCTGAATCAGCCGGACAGACGAATAAAAACTGCAACCAATGGAAAAAAGCAGGGGTCAGGATGAGCTTGGGAACATTCCAAATCTGGAGTGCTGTGAGGAGGCATTTTAGACAGACACTGAATTATCATTGCCATTAACTCCAAATGTTGGAGTGAGTGAGCAGATGATTCCACCATTTCGCATGGCAAATCGATGAGCCCTTCGCATTCGCTAATTGATAAGAATGTTAAGCCATCGGATTCTCTGCTGCTTCTATGTGGTATTGACTTCAGATTTGGGCAGTTGACTATACTCAACTTCTTGAGAGAATTGAGGGTGTGCAAACCATCTGGTAACTCTTTAAACTTGGCACAGTCCATTATGTGAAACAATAGTATATATAACTTTTTGAATATTACAAGACATCACCTATTTAAATATACATCGAATTAACATTATCCTTTTCAAGTGATCACAACGAATAGTGAATTTATAGTAAAATGATAATCTCTACTTTGTTTTTGATTCTGTCCACCATACCAAACTTTGTACTTGACTATTTCCAATACTTAAGTCTTCTCACCAATTATATAAATCCACCTATTAAAGTTTTAATATTTCAACTATCTATTATATGAATTTTATTCTATAATACATTTCAAATTCTTTATTATCTCTCGCATTAATGAGTGAAAAACTCTACATATTTCTCATCAAATCCTAAATCTATTGGAGATGTAACGATCTATTTCAAAACATGCATGATAGTCGAAATCTTCTTTTATTTGAGCAAAAGAGGATTTGATGTTTACACCCAATTCTTCATATGATCAATAAACCTGTTTTAAATTATGACACGAAAAATTTCATTGAGTAAAATTATACATAAAACGACAATATCATATAATACACATAATTACTTATACTGACATAATAAAATTCGACATTTAAGCACTATATATAACTATAGTCTTTAGAAGTTCCAGATAGCCTCGACCAAAACCCAACCACGAAAAATCAAATAAATTCTCATAAATAATCAATACTAATATTCTGCTGGGTGTATTCAAAACAGCTAGATCCTAAAATCTAAAAATCTTGAATCTCCAAAACAAGAAAAAATTAGTATACCCTTCCATCATGCCAAGAACAGGAGCAAACCAAACAGTATCATCATTGGAAGGACTAGTAGTTACCACGGTGTGACAGGAGGCGATTGCCCCTCGTCTGTCGGGGCTGCTGGTGGAACGTGGGCGGATGCCCGTGGTTGGTTAAAAAGACCAATCCTAGCAACTATGCTGAGAATACCTATACTTTCGGAAATTTAATTATGATTTCAAACACAATTTTATCTCTTCCGGAAATTTGGTATATACCATCAGCATAGTTCCTTTTTTTTTTTTTGCATCCAAAACAGAAAATAATAATGACACTTACCAACTATCCTTTGCGAAATTATTGCCAATCAGTTAGTATGTTGGGGATATGAGAAACATCATCATTGTTTTGCTCAATGCAACTCTTTAGTGCCGGACAATCGTCAATCCATAATGCAGTCAACTTCTTGAGGCATCGCAAGGCTTCCACACCCCTCAACTCTTTGCACTTATATAAATCTAATTTCTGTAGAGATGTGAGGTTCCCAAACCATTCAGGCAATTCTTCTATTTTAAAATTGTTCAATTCTAACTGAGAAAGAGCTTTGAGATGTTGAAGCGAATGGGGAAGAGAGTCCCACTCCTCCATCCCCCACAATGCTAATTGACGAAGTGAATGGGATGCAGCTTGCAAGATTCCATCAACAGCCTTCTTAGCACTATCACTTGAATCTGAAGCTGCCGGCTTCAATTCTAAACTTTGCAAGTTGTGGAAAACACCGGAGGGTGAGATGAGTCTGGGAACATTCTTAATATGGAGTGATTTGAAAGTAGGTGATTTAGCCAGACAATCAATTATCATTGGCAAATTGATTAAGTTAGTTGTTCCCCATAATGATAAACGCTGGAGTGAGGGAGCACATACCATTTCACATGGCAGATTGATGAGCCCTTCGCAGTGTAAAATTGACAACCATTCAAGTGATCTTAAGCCTTGGGATTCTCCGACGCTTCTATGTGGTATTGCCTTCAGATTTGGGCATCCATATATATTCAACACCTTGAGAGAATTGAGGGTGTGAATTCCTTCTGGTAACTCTCTCAACTTGTCGCAGTCCCATATGCGCAATGTTGAGAGATTTTGATTGTTAAGAAACCAATTCGGGAGACATTCCAATCCATCTACTTCAGCAATCCTGAGTTTTCTGAGAGACCCACATATGTTTGGCGTAGGTAAGCCAAAATTCAATTCCTTTTGGCATGGGAATTGACTTGGAGCAATCCTCAATTTTCTGCACTTTATGATTTTCAACTTTTCAAGGCAAGGAAATACCTTCACTTCAAGTGGATGATTTTCAGCAATACTTGGTAATTCTATTTCTATCCACTCCACCAAGTTAGGCATTTCCGACAACTTGAGACGTTTAAGCATCGGAAACACCACAATTGTCTCATTGCAACTATACATGAATGAAGAACGTAAGGATTTCACATTGCTCAAACGTGACAAAGATAGAGATTTGAGATGTGGCAAGTGCCCCATCATTGGGATTTCTTCACATTCAGATAAATCTTTAAGTGATACCTCCAACAAATTATTAAGTTCTACCCCCATATTTGTTGTCCACGACGAAAATCTCAAGCCTTTGAATCCAATAATCTTTAACCTCTTCAAATTTGGATGAGGTTGAAGGCCTTGCAACACATCCTCATCATTCGATTCACCTTCTCTAGTCGTACTCCACTGCAACACCAACTCAAACAATTTTGATTTCTCAAATAAAAATGCACTCTCGGCCTCTTCTTGATGGTGCACATTTTCAAGATTCAAAATATGCAGCTTTCCTTGGAGTTTTTTCAACCTTCCAAGTTCTCCAATTTGGTGGCTCTCTTCGTCGCCCACATGATAGTATTCTAGTGTTTGAAGACAAGTTAATCTTCCAATATTATGAGACAATTTTGTATTAGAGTCAAGGTGAAGATGTCTTAAATTGACCAAGTACTGTACATTACTTGGCAGCTTACTCAACGACTCACTCAAACACTCTGCCCTTAGTGTCTGCAAGTGATAGAGCTCACCAATCGAGTCCGGAAAATCTTGAATTTCTGTGTCGGATACATTAAGATATCTCAAATGTATCAGCTCTCTAATTGAACTAGGCAACTCTTTAACATGAGAATCCATCAAAGTTAAAGTATGCAGGCTTTTGAAGTCCGAGAACACGGTATCAGAGAGTATTTCACTCTTGTAGAACAACGTACGCCAACGTTCTTTTGGGATAGAACTTGATACATCATCACCATTTTGGCTACCAATATATTGAACTTGATAGATTCCCTTTGAAGTAATGCATGCCAGATCATGCACAAGATCATGCATGGTACAGTGTGTTATGTTGTCATACTCATCTCGCTCTGCAACCTGTAACAAGGAATTCTGCACAAGAAAGTAGAAAAACTTGTTGCCCTCAACCTCCATGCCTTTTTCAGTATCAATTTGAAGAAATCCTTGTGCCATCCAAAGCTCTATCAATTGTTGTTTATCAATCATAGCACCTTTGGGGAAAAATGAACAATAGGCAAAGCACCTCTTGAGTGATGGTGGAGACAAATGATCAAAACTCAATCTCAAAATTTTTGAAATGTCATTTTCATCAACTTGAAGATTTGAAAGCCAGTCCTGCGCAATTGAAATCCATTCTTCTTTGGGTTTACGATGAAGTAATCCTCCGACTACACTGGCAGCTAATGGCAGACCTTGACATCGTTTCGCAATATCAATTCCAATGCTCTCAAACCCGGATGGGATATCTTCTTCTTTACTCAAAGTTTTTTGTTTGATTATGGACCAGCAATCTTCATTTGATAAGATATTCAAGTTATGAATTCCAAGTGTCTGGACAATAGAAGCAACCTCTGCACTTCTCGTCGTAACAATGATGCAATTTCCCTTGGTAGAAGTAATTCCTAACACGGAATTTTCAAAACCTTGCCACTTTTGCACATCTTCATTCCAAACGTCATCAAGAACAAGAAGATATGTTTTGTTTTCCAATTCTTTTTGTATATTTGCTAGGAGAACCTCCTTACTCTCATCTATTACATTTCCGGATGTCAAATTTGCAAGAATCTTTTTCAACATAATCACTGCATCAAAATTTACAGAAACATGAATCCAAATTTGCTTTCCAAAATGGGTCTTAATTCTTTCATGATTGAAGACTTTTCGGGTCAATGTCGTCTTCCCCAATCCACCCATTCCAACAATGGGAAGAACAGAGATGGGTTCTTCACTTGTTAGCATCTTATCAACAATATCCGAAACATCATCCCCTCTCCCAACAAAAATTGGATCAAGAGTGAATGAATCGGTTTCTTGAGGAAGAGCATATGCAATCGCCGGTCTGCTATGGAGACCGAGCTTGGTGGCATTGTCTTTACTAGACTCAAAACGCATATCAATTTTGTTGATTTTAAGAGCCATATGGCGGCGACGAAGGTAGTGATTGAAAGATGGGTAGCAGAATGGTACCTTTTTCTTCTCTCTTCTGATTTTCTTCATTTTTGTTGAGAGAAGATGATAGTTGAGTTCATCCAACACATTAGCAGCATCGAAGGCCACATCTTGAAGCTGATTCAACCAGGTTTTGACAGCCTCTTCGGTGATGAACTTCTTCTCGGCGTCGTCCAAGTAACTATGGATTAGGGTTAAGCTATTCTGAAGCTTTTGGGCATTCTTCTCTAGACCTCGGATTAGTGATATCTCTCCCTTGGAAACGTCGATCAGATTTTGAACCAGAACTTCAATGGCAGCTCCTCCTTCCATTTATCTTTTGGCAGAGAGAGTGAGACAGTTGAGAGAGAAGGAGAGTGCGCGCTTGATGAGATAAGAAATGGTGGGATTGATTCACAGCTTCCCTTAGCTGTCTTTGCAACTTGATTAATAAAAATTGGTGAAATATTGTCATTTGTTGATAAAGTTGTTATAAAAAAACGAAAAAGGTAAGTATAAAAAACTCGTTCAAATTTGCCCACTATAATATTGTAATTATAATATATTAATGTTATGTTCCAACTTATATTATACAAGTTTTTCTTTTTTGAACTAAAATCAGAGGTGATATCTTTAAGTAGATGTATTAATACTTTTATATTATATTATTAATATATTTACGTGATACGCATAATATTTTTATGTTGTATTACAACTAAATGAGGTAACACGTTTATGTAAGTAAATAAAACTTTCATGTGATATAAATAATATATTTATGTATTACGACAGATATGTTTAAAAATTAATATATTTGAGTAAAATAAAAAACCATTTTTTGATTGTACCCTTAAATAAATGGTGTAATACTTTTACATTATGTGGTTCATATCTTTACGTGATACAAGTAACACCTTTACGCCACATTTTAGTAAAATGGACTAATATCTTTATATAGAAATGATATTTGTATGTAATACTAATTATATGTTTATATAATTCAGATAATACATTTCAGTAAAATTATAAATCGATATTTGACTTCATCTTTTTCATTTCTACAAAGGAATCATTATAATTATTGAGTATTTTGATAGAGGAACAACCTCATAAGAATGAACTAATAGAAGAAAATAAGGGACAAAAGACCTCGTAAGAAAAGAAGAGGAGAGAGGCAGTATTGTGTGACAGAAGAGTATCTCATATGTATAAACCACCACGTTTTGTCTTCATTTCATTTCATTTGGATTTTAAATGCACACTTTTGCATCAGTTGATTCTTGGCCTTCTAACGCCGGAGAAAGATGTCCCTCTAAATTCGTTGATTTCCAAAGGTTTTCCGGCGAAAGGTCTCACACGGACATGTACCTTTTTAAATCAATACTTGAAAGAGAATGATAGTTTTGAGGAACTTAGCTTTGGTTTAATTACATGGGATAAGAACCAAATATACCACTAAACATATGAGGGATACTCTTTTCTATCATTTAATATAAGAAATATCCCAAAATATTACTTATTCAAAAAAGTGCAACTTTTCTTAGATCCGGACTCACTTTGATGAAGAGGTTTAATGGGGCTCCAACCACCTAAATCAAATCAACATCAATGAGAATCAGGATTAATCTAAACGAACATTTTCATTTATTAGGGTCGAATGAAGATTACGGTTTCATTTATATTTTTCATATGTTAGTGGTAAATTATGTAATTAGGGTAAATAAAGATTAGGGTTAGATGAATATTTCCCAATTCGTTAGTTTAAACGGAGATTTAAAAAATTATAATGAAACAAAATTTTGTAAAATGCAGTATGTTAAACGAAGATTTATAAAAAAGTTTGTTAAGTGAAGATTTTGAGAAAATAAGGATAAACGATGATTGTAACATATATTCTAACATATGAACATATTATTAAATAAAATAAATGATTAGTCAAACGAAAATTTAAGTCTAACATATATTATAAAAAAGTTGATAGCATTAGTCTAACATATAAGTTGATAAACGAAGATTTATAAATTGGAATTATATTCTAAGGTCATATTGCATTAGTCTAACATATTGCATATTCTAACATATAAGTCTAACGAAGATTATAAACGAAGATTTAACATGTTCAAACATATTGCATTACTCTAACATATAAGTCTTAACATATTTCATTAGTCTAATATATTATTCAAACGAAAATTTATTTACCTATTATTAAAATAAATGATCAAGGTTAACATTAAATGAAGATTTCCAAAAAAGTTAGTTTAATATTGTTTTGAAACATAATCTTCGTTTAACCCTAAATTAGAATTATTCATCTAATTTGTCAAAAATTAGGGTTAAACGATGATTTTCCAAAAAAAATCGTTTGACGTTGTTTTGAAGCATAATTTTAGTTTAATTCTAAATTAGAATTATTCACATAATTTTCCACAAATTAGGGTTTCAAAAAAGTGCGTTTAACGTTGTTTTATAGCATTATCTTCGTTTAACCCTAAATTTAAATTATTCGCCTATTTTTTTTCAAACAAATATCTTTCCTTTCCTAATCCTTAAGTAATAACAAATACACATACATTTTCTAAACAATGCAAGAACATTTTCTAAAAAATACACAATTATTCGTTTAAATTTTTTAAGGCTATAAATTTGAGGTCTACTAATTAATAAAAAACATTTCATGAACATTTCACAACCATAAATATACATAAACATATTGTAGAGAAATTAAAACTCACAAATCATTTCACGTAAGTAAATTTTTATTTAGTTTCGTCACATTGTACAAATCACAAATCAGTCATGTCTTGTTATATACTATTCAAACGAAGATTCGATCAAAAAAATGGTAAAAAAATACCCATACTTAAATTTAGTGGTAGAAAAGATTACAAACTTATAATATATGGTAGAAAAGGATTTTAATTATTAGTTTTGTGGCATTTTGGACATTTTCCTCTTAATTATATTTGGTGATGTGTCATAAATTATGTTTATGTGACTGATATATTATTTTTAAATCACTTAATTTTAAGTTTAATTTAAAATTGTAACTTATGGATTAAATTATAGATAAAATGATAAAATTATAAGAATTGATTAAAATAGTGAAAACCTGTTTTTTTGTTAGTAATTATTGGGCCTTTATTTATTTAAATACGGGGTATTTTAGTCTTTCCGAAATTATTTACTTTTCTTTTTTATATTGTAGGTGGCTTAAGTAATGCATGGGTGTGAACAGTACCTCCTATCGTCTTTCCTCATAATTTCACATCACCGCCCTTTTTTTTCCTAATTTACTCTGGAATTCCTTTCATTATTTTTCATTGTCCATGGTTTCTTAAACCTAGGTTCTCTCAAATTTTATCCCGGAGTTCTGCCGCATAACCTATTAACAGGTAATATACAATTTTTTTTTTTTTTGTGTGTATTCTCAATTTGAAGTTTCTGCGTTAGATACGTATTTTGTTGTCTTATATTGTTCCTGGTGTTGATTGTTCGGAAATCTATGTTATTGGGTGGTTTGGTTGTCCTTTTCTTGTTTAGCGCCGCGAAATTTGTGAATATTTGATTGTATTATGATGTTGTGTTTGGTTTTCTAGAAATCTTGTTTCAATGTATAGGGATTTCTGCACATATTGGTTTCTGTTTCGATGATGAAGATATTGGAAAATGTAGGAAATTTTGATTGAAGAAAATGTACGTGTTTTATTGTTTGTGTAGGCATTGTCTTCTCCCCCATATGCTTCTTTATTGGGGGTTTACCTCCTCCAATGTTCTAATTGCTTCTCATTATAAGTTCAGATCTTTGTTTATATTATTCTTTTCTGGAGAGTTCCGAACCTGCTGCATCATTCCTTCAAACGCCAACCAAATAAACGACCAATTTACGTGAAGAAGAAGAAGAAACAATGGGTGATCATTTAGCAAGAGCGGAGGATTTTTTGAGTAAAGCCGAGAAGAAGCTCGGTGGGTGGGGATTATTTGGCTCCAAATTCGAAGACGCCGCTGATTTATATGAGAAAGCCGCCAATGCTTTCAAACTCGCCAAATCATGTATGCAATATCATTAATTTTATGATTCATTTTCATTTCCCCCTTTTTATTGATTTTTTTTTGATTCTGTTATTTTTGTGATCATATGTTCTACCTTTTGTGATTTTTATTAGAAATAATGATTAAACAAAGTAATTTTTTTTCGCCTATTATAAGCTTCACGGATATTAGCTGAATTTTTTCTTTTAATCCATCTAATTTAATGTTTGCATTCACTGGAATTTGATTTAGTGGTTCGCATTTGCAAATTCGGAACTTGATCTGTGTATGAAAGGAAACTCCTATGTACTGTCTCGTTATGTTACTAGCAGATCCATGTTATTTTGTGAGTTGATTTCTCTTTTTTGCCTTTACATAGTTGATAAATAGTAAACACTTTATCATGTGTAAAATGAAACAGAAATTATAAAGTTTATTCTTGAGGATTTAATCTCGTTGATTTTGATTTATGAATGTTAAATAATAGTTCTTATCAGGGGATCAAGCTGGATCGGTGTATGTTAAGTTGGCCAACTGTCATTTGAAGGTAATTTTGTTTGTGTGCGTGTGGTCAAGTGCTATGCTGCAAGATCAATGTGTTATTTTATTTTTCTCTTTTAGTTTGTCTTGAACTTATGTTTTTCTGTACATATTTTTGCAGTTAGATAGCAAGCATGAAGCTGCTAATGTATATGCTGATGCTGCTCATTGTTACAAAAAGTCCAACATTAAAGGTGTGGTTAGTTTCGGTGTACTTTGCTTTTATCCATTATGTCTTTCCTAATTGGTATATATAAGATATGTTTGTAATGAATAGTTTTATATATATTGATTAGAAATGTGTAGTAAATTATGCAATATCTCTTTTGTATTTCTGATTAAAGAAGCAGCTCAAGGCAACTGTTTCGTTGCAGTAACTTACGTTTTAGGTTGTTGGAATATTCTATCTTTTTGGTTATCATGTAGATTGAGCACCTCATGTAAAACCATATGAGAGGTTATCATTTTTATCATTAATTTAATATCTTTAACATAATGGCATGTGGGTAAAGTTTTCGCACCTGGTCAATCCCATTTCTAATTCTCTACTTGTAGTTTCTTGGTCGTTGGTTCCTTAATCCTTTGGTCATATGATCATCGAAAATATTTCTATTTTTCTTTCCAATTGAAAGCTATGAAGTTATTCTGACATTAGTTCTGATTGGATGTTTCTCAGAGGCAATATCATGCTTGGAGGAATCTGTAAATTTGTTTATGGATATTGGACGGCTTAATATGTCTGGCAGATATTACAAGGTAAAACATAAAATATTTACAGAGATATCTGATGTTGTTTTATTTGCTAAATAATTTTACAGCCGTATATATGAAACTTCATCTTAGCTGCTGGGCTCTGTTCCATGCACTGAATTTGTCTGTCTTAAGTAACCAGTAGTTCTCTTATAGTGGCATTAGGAACGATAATAATTGTCATTTGGATGAAATCTGGGTTATTGAAGAAATATTTATTAGTAAATTGAGAGATGGTAATTTGTGATTTCTTACTTCACAGGAAATTGCTGAGTTGTATGAGCAGGAACAGAACTTGGAACAAGCTATTGTTTACTATGAGAAAGCTGCTGATCTCTTCCAAAGTGAAGAAGTAACAACCACAGCAAATCAGTGCAATCAGAAAGTTGCTCAATTTGCAGCTCAATTGGAACTGTTAAGTTTATCTGCTCTCTTTACATGATAATGCTACATCAAGTGTTGTTTAATGGTTTACTAGAACCATTGGCCGAATTACTTTTTGTCCTTTTCTTCTTATCCTCCATTAACTAATGTTTTGTCTTTGATCATTTCATCCATTTTTCATTATGGTGACAATATTTCCATGAATGGCAGTCATTAGATGTTAATTACCAATGTAACTAGATAAGCTTGTCCATTCCTCGTCATTCTTGTTACGATATCCCATAGGGGTTCCACATGAAAGTGTGGAAGGGTATATAAGTGGAGTTAACCCTTTACCTTTGACCATGGTTTTTGGTTAAGTTAGGGCTCCCTGGCCTAACAAGCTAGAGAACCCTAACTTAACCCAAAACCATGGTCAAAGTAAACGGTTGACTCTCATTTACATACCCTTCGACACTTACATGTGGAACCGATGTGGGATATTGTACCAATTCTCTGTTGAAAGAAAACCTAGTAAACCAATATACAACTTCTGTCCCATGATTGAACAACCTATGATCCTTCATATCCTTCAGTCTTTCTCCTTCTTAGCCTAGTCCTCATTGTTTTCCAAATGGTTAGCAAAATCCCTTTGCTTAGTTTACTCTGTGGTGATAACAAGGGCAAATGCTTGCTTCAAACACGTTTTGATTTTTAGCTAGAATCAAACTACTTTTTTCCCACTTAAGATTATTCATGTCGGTTAGACAAGTGGAAAAAAAACAACTCCTAAGACATTACCGACTGCATTCTATTCTGGAATTTCAGATGGATGGCATTGTATTGTGTATTTAATGTGTTTTCTTATTGGATAAAGAACAAATATTTTTCTGAATGAATTACTGGGTAAACATTTTCTCAGATATCAAAAAGCCATAGAGATTTATGAAGAGATAGCACGACAGTCACTCAACAACAACTTGCTTAAATATGGAGTTAAAGGACACCTTCTTAATGCTGGTATTTGCCAACTTTGCAAGGGTGATTATGTTGCAATCAACAATGCATTAGAGCGATACCAGGTACTTCTGTTGTTTTTGTTTCAATCTGCAACTCTACTCTTTGTTTGACATTAGTGTTGAAGATATGCTTATATCTTCATTATTAGGAAATGGATCCAACATTTTCTGGAACACGTGAGTACAAATTGCTAGCGGTATGTCAATGCTCTCAAGCATTAACTTTGGTTCTCTTTCCTATCATCCGTAATTGCTATATCTTTTAAACTTAATTGTATCTGAATATTTTTCTGTCATGTTATGCTATTGCTCAATATTCTTAAACCTCTATTTTCAGCTTTTATGTGTACATTGGTGAATCCTCATACTTGTGGTGCTTCCAGAAGTGATGGCTCACAAATCTTGCCTTATAAGTGATATATCTTATGTTTTACATCTGTTGATCATAGGATATAGCTACTGCCATTGATGAAGAAGATGTGGCTAAGTTTACTGATGCAGTCAAGGAATTTGATAGCATGACCCCACTGGTAAGTGAGTTATGACATTGTAATGTCTCTTAAAACTTAATTTTGAACTTTTACACTGAGTTGAACTAGTCCTGTCTTTCATTGTTGCTAAACTGGTGCCTTCCATCAAGCTGTGTCTGTGAATAAATTAGTGCATTATTTTTTTATTGTATTATAAAATTTAATTATAATCATGTTGAATATATGAACAAATTTGTGGATGCATATATAATACACACACATTGTATAAATCATTTCCCTCTAAACTTTAATCTGCCAAATTTGTTTGATGTTGATTCATTACAAAAGTTAAGACGTTCATTATTTTTAACTTGAGTGTTAAGAGATTCTCGGATACAGGAACCATCGGCTTTTAACTGCAAAGGATCATTATGTTATTAAGAGCATCTTTCTGGTTGGTTGTGTGATTTGTGATTTTTAACAATTACTATCGTTACTTTATTCATAGGATGCTTGGAAGACTACGCTTCTATTGAGAGTGAAGGAAGCATTGAAGGCCAAAGAACTCGAGGAGGATGATCTTACTTAAATCTAATTATTCTACTTATCTAGCTACGAGTTTGATTCGTGTATCGTTCTGCCTTTTTCTACTATAGCTTTATGGCTACTACTATTTCTATTTGTTTTGTTATTAGGAGTGAATATATAAGTTACATCCACGAACATGATTTTCTATATGAAGCTCAACTATAATTTGATCAGAGCATTCATATTGGTGGATGTTAATAACATCCATTAATGTGGACCCTGGGTTGTGATTCTGATTACCACTCATGATGGCTATTTCCTGCTCTTTGGTTTACTGATTGGTAACTGCTGATGGAGATATCTCTCTTGATCAAATGCTTATGTTTCCATTTGTTTCAATTTTCCTCTAACTTTGGGTTGCAATAGTGCTATTGGAGTTGGGACATAGTGGATTGATGATAGAATTGGGACAGGACAACTCCATTATTTTAAGAATCCAAACAAATGAGAGAGAGAGAGAGAGATTGGTGACTAAGTTGATAAGAACATACTTGTTGCCCTGTTGAAGCATGCTTTGTTTGTAAGTTTCACTGTCTTCGTGTTTTTTTGAATAATTATTGATTTTCTAGTTTTTGTGCTTCAACTAAGGTCAAAATTTCGCTTAATATCTATGAAATGTTGGAAACTTTTACGTTCTTCAAAACAGGTTGTCATAAAATCTTGTGTGAATTTTGGGAAGATATTAGTGGCTTTATAGTATAAATTGTTGGTAAATCTAGGAAATGTTAGTAATATCGGTGAGTAAAGAAAATTATTTGTTTTTAGAAAATAATCGGTTTTTGTAGTACACAATTGTTTTTATACACTAAGTGTACGGATCCTAAATCCGTGCAATCGGGTCAACCCGATCCGAAAGTGTCTTTCACGCGTCCTCATGCGCCCAAACCCTAATTCAAATCTTAGTTCTACTGTATATTGACATAACCTTTTAGTTTAGCGAACTTAACCTTTTAGTTCTATCCTTATAACCTTTTAGTTATATGCACATAACTTTTTGCAGTGCTGAGTAGTGAAAAAAATATAAGTTATTCACTGAAAATGTTATGAAATTTGTACATAAAGGTTATAGTATTACAACATAAAGGTTATATCATTACAACATAAAAGTTTCGACTATATTGATTTTTTATAGTGAAAAAACTATAAGTTATTTATTGAAAAAGTTATGAAATCTGTACATAAAGGTTATACTATTACAACATAAAGGTTTGGGCTATATTACATGAATTTTTATAGTGAAAAATGTATAAGTCATGCACTGAAAAAGTTATGAAATCTGTACATAAAGGTTACACTATTACAACATAAACATACAGGTTATGACATAAATTATAAAAAAAAGAGCGCAGATCCGGGTTAAACCGGACCCGACCTGATCCGCGTGCCCAGTTGCATGGATCATGACTCATGCACCTAGTGCACACAAACACTACTCTTTTTAGTAACATTTATTGTGAATAAGCGAGATCCTATTTTTCTATTGAAAAAAATGTATTTTTTCCTAAAAAAATATTATATTTTATACAATATAATTGTAACAAATTGTTTGTATATTCATCCATATAGTGAATATATCAATATAATAGTATTTTAAGTTGAATTTTAACAAAAATATTTGTTATAATATTTTCTTTAGAATCTCATTAAAATTTAAAAACATAACATCATTTTAGTCATTTTTTTCAAAATTTATTGAAACTGATATCGATATTTACATAAAATTATAAAATTAGAGGATATATAATTTTACTGATAAAGTAATGTTAACCTTGATTCAAATTTTAGTTGCTTGTTTTTCAGTTCCTAATTTGATGTCCTGGTGTAAATGTTACCCTTGATGTTAGGTTTAAGAATCTAAGACTCATTGACAAGCAAGATTCCTTCCAAAGGGCAATCCTAATTTGATTGTTGTAAATGATATATCTTATCACAAGGAAACTAATTATGAGTTTCAAATATATCAAAAACCACACAGATTTCTTTCTAATCCTCGGAGCAATGTATTTTAACATTGCTAACCCTAATTTTTTGTAGGTTGAAATCCTCAACTAGTTCCTTTTCTTTTAGGTTTAAAATCCTATCTTCAGAAAATGACATTCTATTACTAATTTTAAATTTAAACCTCATTGATTTATTTAAAATCAGATGATCTTTAATTAGTAAATTAACACCACCTATCCTAGAAATCTAGATTGGGTCTGGTGTCATGACTTTTACAAATTTCTTAAAAATACGAGAAATTTCGATATTCTCTTTCCTAAGGAATAAATAAGAATAATGTGTATTAAAAAGTGTATATGCAATTTTATATATGATATAATTTGGTTTATTACCCTCTTTCATTAAATCAATCCTTTTAAAATCTTGATGAAAGGTTAAGACTTTACTGAAATCTTGTTCAACTAGGTTGTATGCAATTGTAGGATGAATATTAAACATGAATTTGCCAGCATATAAATTTCCTACCATGCTACTAAGACAACCATCTCGTAAGTTATTGATTCGCCTATCCATTATAGATAAATGAATTTCTGAATCAATACCTTCTTTGAATGTAGCTTTGATCACTACTTCAATGGTTCCAATATGGATCCATTTCATAGTTACGACTATTTCTTCTTTGATACGGTTTAGTTCATCAAAAATTTCTTCTTTTGAAAAAGTTGCATATCAACTCTATTGATGGTTATTTCTATTGAAATCGAAAACTCACCTGAGCTCACCCTATATATGATGTTGTGCTTGCGTTGTCTTAGTCCGATCTAGTTACAAATCTGGTTAAGACCTCCAATCCTAAAGCTGTCATATGAAGTCAAGGTTGAATTCTGCCTCATGATTCTTTCCATCATCTTATTTGAGATGGTCATTCATGAAAAAAATCCTAATAAACTTTTCGATGTTTGGAGTCTATCTGCCGTCTGATTATGTTGATGATCCATAAAAATCATCAGAATCTGATTCAAACTCTTCTTCATATATACTTTCATTTGGAGAAAGGTCCTCAAACTTGTAAACTGACACCAAATTGCTGTAGAAAATCACTTCAAGGATGTCGGCTGTCAGTCGAAACTGGCGTAATTCACCTTCCTTTTGTGGGCCGTCTGGCAGAATGTATCGTTTCGCACCGCATGTCTAGCAATTGCAATCTTTAAAATTTTCATTTGTACGAGTGTGAGCTCATTTGAAAATTCTCCTTGTTGGTGTTCTCCATATTGACTTCCCTATAGATCTAGATTCTTGTGAAGAAAACCTGAAAGGATCGGACTTCCGATCAGATTTGTAAATTTTAGCTTTTGATTTGAACCACCATAATCTTCCTGGGTTGGAAGACCTTCTCTGTGATCCTCCAAACTTGGCCTGAAACACACTTTTGAAGTGTTTCTTTCTTTTGTCATGTGTTTCTTGACTTGATTCTCCGATGATGCTCCAAAAATCATTGTTCTCACAACAAAGAAGAGTTCTTTTTATTTGTCCCCAGAGTTTTTTTTTTATTTTTCTGTAGTGTCGCTTGTTGACACCACTCTCTTAGGCTGTCTTTGAAGAAAGACATCCTTCTGTCCACAGAATCAATTTGTCCTGGAGGTACCTTATATGTTTGTATAAACATTTCTCTCCATGGGCTATGAATTTTTGCAAAGAACATCTCTGCTGCAACATTCAATGATATCTGTGCTTGAAAGTAATATTTACGGAACCAATAATATATTCATCTGCAGTGCATATACTTCTCAACTCGAGAGCATACAAAGTTTATGTATATTCTTAATTCTTTTCTTATTTTTTTTGTTCAAAGTATCCATCTTCAATGAATTAGACTTTGAGCAAATGGCCGAATCTTTCGATAATATCATAAATATTATCTCCTACCACGACCTCTTCTTTGACATGTGATTATGTAGCTTCCCATTCTTTCCTTGTTGAACTTTCCAAACTATTTTCAATTAGTTTGATGAAATGATGTCTATCAATGTCCAGCGTTGATGGGCAATCTTTAAGGATGCCATCAATTCATCGATCAATTTTTCCATATTTCTAAAATCGATGATGTCGGTTATGAGTATCAACCCATATGATGTGTTGGCTCTAACATGGTTCTTGTCCAAAGGCTATTAGCTGGTGCCTTACTCCATCCTAGTTGCCTCCTCTGATGAGTACCCAATAAATTGGTATTGTGCTCGTCCTGATCCGACCTCCGTGATTACTTAGGAACGGGTATGTTTGAACTCGTGCTTCCTTCTTGATTAGGAAGCTGAGAGTTCATCTTAATATTAACCAAATCCATAATCTCAAGGTTGGAAAGTGATTCTGTAACAACTAAAAAAAAAAATATTTATTTTTAAAACAATATTACATTATAATATAAGATATATATAGTATTATTAAGATAGTGTTATATTATAAGGTGATAAATATAATTAAGTTTTTATCAATACTACTCTATCACTTAATCATAAATGCACACACATTCTTTTCTCACCTAGTCTAGTGTAGGAAGAATCAATAATTGAACAAAGGATAAAGAAGTTTCTCCCCCTCACGTCTCTTTCTTCCTCTCCATTTTTTTTTCTCTTCTCTTTCTCTCTCTTCTTCCTCTTCTCTTTCTCCATATGTCTTTCTAAATTTTTGTTGTGGTTGCTGCTGTAACAAGATGGACTCAACTGGTATTTCCAAGGATGGTCAGACTCGTGAGCATGCTCTGCCTGCTTTCACTCTTGGAGTCAAGCAAATGATTTGCTACTGCAAATATGGCTGCATGTGTGTGCTGTGATTTTGTGAGTGTGTGTTGGTATCTGTGTGTATGTAGGAGTGGGGGTTGGCGAACCGGAGCAGGAGACGCCGGCGGCTAAGTTTGGTGGCGCCGTCGGAGGAGCAGTGTGTTGTTATATGCGTGTGTGTTTGTGTATTGGGTGTTGCCGGCGACGTGGTGTCGCCGACCATGGAAAAACTGAAAGCTGGAGATGGAGGGGTGGTGGCTGGACGCAGCAGTTGGAACAGGAGAAAGAGAAGGGGGGGCTGATTTTGGGAATTTGATAAAGGTTAGGGGCTTAATTGCAAGAATCCATAATTATTGAAAATTCACTTTGATCCCAATAGATTAAGTATTACATTTTATAACCTTAAGATTATGAAAATATGTTTTAAGCCCTAAATTAATGAATAATGATAACGAAACCCCAATTATGCTGAAATTACATATTGTACCCTTAAAAATTGATGATAATAGATATTGCGCATTAGAATTGTTTGATATTGTTAAAATGACCCTAGAGTTGCTAAAGTTGTATTTTTTTTTACCTATAATTAGTTGGGATTATAAACCGGACCTTAAATATTATCGATATTGCTTTAGAGAGTTAATATATATGTAAAATAATGAATTAGATCCAAACTAATGAATTAGGATATAAATTAATTTTAGAGATATTATAAATTTTACCCTTAAGTCTATGAAATTATGTTAAGTATCATAAATTATAAATAATGATATCAGACCCATGAATTTTAATAAAATTACATTATGTAACTTATAGATTAATAATATTAAGTATTTCTTTTAGAATTTCTTTATATTACTAAAACGATCCCTAAAATTTACTGAATTTACATATTTATCTCATAATTAATTAGGTTTATGAAATGGACCGTATAAGTCATTAATATTACTTCTTGACCCAAACAAGTGAATTAGGTCGTAATATAACATTAAAAATATTAATTACCATCTCTATTAATTTAAATGACATTTTTGTCCTAAATATAATTATAAAAGTTGTAACTTGACCCTCATAATTTAATAAACGAAATAATGACCTAATTATAAATATTAAATATATAATTAAATTCCCCATATTGTTAAAAATGATCTAATGATCTTAAATAATTATGAACTTTATAATTTAAACTTCAAAGTTAAGAATCAAATTAAATATCGAAGTAAATATCAAATTCTATCCTCTTAAATAAAAATTAACTAAACATGTTATACAATTAAATATATTTCCTAAATTAACCTATAATTTCAGTTAATTAAATTCTAAACCGAGCACTTACGCTTTGTAGGAAGTACGAAAGGAGGAAAGAACTAATCTCATATAAAAGTAGACATTTTGCAAGCATCATCCGTGAAAGGTGAGGGTAATTGCTTAATACGGTATTTATAATTCTTTCAAAGTATTTAATATTTAAATCTTTTATGATTATTATGGAATGTGAATATGATTATTGAATGATTAAGGTTAAGTGATGGATTGAATTGATTGGATTGTTTGATTGAGATATTTTGTAACTGGTAAAGGTTAACGGTAAAGGTTAGCGGTAAAGGTTAACAGAAAAGGTTAAATCGGGTTTGAGCCCGAGGTAAAGGATAATTCGGGTTAATTCTCGAATGTATGTGATACAATTATGTTAAAGGATTGAATGTTATGACTTATGTTTTCATGTGTTTATTGTTATAAATGAAATGTGATTTTCATGGTGATTAAGATCCAAGATTTCATGGCAGATAAGATCTGCATTTTTATGACGGCTAAGACCGTAACTAAAGTGATATGTTTGAATGTAGATGATGTTTGATTGAGATGGATACTTACATTTTAAAATGAATTAAGTCACGTGATTGAAGTGATCTATTTTCTACGGTTTTCATTAAAAGATAAACATTTTACGAAATTCTGTTTTATGTGATAAAATCGTGGTTTGGTAAGTGCGTTTAAATCTTTAAAATTTTATGATAATGAATTGATGAAAGCAGAGTAATAATCATTTAGAAATTATTTTATGTCATCCCGAATTTCTCCACCCCACTAAATGTATTTCAAACACTCACCCCTCTTTTTAAAATGTTTTCAGTTTAAGGAGTTGAAGGTGTGGAGTGCAAGCGGTGGATGCTGGTAGCCAATAGAAAAAGGTTGTAATTGATAAGTATAATATTTTATGAACTTTTGGAAACGAATATTTTTTTTTACATAAATCTTGAATTTTTTTAATTATCTTTATTTATTCTTAAAAAGGGTAATGTTTTATAATAGTACGTCTCGGTTAAGGTTTATCTAAAAAAGAATCGGGACGTTACAGATTCGGTTAATTTCGAGATATCAACTCTTGTTGCCATCATCATACTTTTCTAATGATTTTGATGAAGAGTTCCTCATAGCTTTTAGATTTTGTAACTTCCGT
This sequence comes from Scutellaria barbata, assembly GCA_028654395.1. Classification (NCBI taxonomy): domain Eukaryota; kingdom Viridiplantae; phylum Streptophyta; class Magnoliopsida; order Lamiales; family Lamiaceae; genus Scutellaria; species Scutellaria barbata. Next base: position 7,180,452 of record CM053654.1, read on the forward strand.
AGCCTTTCCCTTGGGAATGATAAGTTTATCCCTGAATGCATCTTTGAAATGTTTGTTCATAGATCTGCATGTTCCCTTTGGTAATCTTCCTTTTAGATCTGTTATTTCTTTTTTCAGATCTAAAATCTCTTGTTGGATCTCGAATATAAATCGAAACATCATTTTCATCTGTCCACCATAGTATATGATGGTTTTTTCGATCTCTCTAAGATCTTGTAAGATCTTAAATATGTCTAGAACAATTATGTTTCAATCCTTGTTGGACGTCATAAGATAGTCCTGCACTTGTATTATTCCGAAAAATATTTCAGATACATATTTTTTTTATTTTCTCATCTGTTAGGCATATAGAAAATCAATATTGTACATATAATTTAAATTATTTCTTCAATAAACTTAGATTTTGATATCATTTCTTACATCAGATCTAAATAAATATATAACTGGGAATTAAAAAGCAATTTAGAGCAAATTGGTGTGAAAACAGCAAAAGATGAATTGGAAATAGCAAAATTTAGATTGGAGATAGTCTTTCCAAAAAAATTTCTAGCTTTTGAGAGGTGAGGGTCTTTTAGGTATTTTTTTTCTTAATTTTGGGTATAAAACATGTTTTCTTATATGGTGGGCATTTTTCATCTTTTGTTATGCTTATGGATAAAAATACATATTTCCCATATATATATATATAACTGCATTACTTGCAATTCGTTCTCCGAGACTCCACAAATGGATGAAGAGAGAACTTCAAATATGGAATATACAATACTTTTAGTCCAAGCTGAACAAAACTAGACACATCGAGGATCAGAAGCGACCGATAATGAATCAAACTGACCACAACTCCAAGCAAGAGAGCGCCCAATTCATGCTAGCCAGAGCAACCTTCTAAGGGATGCTCCCCAGGACGTCATGCTCCATTACTGAGCCGACCAGAGAAAAATCAAGGTGGACTTGCTCCCTAAGGTGTTTAGCTAAGTTACCTAGTCGACTAGAGAAAAATGAGGATAAATCACCAAGACTTCGGCCCACTAAAACTAGGGCCACGTCCGAGCCGACCAGTCTCGAATGAAAGAAGAAAGCTCAGGTAAAAGAAAGAGGCTACAATCACGTTCGGGCTACAATCTCGTTTTTAGGCCGCCATCTTATAAAGTGCGGCTTGAAGAACCTGAGCAGCCCATAATAGACGAACGGGGCTCGTCTTCTGACCAATAGCCGAGTGGACCAAAGTGATTAATGAGGGGCTCATCCCCCAACAGATAGCCAAGTAGGCCACAACATGTCTGGGGGGGCTCTCCCCTAGTTGATTGATGAGCAAGCCACATCAAATCACCAAAAGTCCGACCAATAACCAGCTAAGCCTTAAAATGATAACATGACCAAATTCATCCGATGCAAGTTAACATTAGTACAAGATGAAGGTGCCAAAAGATCGAGTCGAGACAAGAAAGGATCGAGCTAAAGTACGTAAAGCCAAAAAATACACAAGTATAAAGCTAGCCCAAAAATCAAGTTGAATACGAAAAGTAAAGTACATTCAAGCGAAGTAAGCAAAAGTTGAGCAAACCAAACGATAAAGCTTTCATTAATTGAGAAAAAGCCGGTACGGAGGTCAGATCCTCGTGCATATAGCCACAAGGGCTATACATAAAGTCAAAATAAACATAAAAGTAAGGATCATAGTACTCACTAGCCAGAGCATCCACATTCATTCATTTTGGTATGTTTTTAATTATAACAAAAGATATATTAATTAATGTAGGTGTGTTTTTAAGTGTGTATTTTTGTGTAATTAGTGTGTGTGTTAAGTTTTAAGAATGCATTCTTGTCTCATTTTTTAATGATTGACATAGTGACACCTCATCAATTAATGCATTTTGCTTTTTTTTTTCTCATCTCATCTCAATATATTTATTTTCTTTACTTTTTCTATACAAACAAATTATTATTTTTTCTTTCCTATACAAACAATTTATCATTTTTGTATTATTTATACATTTTAATGTGAGTTGAAATTTTTTAATGTAATAATTAAAAAATTCTCTATACAATTGCACTAAAATTAATACAACAAATAAAGAATTAATTTGAAGTGATATAAATAATAGAATAAAAATGGTAGATAGTAACCATCCTTCCTTTGAATTTGATAGAAATTGAAATAGTGGTTCAAACTACAAAAGGTAATTCATCACCAACTTCGAGCGGATTTAGTTGAACATATTTGGACACGATTTGGGAACTTATAAAATTTAATTGTTCATTTATATTAATTGTATTGTCAAATGTATTGTAATGTCAATTGCTTATTTTCAATTAATTGCTAGCTATATCTATGTCTTTTTTTATATAATTAATCTTTAAAAATAATATTTAAATATTATTAATTATATTTTAATGTGAATTGAAAATTATTAATGTCATAATTAATTAATCCAACATACAAACAATAAATAATTACTTTAAATTGATATAAATAAAAATAAAGAATAAAAATTAGTGGATCATAGGACCCACATATAATGATTGTATTTGTGTTAAATTGATTGAAATTTGTGTTAAATTGATGTGGATATGTATTTTTAAAAAATAGATATTTTTAATTAGTGTGTTGGCGTGTGGACCCCACACTAAAATGGTGTTCTACACACTAAAATGGTGTTCTAAAAATGAATGAATGTGGATGCTCTTAAACCTCTCAAAAGACACAACGTAGACAACTTCATGACAGGCCTTGACCTCAGCTTGCTCGTCTCCAACCACCCGACTCTCTCTTCAATCGCATCTTTCATTGGAGGAGACATCAATAAGAACTCAATCGAAGGCATCGGCCTCAACAACCCGTCTGATCTAGGTGGGAGAAATTCAGCTAGGTCACATAGCAGACCCAAATAGTATGCTAGCAACAAACAAAGAAAGATAATACAGAGCTTCGCTAGTTGGGACTAAACACACGCCGACTGAGCTCATAAAATTCGGCCGAAGGATTCAACCACCAAGCTCAAGAAGATAAGACGTCGACTATCAAGGCACACCACCTTGGCTGACTAAAAAGAAGTCTGGCCAAAACAGACAACAACATATCACTAGGGCTCGTCCCTAGCTGATATCCGAGTAGCCAATATTGTCGAGGGGGCTCATTCCTAAGCAATGACCGACCTGATTAGATGAGGCAAGGATGACCAAACTTATTTGATGCAAGTCCTAAAAATGGTAGCTAGAAGCACTCGTACATGAGAGTCGAGCTTAGCTTAATAAAATCTAAGCCAATTTCTACGTGTTAAAAATATTTGCAAGATATTTATGCCAAGAAGATGGGACGAGCTCATGGTTTACAAGTGAAGAGAAAAGAAGAAGGATGATGAAGTTCATTATTTAAAAAAGATCGTTTCATAGGTTTGTCACCTCCTACTAAAAGGCCAAGGAGCTAAGCCAAGCTGAGAAGGCAAAGGAGCTGAAGCCGAGCTGAGAAAGTTTTGAGCCAAATTACATAAGGAAAAATATCTCTCACAGAATGACTACAAAATTGAGCAGAAAAAGTAGAGTATAAAGAACAAAAAAAGAGCCCGTGTATCAATGCTCTAGTTTTCAAGTTAGCTCGACCACCATTGCCATCGCCGACCTCTTCGGCCTCGAATTGAGGTCTAAATCCAAGATAGATCCCATACATTTAATGGAAGATAAAGAAAAAAGTTTAAGGAAATGAGAAAGATTGAAAAATTACCCAAGGATGGAGAACAACTAGTTGAGCAAAGACAATATGGATCGTCACATCTGGATGGTTGATCCTAGATCACTTTTAGAGAAAAATTCACAAGGTCTTAACACAGCGAGGACGCGCTACATGTCATGAATATCTCATCAAAATGGTGGACCTCAAGTTCAATATTCATTCATGAATGACTAAAAATGCTCGGGTCAGGTCTTCCACTAGTCTAGGTCCCGACACATCCTTAGTCTGCACCACAATCTGGGAGCTCTGTAGTACTCCTAACACGAGTTGAACAGAATAGACACATGAAAGATCAAGAGTGAGACTAGAAATCGAAACGACCACGACTCTAAGCAAGGGGCCACCCAAACCGGGCTAGCCAAAACAATCTTTAAGAGACCAATTCCAAATTGGGGCCGATCAAAAGAGACCAAGCCAAGGGCACATCAAGCTGGCACAGCCCTTCCAATCCAAGCTTATGACCTAAGCGGGATGAGCCGAGAGCTGACCCAAACTAAACCAGCTAGGGTGAACTTTCCAAGGACCAGGTTGGCGCTTCGAAATTAGATTTTTTTTTAAGTTAAAGTATTACATAAAAATATGATATTTATATATAAAAATATGACTAATATAACGTAAATGTATGACTAACATAGTATAAAGTTCAACGATTTTTTTAAAAGTTAAAGTATTGAACTAGAATAGGATATTTGGATATAAAGATATGACTAATATAACATAAAGATTAGAAAATAAAAATTCACAAATTCAGGTCAATTCAGTCTGACCCGACCTGAATGCATGGATATAAGTCCATGCACCTAGTACATAAACAGTGACAGCGGTAGATGGGGTTAAAGGGGGCAATTGGGACCCTTGGAATTTTAAATAAATATATAATATATAATATAGATTGATAATTTAAAAAAAATTGAAAAAATACATAGAAAACAATTATAATGTAATTATCATTTATTTTTACTGTTAAGGTATAATTAAACTGCAATTCGTCTTTATATATAATTTTAAATTTTCTTCATCAATGTATATTTTTTTTCTTTAATTATATACCATGAGCCATCTATCTTTATATTTTACAATAAATTGATATTCAATATTTATTTCTTTTAATCATTTTAGATATCGAATTCAAAATATATAATGTCGGTGTACGTTTTCTTAAAATTTGTAAATTATATATGTGGTCACAAATCTTTCAATTTTTTTTAATAAATTAGTATCCAATATTTGAGTTTTATCATTTTTGTCATCAAATATTTAGTACAAATTTACTTGAAATGCATTAGTAGGTTATCACAAACATAATTCACTTCAAAACCTGAAAAAACTAACTCTGATCTATATTTTAAAGTTTGTGAAAAAAGATAATAAATATTAAAAATATAACAAATGTTCATTGTAAAATGAAAAAATATATTTTATACATGTTATTTAATTTTTATATTATTATTAGTCGAACACCTCAACAAAAGTTTCTACCTTCATTCATTTGCATAAGAGACCTTCTCCAACTATTTTAGAACAGTTCTTCTCAGTCTTAGTAGCTATTAATATTCTCCTTATCCTTTCTTCAGACGTTCTTCGTGTTTGTCTTTTATCACGGACATTCATCGAGATCATAAAGTATGGTCTATATTGATAGTGGATGGTAGTTGTTACCTCCTACTATCATTAATATTTGCACAATTCTTGTTCCATGTGATTTGAAAATTTCAAATCGCTTCCCCCTTTGTTATCACATGTGATATGAATAAATTAGCACGTGATCTTTAAAACTATCAAACTTAACAAGTGTATAGTACACTAACCTCATGTGCTAATTGAAGTTGATTTTCACCCATTTATGAGATGCATTTTCACTTTTATACCAATTAACCATTAAATGTTGTATATAAATATATGTCATGATTCCATTTAATAAATAGCATACAACCTTTATCAAACCATTTTTTTTTTAACTTTTACTCTTTCTATTATTTTATTATTTTCCTTTTCTTAATATTTAAATTTGTTTATTTGTATGTTATTTTGTGTAAATGTAATACTCCGAAGTAGAATTAAGAGATAATTTAGTCTTTCTTTGATATAAGTTAGTCAAATTGTTTTACTAGAAATACGTTTTATTCAATTGGATTTTAGTTAAAAAGTTTAATAATGATTTGACCATAGAGTTTAACATAAAATATTTTTACAATATATAAAATTATCAATTAATAAAATTTTGAGTATAAAACATAACATTTTGCATAAATTAAATACAATTAACATTCCCTGACATAAAAATGAGGTGTAAACACCTCAAAACTACTAAACTACACTTGTCATGTGCATGTATTTGAAATTATTTAAGTATTTTATCTATTTAAATAATTTATATTTTATTTTTAACTTTATTTGAATTTTTGATTTACTGCATCATCTTCATCTCCTTTCTTTTGTTTCGACCATCGCACCACCGATATACCATAGTGTTGCTGTCAGACCACAGCCGAGAAATATCAAAATTTTAAGCTTTTTACCAAATTTCACGAAATGAATCCAAATCAAGTAACAAATATTTTCCCTTCCAATTTTTCCGAAAAGACATTGCTGAAATAACAAAAAGATTAAAGCCACCTGTTGGGACCTAGCATAAATCTATTCAAGTGGAATTTAAATTAAAAATATCATAAATCTAATTTTATGATTTCAAACAAATTAAATGAGATAAATTATACTTTGAAAAATGATAAATCATATCTAGGAGAGACACCGTTGAGAAGATTAATAGTTTCAACCCAAACACCTTTTTGAATATTCCTCAAGTCCAAGTTCGTAGATTTGGTCGGTGGGAAATCAAACAAACTCTTTAAAAGAAATAATTTCTCACTTTAGTTGCTCTTATATAAAAAACAGCACCCATGTATATCTCATCGGCTAAAGAAATCAGCCATATTATACATAAAGTGCCTAAAAAAAGCTTGGGGAGAATAAAAATATCCTCAAGGTTTGATCTCAAATATGTCTCAAGATTTGATCTCAAATACATCCTCAACATGGCTAAAACTTATATGCACCAGGGACATGGATCCTAGATCCGTGCCCCCAACCCAAACCAGCGCGTGGGGCGCTTTTACGCGAGTCCACGTGTCCCCATGCGCGGCCACACCATAGCTGGTGTGCGTCGCGCACCATCTGAATTTTATACTTTAAGGTATCACTCATTTACTCTTAAGGTATCACACATTTACTATTAACGTATCACACTGTAACCCTTCAGGTAATAATGTAAAAACAGCACTATTTTCTTCTTTTTCCTCTTTTTTTTTTCTTCTTTCTCATTCTTCTTCTTAATCTCTTTTCTTATCAATTTGTTATTCTTCTTATATGTTTTGTACATTATTCTTCTTCTTTATCTTCTTGTTCTTATTCTTCTTCAAATCTCCACAGAGTCATTTATGAAGTTTTTCCTTCTTCCTCTTCTTCTTCTCTTTTACTCATTTTCATATATTTAGATAATTGATTTCAAATCACAATTTATTACAATAATTTTAAAACATTAAAAATCAATTATTTCAAATAATATGAAATCATAATTTGCTGATTTTGAGGAAGAAGATGAAACATTTGAAATTTCATGATTTACAGGTATTACACATGTTCATTTCAAGTATTACATAAGTACCTTACAGATATTACACATTTTCACTTTAAGTATTACACATTTTCATTTCAGGTATTACATAAGTACCTCATAGATATTACACAAGTTCCTTTGAAGTATTGCATAAGTACTTTATAGGTATTACATATGTTCATTTCAAGTATTACATAAGTACCTTATAGGTGTTACACATGTTCATTTCAAGTATTATATAAATACCTTACATGTATTATATATGTTCATTTCAAGTATTACATAAGTACTTTATAGGCATTAGACATGTTCCTTTCAAATATTACATAAATACCTTATAGGTATTACATATGTTCCTTTCAGGTATTACAAATCGTAATACCTCAAAAGTATTTTCATAATATTTTGAAGGTATAACTTACATATTATTCAATCATGTAATTTTTTAATACCTAAAGAACAAATCATTAATACCTCAAAAGTATTACTTACATATAAGTTCTTGTTTTCAGCCAAATACTTTACCTTGTTTATTGTTAAAATCTTTCTCCATTGTTGACATAAGGAACCCTAGATTTTAGAACTATAAGAATCCAAAATTTGTAGTATTGTTGATTAAGTGTAGAAATTGAGAAAAAATAAAAAAAAATTATTGATCTTAAGAGATGTGAGAAGAAATTGAAAGAAAGAAAAAAAACAAGGTAGGAAAAAGAGAGAGAAAAAAGAAAAAAAGAAAGGAGTGAGAAAAAAAGGAAAAAAAAGGAAAGAAAAAGAGAGAGAGAAAAGAAAAAAAAAAGGAAGAATAAACATTAAAAAAAATTATATATATATATATATATATGGGTGGGGGCACGATGCCCCAAGGACACATAAGTGCTTCTCCCTCAACATTTATTCTCAAATATATACTTGTTCGCCACATATTTTGCAACAATAATTAATTATTATCTTTTAACCACCTTAGTTAAATGAGTTTTAATTTATTGGGCTACTCAATAGCCTTTAGGAGAATTAGAATTGGACCTCTCAATGAGTCTAAAAACAAATATTGAGCCACAATATTATTCTAGCCAATTAATTTTAATACACTCCACTATAAAATTAATATTACACTATTCATCCTAAACCATATTATAAAATAATGGCTCCCAGTTAATATTTTCTGTGTTTAAGATCTAATGTCTATTAATTAATTTAAGCTGCTGAATATTTTAATTAATTAATATCTTTTATTCCTTAGGAAAATACAGATCAACATTATTATCATATCGAAAATTAATCTACTGGTCAAATTTGATATGATAAACGTTCTGAGCCACCAAAGGAGCATTATCAACTTGACGTATCAAGATACGATTTTCTGTATTAATTTAGCAATTTATCATATAATTAATAATACTGCTCAAAATACAAAGTATTGAATCTCATTGATTCTTTATCCATAATAAATCAAAGCAATATCAATTAATTATATATAATCTCAATTAAGTGACATAAATGAAGAAATCAATAACCACCAGATCTTCTTTCCAAGTGAGTCTAGAAGAATTATCTCACTGTAGGTCCTATTCAGCACATCAAGTGCACTAGTGTAATCTCTTGGTCAAGACAAATCAATTCGAGCCTTACACTTCAATTTCTATTAATGGATTGTTCAATTTCATCTAAGTTGTAAATTTTACTATACTTATTATAAGGAACTAACAATGTGATCTTTTGTGATCTTCTACACACCACATTGTCTATAGTGTAAAGTATATTGAACACTTATGTATTTAAATAAATAACATTCATAATATTTAATGCAAACAACGATAAAAGATTTATTCTCATAAAATGTAAAAATCAGTTTATATATAAAGTAGCACTAAAAGCATACTTTTCAATATATCCGTAACAATCTCCCACTTATACTCAAAGCAGCTTGGCGACAGACTTAACTCCAATTCCTTCCACATGTCTCTCGAAATTATTTGAGGCAGACTCTTTATGAAAAGATCAACTAGGTTATTCGCCGATGCTATCTTTGCCACCACTATATCTCATCTCTTAATGATTTCTCGTATAAGATGACATTTCTTTCAATGTGCTTGCTTGCTTTTTGGGCTCATGGTTTCCTCAAATTTGCAATTGCTCCAACATTATCACAATAGATAATAATACTGCTAGGTAAATCCGGAACCACATCCAAGTGCACTAAGAAGTTCTTGAGTCAAACCATTTCGTTCGCTGCTTTACAAGCAACGACATACTCGGCTTCTATGGTTGAGTCAGTGATGTATTTCTACTAAAACTTCTCCACGTCATGGCCCCACATCCCAAACAAAACACACTTCCCGAGGTAGATTTTCTAGAGTCTATGTTTGATTGGAAATCTGAGTTCGTGTAACCCACAGGACATAGACTGTCGGATTGATAAACCAACATTCTATCTCGAGCTCTTTTCAGATACTTCAGAATGTTCTTAACCACAATCCAATGTTCCTTTCGAGGTTACTTTGATATCGTGTCATCATGCCTACTGCATAGCTTATATCTGGTCTCGTGCACAACATTGCATACATGAGGCTTCCAACTGTCGATGCATATGGAATCTTCCTCATCTCATCTATCTCCTTTTGTGTCTTCTGAGTTCTGACACATGTCTTTTGATAAATGGATTCTGCACCTGAAAGGTACAAAACTTTCTTGGAATCATGTATGCTTAACCGTTTCAAAATAATGTCGTTGTAAGAAGCTTGAGAGATAAGCATTTCATCCTTTTCTGACGATCTCGAGTAATCTTGATCCCAAGAATATGACTAGCTTCTCCTAAGTCCTTCATATCGAACTGTTTTGACAACTATACCCTTACGTCTAACAACATCTTTTTATTGTTTTTAATAAGCGGAATGTTATCTATGTATAGTACTAAGAATACCAATACAGTTCCGACACACTTCTTATAAACACAACTTTCAAATTCATTTTGGACAAATCCATATGATTGGATTACTTGATCAAAACATTGATTCTAAGCTCGCGATGCTTGCTTAAGGCTATAGATTGCTTTCTTAAGCATGCATACAAAGTTTTCTTGGTCATTTTCAACGAAGCCATTGGGTTGACGCATGTAGATGTCTTCTTCAAGACTTCGATTTAGGAAAGCTATCTTGACATCCATTTTCCATATCTCGAAGTCTAGGTATGCAGCTATCGATAAGAGAATACAGATAGACTTAAGCATAGCTCAAGCGAAAAGGTTTCCTTATAATCGATCCCTTCTTTTTAAGTGTATCCTTTTGCCACAAGCCTATCCTTGAAGATATCAATCTTTTCGTCAGATCCTCTCTTTCTCTTATAGACCCACTTGCATCCAATAGGTTTTACGCAGTTGGGTGGTTCAACAAGCTCCCACACGTTGTTATGATACATAGATCCCATTTCTGCTTCCATTGCAGTTTGCCAAGAATCTGCATCCTTGTCTTGGATTGCCTTATTGTAAGTCCAAGGATCAGATTCATCCTCTCCGGGACCAAGTACGAAGCGTTTCCTATGAACATAAATCGCTCAGGTTGTCAAACAACCCTCCCACTACGATAAGGTTTTAGTTGTGTTTGTGTATCGCTTAGTTTATCTACTTGTATATTTGGTATAGGAGCTGGCCCCCTTATTTCATCTAAGGTAATCTCACTCTTGGGCTTTCTATTACTTATATAGTCATCTTCTAAGAATCTAGAAACATGCTTACCAAGATCCGCTGATCCTTAGGACTATAGAATAATCCCCCTTTTGTTCCTTTAGGATATCCAACCTGTTTCTGACCATTTGTCTTCTTCTTCTTCCCACCTTTCGGTCTAGAAGAGGAAGATGGATCGTTTGTCAACACGGTTTAACCCTCTCTTCGTTATTTTAACATCTCAGCCGATACCAAAGCTTGCATGAGTTGAGCCAACGTATACGCTTGATTGTTCATGGTATAGTTTAGTTGCAACTGTTCAAAACTTTTTGATAGAGAATGGAGTATGAAATCGACCTGGGTTTCCCCATTGAATTCGGCACTAAGAATCTCAAGTTTGTTAAGGAAACCCATCATTCTAAGAACGTGATCCCTCACGGGTGTCCCTTTAACCATTTTCAGCGACAACATATCTCGCATGACCATCTGTCTTGTTGTACGATTCTGGTGAGTGAAGAGTTCCTTAAGGTTTAACATAATATCTGCAGCGATTTTCATGTATTGGTGTTGGTGTTGCAACACATCTAACATTGAAGTCAAGATGGCACACCTAGCCATTTTATCGAATTTCAACTATTGTTTATGATATTCCTTATCTTCCTCACTATATTCATCCATAGGTGCAGCAGGTTTAGGTTCATCAAGGACAAACTTATGTGATTGTGCGGTCAAGACTATGAATAAGTATCTTTTCCAATCTACATAGTTTTCTCCCTCTGGTTTGTTATCTGTAAGTATATGAAATAATGAATTAAAAGGTGATGACATGCTGAACTGAGAATAAAACATAGAATTTGTATCAATATCCAATCAACATAAAATTATCACATAATTCGATCACATGTACAATATCAAAAAATTCAAAAAAAAAAAATATAAACATGTCATCAGCCAATATCTCAAAACAATTCAAGTAAGTCACGTTGAGTGTGTACATTTACTCAAACACATTTGAGCAGGTTAGAAACAAAGACAGTTACAAACCTTTAATTCAAAATTAATAGTTGGCTCCCACTTGACCATATAAAATTGAGAGGAACTCCATTGGGGAGTTAATATATCAATTTTACACCTAAGTAATAACCATAATTTAATACATGATTATTATTTTGTTTTGAATAAGTCATTCGTTGGGAAGGTCATATCGCCACTAATAATAATCCACAATTATTCAAAGAAATTTATTCAAGTGAACTTGTCTTTGGCCTATTCATTAGGGAGAGAGAGGCGCTTGCCAATGCGTAGCCAAAGACTTCACAAATAAATCAACTATGGAGGCCAATTAATTAATTTACTATCCAGAATAAATTAATTAAATTACATAGTAATTTTAAAAACATAAGATTTTTCATGGATTTTCATGCATAATCAATCAAATTAATAACAACAAAACTCACAAATGAAACACACAAATAATTCCAATTATCACGGTGTAACGTCCCGATTCTTTTGAAAATAAATTTTAATCGAGACGTTACTCACTTATAAAAATTCACTTTCAATAGAATAAAGATAAATAAAATCAAGAATAATTATAAAATATACATTTCTTAAATTCATGAAATTAATCATTTTAAACAAAAAGCTTCAGTAACCTTTGATCATCGGCTACTAGCATCCACCACTCGCCTTTCACGCCATAAAATCCTTAAACTGAAAACATTTTAGAAAGAGGGGTGAGTGACAAAAGTACACTCAGTGGGGTGGGGAAACTCGGGATGACATAAATAATTTTAAAAAGATTTTACACACATGTCAAACCACCATTTTTCATATAAAAACAGATTTTCATAAAACGTTTGTCTTTTAAAATAAAACAACATAAAATAGATAACTTCAAATACGTGTCTTAAATCATTTAAAACCGCAAACATTCATCTCTTTCACATGCAAACATATCATTTTTCACGCAATCATCCCAATCAATCATCATTCACATTCAAACATATCACATTCATTATGGTTCTTAGTCGTTATAGATACGGTTCTTAGCCGCCATAGATGCAGTTCTTAGCTGCCATAGATACGGTTCTTAGCCGTCATAGATGCAGTTCTTGGCTGCCATAGATACGGTTCTTAGCCGCCGTAGATACGGTTCTTAGCCGCCTTACATGCACATGCACACATATTTACTTCATACATACACATGGAAGCACATTGATTTAACATAATACTTAATTGCAGATCTCAACTGCCATGAAAACACATCTTATTTGCAGATATGCAGATATTAACTTCACATCATTCTTCACATTTGCATTCATAGTAAAACATTCACAATCCATCACTTGCTTTAAATCATTCATCAATCACATTCTCATTTAATAATAATCTAACTCATAGCATTTTATTCACATAACATGTATATCAACCTCAGGTCATTCAAGTATAAGATTTCGTATTTTAAATACTTTGAAAGAATTATAAATACCGTAATAAGCATTTACCCCCACCTCATGAGAAGAGCGTGTAAAATTATAAGCTATCGAACAAGCATAGATAATTCTCTATTCCTCTTTTCGTACATCGATCATTAAAAATGTCTTAGTACCTTGTCTAGCTATAAATTTCTTTAGTTAAGGTCATTATTAATTAAAATATGTCCTTTAAGGTTTTCTTTGATAAGATGGAATAGGTTCTGATGATGTTGTGATTTAAAGAATAAAATAAATGATTTTAAGTTAAATATAAGGTTTAAGCGAATTTGAAATAAAATGTGTTTATTAAAATATTAGAAAGCTTAATTAAACTTTATTTAAATCTTGAAAGACTTAGCTTAGTTTTCAAGAACATTGATTATAACATTATAATTTAAGTTAAGTCTTGAAGACTTGATAATAATTCTAGACAAGTAAATTATAAAGCTTTTGGCTTAAAATAATTTTGGAAGACTCTTAAAAATAATCTTAAAAAATCTAATTATATAATTTATGGTTTAACTTAGATATTAGGAAATTTGACTATATTTATGATTATTGCATATTTAGATTAACTATAAAGTTTAATTTATAAAAATGAATTCAATTAACTGAATTTATAAATTAATTTAGGAAATATATTTAATTGCATAACATGTTTAGTTAATTATTGTTTAAGAGGATTGAATTTGATATTTACTTTGATATTTAATTTGATTCTTAACTTTGAGATTTAAATTGTAAAGACGTTGATAATTATTTCTTTACGTTTTGATCATTTTTAATAATATGGAGGATTTAAATATATATTTAATATTTATAATTAGGTCCTTGATTCGTTTATTAAATTATGAGGGTCAAGCTACAACGTCTATAGTTATATTTAGGACAAAATGTCATTTAAATTAACGGAGATGATAATTAATATTTTTAATGTTATATTACGACATAATTCACTTATTTGGGTCAAGAAGTAATACTAGTGATTTCTTAAAATTAAGGTGTCAATCTGCAATATCCCTCAACTCTAATATGCAATGTATAATATCAGCATATTTTAGGGTGTTTTATATAATTTTAGTAAGTTCGGGATTTCGTTTGTCATTATTCATTAAATCCTAGGTCTTAAAGTCTATTTAATCAAATTATAGGTGTAATATGCAATATTCATAAAGTTTATGGTCAAACATTAATATACCTTAAATCTACGTTTGCAAATTAGTCCCTGCATTATATCGAATTTATAAAGATAAACCCTCACCCCAAATCACACCTTTCCAGCCCCTGCTGCCCCTTCACTGCTGCCTGCCGCCACCTCCTCCGTTGCTCATCTCTGCCGGCTGCTTGCTACCGGCGACTCACATCTTCGGCGACCACCCGATTACAGCCCAACACAACCACGACACATTCAACACACACCCACTGCAACAGTTGCCTGTCACGCCCCAATTTTCTTATTAAAATAAAATATAAAATATATAATTTTCTAAAATCAGGGCGTCCAGCAAAAACACAACAATCGAACAATTTAAATAAAACATAAAATCCAAACTCACAAAGGTTTTAAAATTCACCCAAAATAATCTACAGAAAACTATAGGTTATCAGAAAATCAGCAGCGAAATATTAATATACAAGCCACCGGCTTAAACTTTACATTTCTTCAAAATAAATAGATCTTCAAATCCTTTATGAACATAGCATAACATATTCATATACAGCAAAATAATTATATGCATCTTTCTTCAGCTTCGACTCTCCCCATCCGGATCTAAACATAGAAAAACATGCAAAGGGGGTGAGCGTATAAAATACACTCAGTGGGATCACGTAGTAAAATAGGGGAATTAAGCTCATAAACCACATAAGATAATCAATATTCAATTAGTTCATATGCAAACATAGCATTTTCATATTCATTCATAACAATTGCATGTTCAAAATTTACGGTTTTTAGCCGCCATAGATGTGGTTCTTAGCCACCATAGATACGGTTCTTAGCCACCATAGATGTGGTTCTTAGCCACCATAGATACGGTTCTTAGCCGTCATAGATGTGGTTCTTAGCCACCATAGATGTGGTTCTTAGCCACCATAGATACGGTTCTTAGCCGCCATAGATGTGGTTCTTAGCCACCATAGATGTGGTTCTTAGCTACCATAGATAATTCAAGTAATTCACATATATTCATGCTTATAACATCACATAAACATTTATTTTGCCATTCATCATCTTTCACACGCATTCATCATGTATATAATAAAACATATCACATTTCTTATAAAATAAGAGTCATCTTCATCATATAATCACATTGCATGCTTTCAGCACATAAACCCAACACATTTCGTATAGCAAAATAAAATTCGTAATTTAAATATTTCGAAAGAAGTATAAATACCGACTTAGCCATTTTTCCCCACCTTAAAGCAGACGATCAAAATCTGTGGAGCCAAAGATATCTACGCAGCGAACTCCTGCGTATCGCCTAAAATCATAAAGATTTGACTTAGAAGCTAATCGAACTATCATTTATTTAGAAACTAACTTCTTAAAAAAAATATAACTCTATTTCATAGTGAATTATACCTAATTTCTTAAAATAGATAGTCCAAATCGAACTTACTATTTCGGTTTTAATTAGATGTGAATCTAAGGTTAATAAACCTTAGATTTAAAATTAATAACTAAAACGTAAGACGAAATAAATTAATTAGCATAATATTTTTAGGCCGATATTTTAGTCTCAAAAGCAATCTTGTGAAACATCGGTTTAATTTATAATCCCAAATAAATCTTTGATAAAAAAAATTATAATAATTAATGTATTAATACTTAATTCCAAAAATTGAGTTCAAACTATATTTTATTAATCAATTGGATAAAATTTAGGGCTTTATTCCCTAATTAATTATATAGATAGATCCAATTTAACATACATTAATCTATATGATCTTTCTTTATTATTTAATTAAAACTCGCCCCATTTATTAAATTCTATTTACTTATAAATATTATCTATAATTCTCATATATTCGAAATTTAAAACGTCATTTTGATGAATTCAATAATTATGATTTTTAAAGCATAATTTAATTAACTTACATTATATTTATCGATTAATTAAACTCGCTTTTCATATATCATATGCTATAAATTAAAGATAATATTCATAAGCCTAATATATTCTAAAATCCCAACATGTTATCATCATAATTTCATAATCTATTAAGCAAATCATGCATATTATCATCAATTATTAAATCAATCTATGTAATTTAAATAATTTCCATGTTCATTGATAATTATACTTAAATTAAATCTTAAAGCATGCTTTGTTTATCTATTTTTTACTACAAAAAAATCCAGAAATTATCATACTTAATTGTTCAACTTGCAGCAACATATATCATTGAAAAAATTACCCTTAAATTACTTCTAATTTACAAAAACTGCCATCCCCTTCTGTTCCCCAAATTCCTAGCCGCCCTGTCTCTCCTGCTACTGCCGGAGCTCGCCCGCCCTGACCTTGCCGGCGACTCCCAGTCGCCGGCCACACGCACATGACCGACCCGACAGACCCACGGCCAACGCACAGCCGATTCCCAACAGACGCGCAGCCATCGCACAGCCCTCCCCAAACCCGACAACCCAAACACACGCCCCTGCACTTGGTGCCGCTGCTCACGGCGGCGCCTCCCACCTCCTGCCGGCGCAACCCCGGCGCCGGCCAACACTAAGACCACAGACCCGACTCGACACCATATCAATCCAACAGACCAAACAACAACCAAAACAATACCCACGCTCCTACAAAAACAGAGGACTCGCCGCCGCTGCAAGCGGCGGCTTCCGACCATGACTCGCCGGTGCCTTCCAGCGCCGGCCACGACCAAACAAGAGCGAACCAGGACGGCGGCAAACCTGCAGCAGGGCAGTCTCAGAGAGCGAGAGGGAGAGAGAAGATTGAGATTTAACTTCTTTTTAAATTTTCATAACCATCCTACAACTAGCTCAACTAGGTACACATTCCGGCCCGTTTACCTTCGCCGGAAAGTCGTCGGCCGCCGGTAGAGAAGCAGGAAAAATCGATGGTTTAGAGAAAAGAAGAGAGGTTTCAATTTTGTTAAAGGAGAAGTATGAAAATGAACCTTATCCCTTACCTTTCCACACTTTTGAATCATATGATATATTCTAGAAGCTTTGACTATTCTTAAGCTTAATTATTTACTTAGCTTAATTAAGTATAATTACATAGTATATATCATATAATCCTAGGTTATGAATCATATATATTAATACTATATAACCTATATTGCAAAATTAGAAGAATTTTTTTTTTAGGTGTTACATTGCCCCTGCCCTTTCTCCCTTGCCACCTCTACCCATCTCAGCCGCCTCTACCGTCTGCCGCCTCGGCCGCCTGCCACCACTCAACCCGGCGCCACCACTCATACATACACTGATACACAAACCTATACCCTGCAGCACACACACTCTATCTCTCTCTGCAGCGGCAGTAGCGTCGCTGCTCCTCGCCTGTCGTCGCCCGTCCATCTCAGCCGTCGGTGCCATCTGCACCGACCAACATGTACAGCAGCCCGGCCGCCTCCCTCCCCCACCATCTACTTCGGTTTTTCCTATCACCCACAACAAAACATACACACACACCCCCCAACAATACTCACACACACAGCAGGGAGAAAAATAAGGAGAGAGAGAGAGAGAGAGACAATTAGAGAAGAAAGAGAAAAGAGAGTGCAGAAGATAGAGAGAAAGCGTAGGTAGAGAAGAGAGAGAAAAAATGGGGAGAGGAGAGAGAAGGAGACTTTATCTTCTTTTCAACTTTTCCCAATTATTGTTTTTTCCAAGATTGAGACTAGGTTTGTAGAAGAATGGGGAGCAATTATGATGAGGAGAGATAAGAGTGAAAAAAGACTTTATACTTATCATCTTATTTAATAATACTACATTAATCATACTATATAATTTATATTATAAAATTATAAATTTTGAAAATTTTAGGATATTACACATGGTTTAATTTCCTGTTTCGAAAATGAGAACTCGGATTTTTAAAAAATCCAGGCAGCAGCCGTGACAACTTGGGAGCCTAGGCAAGCCTGTTTGGGCAGCTGGGTAGTAGGATGATCGGCCTGGTCTGTCTACGTACGACGTTCGGTGTCTTACGTCCGTCATACATCTCCGGTCCTTTTAATCAATCTCTTCAATCACTACAAGAAAACTGTCCCGATAGTGACGGATTTTAGTGACGGAAATATTCCGTTAAAAATTTATTACGGAATAGTGACAGAATGGTGACAGAAAAGATTTTGTGACAGACTTGTGACGGAAATTATTGACAGAAACTTTTCCGTCACTAAATGAACTTAAATTTAAAAAAAATTATAAATTCTGAAATTATGTAGTGACGGATTATTCCGTCACAAAATAGTGACAAATATAAATTCGTCACTATTTTGTGACGGAATAATCCAAAAAATTATAAATTCTGAAATTATGTAGTGACGGATTATTCCGTCATAAAATAGTGACGGATATAAATTCGTCACTACATGAATTTAAATTTAAAAAATATATATAAATTCGGATATTTTTCTTTTTGACGGAATTTTCCGTCAAAATTATGTAGTGACGGAATAATCCGTCACTACATGAATTCAAATTTAAAAAAATTATAAATTCGATAATTTTTCTTTTTGACGAAATAATCCATCACTACATGAATTCCTAAAAATATGTGATAATATTAATTATTTTTTAATTAAATTAAATTTGAAAAGTTTAATTATTATATGATGTTATCTTATATAATTATTTGCATTAATATTATCTTATATGACCAAACTCATAATTTTATAAAACTAATATGTTTATAAAATATATTAAAAATATGCACTAGTATATTTTATAATTATCTTAAAATGAAATTAGATTAACCATTACTAAACATATTAATTAGTCAGTAATCTTCCAATTACATATATATGTATTGTTAACCTTTTAAAAATATGTGATAATAGAGATTGAAAAATATCAAAAATACTTATAAAATAAATACATATAGAATATTATAACATAAAGCACCAATGGTCTAGTGGTTAAAGTAACACCATGCAATGCATAATATTGTTTATGATGATGTGGTGACATGTGTCATTGGGTTCAATTCCCAGACAATGTTATTGTTTATGATGATGTGGTGACATATGTCATGATGACGAATGCATAATATTGTTTATGATGATGTGGTGACATGTGTCATGATGACGTGTTGGTGGGATGGGGTGACATGTGTCATGCTGACGTGTCATGATGATATGTTGGTGTTGGTTGTGTGCTGATGACATGTCAATACTACGATTTTAATGACGGAATTTTCCGTCACAAAATTAGTGATGGATAATTTCCGTCACAATATTCCGTCATTAATTTTCTCACTACTCAACCAAAAAGTCAAATCGTTTACCAAATCTAGTGACGGAAATTTTCATATTAGTGACGAAAATTCTGTCAGAAATTTAGCGACAGAATAAAATCTGTCACTAAAATTTAGTGACAAAGCTCTTTTTGACAAAAAATTTCCGTCATAAATCCGTCACAAATACATGTTAGTGACAGAATTTTTGGTTTTAGTAATGGATTTTTCCGTCACTATCGGGAAGTTTTCTTGTAGAGAATCTTCATCTTTGATTCGTTACAATTTATTTACAAAAAATAAATCAAACATCTAGATCCTAATCTACCTATGGATTTTCTCACGAGAAAAATGAATTTGAATGAATTAGATTAAAAACCAACATTCAAATCACATAAATTTAAACATACATTAAAACTATGATAATTGGATACCTGCAAAAATTATCTAACAATTCTACCATCCAATTTTATTTTAATGTAAATAGATTTAAATTTTAATCTAAATAACAAAGCCTGTAACCATGGCTCTGATATCATGTGTTGGGACATAGCGTGGATCTATTCGTCGTGTAATTTAAATCAAAAATATCATAAATCTAATCCTATAATTTAAAACAAATTAAATCAGATAAATCATGCTTTAAAAATGGTAAATCGTACATAGTCCTAAACATGCGGAACTAAGTGATAAATATTTACCTTTTGATCGGATAGATACCGTTGAGAAGATTAATAGGTTCAACCCAAACACCTTCTTGAATATTCCACACGTCCAAGTTGGTAGATTTGGTGCGAAATCAAACGAAATCTTTAACTCTTTTAGGAAGAATTAATTTCTCACTTTTGTTGCTTTTGTATAAAAAAAATGACTTACGTATATGGGCTGAAAAATCAGCCCTTATTACACACAAAGTGACCTAAAAAAATATAAGTTTGGGGGAGAAGAAAAATCCTCAAGATTTGATCTCAAATATATCTTCAATATCAAATTATATCTTAAGATTTGATCTCAAATATATTTCTCAATCTCAAATATATCCTAAAAATTTAATCTCAAATATATTCTCAATCAATGTATGGAAACAATAATTAATTCTTATATTTTAACTACCTTAGTTAAATGAGCTTTTATTGGGCTACTCAAGAGGCCTTTAGGAGAATTATGATCGGACCTCTTTATTTACCGTATTTAAAATCTAATGTCCATTAATTAATATAAGTTACTGAATGCTTTGATTAATTTATATCTTTTTTTTTAGGAAATGATAGCTCAACATTATTATCATACCGAAAATTAATCCACTGGCCATATTTGATATGATAAACGTTCTGAGTCCATCAAGGAACATTATCAACTTGACGTATCAATACACGATTTTCTATATTAATTTAGCAATCTGTAATATAATTAATAATATTGACCAAAATACAAAGTATTGAATCTCATTGATTCTTTACCCATAATAAATCAAAATAATATCAATTAATTATATACAACCCCAATTAAGTGACATAAATTAAGAAATTCATAACCATTGAGGTCTAATTCTTCTTTCAAGTAAGTTTAGAAAAATTATCTCACTGTAGGTCCCTATTTAGCACATCAAATGCACTAGTGTAATCTCTTGGTCAAGACAAACGAATCCGAGCCCTACACTTCAAACTTCTACCAATGGATTGTTCAATTTCATCTAAATTGTGAATTTTACTATACTTATTATAAGGAACTGATAATATGATCTTCTACACACCACATTGTCTACAATGTAAAGTATATTGAACATTTGTGCATTTAAATAAATAACATTCATAATATTTAGTGCAAACAGTAATAAAAGATTTATTCTCATAAAATGCAAGAATCAGTTGATATACAAAGTAGCACTAAAAGCATATTTTTTAGTATATCCCTAACAATCACCATCACCTTTCACAGGAAAAGTTCATTGTTGTCCACTAAATCTTAAAATTTCATTTCTTTGGTTCTAAACCAAAAAATATGAAATTTATACCAAAATGATCCTCTACCCAAGACCACAACACAACCTCAAATCAATTTAGACTATATTTATTGGTGACATTTGGTGGATGTCACCACCAAATGTCACCACAAATAATATTATTATATTAGGAGAGAAGGTGTGAGTGCCATGACATTGGTCACATGGTGACCAATATCATGACACTCACTTTTGGAATAAATTATACACGTGTCATTTTCTTATCGGTCTCGATTAATTTTTTTCAGATATAATTTAAAGTGTTGATATTGAAAATAATTTTTATTTAATTTTTTTTTAAAAAATATCAAAATTCATAAAAAAAATTCTCTATAAATAGAGTCTAATATTGACATATTTACTTACCTATCCAAAATTCATTCTCACTTGTCTCACAATCTTATTATTTCAATTATTGTAATTTCGATTTAGTTATTGTGTTTGTATGTTATTTTATATACGAAAAAATGAAAGGGAGTCACTAATAAAAAATAGTTTATTACGAAATTAATAAATATATAATAAAAAATATGCTCACAAAATAATATATAATTATTAAATAATGAGAAAAAAATATTAGGTTGTTTTGGGTTGAGTTGGTGTCACTAATAAATTATGAAAATGTTGAAATTAGGTTGAATTGTGGATTGTGTAGGTGGAAGAGAAAAAAATTAATATTTTATTGTTGGATTGAGTTGGATGAGTGTCACTGATAAATATAATTTTACAAAAAAATATAATATTTTTAGTTAAATCAACCGAATTTTGATCGAAATTTCAAAGCAAAACGATTTTCTTAAGGTCTCGTTTTAACCTACAATTTCACAAATCTATTTAGGGGTTTTAATACCCATGATACTAGATTTCTTATAATATTTTTAATTATATTTTCATTCAATTTAGTAATGCATTAATGGGTAAGGAATAGAGATGGAAGAAGAAAAATGTAGGAAGAATGAGCGCTCTGCTGCATGTATTTTCTTTGAATTTTAAGGTAACAATTTTTTAATTAAAAAATATTATTTTATTATAAGGGTATAATGGGAAATCAAGAAAAAAAATAACGCCATTTAGTTTAATACAAAAAAATGGAAGATGTGTTAATTTAGAGTAGTTCTCTTGTACACTTGGTGTACATACAATCCGGGTCGACCCGGATCGATCCGGATCCGCGCACTTTTACCTCTTTTTTTTTTTTTTGATTTTTTTGTTCCAGGCCAAAACCTTTATATACAAATTCTGTGACCTTTATGTTAAATAACTTAGAAAAAAATAAAGAATTTCAGCAAAATTTGTACATGGATACCTTTATGTTATATTTATATGACCCTTATGTATGTTTATGTGACTTTTATGTATAAATATTCATACATTTATATATTACATAAAGGTATGCATATTTGTACATAAATGTCATATGAAATATATATAAGGGTCACATGAATATTACATAAAGGTATCTATGTACAAATTTTGCTGAAATTCTTCCTTTTTTTTTCTAAGTTACAATGCATAAAGGTCACAGCAGTTATACATAAAGGTCACAACATTTGTACATAAAGGTCACCAAATTTGTACATAAAGGTCAAGACATAAAATTTATAAAAAATAAATAAATAAAT
The DNA here is from genome assembly GCA_028654395.1 of Scutellaria barbata. Classification (NCBI taxonomy): domain Eukaryota; kingdom Viridiplantae; phylum Streptophyta; class Magnoliopsida; order Lamiales; family Lamiaceae; genus Scutellaria; species Scutellaria barbata. The sequence goes on from CM053654.1 coordinate 7,203,997, forward strand.
AAAAGAAATTCGCTGGATTTGGGTCGGGTTGACCCGAATTGCACGGATCTTAGATTCGTACACCAGGTGCACAGGAGAATTTGTCGCTAATTTATTGTTATCACACGGTAAATGGTGTTATTAATAAAGGGGAAGCAACACAAAATAAAGGGGAAGCAACACAAAATTTTCAAAACACAAGGAATTTGACCATTTTACCCTAAAATTATATTATGAATGACTGCCACTCTATTTAAAAAACGTATTCCGTGCACAAATAATATTATAATTACACATTGTAGTTGTAAATATTGTTTGTATAATTTATCATCTATATATGTTTATCATGAATACTTCAATTTGTTAGTATTTGAACTTAATTTTTTTTTAAAAAAATTACATTAATATTCCCTAAAATCTCATATTAATTTTATTGTAATTTCCATAATTTTAAAATTTTTATTGAAATCAACATTGAAATTTCTGTAAAACTAGAGTACCGATATTTCTATAGTTATCAATTTTTTTAATCTTGAATTAGATTTTTAATTAATTTTAATTGTTTCTATTGTTCGTATTTTGATGTTCTTTTGGTGTAAATGTTGCTATGTTTATCCTGTTCATCGATGTTAGGTGGAAGAGGCCAATACTCATTGATATTCAAGATTATCTGTGTACAGAGTGTTGACGTCGGAATTTGTTTGGATAAAAATTTCTTGTCAAACACTCAAATTAAGAAAATTCGACCTAAATAAATCAAATCGGATTAGAAAACTAAATAAAATGTGTAGAAAATACTGTGTTCGGAACCTACTCGAGCAAATTTGGTTGTCTTATTTTGGTCGGTTTGGTGTGGCTGGCCAGAATGTATTTAATATATGTTAGAGAAATGAGCTCTCTAGTGCTAGAATACAATAATTTTCCAATCATAATCTCATATCAATTTCTACTCTTTATAGACAACAAATACAAGTAGTGGGGTGACCTCAACTTCTTCATGATCTCTTCTTCAATTGCCTCCTATCTTCAAGGAAGTGGGGAGTTAGCTTGCTCCCACTACTTCCTGTTTTGTAGGATAATTGTTAGAATGGTCTTCTCGAAATTCTATCTATCCGTTTTCCTGGTCTTTCTCACCAAATCCTGGCTGGGTCGATTATTGTCATTTCGGGACCGACACTAAGTCAATCCTGGTCGGCTTTTCCCGATTACTTGCCAGGTTTTATATCCTAGTCGATCTCGGATCCAATGAGCTATTCTTAGATGAGATTGATTTTGTGTTCTCTGGTCATCTGAGTTCCACATGACTTTAGCACTTTTTTAGATGACTTACGTGGATTGTCGATTTTTTAATCCGTTAAATATTTTCAGGTCTTCTAAGTTTTTGTATCTTTGGTCGGGCCAATAATCTCTGATTGGCTCGGTGATCTCTAGTTAGCCGAGTCCCAAATTGGTCCTTTAAAGATTCATTTCTAGTCGACTCGACTACTTCTGGTCGGCCTCCTTAACTGGCTAAGAGTCCAGAGCTCTTCTAGTCGGCTTCTTACTCAAAATTGTGGTTGATTTGATTTCTGATCGACCACCTCTGATTCTCCACATGTCTGATTTTGTTCGACTCGGATTAGAGGTACAATAGAGAGAATGAGCTATAAATGATTCTTGAATAAATGTCACATAAGTCTTTTCTACTGTCATATTATAATAGTTAAAACTTTCTTGTGAATGTAATTTTATGAGACGTGTCATTCAGTGAAAAGGTTATGAAATCTGTACATAAAGGTTACACTATTACAACATAAAAGTTATATTATTACAACATAAAGGTTATGACATAAATTATAAAAAAAAAAAAAGGGCTCGGATCCGGATTAAACCGGACCCAACCCGACCCGTATGCCCAGTTGCATGGATCATGACCCATGCACCTGGTGCACACAAATACTACTCTTTTTTTATTAATGGAAATTGAATGTATTCTGAAATGTTGCAATAAAACACTATTTTCAACATCCTGTCTCCTGAGATGCAATCCATGTACAGTAATTGTTCTCACTTTTGGTTTAATGCTAAACAAAATGGTCAATAAAATGCTTTTCATAGAATATGACTTTACTTGCAATTCATTCTCCGAAACCCCACAAATTAAAATGCATGAGATCTTCAAACCAAACTGCACAAATGGAGTAGAGGTAGTGTCATACTCCATTTTTCAGAGTTCTATTTTAATCCCTATTGTAATTTCATAAGTAATATTTGTATTATTATAATGTGATATTTTAATGTAAAACATGTAATACTTTTGAAAAATTATATTTTGATAAATTTATACAATATTTTTGTTTGTATAAGGTAATACTGTTATATCTAATTATATGTAACGAGTATTACTTTTAGTTCTATAATTTCAAATCAATGATTAATTCGAGAAATTGTAATTTGATGAAAATATTTTTATTAATTTAATACATTTATATATATTATGTAATATTTTTGAAAGTATCACATGATACACATAAAAGTATAACGTTATGAGAATAAAAGTATTATATTATAAGAATAAAAATACAATGTAATACTTTTATGTATATTTGTAATATTTTTTAATGTAACATGTAATACTTTTCGTTGACCGACCATTGACTGGAGTTGACCAACTGTTGACCGATTATTGACCAATGATCATAGTCCGTTGACTTTGACTTTAACTGTTGACTAGTTTGTGTTGACCTGTCTCATGAATTGAGATCGAGATTTATGAGACTATCTCACACGACTTACTCTATTATAAAATAAATATATCTTTTTCGTAAAAAAATTCGCCTTATCCTTTCTTCAACTCTTTGATTAGGTTTGTCTTTTATATATATATATATATATATATATATATATATATACTAATATAACACACTTACGTGCAACACTTATGTTGCACGTGATATATTATGTAACTATATAATTTATTATTAAGTATTACTTTTTAAGATATAAGAATTTCATTAACTACAAAAATTCATTTAAGTTCAATCAAGAATTAGTTAAAAATTATCAAAAAAATAAAATGATTACTCGCATTCTAGTGTCAGATAGTTTAAAACACAATAAAATATATATATTCACATATACTCACATGTTTATAACAAAAATACATACTATGTTTATAACTCTTAAAAAACTATTTAAATTTTGTACTCTTCCCGGAACAATAACACATGTGCATTGCACGTATAAATTGTTAACCAATTAATGAGTTTATGTATGTATATGTATGATCAATCGGAATATGAACATTACATTATTTTATGTATAAATGTTATCACAGAATTAAAGAAAATTATAGTTTAAGTCCTCTTCAAATTCATGGATTAATTTGGGCAAAATGTATCAAACCTACTTATTATATAAACATTTTTTATGTTTCCCTCACGTTAAAAGAAATATACCACTTACACGTGTGATTTAATAAATGTTAAATGTTTTCTCCAAAACTGTTAAAGTTAACAACTGTGTTTTACAAGCATTGTTAGTGCGAAAATTGATAATTTTTGATATTTTTTTCATAATTTTTAATGTTTTGAATTTACATTTTTACATTCCCACCCTTTTACACATTACTTTAATATTATTTTTAATATTTTACAACCTTAATTTAATTATGAATTTATACTTTTAATATTTTTCCTGTGATTCAATTTTTCATTTAAACTTTATATATTATGTATATATAAAATCTATTTCTCCTTAAATTTCTAAAAATACTAAAATAAATCTTGGAAACATCTATTTTAAAATATGCATCAACTGTATGAATTATATACGCGTCATTGTTTACATCTAGATTCATGCATTCCTAATAGACGAATGGATACACAATCTTTTTAAAATCTTCTAAAATTTTATCAAACAAGATTACAATAGACGAATAAGGTTTCAAAAGATACAATCAACATTGCAATTAATTAGTTTGGAAATCCATAATATATAATTACAAATTTTCATTTTAAACTATTCTTGTATTAGTATATTATTGTTCAAAAATATATTTTAGATTTGATAAAAAAAAAATTGACTATATTTATATTAAAAGAAACAAATAGGATTTTGAAAAAAAGCATAAGAACATTTATTGACGTACCATGTTTTTACTGTTCATTGATGTACGTTTATACTGTTCGAGAGTGTATGATTTATTGACATTCAAGATTGCCTTTCTAAAGGGGTGAGCTATAAATCATTCTTATTGAATGGATCTTACCTTAAGTCCTTGCCAGTACCGTTCCATATATAACTTAGTCTTGTGGATGTAATTTTGTGTAAGACGTCTCTCAATCCACAATGTCAATGGTTTGATTAGAATGTAAAATCTCTTTTCTCTATATTTAAATTTAATTTAATTAAATTTGGTTCGGTTGAAAAAGTTTTGTTTAATCTAACATTTTATGGACGTGGATAGCCCCGCCATTTTGTTAATTTACAATATAGTTGTGGTTATGATGAATTTAACTTACAAGTATAGTAGCTTTACATATTGAAATATTAACCAAATTATATAGGTTCTTAAAGTTCCACACAACTTAATTTCATTCTGCAACATTGGCATTTTGTTCTACTCTCATTTCATCGGAAAATTGAGGGTATAACCTTATGTTGCAATAAAATTTTATTTTATTCATAATGTCTCATGAAATGCAATCCATACACATTAATGGCCATCACTTTTGGATGAATGCTAAACAAAATGGACTATAAAAAGCTGTAAAATATTAAGAATAAAATAAGCAAAATTAAGAAAAATATGACTGCACTACTTGCAATTCATTCTCTGAAACTCCAAAAATGGATGAAGATGCATATGTTCTTCCAACTATACTCCAAACCAAACAGCAAAAATGGAGTATAGTATCTTAGAGTGTGGACCCCATTCCTATGGATGAATAGTGTCACACTCCATTTTTCAGATAGAGTTCTATTTTAATCCCTAGTATGCCCACAATTATAGTTAATCTTAGGACACAAATTTATGCCCACAACTTTTGCTCGTTTCTTTTTAGGTTTTTATTATTATTTTGAGTGCGAAACCTTAATATGAGGTAAAAACATAATTCCATTTATTAGTTAACATTTTATCTTCTTGGAAAATAAATATTTTGTCTAGTTGCAAAGTCATCTTCCAAAACTATGAAACAATTTTGGAATCGTCCTTGTCAGTCTTTAGTATCTATGAATATTCTCATTATCCATTCTTCTTACATTGCTATCTTCAGTATTTGCTCCACCCTTCCATTATCTACCTCTGTCATCGACTTTGTAGGCAGTTTAACACATTTTCGTTGGGCTGCTTTGTTCTTAAATTTTAGTGTCTTCATGTCTTTTGAATAGTTATTGATTTTCTTGTTCCTGTGTTTTAACCAAGAATGAAAATTTTGCAAATTTATGGTGAAATTTTTTAATTTTTTGAAGTTATGATATCCATCGAAACATGTTGTCATGGAAATTCATAAGAATTTTGATAAAATATCTATGACTTCATAGTAAAAATAGTTGGAAAATCTAGAAAATGTTGGTAAAATATTGGTATGGGCAAAAAACTTAATGGGCTTCCTAGAAAAGAAATTGTATATGTCATAGTAAAATTATATTATGAATGACAACCACCCTTTTTAAGAAAATATAATATGTCCAAATACTATTATAATTCACACACAGTAATTATAATAAATTCTTTGTTTCATGACAAAAACTCTTGTGATCCAAATACATGAATTAAGGATTCATACAATTCGGGTCGGATCGATCGGAACTCATTGGAACATGCCTCCACGCACTTTAAAAAGGCGCCATACAATGTATTTTCTATAATTTTGAAAAATATTTATACCTTTTAGTTATAACTTTCATACCTTTATGTTATGACATTCATACATTTATATTTTTTTAAACAAACATTAATACAAATCATAACTTTTAGTTATGTAATCATACATATTAGTTATGTTAGTTGTACTTTTATATATGTTACTTATAAAAAGGTGTGAATGTTTCTTATAAAATATGAATTGCCTAATGTATCCTTATTAAAAATTATTATGTAAGGTTACAACAGTAATTTTTATTCTCATATTTGAATAATTTTATATTGGAACTCTATTTCAAATTGTATAAAATCCTTTAATGATTAAAACTTTTATTATATATTAAGACTCTGATTTAATATAGATTATATATCCTTATTAAAGATGATTATTTAAGGTCATAATAGTAATTTTTTATTTTCCTATTTGAATAAATATATATTAGAATCCTATATTAAATCTTATATGACAAAAACTTTTGTGTAACAAGTGCACACACCCTCATGCGCTAGGGCGGGTGCGCTTATACCCACCAAAATTCACTACCAGTTACTATACATTTATATTATATTAGTCATACTTTTATGTTATGTTAGTCAAACCTTTTAGGGTTTTTAGTTGCACCTTAACATATTTTTAGACATCTATTAATACATTTCACACATTTTAGTTATATTAATCATATATTTTAGTTATGTTAGTCATACTTTTGTGCATAAAGGAATGACTAATATCATTTAAAGGTACAAGTAATACCACATAAAGATATATATGTACAAATTGTGCTGAAATTAGAGATTTTTTCTTTTGTTGAAATTATGGTTTTTTATAAGTAAAGTATTACATAAAGGTATGGCTAATATAATATAAATGTATGACTGAAATAAGATAAAGGTGAAGACAAAAAAAAAAAAAAAAAAAAAAGAGAAAAATGCATGGATTCGGGTCGGATTTAGCCTAACCCGCGTGGATCCCTACACTAGTTGCATGTAGGTACAACTCATCTTATATATATAAGTGTGAATGTTTCTTACAAAATATGAATTGCTTAATATATTTTTATTAAAAGTTATTATTTGAGGTTATAATAGTATTTTTTTTCATATTTAAAATTTTTATATAAGAATCTTATTTCAAATCATATAGAATCCTAATATGATTAGAACTCTATACCTTTTAGCTATATTAGTTATACCTTTATATATTACATAAAAATATGACTATATTAATATAAAGGTATAAGTATTATCACATAGAGTAATATCACATAAAGGTATATATGTATAACTTGTAGTGAAATTCTTCTTTTTTTATATTAAAATATTACATAAAGGTAAAAATATTTGTATATAAAGGTCACACTAATATAATGTAAATGTAACATATGAATTTAAAAAAAAAAAAAAAACTAAAAGATTTGATCGATCCAGTTGCATCTAGTGCAAAGGAGAGCGACTCTTGTTTCATTTATCATCTTTATGTTTATTATGTATGTATCAGTTTGTCAATATTTTAACTTAATTCTAATAAAAATACTTATTATAGTATTCCTAAATCCTCATATTAAAATTCCAAAATTTTAACATAATTTCCTTCACCTTTTCAAATTTCTACTGAAAACTATATCACTATTTTTATAAAATTAGAATACCGATATTTACCAATATCGATATTTGTAAGCTTGGATTCAAATTTTAATTTTACTCAGTTTTAGTTCTTATTTTAATGTCCTTACGGTGAAAATGTTGCTATATATGTTTCTACTGTTCACTGATGTTCGATCTAACAATATTCCAAGACTCATTGGCATTCAAGATGGCCTAATTGAATTCAAGGGGTGACTAAATGATTCTTGAATGAATATCACCATAAGTCTTTGCCAATGCCATTACATAATTCGATTCCTTGAGACGTGGTAAGTCACAACAATTCATAATCTATAAATTTGGAATGTGGGAAATGAGCTTCTTTTCTAAAAGAATTATATTTATAAAATGGTCTCATATATGTTTTTGGGTTAGAAGGTTTCTAATTGATTTTTTTAATTCAACACTATAGTTGTGGTAATGATGAATTTAACATAGATTATAGTAGCTTTATATATTAAATTAATCAAATGATATAGCCTTTGAAAAAGTTCCATAGAGAGTTGAATTTCATTCAGCAACAATATTGGCATATTTTGTTCTACTAATTAATTTCATCGGAAAATTGAGTGGATTCCAAAATGTTGTAAGACGATATTTTTTTTTTTAACATCTCTTCTCATGAAATGTAATCTGTACACACTTTTGAATGAATGACTATAAAATGCTTTAAATATTTTAACAAAATCTGCAAAATTAAGAGAAATATATATGACTGCAATATACGTGCAATTTATTGTTAGAAACTCCACAAATGGATGAAAATGCATGAAAGCTCCAACAAAACTGCAAAATGGAGTATGGTAGTGTAGAGTATTCATTCCTATGAATGAATAGTACCATAAATAATCTATTAACTTTACGCTTTGAACTGTTATCGACCAAACCAACGTTGAATTTTAATTAGAAAAATTAATTGTTATTAATAAACTTACTACTTACTTTCACTGGTTACACATCGCAACTGCCAATACATGAAAGAAAATAGGGATAATTAAATAACAAACCATCACCTTTAGTTTTTTCTTTTTTAATTTAATATGACATTTTGATTAACACCACTGATCATCATCTCTCAATTTGTTACAATGCGGTATATGGTTAGACCATTCGAGTCCCAATTGCTGCCATGAATTTCAATTTTTTATTTAGGGATTCGATGTGCAAATTATCTAGGATTTGAAAACATTAAGTGAAATATGACATTGTTTATGGTGACGTGTAAGAGTTTTTCATAAGTATGAAATAATGTCGTTTTCTTTTTTGACGTGTAAGTGTATTTCATTTTCTAGATGATTTGGAACCATATTGACAAATGACAAGGATAATTTTCAAATTTCGGTTCTCCACATCAACAGTTGAGGTCCAAATAACTCGGTCATGTATCGAATTGTAACAAATTTGAAGATGGTGATTTATGGTATTAGAGTCAAATATCATATTATAATTGAGGAAAAAGACTAAAAGTGATAATTTGTCATTCAACTAAACCCACACATTAATAAACATAAAAAAATGGCCACATAAGTAAGACTTTTTTCGTACGTAGTTACAAAAAAATGGCTATAAATATGACGAGTAGGAAACCAAATTATAAATCAAAGTTGGAGAAACTTACATAGTCTGATTTTTTGCTTAGTAGCTGTGTTGAGCTTCATGGAACCCCGGTTGTGGGTTCTATTGGCTCTCTTCTCCGCCCTTGCGGTCGTAACGAGTGCCGATTTCTCATCTCAATCAAACAAGTACAAATCACCACCATCATCACTACAGCCACCACCATCATGGGAGTATAAATCTCCACCACCAATTTATAAGTACAAATCACTGCCGCCACCACCTTCTAAATATAAATCGCCGCCACCCCCATCACTTTACGAGTATAAATCTCCACCATACAAGTACAAATCTCCACCACCACCACCCCCACACAAGTATAAATCTCCACCACCACTATCCTCACCACCATACAAATACAAATCTCCACCACCACCTTCAAAGTATAAATCACCACCACCACCTCCCCCATACAAGTATAAATCTCCATCACCGCCACCTTCCAAGCACAACTCTCCACCACCACCACCTCTCCCACACAACTATAAATCTCCATCACCGCCACCTTCCAAGTATAAATCTCCACCACCACCACCATCACCTCCCCCACACAAGTATAAATCCCCATTACCGCCACCACCATACAAGTACAAATCTCCACCACTACCTCCTTCGAAATATAAATCCCCATCACCACCTCCCCCATACAACTATAAATCTCCACCACCGCCACCTTCCAAGTATAAATCTCCACCACCACCACCACCTCCCCCACATAAGTATAAATCTCCACCACCGCCACCATCATACAAGTACAAATCTCCACCACTACCACCTTCGAAATATAAATCCCCACCACCACCTCCCCCATACAAGTATAAATCTCCACTACTGCCACCTTCCAAGCACAAATCTCCACCACCACCCCCACACAACTATAAATCTCCACCACCGCCACATTCCAAGTATAAATCTCCACCACCGCCACCGCCACAGTCACCACCATACAAGTACAAATCTCCACCAACACCACCTCCCCCACACAAGTATAAATCTCCGCCACCGCCACCTTCCAAGTATAAATCTCCACCACCACCACCCCCACCGCCACCACCATACAAGTACAAATCTCCACCACCACCACCTTCCAAATATAAATGGCCACCACCACCGCCACCTTCCAAGCAGAAATCTCCACCACCACCACCGCCACCACCATACAAGTACAAATCTCCACCACCACCACCTTACAAGTATAAATCGCCACCACCACCTCCCCCACACAAGTATAAATCTCCACCACCGCCACCTTACAAATATGAATCACCACCACCTCCACCTTACCAGTACAAATCGCCGCCACCACCACCTTACAAGTATAAATCTCCTCCACCGCCACCATACAAGTTTGAATTACCTCCACCTCTACCGTACCAGTACAAAACTCCTCCACCGTCACCTTATAAATATGAATCACCACCACCTTATAAGTATAATTCACCTCCACCTCCACCTTACAAATATGAGTTGCCACCACCTCCTCCATATATTTATAAATCTCCACCACCTCCACCAGGTGATATCTACAAATCCCCACCGCCTCCTCCACCCTATAAGTATAAGTCACCACCTCCACCACCTTATGTCTACACATCCCCACCTCCCGCACCCTATAAATATGAATCCCCATCACCTCCTCCATATGTTTATAAGTTTCCACCACCACCACCTTATAAATATGAGTCACCACCACCTCCTCCATACGTTTACAAATTTCCACCACCACCTCTATATGTTTACAAATCACCACCACCTCCTCCGTACAAATACGAATCCCCGCTACCTCCTCCATATGTTTACAAGTTTCCACCACCACCTTATAAATATGAGTCACCACCATCTCCTCCATATGTCTACAAGTCTCCACCGCCGCCACCTTATAAATATGAGTCACCTTCACCCCTACCCTACAAATATCAATCACCACCTTCTCCTCTATATGTTTACAAATTTCCACCGCCACCTCCATACATCTACAAATCACCACCACCACCTCCATATAAATATGTATCACTATCACCACCTCCCAATGTTTACAAATTTCCAACATTACCTCTATACATCTATAAATCACCACCACCACCTTGAGTTGCCTTCTCCACCTTCTGTGTTTTCTTCGTCACTAATTCCATGACAATATCTGCAATATCTAATATTTTACCTAAAACAGATTTGTAGAAGGGAAAACAGCCAAATGAAGCCTCTCTAAGAAAGTTCCTTTTATTTTTAAGCTAAGCTCTTCAATTGTACGCTATACAATTGATTAAATAAATTGTTTTTATTATCCATGCCTTCGATAAAGATGAGATTGATTATGAATGTTGTATTTAATGCGATGACTTCATATGCTTCTTTAAATATTCTAAGTGCATCACAGGATTGGCACGGAAAATGTATTTCTTGCATCATAATAATTGATCATCTTGAATATAGAAGAGAGTGAATCGATATAATGCACAAAAGAATGATAAGAAAAAAACTCCTCATCGAAGGACCCTCGGCTCCAATCAATGTCTTTACTCATCACGGATTACGACAATGCTACTAATTTTGCATGTATTGAAAAACATCGATTAAACAGCCTATACAGAACGAGTCTCAAACCACACAAAGGCAAGCTTTGCTCATGATTAATAGAGATATTTCAATATTTAATGAAACTTTTAAGCTTAAAATATAATACAGTACTGAAATTCAAATTGATATATAGATTGTTTATAAGCGCCACATGGCACCAAATAATTTTCAATCAAATTGATTTATAGATCTGTCCATGTATTTTGGCGCATTTAGATGATTTATATAATAATCTGATTGAAAATTATTTGGTGCCAATACAAGGAAGGCACGTGGTCTGACAGATCATAGAAAGCTATAAGTCACAACCACCTCATTTATATATTGAGTTGAGAAGATAAGTCAAGATGCATTAAATGCAAGTCATGCCCTTGATTAGAACATCAATTTCAAAATAGAAATACCTCCTTGAACGGGTATTTCTCTACAAGTATAAATAGAAGACGAGTAGCACTGAGAATTCTTTACTGAAACATTTGCCCAGAAAGATCAAAGCAAAAATTAAAGCTATACTCTCAAGCACTCCAACAAGTTTCAGTCACTCGACTTGGTTAAGTGATCTAGCTCAACTTAATATTTTAAAAGGATAAAGAAGATAACTTTACCGCACCAGTTGAAAAAAAAACATATATACTTTTACCTATTTGTTGTATACTAGGTTTTTTTAAGGTATCGTCAGTTGATAGGATAACATCTTTGCTGATTGGTTATAGTTGTCTAGGAGAAAAACAATTACCCTTTGTGGGAGTTTAGAAATCCTTTGTGAGTTTGTCTTTAGAACTTGCAGCAGTTGTGTATAAGCTGAGTTTTAGTAGGTAATAACTTGTTAGAGTGATAGATTGTTAGACTGTAAGAAAGAATAGAACTCTCAAAGAAGCAGCAAGGACTATGATTGCAGAATTAGAAATACTCAAGAGATTTTGGGCAGAAGCCACAAATACAACATACTACACTCAGAATAGATGTTTGATCAACAAGGATCTTGATAAAATCCCATATGAAATCTAGCATGGCTACACTCCAAACATTTCCTATCTACATATCTTTAGATGCAGGTGTTACATTCTCAATAATGAAAAAGGGCATCTAAGGACATTCGATGCCAAATCAGATGAAGGAGTGTTCTTAGGATATTAATCCGTAAGCAAAGCCTTTAGAATCTTCAATAAAAGAACCTTGGTTGTTGAAGAATCAATACATGTAGTTTTTTATGAACCACATTATGACACAAACAAGCTAGATGAATCTGATGAAGGGGTAAACCTCATAAAAGATAACCATATTCCCTATGTCGAAGGAGTCTTACTTCCAACAGAAGATAAAAAAAAATCCGACACCTCTGGATGCAGCTGATATTCTTACAACAACACAACCTGTCATCTTACAGCATGATGAGAACAACCAAGACCTATGCAACCCTTTGAGCCAAACAGAACATGTCTAAGGAACCATCCAAGAAATCTTATTATTGGAGATCCATCTGTTGGAGTAAGAACAAGAAGATCAATCCCTCATGAAGCAATGTTTGTTTGCTTCATCTCTCAAACAGAACCAAAATGCATTGAAGATGCTCTTCAAGACAGCAGCTGGACTCAACCTATGCAAGAAAAAATAAATGGATTTGAAAAAAATCAAGTATGATATACAGTTTCTAGACCTACTCATCAAGTAGTAATTGGACCAAATGGGTATTTAATAACAAATTGGATGAATCAGGACTTGTTGTAAGAAATAAACCAAGGCTTGTTGCTAAAGGATATTGCCATGAAGAAGGAATTGATTTTGATGAGACGTTTTCTCCAGTAGCAAGATTGGAAGCCATAAAGATCTTTCTGACCTATGCAGCTTATAAGAACTTTAGTGTATATCAAATGGATGTGAAGAGTGCATTTCTCATTGGACTTCTGTCAAAAGAAGTGTATGTGGAGTAACCTCCAGGCTTTAAGGAACAAGCAGATGTCAAAGTTTTTAGACTACACAAAGTCCTGTATGGTGACATAGAAGAGAAGTACAATCTCTAGAGAAAGATGAGATTGTCTAAGAGAGAAATCCTGCTAGGAATGAGTGACTTTCTTATTGTAGAAAGATATGTCCTTGCATGGGCTCAATCTAATGACATACTCCATCTCCTGCAACCTGAGTTTGCAGAGTTTGTCCATCTAGAAAAATCTCAAGGAACCTCTGCTGCTCAGAGAACTCTTATCAAGGGAAAATGGGAGGCGGCGGAGGATAATGAGTCAATTGAGCAGCCGATGAAAGCAGCAAGGAAAGATTTACAAATCACCTTGGTCCTTGCTGCAGAGATTGTAAGAAGGGGCGATGATGTAAGGTTTGTAGAAGAACAAATCAACAACCTTGGATAGAGCAAGCAGAAGAGGCAATGCTACAACTAGTGCTGCAAGCTAGTGTGAGAAACAGGAGGATGCAACATACTCCAAGGAGGCAGCAGGGTGAGGGATGTTCTGGTCATAACCCAAACTCCCTGCTTATGATCAAGTAGTTGCTGGTCTCATTCATAGTTTCTCTAGAACCATTAGAGAAAGAGACTCAACTTCTGGTTTATGACGATTACCTAATTCATATCTTTCATGAAGTTATTGCCCCTTCACCTGAGGGGAACCATCAGTCATAATCAAGAATGTTCTAACAGACCTTGCACATGAAGAGCTGGCTGATGATACAACTATAGAGGAAGTTGTTGAGACAGGACTCCCTATACTGGCCGATGTAGCAGTACAACATGTTGAAATCCTGGAAGAATCTGATGAATCAAGGCTAAGGATTAAAGTAGAGATTCTTGCAGACATAGAACTTACAATATCTTAAACTATTAGCTTTGCAAGAAACCTACCTATACTACAAGTTCTGGCCAGTGAGGCAGTTGTAGCTGAAGAAGGACCGCCGTTAAGATGGTGTCCTCCTTGAAGACGTTAGGTACGGTGGCTATTGAGACAGTACTGACTAAGGATTTGAAGACCTTTGAATGGGCGGATGTTGAGACAGTACTCTTAGATGATGAAGAAATGGAGGTAGTAGTCGAAGTAACTAATGTGCAGCAAGAGACATTTCAAGAGGAGGTTGAAGCTGCACCTGCTGCATGTTTATCTAAGTCTAACAAAGATACAGTAGAATTAGTTACTGATGAGGCAAGGGAAGAGGAAGAAGGGTCTGATGAAGAGATGGGAAATGAAACTCCTGCCACTTATATTTCTAACAAGTTTGCTTCTTTCAATGGAAATGGTTCTAGGAGGAGTTCTCCGCCGGTTTACTGCTTTTACTTGCTTCTTTTTTAAGACGTTTTCTAGGCTCAGAAGGAACTGCTACTGGTTGAAATATCGTGCTTTTTGCTTTACTCATTTTTTGCTTGATCCTTTTGTTTCGTTGTTATGGTTTGCGTTTGCTTCAGCAAGACGCCTATCTTTGGAACATCAAGCTATTGTTCCATATGCTGCACCTGCTTCAGAACCAAGGAATGAGAGGTCCACTCCTATGTCACAAGAGGAATCAATTGACAAGGTTGTTGCTGTACTTAAACAAATCCTACATGCTCTTCAAGACCATGAATTTAATATGCAGAACAACATCAACACAAGTGACAGATCCTATGCTGCATCCATTTTTGATCTGAGAAGGGACATTGAAACTCTTCCAAGGAATATGCAACATTACATGTAGGATCAGTGGAACCAACAATACAGAAAAAGGGTACGGATGGAAAGAGATCTCAAGAAAGTTGTTGTAACCATCTCAAGGAGATTGAAGACTATAAGAATACAGTAGATGTGGCTTCTGAAAAATTACAATCTCATTATATGATCTTAGAGACTCTGCTGGATAATGTTCTTGATCAAACTCAATGAACGTGGAATGTCGATAATAGATTGGGCAATCTGGAGATGATAGTTGGTGAATTGAGGGATATGATGATGAGTGCATTCCCTCAACATGCTCAAGAAGATAAGCTGCTAGCCAAACCTGCCCCCGTACCTACTGCAAGAAGACCCAGATCTATTGTGGTTAAATCAACTCCTGCTCCACCCCCGGCTGTTTTTGATGATGCCAAAAAGGGGAAAAAAAGAACAAAGATCTAGAAGAGATGAGCAAGAAGAAGAGGTTGATGACCTTCTTCTGAGTAGGAAGAGGAGAAGATCAACTCCCACTGTTGATGTCCATACCCAAAGAAAAAAAGGGATGATGAAGACGAAGGTGGTGCTGGAACAGCTGCATCTAAGACAGCTGGCAGTGCTACATCCAATATTGCTGTAAGAAAAGATTCAGCAGTAGCCCCATCTTCATACAATACGAGAAGGGGAGGAGACCGACAACAAACTCAGTCCAAGAAGAAGATGAGTAAAGCAGAAATGTATTATAACTAGACGATGGCTGCTTAGAGAGCTGAGAAAGCAAGAGCTGAAAGAGAAGAAGAAGTCTGGATGTAGAGGCTTAGGGTAGTTGGAGAGAGCAGAACAGAGCTGATGAAGAATGTTGATACTGTTCTGCTTCAATACCATCTACATGATATTCCATGTGTAGACACAGATAACATATCTGTTGAAGTATCAATTATGATGGACCAAAGGTCAGAATGAGAGAATATGGCTTAGAACTTGAACATCTTCAATGCTATAAGACTGCCTACTGACAGGAATCCATCCTTTGAGTAGATCATCCTTTACAAAATATCAGAATACCTCAGATACTTCAGATATCTCTGCAGAGAAGGAAAATTTAGAAGATTCCAATCTTATCAATCTGCACTAAGAAGATATGAAGAGCTTGCTGGGGATGGAGAGTTGGAGATTCAGAATCGGCTATTGAACCTAGTAAAACAAGACAGGATTGTGTTGTACAGTGAAGACTTTTGACTTAGATTCAGATTCCAAAGATAAAGAAGAAGATGGAGGAATCCTATCTAGAGTCAATTCTAGATTGGTGGAAGGGATTAATAGAAAAAGAGGAAGAAAGAAGAGCTTTTGAAAGAAGACCTGAAGAATCATCCACAAAGAGGTCCCTATTTCAAAAGTAATCAGGCAAAAGGAATTTCTTAAAGCATATCATGTATGGTAATCTCTCTAATGTTGTATTTTGTAAAATTTCTTACTCTAAATGAAGAATTTTTTCTTTCCTTTTTATTTAAGTTTATAACTTATGAACTTTTGCATGATTTACTTTATGCTTTTTTGAGATGTTGTTTAGTAGTGATACATCACTGATGAATCTTAGTCTTATTTATATGTGGTGCATATCTGTAATGATCTAATAAAAATGATAATGTAAAGTAAAATCTCCTATTATGAATGATATAATGTAAAAGTTTTGTCATCATAAAAAATGAGGTAATTGTTAGGTTATCAATGCTTAGATTTTGATGAGACAAACCAATCTTGTAGTAGGGATTTAGATTACCCCATTTTTCACAATGTTTAAGTGAAGATATAGACTATAGTTGAGTTTGTAAGCTAAGAATATGAAGAATGAAGATGTTCAAAGAAGGTCTGTTTGCATTGAACAAAGTAGAAAGTAAGAAAACTGCAAGAAAAGCTTGAGGCAATGCAGCTATAAGAAAACCAAATAGAGTAGCTACAACCAAGAAAATGTTACAGCAGTGTTGCAAATTTAAGTTACAGCAACCAGGATCCAGGATACAGCACACCGATAAGACTTGTTGCATACTCCAACAAAGCATTAAATACAACAGTAGAGTCAATTCAACCTACTATATGTGAAAGAATATATAAAGGTCGATGAATGGTAACCTAAGAAAATCAAAATAGAACCGATTGAAACAATCCAAAAATACAGAACCAATACAAGGAAGGCACGTGACCTGACATATCACAAAGAGCTATGAGCCACAACCACCATATTTATTGAGCTGAGAAGATAAGTCAAGATGCATTAAATGCAAGTCATGCTCTTGATCAGAACATCAATTTCAAAAGAGAAATACCTTCTTCAACGGGTATTTCTCTACAAGTATAACTAGAGGACAAGTAGCACTGAGAATTTTTTACTGAAACATTTGCCCAGAAAGATCAAAGCAGAAATCAAAGCTATACTCTCAAGCACTCCAACAAGTTTCAGTCACTCGACCTGATCCAGCTCAACTTAAGATTCTAAAAGGATAAAAAAGATCACTTTACCGTACCAGTTGAAGAAACAACATATATACTTTTACCTATTTGCTGTGTTCTGGTTGTTTTAAGGTGTCGTCAGTTGATAGGATAACATCTATGCTGATTGGTTATAGTTGTTTAGGAGAAAGACAATTACCCTTTGTGAGAGTTTAGAAATCCTTTGTTGGTTTGCCTTTAGAACTTGCAGCAGCTGTATGTAAGCTGAGTTCTAGTAGGTGATAACTTATTAGGTTGATAGATTGTTAGGCTGTAACTTGTAAATCAATCTTACTTAATGAAGTTCTTGTTTGGGAAAGTAGTAGAGTGGATGTAGAAGGATTACACCACCTTCGAACCACTATAAGATCTTAAGTGTATCTAATCGTTTTGTATTTATTTGGTGTTGCATCTTTATAAAAGCTCTCACTAAGCATTAAAGGTTTTTTTTATAAGAAAACATATTTGAAAAAACAAACCTTTTGTCTAAGTATTTTTTTTCTGCTGCAAGAACTCAAGGATACAGCAGACAGTACTGTTTATAATGCTATACGTTGATCCGCTTTCTATTGTAAGTTCAAGTAACTTACAGTGTAACTAGTTCGTGTTGGTCCCAAGTGGTGTCCGAGGTTCAGAGGGGGGGTGAATGAACCTTGGTCGATTTTCAAAAACTTTTAAAACAACCGTTCTGCACTGCAAGTTACTTGAGCTTGCAGCGATAGACGGTTACTGCTTGCAGCGCTACGATGCAGTGCTGCACGCTGTAACCTGGAGTTTTATACGCAGCGGAAATTATCTTTAAAACACAAGGCTGTTTTTCTCAAAAATGCTTCTTTCAAAACGTTTTATGATGAGAGACAAATAATAAAGCAGAAGATAAGCGCACAGATAAATAAAACAATTAAACACTTATGGCTTATAGTGGTTCGAAGGTGGTGTAATCCTTCTACGTCCATTCTACTGCTCCTCGAGCAGGAACTTTGTTAAACAAGATTGATTTACAGGACTCTCCTAACAATCTATCAACTTTACAAAGCAAACCACCTACTGAAGTTCAGCGTACACACAGCAACTGCAAACTTCAAAGGCTAACCCACACAGGGTTCTACACTCCCACACAGGGAAGCTGCCTAACTCTAGACAACTAAACAAACAGCAAGGATCTCTCCTATCAACTGCTTGAGACCACTAAAACAACCTAAGCACACAGCAACAAGGTTAAAAGGATAAAAAAGTTTTCTTCAACTTGTGCTTCGAAGTGAGCTTCTGAATCCGTAGGGAAACTTTCAGCTTGAACTTGCTTCACTTCAATAGGTTGAGTGACTGATACTGATTGTTGGCTTGAATGCTTGAATTTGTAAGTTTGAAACTTTCACGAATGGATTTTAGTTCTCAGTAACAGTAACCAGCTTCAGTGCTCCTCAACCTCTATTTATACTTGTAGGAGAAGATGTCCGTTGAAGGAGACATCCTTCTTTTGAATTTGAAGTAGCCTGGCCAAAGTATGGTTCGCATTTAATGCGACTTGACTTTTCCTTTCGGAGCATTTAATGCGGCAGTTGCGGCTCGCAGCTTTCTGCAGCGCGTCAGTCCATGTGGCATCTTCTTATTGGCTCCGTGTCTGCTATTTTGACTTTTTCTTGAACGGCTCTTTTATTCTTGCTTGAATCTCCGTTCCTCGTACTGCATTTATCCTTCCTAGGATTTTACAGGATACTTCGTCTTGTAGTTGGCGCTGTATTACTTAACTGACTTGTAAGTCTGCGATGTATCCTGGGTCCTTGTGCAGCTGATACTTCTTTGCAGTGCTGCTGTATCTTTGACCTGGTTGCAGTATCTCCTGGCAGTGCTGCTGTAACTTCTTTCTAGCAGTACTCCTGTATCCTTTTCTTGCAGCGTTGCTGCACGCCGTTCTTTCTTACTTTGCTGTATCGAAGTATAGCCTTATATATACATTGCTGTTCCTTCCTTCTTTCAGCTATGCTGTATCCTGCTTTCTTACAGCGATACTGTATCCTGCCTTCTTGCAGCGATATCTTCCTTAAGGCTTAGATGCAGCTTTATCCTCGTTTAACCTCTATTTTCAACACTTGACTCAAGACTCAATTCTAGTCTATTTATTCACTTAAACATTGTGAAAATGGGGTACTCACAACTTCCTATTACATATTTAGTTTGTCTCATCAAAATCTAAACATTGAAATCCCAACAATTTCCCCCTTTTTGATGATGACAAAACCTTTACAATATTTCGTTCATGAAGAAGTTTCATTTTACATTAACTCATATGGTTTATCCAGATTACATGCTTGCACAGCTTAGAACAATTAAATCTAAACCTGGATTTATCAGAGATGCATCATGCTATTCCTTTCGTTATAAGCAACAGGAAAACATAAACAGCATGCATGAGTTCATAAGAGTTGAACTTGGATAAAAACAGAAGGAAAAATTTCTTCATTAGCAGAGAGAAATTTTTACAACATAGCAAAAATACAATATGGATCACAAGAGGGTATTTGAATACAGCTTAGTAAAACAGAGACCTTTTGCTTGCCGGTTCGTTTGATCTTCTTCCTGCAAACCTTTCAAGGTCTTCCCTTCCTCTTGATCCTTTTCACCAGTCCCTGATGGACTCTTGGTAGGACTCTTCCAGCTTGTGTCTGATCACGGGAACTTGAATCCATCTTAGCCAGAAGTCCTCGCAGTATGGTACAATCAGCCCATTCTTTACTTGGTCGATGTAGAATTGTTGAATATCAAGGCTTCCTTCCCGAACGAGCTGTTCATACCTCCTTAATGCAGTCTTGCAAGTATGATACTTGTTGAATTTGTCTGAGGTACTCTGATCGTTTGAAAATAGTGTCGCCTCAAATGTTGGATTCCGATCAAAAGGCAGTCTGACTTCTTTGAAGATGTCAAATCTCCAAGCCATGTTTTCTCCTTCAGGCCTTTGATCCATCAACACGGACACTTCAGCAGAGATATTTTCAGTGTCAAGGCGAGGGATTTCTTAAGGAGGAAATTGGTAGAAGTTATTTGGAAAAAAATTTCTATCACCAATTACTCCGAGTCTTTGAATCCAGGCATTCGGATCTGTAGCTTCTTCGTTCTGGCGCCTTTGATTCTCAGACTCGTCCCCGCTCATCCTCTTCCATGAGCCTTACTGCTGACTATCATCCCTTCTTATATGATGATAGCTGGGAGGTGCTGCATCCTTGCTTGCAGCTCTGCTGTGTGCAGAACCTGCAGCCGATCTTCTTCCAGCAGCTGCACCGGCTCCACCAGCTCCATCATCATCTCTTCTCCATCTCTTCGGAGAAGGGATATCAGCGGCAGCAGATGATCCAGACCTTCTTCTCTCCTGCTGAGAGGTTGCTGGTCATCATCTTCTTCATCTTCAGATTCAGCAGTCCCTTTGCTCCTGTATCTATCATCAAATTCTTCCCCCTTTTTGGCATCATCAAAAGTCGGGGGCTGAGCAGGGGCAGCTGGGACCACCCTTGATCGAGGGCGTCGGGTCGGTTCAGGGGCAGGCTCCGGAGCATCGACATGCTGAGGGAAAGCTCGGAGCATGATGTCCCTCAATTCTCCTACTATCAGCTCCAGATTCCCCAACCGGTCGTCCACACTTCTGGTTCTCTGAGATTGATCATAGACACGATCCAGAAGTGTTTCCAGGACTTGGGAGTGAGAGTTGAGTCTGGTTGAGGCATTTTCAGCATGCTGCTTGCATTGCCTAATCTCCTCGCGCGTCAGAGCAGCTTCGACCTTCAACTCCTTCTCCAGCCTGACCCGATCGAAGTACAGCCTGTTTGAATGTTCAGCGAGATTTGACTTGATCATATCAGGCAGCACTTCGAGGTCCTTCTTGAAACCTGTCATGGTTTCAGCATGGAATTGGGCGGTGACCCTGAGACTGTTGCGCATGATAGACTCATGCTCCTGGAGAGCATGCAGCAGGTGTCTAACAACGGTCTCGACTCTGTTGATAGATTTATCAGGAGTCATTCCTGAATTCCTTCTCGTCGAGGCAGCAGCGGATGTAGCAAATGGAATGACATCTTGACATACTGGCGCTGCATCCTGCCTCGGAACTTCAGTAGCAACCTCATCCTCATGGTTGCTGGTTTCAGAGCTTATAGAGCTTGAGGATGGGTGCTCTTCTCCTTCTTCTTCTCCTTCTTCCTCATCTGCCTTCTCTTCGCCGGATGAGACTTAAACAGGAGCTGCTCCACCAGATTTTGGCCCATGAACAGCTATGTTGCGTGCCTTTATCATCCTTGCGAATTCGGCATGAGACATGTTAGCGTCCACAGTAACCTCTGCTGCTGTAACCTTGGAAGGTTGTTGAGAGCATGCAGCAGCTGCAGCATCAACCTCCTCTCGAGGTGTCTCTAACTGCATCGGGGTTACCTCAGCTCCAGCTCCAGTATCCTAAGTGGGTACTGTCTGAACAGCCTCCCCACCTGAGGTCTTCTCACCCTCAGGGAGTGTTGTCAGAACAACATTCTCCACAGAGGTCTTCTCAACGGACCCCGTCTCCTCGGCCGGTCCTATACCTTCAACAGCCTCTGCTGCAAGAACGGGTTCTTGCAGCTCTGCTTGGTTTCCTGCAGCGTCCACAGCTTTCAGCACTGTATGCTCCACTGCTACAAGGATCTCAGTTTCCACCCTGCTTGCTTGTCTCTGCAGCTTCTTCTTCTTGTTGAAGGGTGATTGCCGGCTGCACTGCTGTCGCGTCCAGTGCAGGGAGTACCGCCTCTGCAACTTCCTCCGTAGATGCTTCATCGGTATTTTAGAGATGTCTGCGATGACATCCCTGATTATGGCAGTTGGTTCCCCCTCAGAATCTGCGTGGGCAACATCTTCATCTTCATGAGTTGGGGAATCACCATAATCCAGTAGTTGGGCTTCCTCCTCCTCCAAGCGATCCAGCGAGACAATGTTGGAGAGGCCCTCAACCACTTGCTCATATGCAGGGGAGTTCATCTGATGTGAACTTGAGCTTCCTTCTCCCCGCAACCTCCTTGGAGTGTGCTGAATCCTGGTTTCCTTCAGGCTTTGTTGCAGCGCTAGATGTAGCATAACTTCTTCAGCTTGCTTCACTCCCAAGGTGTCGATTTGCTCTTGAGCAAATGCGACGTCATCGCCCCTTCTTACAGCCTCTGCAGCCGGGGTAAGAAAGACCTGCGCATCTTCCACTGCTGCTCTCATCGGCAGCTCTGCAGAGTGGGATTCTGCAAGAGCTTTACCCTTTCCCTTGTCCTGTGCTCCCTGTGCAGCACTGCAGCCATCGAGCTCTTGAACTCTTGCTGCAAAGTCAGGTTGCAGGAGTGCCAGAATGTCTTCAGATTTGGCCCACTCCAGGACAGCTTGCTCGACTGTCAGGAAATCCTTCCACTTCAACAGGATTTCCCCCTTAGCCAGCCTCATCTCTCTCCAGAGAGAGTACTCCGCAGCCATATTTTTAGCAGCCGGAAAGGTAGGATCGAGCACTGAAGCTTCTGTTTGTAGACGGGCTTCTTCTTCAGTTGGCTCGACCCGGTGCTGATGTGGCTCCTGAAGCTGATGTGACTCATCCCCAAGATCAACTACAACCATATTAGGTGTAGAGAGTTGGGAATCAAGAGAGTCACCTTTATCCCTGGGCTGATGTGACACATCCCCAACAGTAGCAGCAGCTCTCTTGCTGCGTGGAGCCCTTCTCACCAAGGGTGCGTCATCATCTGGGGAAGAAGATTCAAGTTCAGGTACAGCCTTCCCTGAACTCCTCTTGATAACAGGAAGAGGACTCGAAGGATCCTCTTCTTCGGCTTCTTCCCCGCTGCTTGCAGCTTCATCTTGCAGAGCAAGAGTTACATTCTTTTTGTCTTTGGTTTTCTTCCTCGCAACTCCTGCCCCTGCAGCCTTCAGCTGGGTCTTGCCCTTCTTCTTCTCTCCGAGATATTTTCCGATGTGAATGGGGGCGGGTGCTGTAAGTTGAAGGCCAAGCTTGCAGAGTAGAGAGCAGATGGTGATACCATAGCTCCGACGCTCCGTTATCTTCTCTGCTTCCTCCCACAGCCTCGTCATGATGAACCTCGTCCAGTTCACCTTTTCTCCGGCCATGATCGCAGACATGATCCGGAACCGGAGATCTGTGTATTTGTCATAACTCCCCGTCCTCCCTTCGATGGAGTATGCACAGATGTCGTGGAGAAGTTCAAACTCCGGTTTGAAGAGCTTCTTGGGGGCGCTTCTCTTGATTTCAGCCCCTGCATCCCTTACTCGAAAGAGATCCCACATCTCTTGAGCCAATGCCTCCCCATATGTTGTCAACTGGCTGGGGGTAAGACCTGCAGCGAAGATGCTGAATGTGGTGGAGATGTCCCTAACGGTCAGCGACCGTTCTTCTCCATCTGCATCCATCCGGAACAGGATGTTGTTTCTATCCTCCGCCTGCCTAGCGTAGGCGTAGAATCTCTGTACTGACTCCGCAGAGAAGCCAGCGTACACGGTGGTCAACAACCCTAGGACTTGGGTCTGTTGAAGAGCATCAAAAATCCTTTTGATCAGAGCATTGTCATACAGCCCTAACTCAAGGATGTGTCCTGGTTGATCATCCTTCCATCAAGAACGATGGTTCTTCTGGCAGCCATTGATGATATTTTTGTGAGAGAGAAAGAGAAAGAACAAGGGTTTGCACTTAGATAATTTTCTGCAAAGAAGGCGTTTCTCTCTCTTAAGATGGTGAAAAATGAATTCAAATGGCACGTTTTGGTCTTTATGGCGGTTCTCAAGAGACGTGCGTAGATCGACGGTTGAGATAAATCAGGGAGTTAATCTAGTGGCTTAGGAAAAAACGGAGATGTCAAATCGACACTAATAATTACTTGGCGCGTGGGTTCTGTCAGCGTCCTTTCCACTTCCTGACACCCGCAGTCATTCATTTAATGCTGAAAGACATGCCCTTTGCCGCCTAAATAAATGCCTTTTTAAGGTTGCAGCGATCCAAGTACGAGGTTGCACAACAATCAATACTCTTTTGAAATAAATGCTGTAACCTGGTGCTGCTTGAATTCTCCATAACTGCTGTACTGTAAGAATAAAGTTGCAGCGCTGTCTGAACCCAGTGCTGTATTAACGCGTAGCTTACAGTACCATTTTTACTGCTTTCTGCAAGCATGCAGAGGTTCCCCCTGTGTTTTTGTATCTTCCTTTCTCTTCACAACTTAAGAATTCCCAGCTCGTTTCGAAGCATAGAAAACCTCGATTCACTCAAAGGCTTTGTAAGGATATCTGCAAGCTGTAAATCCATGTGAAATTTCTCTAGCACAATGTCTTTCTTTTCAACATGATCTCTTATAAAATGATGACGAATGTCAATGTGCTTTGTTCTTGAGTGAAAGACAGGATTATGGGTAATTGCTATAGCGCTCGTATTGTCACAGAGAATTGGAGTCTCTTTTTATTCTATCCCATAATCTCTAAGTTGCTGCTGTATCCAGAGAATCTGCGCACAGCAACTTCCTGCTGCAACATACTCTGTTTCTGCTGTAGAGGTTGCAATTGAGGTCTGCTTTCTGCAGAACCATGAGACAAGTCTATTTCCCACTTGTACTCTTTCTATCAATCTTGCAGCCTGCATAATCTGAGTCGGAGTAGCCTTTAAGCTTGAATCTTCCTTCCTTAGGATACCATAGGCCGACTTCCTGAGTTCCTTTCAGATACTTAATCACCCTTTTTACTGCTAATAGGTGTGATTCATTTGGTGCTGCTTGGAACCTTGCACAGACTCCTACTACGAACATAATATCTGGTCTGCTTGCTGTGAGATGCAACAATGATCCAATGAGGCGTCTGTACTTGGTAATGTCTACATCTTTACCGTCTTCATCTTTGTCAAGACTTATGGATGTGGACATGGGAACGGACGTTGCTGCTCCATTCTCGATGCCAAATTTCTTGATAAGCTCCTTTGTATACTTGACTTGGTTGATGAAGGTTCCTGTAGGTAGCTGTTTTACTTGCAGTCCGAGAAAGAAACTTAATTCTCCCATCATACTCATCTCGAACTTTGACTGCATCAGGTTGGAGAATTTCTCACATAGCTCTTTGTTTGTGGATCCGAAGATAATGTCATCCACATATATTTGTACTAACAGTACACTTTCTCCATCCTGTATCCTAAACAGCGTTTTGTCGATTGTTTCTTTCTGAAACCCATTTTCCAGAAGATAGAGAGATAAGGTGTCATACCAAGCTCTTGGTGCTTGCTTCAGTCCATATAGGGCCTTTTATAACCGAAACACCTTCTCTTCTGCTTGATCCTCGAAACCAGGAGGTTGTTCAACATATACTTCCTCTGTAAGGAGACCATTCAGGAATGCGCTTTTAACATCCATTTGATAGACGTTGAAATTCATATGTGCTGCATAGGCTAGGAAAATTCTTATCGCTTCTAGCCTTGCTACGGGTGCAAAAGTCTCATCAAAATCAATTCCTTCTTCCTGACAGTATCCTTTAGCAACTAATCTTGCTTTGTTTCTTACAACAACTCCTGATTCATCTAGCTTGTTCTTGAACACCCACTTTGTTCCAATTACACCTTGATGGGTTGGTCTTGTAACTGTTTGCCATACTTGATTTCTTTCAAATCTGTTCAATTCTTCTTGCATGGCCTGCACCCAGTTGCTATCTTGCAGTGCCTCTTCAACATTCTTAGGCATTGAATGTGATATGAAGCATGCAAACATTGCTTCATATGGTATGGATCTTCTTGTCCTTACACCAATGGATGGATCTCCTATAATGAGATCTCTTGAATGATTCCTTAGCCATGTCCTATCTGGCTCAAAGACATGTGTTGGTGTAGCTTGTTCATTTTGTTGCTGTAATGCAGGAGGTTCTGCTGCTGTAAGAATGTCTACTGCATCCGGGGTTGCAGCTTCTTCTTCTTTATCTTCTTCTGTGGGCAGAACTCCTTCTATGTGTGGTACAACATTCTCTTTTCTAGGAGCGGTCTCTTCAGGTGGTTCTTCCAACTTCTTTGTGTCACAATGTGGTTCATCAAACACCACATGTATAGATTCTTCTACCACCAGGGTTCGCTTATTAAACACTCTGAAAGCTCTACATACAACAAAGTATCCTAAAAATACTCCTTCGTCTGATTTAGCATCGAAAGTTTTCAGATGTTCCTTTCCATTGTTGAGAATGTAACACCTGCATCCAAAGATATGCAGATAAGAGATATTTGGTGTATGACCATTCCATATTTCATAAGGCGTCTTGTCGAGGTCCTTGATGATTAGACATCTGTTCTGCGTGTAACATGCAGTGTTGGTTGCTTCAGCCCAAAATCTCTTGGGTATTTCTGCTTCTGCTATCATTGTTCTTGCTGCTTCCTTGAGGGTTCTATTCCTTCTTTCAGCAACCCCGTTTTGTTGCGGTGTTCTTGCAGCAGAGTATTCATGACGAATACCATTATCAGAACAGAATTTCTCTATAAACTTATTTGTGAACTCAGTTCCTCTGTCTGATGTTATTTTCACTATACTCAAGCTCTTTTCATTCTGAATTTTCTTCATGAGACCAGGTAACTTTTCTTGAGTTTCCGACTTCTTTGTTAGAAAGATCATCCAAGTATATCTGGAGTAGTCATCTACTACCACAAGGGAGTACTTCTTCCCGCTCAAGCTTACTGGTTCTACTGGTCCAAAAAGGTCCATGTGTAGAAGATCTAGAATTCTGTAGGATGATTTCTGAATCTTATCTTTAAATGAGCTTTTAACTTGCTTTCCTTTTTGACAAGCTCCACGGACATTCTCCTTCTTGTAAGCTACATCTGGTAATCCTCTCACGAGGCCTTTTCTTGCTAGCTTGTTGATAGTCTTGAAGTTCAGGTGACTTAATCGTTTGTGCCATAGCCAGCTCAGCTCTGGTGGACTTTTCACAATGAAGCATGTTGATTGAGTGGAGGAATTCCAATCTGCTAGGTAGATATTTCCTCTTCTTGTTCCTGTAAGCTTTACTTCATTTGTGGTGCTGTCTTTGATTAAGCACTTGTTGAGGTTGAATTCCACTGTGTATCCTTTGTCACAAAATTGACTGATGCTTAGAAGATTATATCTAAGCCCCTTTACATAGGATACATCCTTGATCTTTATGTTCCCTTTGATTAGTCATCCGCTTCCTTTTGTGCTTCCTTTGGAATTATCTCCAAATATGACCTTAGGTCCTTTGCATTCTTGGAAGTCTTTCAACGTTTCTTTACTGCCTGTCATGTGCCTTGAGCAACCGCTGTCGATATACCATACATCACTGCTGCATCCTGGCACTGTAACCTGTAACAATTTCAAACAGATTTAGGTACCCATATTTGTACGGGTCCTTTGGGGTTAGTTACTTTGGGAACCCAAACTTTCTTAACAGTAACTAATTTACTGTAAGATTTGTTGGTTCTCATGCTGTATGCAGTTGTCTTGACAGACTGCTTGTTAAAAGTGTGTATAACCAACATGTGTGTTACCAACACCCTTGTAGTGTGGTCTTCCACCATACTTCCCTGGAGTATATCCTCCTTGAGGTTTAGACATATAGGTTTTAGTATAGGTGGGAGAGTTTTTTCTATGCTTCAACTTTGTTGGTTGCTGCATCCTTTTGCTGCATGCAGCAGATGGCTTCTGCTGCAGCTAATTCTTAGATGCAGGCTTACTCCCTGCAGTTGAGCATTGGGGTCTCTTCCCCTTATCCGTCATTGCTGTTTTGTTCATCATCTTTTCAGAGTCACAAAGTAACTCTTTCTCCATTGGAGTTTTAGCTTGAACAAAATTTACAGCTTTGGATGTACTTGCTGTATTCTGAGAGCCTTGATTGCTGTAACCTATGCCTGATATTTCAAAAGGATCTCTAACACGGTTTATACAATCTCTCACGTCCTTTGAAGATTTGGTGAACGTGCTCATCTTGGACTGCAAGGTTTCCTTCTCAAATTTTAGCTCAATAATCAGCAGATTCAATCTAGAGACCTCTTGTTGCAGCTTACTACACTTTGAGTTATCAGACTCTCGTGCAGCGAGCATTTTGCCAATGTCGATGTTTTTGCTCTTGAGGATCTCATTATCGATTCTAAGGTTCTCATTTTCAACCTTCAGTTCCTCATGAATTGAATTGATCTGCTCGAAATCACTCATGATCCTTTTCAAGGAATGGATCATGTTCAGCTCCTCATCAACTTGTATGGACAACGGTTGGTAGATTATCTCATCTTCTTCGCTGTCCTCGTCATCTCTAGCCATCAGGCATATGAGTGCTTCTTCGTCAGAGGATGAGGTTTCAGCATCGCTGTCAGAGGATTCTGCAGCTTTCAGTACTTCCTTCGGAACTACTGCATACTTGGCTTTCTCCATCTCTCCTATGAGAGCTCTAAGCTTGTGCCTTTTCTCTCTTCTCTTATCTCTCCTCTGTTCTCTTTCTCCTTCAGGATACTTGTACACGGTTGGATAAGGACAGTTCCTTGCGTAGTGTCCAGGTTTCCTGCAATTATAACACAAGTTAATATTCCCTGTATTTGACTGTGGAGAAGAGGATACCTGAGGAGTTGGATGACTTCTTCTGAAGTCATTCTTCTTGTTGAGGTTGGTGTTGCTGCTATTGTTATTGCTCTTAATGAATCTCCTGAATTTCTTTAGGAGGAGCGTCATATCCTCTTCAGCAACTTCTGTTGTATCCTCCCTCTGTTTACTGCAACTGGCGGTTGCTGTATCCTTGGTTCCTCTAGCGGTTAGCGCTGTAACTTTGGAGATTGACTCATCTGACTCCTTTCTCATTCTATTGATGTCATACTCGAATGCTTTTAAGTCGGAGAATAGGTCAAATGTGCTCATGGACTTCAGGTCCATAGACACTCTCATGGCAGTGGTCTTGCTATCCCACTCCGCAGGTAGGGCTCTTAACACCTTCATATTCTTTTCTTTCTGTGTGTAGTGTTTGCCCAGAGCTTCTAGTTCATTCACTATGGATGTGAATCTCAAATCTAGTTGCTCAAGAGTCTCTTCATTCTTCATTTCGAAGAGCTCGAATAGTTGGGTAGCGTTGGAGATTTTATTATCGTTGGTGAGCTCAGTTCTTCACAGATTTGCTCCAGCTTTTCCAATATTTCTTTGGATGTTGAGCAAGTTTTAACTTTGCTGAATGTGCCTTTATCCAAAGTAATAAATAGAGCGTTCTTTGCCACATTATCCAGGTTGGCTCTCTTCCTATCTTCGTTACCCCACTCTTGACGTGGTTTGGTCAGGAAGTTTGGTGGTGGCTGCTCTCCTTCTGCATGGTCTCTTCCATACATTGATTCACCTTCATGGGGATTATCGATCCTTCAGTTATGACCGTCCACATCTCATCGTTCATGGCAGAAAGATGTGCCTGCATTCTTATCTTCCAGTCGTCATATTCCTCTATGAAAAACATAGGTAGCTTGTGATTGGAGGAATCCATGATATGCTTTAAAAATGATTTTAATGCAAAGAAAACAGCGAGAAAAAAGTGGATTTGGGTAGGTGACCAGATAAGTTGGCTTTTAACCCAACTTGCTCTGATACCACTTGTTGGTCCCAAGTGGTGTCCAAGGTTCAGAGGGGGGGTGAATGAACCTTGGTCGATTTTCAAAATCTTTTAAAACAACCGTTCTACACTGCAAGTTACTTGAGCTTGCAGCGATAGATGGTTACTGCTTGCAGCGCTACGATGCAGTGCTGCACGCTGTAACCTGGAGTTTTATACGCAGCGGAAATTATCTTTAAAACACAAGGCTGTTTTTCTCAAGAATGCTTCTTTCAAAACGTTTTATGATGAGAGACAAATAATAAAGCAGAAGATAAGCGCACAGATAAATAAAGCAATTAAACACTTATGGCTTATAGTGGTTCGAAGGTGGTGTAATCCTTCTACGTCCACTCTACTGCTCCTCGAGCAGGAACTTTGTTAAGCAAGATTGATTTACAGGACTCTCCTAACAATCTATCAACTTTACAAATCAAACCACCTATTGAAGTCCAGCGTACACACAGCAACTGCAAACTTCAAAGGCTAACCCACACAGAGTTCTACACTCCCACACAGGGAAGCTGCCTAACTCTAGACAACTAAACAAACAGCAAGGATTTCTCCTATCAATTGCTTGACACCACTAAAACAACCTAAGCACACAGCAACAAGGTTAAAAGGATAAAAAAGTTTTCTTCAACTTGTGCTTCGAAGTGAGCTTCTGAATCCGTAGGGAAACTTTCAGCTTGAACTTGCTTCACTTCGATAGGTTGAGTGACTGATACTGATTGTTGGCTTGAATGCTTGAATTTATAAGTTTGAAACTTTCACGAATGGATTTTAGTTCTCAGTAACAGTAACCAGCTTCAGTGCTCATCAACCTCTATTTATACTTGTAGGAGAAGATGTCCGTTGAAGGAGACATCCCTCTTTTGAATTTGAAGTAGCCTGGCCAAAGTATGGTTCGCATTTAATGCGACTTGACTTTTCCTTTCGGAGCATTTAATGCGGCAGTTGCGGCTCGCAACTTTCTGCAGCGCGTCAGTCCATGTGGCATATTCTTATTGGCTCTGTGTCTGCTATTTTGACTTTTTCTTGAACGGCTCTTTTATTCTTGCTTGAATCTCCGTTCCTCGTACTGCATTTATCCTTCCTAGGATTTGCAGGATACTTCGTCTTGTAGTTGGCGCTGTATTACTTAACTGACTTGTAAGTCTGCGCTGTATCCTGGGTCTTTGTGCAGCTGATACTTCTTTGCAATGCTGCTGTATCTTTGACCTGGTTGCAGTATCTCCTGGCAGTGCTGCTGTAACTTCTTTCTAGCAGTACTCCTGTATCCTTTTCTTGTAGCGTTGTTGTATACCGTTCTTTCTTGCTTTGCTGTATCGAAGTATAGCCTTATATATACATTGCTGTTCCTTCCTTCTTTCAGCTATGCTGTATCCTGCTTTCTTACAGCGATACTGTATCCTGCCTTCTTGCAGCGATATCTTCCTTTAAGGCTTAGATGCAGCTTTATCCTCGTTTAACCTCTATTTTCAACACTTGACTCAAGACTCAATTCTAGTCTATTTATTCACTTAAACATTGTGAAAATGAGGTACTCACAACTTCCTATTACATATTTAGTTTGTCTCATCAAAATCTAAACATTGAAATCCCAACAGTTCGAAAAGATTTTCTAAAAATTAACAGATGTTCATTCATCCCCCCTGAACCTCCGAGACCACTTGAGACCAACAACCTCTAAATTTAATTTCCCAACAACATTAAACTCTAAGACAATAGGCCAAACGAAGCAGTAAATACAAAACTTTCCACCCGTTTAACTTGACCTCGTGTCACCCTGATTGAAATCAGTTTTCTACTAATGATTCAATTACAGTAATAATTACAGATTATCAGCATCTATACTAGTAGTAGGCATACAATCATTCAACATAGTAGACTGTTACTACATCAAAATTTAATAAACCATAAGCATGTAAAACAGATAATACGAAGTGTTAGGAAATCGGTGTTAAATTTTGATAAGACAAAACACATTTGTAATAGAACTTTAGAGTACCCAATTTTTCACACTGTTTAAGTGAAACTTAGTAAGTGTTGAGTCTTTTGTAATTATTCTAAGAAAAAAAAAATTGAGGCAAGTCAAGACCTTGATGTAAGTTGTTGGGAAACAACTGCAGTAAGGTACATGATGAAGAACTTATAGCATACTACAGGTTGTAGTTGTCGTAAGCAAGCACTAAACACTTGTTGTTCAAAGAAATAGGATATAGAAAAGGAAAGTTATAGCGAGACCATTGTTGCAAGATAGTTGCATACAACAAAGAATCTGAAGTGTTGGCATCCTAAAAGCTACATAGCGATTATGAATAATTGATATACGAGAAAGATCAACATTAATTGGAAGAGAAATCTACTAAATCCATGATTTGAAATATAACCAATAGGGTACCTATAGAGCTGCAAGCCAATAGGATGTTGACACCTGGACTGACAAACTACGGACAATTGTACCTCTATTTAGAAAAAGCAAAATGGCTCCTATAGCTCATTGAGTAAAATACAAGACACATAAAATGAAATTTGTACTATGCTGGGAGAGCATTAACTGCATGGTTTCACCTCCTTTAATGGGAAGAAACCTTTTGTTGTAAATAGAGGTTGATGAAGACTGAAACTACAACTCTTAAATCTCAAGCAAACACATGCATTCAAGATCTCTAGTTTATCAAGCTTTCAAATTTTCACACACTAGACCTCAAAAGCAGGTCAATCCAAAAAGTTGTTCTTTAAAGTTCTAAGTGGTTGCTACATACTAGTTGAAGAAAACCTTATATCCTTAACCATTTTCTCTGTGCAAGCGATTGTTTTAATAGTCCTCAGTTTTGAAAGAAGGATTTCTACTGTGTGTAAGTTGATTAAAGTAAGAAACCATTCTATGTGGATTTAGGAGATCCTGTGTGGGTCTAGTCTTAAAGTTTAAGCATCCTGTGTGGAAGTTGAACTCTTGAAGGTGGTGTTTTGTGAGTCTATAGTTTATTTAGGAAGTCCCTTGAAAACCAAAGATTACTTAGCAATGTTCCTCTTATGTGAAGGGAACATAATGAATTAAAAGGATTACTTCACCTAGAGCTATTAATATGGGTCGGCCCATCCACTATTTGGCAAGGTTGGACGAGGTGGGGTGGGCTTTTTTTCTGACGGGCCTCAAAATCTCAACCCAACTCAACCCATTAATGGGCCATAGATTATGCGAGACGACCCACTAATTGTTTTTTTTTTTTCAAAGGAAAAAAAGTATATATGTAACATATATAAACATTCAATTACATTCAATATAGGAAAAAAATTCTTTTAAAAATAGTTGTTTCACTAAAATTCTTCATTTTTATATATAAATAAATATCTCATATCAATATTTTTATAAATCAATACTTGCACTAGGTAAAAATTACTATCATTATTATTCATTTCTTATCTATATTTTCAATGAAAAAAATATTAAAAAATATATATATAAAATGGAGGCGAGCTAACCATCAAAAGCCTAACCCACTGCAGGATAATCCCACTTAGGCGTACCTTTTTGTGGACCTATAATTATTCAATCCAACCCTTCGTTTTGGTGGGGTAAGGTGGGTCGAGCTAACGAGCCTAATCCATTTTGACAGCTCTAACTCCATTCATTAAACCACTATAAATCTCTTATGTGTTTATTTACATTTTGTAAGTTTTATATATCTTGCTGCACTCTATATCTATCATTCAACATAAAAATTATTTGTGAAAATCCTATACTTGCAAAAGACTTTAAACAAGAACCTCTTAAAAGACATAAGTTTTTGTTGTATGCACTCTCACAAACACACTGCCTACAGCACTGCAGGTAGTGTTGCACGCAAAAACCGCCAACAACGCTGTAAGCTCAAGTAGCGTACACATACAACAAGGAAGTTCAAAAATTTAAAATCCAATGAGGTTCATTCATCCACTAAACCTCTTCTACCATTTGAGACCAACATGAAGTAACTTCAGAAAGTAAACTAAATTAAACGTTACTAGAAACGATCACATAATTAGAAAGATGGGTTCAAACTATGAATAACTTCTCTAGCAAAGCATATTAATGTTTTGAATCATCTTCATGCTTGAAAACTAAAGATAAAAGTATTTTAGTGTACCTCTCTTCTCTCACTTCTGCAAGATTCTCGCTTTTAAATATTGATGAAAGTAGGTTATGGGTCTTAGATATTCTAGGGCTTTAAGTAAAAAATTCGAATTATAGGTCCACACTACATAATAAACATACTCAGCGTCAACCTCGTGTAGTCCCATCTAATCGATTCTGGTTAAACCTTCAGTTTCCTCTGGCCCAATTCCACTCCATCGACTATAATTTAGTTCCAATAAGCCTGAAAAACACATAAATGCACACGTCATAATATATGAATACAAAATATCAATATGTAGAAAATTATATTATGAACATAACTTTTAATTTATTAATAAAACCACATTCCAATCCATCATTTATATACACATTTTCCTACTTATCAAAATTAATTTCTAAAAAATATGAGTGGATTTTAGTAACTCTTAAATTATTTTAACTTTCCAATTTCCAAGATTACTTAAAGAAAAAGGTTTAATTTAAAATTATTGATTAAATGCTTAGAACAATTAATGTTTATATAATAATCTAAAAAGCCCAAAATTTTAATTTAAAATCAATTTCCAATTTAATCATCAATTTACTGTGAATGCTAAAATAAATATTTTAGCCAGTTTTATAAGTCCAAATTCTGGAAAATATTTCATATTAAGTAATAAATATCACGAATTGAAAATTTGTGAAAAAAATTCAACAAATTGAATTTTTTTTTATTACTTTTCAAAATCAATTTTCAATTAATTGTTGGGTGCAGCTATTAACCGCCCCATTTTCTTATTAATCTCCTTTATTACATACTCTTATTTAATAATTTTTAATTTCTTTGTTTGCTTAATACACCCCTTTAATTTTAAAATATATATAAAAACTTTATATTTTCATATAATGTTTCATAAATTTTAAAGTGGTTAGTTTTGTTAAAAAATTATGGTAGGTGTATTAATAAGAATTTGGGTATGTTAATTTTCTCAACCCTTAAATGTTTCCCATCATCAATCAAAACTTAACTCGTTTACTTGAAATTGAAATTTGTTTCCAAAATTTATAAATGAAATGTTGTAGATTTTATATCTACCGCTAAACAAGTAATAGTAATTTGGGTTTTCTAAGTTTTGGTATTTATGCATCAATTATGTTCATAAATTTATTTATGTATCAATCAATACAGTACATAAAGAAGCATTAAAAACTGTAATTATTACCTATTTTTAGTTATTCTTATAGACACTGTTATTATTGATTTTTTTATTTATGTTAATTTTTAATTTTTAATCTATGAAATAGACCCCTTAATATAATAATGTTTAAATTAATTACAATAATCCATGCAACACACGGAAAAAATAATAATAATAATAATAAATAACAAAAATAGTCATAATTTACAAAATGAAAACTTTTGTTTTAGGGATTTTATCACTCAGGCTCCAAAAGATAAATCAACAATCAAGCCAGGGTATTAAAATAAAGAGCAGGTCTTGTGTGAGACCGTCTCACGGATCTCATTCCGTGAGATGAATCGGATCGGGTCGAACATTATAATTAAGTAATACTTTTGTGTGTATTAGGTAATACTTTT
The DNA here is from genome assembly GCA_028654395.1 of Scutellaria barbata. NCBI lineage: Eukaryota > Viridiplantae > Streptophyta > Magnoliopsida > Lamiales > Lamiaceae > Scutellaria > Scutellaria barbata. Next base: position 7,240,056 of record CM053654.1, read on the forward strand.
CTATATTTCAAGTAATACTTTGTATTATATTATTTAGTATATATGCAAAATACAAAAGTATTACATGATATATGGAAAAGTATTACATGTTACACGAGTAGAAGAGAGCATCTGGAAGCCCTAGGATCTGCTTGTTTCTTAAGACCCGACCCGACCTAATTTGGGTTATATATCCTATAATACAAAAGTATTACCTAATACACATAAAAGTATTACCCAATACACATAAAAGTATTACATATTTGCTTATAATTTGACTAAACTCAAAACAAAAGTACTACCTAATATACATAAACGTATTACATGATACACATAAAAGTATTATATATTTTTTGTATGGTCCAACTCAACTCAAAATACATCTTATAATACAAAGTCTTACCTAATATATAGAAGAGTATTATGTAATACATGCAAAAGCATTACATAATTTCTTATGTTCGACCCGACCCAACCCGTCTCACAACATGGGATCCATGAGACGGTCTCACCCAAGACTTTGCCCAAAATAAATCTTATAAATCTAGGATTTGAAAGATTAAAAAGTATCAAATTAGATTCCAAAAAATTTCGTTAACATTTTCTATTAGGCGTTATCACATGTTGACCTGCTATCAAATCACACTAATATGACTATTGAAAAATAAAATAAATATAGAATGTAAAAATTTAAATTATTACTTTATTAATTATGATATTTGATAAAATATCCAATTGAATTCAAATTTTATTGTTTTTATTTACTTTTGTAGCACCCCGACCCAACTTAGTAGGGTTGAGTCACTATTTTAACTTGATAACCTCAAAATATACATAAAAAGAAATAACAGTAATTTAAAAATGATTTTTGTAAATAAACTTAGTGGAAGACCTTACTAAAAACACGAGTATTTTTTTTAAACAAAAAAAAAAGTTGAACAAGCAAAAAGCTAACTCGCGTTTTACCCACCTTTGTAAATCAAAATCTTGACATACTTAAGACGTTATGACAAGTTTACTTAAGCCAACAATAGAAGTTTCAAAAAGAGCATTAAACATATTAACTTCATAATTATTAACACATATTAAGAACATATAATATATATATATATATATATATATATATATATATATATGCTTCTAGAAAGGGGTTCGTACAATTAGCTACACATTCGCTTCGTCATAAGGGGTTCCTGGAAACATTTAAGCATAACAACATAAAAAAAGCTTAGTGGATAAGCTAATAAACTATTAAGTTAAAAATATTAACCAATATGCTAATTACGTCATCTCCAAGGTCCGAAGACTTGACATAATCTCCAAGATCCGTAGACCTGACATTCGATGTTCGTCAACTTGGTACTTCACCCAAATGTGTCATTTCATATTATCATACTCAACATATGAGTTATTCTAATCAATGTAAGTGTAAATAAATGTTACCCACTTTTGAGGTTGATTTAAAAGCTTGGATAGCTCGTACTACACTCGACACAATTCATAAATTTAGTCTTTAGTTGCATTTCAATTGTATCTTAATTATCTAACCTAACATGATTTATCATACATATAACATATGTACATCATAAGAACATAACAAAATAAACTATAAGATTTTAAAGCATTTTTTAAAACATGAATCAAATATACCTTGAAGAAAAATTGTATTTAGACATTTTAACTCATAAAACTCTCAGTTGTATTCTAAGACAAAAATGATTTAACACTTCACTCATAAGCTTACATTTAATCACTTAATATCAATTTCAAAATATTGTCAAATTGCACATTTAAATCATAGATAAAATTTTGATTTCAAAACTAGCAACATGCAGGAAGAAAAGACACTCTTTACCACAGTAATTTTTATAATTTAAACAATCACTTAAAACTCATGAAAAAAATCATGCATTTACATATAAACCCTTAGTTATCATGCAAAAATAGTAGAGACAAATTTGAATCACGAAAGCTTTAATAAATCATTTACTATAATAAAAAAATATACGAAAATGCTAAAACCAGTATGTTATAAAATTCCTCATAAATTTTATATTTACTCAAACCTTTTAAAATTAATAATTTCGACTTCTTACATCATGTAATTAAACATAGTTAAACAGTTTTGAAAAATTATTATGAAACAATTTTATAAAATTATTTTTCTAAGATTTAAAATTGGAAAATTTTAAATATGAAATTGAACTATTTTGAAAAATCATTATAATTCGTACACGACTCTGAAAAATCTCAAATTTCAACCATAGACTCAAAACTTTATTTTGTATAACATATCGAAACCGTTTCGAAAATTGTAATTGACTAAATTTATATAATTATTTTTCTAAGGTCTAAAACCCCATAATTCCAACTCAAAACTGGACTATTTTTGAAAAATCATCATAATTCATTAGCTACTTCAAACATTACCAAATTTTAATCATAGACTAAAAACTTCATGTAGCATAACATATTAAAACAGTTTTGAAAACTCCAAGTATAAGATTTTATAATAATTAACAAAGTGGATTGTCATTTCTAATATTTTTCACAACTAGATTAAATCCATCTATTTTCTTAATTAAAATGTAGATTCGACTTTCATAACTCTATTAACCTAAAATACACCATCTTGACTCAATTTATCACATATTCAATGAGCTTAGAAAAGATAATCAAACATGCAAAGAGTAAATCAATATCAATTGCACAATCAACTCCTAAAAGTGACATATTTTAAAGATCAAACACATAAAACAAAACTTTGAACAAATTTCTTCACATTAGTAGGAAAGGACCATTGGATCTTACATGCAATGAGTTTAGGTAAAATAATCAAACATGCAAAGCTTAATTCAACATGCTTTTACTCAATCAATACTTAAAATGATATATTTTTTAAGAGCAAAACTTATCACATTTGTTGGAAATGTTCCTTAGATCTTACATGTAACTCAAAAAAAGAACCTAATCATGCTCCTAAGGGGAAGAAGATTGGTCAGGATTAGCCAAAATACATTTAGGGTTGCACACAAAATGAGTTCTTGAGCTCTACTTAGCTTCTTGCTTTGAAAGAGTCCTCCTTCTTTCTTTAATCTTGATTTTTCAGCTTGTTTAATGTGGAGATGAGGGCTTTTGGAAGGAGAAGATTAGTAGAGAGAAGGTGGAGTATGCTAGAGAGAGAGCTTCAAATGGGGAGGGATATATATATTATCTTTGCAATGTGAGGAGCAAAATAAGTAGTTCATCTCCTTATATATATACATAAATACATATCTTTAGTACACTCCTAATATAATACATAATGATACATGTATAAAGATCATACCTTGTAGTATATATCCATTTGATGTGTGATGATTAGTAACATTAAGACTTGTGGTGAATTTGATGGAGACATGGAGGATTGAGTGTAGCCCTAACTAATGTGACGTGCACAAATAATTGTAATCATGATAATTATGCATGAGTTTATGTTCAGATTAGTATACCATATATATCACAAATCATGTATGAAGGTAAGTTTAATTTAACACATCATATAAGTCACATACTTCATTGCACGTAAACTATATAATAAAAATCTACCTAACTATAATTAAACATATAAGTCACATTTCTTATATTAATTATTAAAATTATGTTATGCGTAACTTATCACTTTTTTTTTTCATTTGCTCATGCATGTCGAGTGCATTACGATTGAATTCATTTTTTTGGGATATCCATCCTGCAATACTTTTAGACTTAAAAAAACATTAGATCTCATAATTTGATAAGTCGTAAAACTCCTCTTAAACTTCAAGAGGTTAAAGCTATAATTTTTTTTTAAAATGAATGAAATTTTATATAAAAATATGCTATGAAAATTTATGAAAATGGGGTGTTACAACTTTTAATATATACTCTACTTTAATTACTATTAAATACATCTAAGCAATAGTAATCAAACATGAAATATTACATATACTATCAATATAATACAATTGTAAAGATATGAATATTATCATGCCAATATTTATTTGATATATATTATTATAAGAAATTATTATGACAAAATATCATTATTATATTGTATAGTACATTGCAAAATATCGATATTTATTGCAGAATATCAAAAAAAAAAGCATATATATATATGTTATTGGACAAAAATCACTATCGGGAAAAATGTAAGGATATCAATATTATCATGCAAATATTTGTTTGATATTTAGTAATGGGCTAAAATAAATATCGCAAAATATTAATATTATATTTAATACAGTATTGCAAATAGCGATATTGATTGCGGACTATTGAAATATATTCATGGACAAATCTCTATATTCCAAAATGTCACATCTTATATTGGATACAATATCGCAAAATATCGATACTGATAGTGAACTATCCATCTATATTAGTGGACATAAATCAGCAATTTGATTTTTGTAATATAATAATAAAAAAGGATATAAAAAACAATAAATTTTGTATTCAATAGTGGATATTTTATCAAATAACATAACTAATAAAATAACAATTTAAAATTTTACACTCTAATTTTATTTTTAATTTTTCAATTGATACATCGACGTCATTTGGCAGCCCCTCAACTAGGGGAAGAGAATTGTATAACGCAATGAAATGTTAGTGGAGTTTCATTTTGGAACCTTGATTTGATAGTTTCCTCTCTCAAGCTCTAGATTGATAAATTTTAAATTTTCTATTAATAAATCAGCGTAATTTTGTAGCCACGTCAATTAGTGGAAGAGAATGAAATGGAGAAATGTTAATGGAGTTTCATTTTGGAATCTTAATTTGATAGTTTCCAATCTTTCAAGTCTCGAATTGATAGGATTTATCTTTCATATCCCGCATTGTAGTTAAACTATTTTTCGAGGTCTAGATCGATAAAATTCCTTTATCAGTAAAGGTGGCTTTGAGTTGTTTCATCTAAGGTGCGATCTTAAGTAGGAGGTTGGTATGCCATGGTGGAAGGTTTTTAATTTATGCGCAAAAACTCACGCGAGACCGTTTCACATAAAACCTTATGTGCGATGGAACCTTTTAAAGTTTTATGTGTGATCAAAATTCATCATATTGAATGAGTTGGCATGTCTCATTGATCCATCTGAAATCTGTCTTACATAAGGTCTCATATGAAACCGTCTCATATAAGACCTACTCTAATTCATGAATCATGTGGGTGATTTTCATTTCATAATTAACTTTTGTTTTTTTTTTTTAATTCCATAACGATATGACAATGTATAAATCAAATTTGACATTTTTTTGATTAAAAGAAAGGAAATAATTTGTCACATTTCCAGTGAAACCTTCATTGTTAAGAACTTTAAGACTGGGTAAAATGACGTGGATTCCCTGAAAGAAAGACTGATATATAAATCTATGTTTTTGAAAGACTAGGAGCTAACCATGAGTTTTCTATTCTCTCAAAGACTCTGAATAAGGTTGTATTTAATTTAGTTATCTATCTAGCTTCGCTGATGTGGCGAGAATGACATTGACATGGCGAAAACTGTGCTAGGTGGCATCTAAATGTTGTTGATTTGGAATTAAATAATTAAACTACAGAAAGATACATAAAAATAACACTTTTATTTAAATGTGGACATTACAATTATATAAATATATAAAAATTATTCACAAAATACAAAAAATTAAATAAAATTTTGAATATTATTTTAAAATTTTAAAATGTTAAATAGAATTTTTTTTTATAAAACTATAAATAAAATAAAGAAATATTTAAATCAATGTAAATATAAATAATAATTTAAAGCAAAATAATATTGAAACTTTAGTTGATTTTGTGTTTTTAAAATGTTCTTTATATTTTCAAATCAATATCTAAATATTATTTAATATTTTAAAATTAGTAAAAGGTTATATAAAAAATATAAATAACATTAAGAAATATTTATATAAATATTTAAAATAAAAATAATAATTTTAATCTCAGTAAAATTTAAAGTTTTAATTGAATTTTTTTTTGTTTTGAAATTATAATTCATGTTTGAGTTTATTATGGGTATGACAATTTCAGACTTTTAATTTCAAGTTGACAATTTAGGACGTTAACATTTTTGAAAAATCATCTAAACACTGGAATTAACATTTATTTTTATTCATTCCGTGCATATTTTTCCTTATTCAAAAATCATCTAAACACATATTAATGATTTTGAACGAAAATAATTGTTTATTGTGATGATATCCAAAATATAATTTGACATGGAGTTTGATTTGAAATGGACTTCTTGATTGTTTAAATGTTTTTTTTTTATCATTTTAATATCAAATCTCTCCTTGATGTTCTTTTATAATTTTCGATATATTTTAAAAAAACATTTGAATGTATTAACTCTTTCTTGGTCCTTTTAGCATCTCAGCCGATACAAAAGCTTGCATGAGCTGAGCCAACATAGACGCTTGATTGTTCATGGTATAGTTCTGTTGGAACTGCTCAAAACTTTTCTGTAGATAATGAAGTATGAAGTCGACCTGGGTTTCCCCATCGAATTCGGCACCAAAATCTCAAGTTTGTTAAGAAACCCCATCATTTTAAGAACGTGATCCCTCACGGGCGTCCCTTCAACTATTTTTAGCGACAACATATCTCGCACGGCCATCTGTCTTGCTGTACGATTCTGGTAGCGAAGAGTTCCTTAAGGTTTAACATAATATCTGCAGTGGTTTCCATGTATTGGTGTTGGTGCTGCAACACATCTGACATTGAAGTCAAAATGGTACACCTGACCATTTCATCAGATTTCAACCACTGTTTATGATATTCCTTATCTTTCTCACTAGATTCATTCGTAGGTGCAGTGGGTTTAGGTTCGTCAAGGACAAACTTATGCGATTATGCGGTATAGACCATGAATAAGTATCTACATAGTTTTCTCCCTCTAGTTTCTTATTTTTAAGTATATGAAACAGTGGATTAAAAGGTGATGACATGCTGAACTGAGAATAAAACATACAGTTTGTATCAATATCCAATCAAAACAAAATTATCATATAATTCGATACTATATCAAAAAACAAAAAAAAATAAAATATAAACATGTCATCAGCTAACATCTCAAAGCAATTCAAGTAAGTCATGTTGAGTGTCAACGTTTGCTCAAACACATTTGAGCAGGTTACAAACAAAGATAGTTACAAATCTTTAATTCAAAATTAATAGTAGGCTCCTACTTGACCATATAAAATTGACAGGGACTTTGTTGGAGAGTTAATATATCAATTTTACACCTAAATAATAACCATAATTTAATACATGATTATTATTTTGTTTTGAATAAGCCATTCGTTGGGAAGGTCATATCACCACTAATAATAATCTACAATTATCCAAAGAAATTTATTCAAGTGAAATTGTCTTTGGCCTATTCGTTAGGGAGAGAGCGCTTGCTAATGTGTAGCCAAAGACTTCACAAATAAATCAACTATGTAGGCCAATTAATTAATTTATTATTCAAAATAAATTAATTAAATTACATACTTAGTAATTTTAAAAAACATAAGATTTTTCATGGATTTTCATGCATAATTAATCAAATTAATAACAGCAAAAATCATAAATTAAACACATAAATAATTCCAATTATCATGATTTAATTTCTCGTTTCAAAAATGAGAATCTGGATTTTTAAAAAATTCGGGCAGCAACCATGACGACTTGGGCAGCCTGGGCAGGCCTATTCGGGCAGCTGGGCAGCAGGACGATCACCGATCCGTCTACGTACGACATTCGGCATCATGTTCGGTGTCATACTCCTATCATACGTCTTCGATCCTTTTAATCTGTCTCTTCGATCTTCATCTTTGATCCGTTACAATTTATTTACAAAAAGTAAATCTAACATCTAGATCCTAATCTACCAGTGGATTTTTTCACACGAAAAATGAATCTAAATGAATCAGATTAAAAACCGTCATTCAAATCGCTTGAATTTAAACATACATTAAAACCATGATAATTGGATACTTGCAAAAAAAGATCTAGCAATTCTACCATCCAATTTTATTTTAATGTAAATAGATTTAAATTCTAATCTAAATAACAATGCCCAAAATCATGGCTCTGATACCATGTGTTGGGAACCTAGCATGGATCTATTCGTGCTGTAATTTAAATAAAAAATATCATAAATTTAATCTTATAATTTAAAACAAATTAAATCAGATAAATCATGCTATGAAAAATGATAAATCATACATATTCTAAATATGCAGAACTAAGGGATATGTATTTACCTTTTGATCGGAAAGATTCAATTGAAAAGATTAATAATTTCAATCTAAACACCTTCTTAAGTATTCCCCAAATCCAAGTTACGAACACTTTAACTCTTCTAGAAAAAAATAGCAGTGTACCCACGCGATACGTGATTTATTATTTATTGTATCGCGTGATTTATTATTTATTGTAATCATTATACAATGGTATTAAAATAATGAAATTTTATTAATTAAAAGGTTTATCAATTATAAATTTTGATATAGTAATGTAGATATACTATTATAACATTAAATATCAAAAAAATTATCTTACTATTATATTATGTTATCAAATTAAATATTAAAGTAAAAATTTCTGATTCATCATATTTTTGATAAATTTCTGATATATCTAATTTCTAAACAAGTTTTTTGAATATTTATATTTATATTTATTTTGAATATTTTTTCTAAATCTAAAAAATGATGTTAACAAATATTTGAGTAAATATGTAAAAGTTAATAAAGAAAATCTTAGAATGTGCAGCTATATATTAATAAATATATAATTATTCACATTATTAAGTATGGAAACTTAAATTAAGGTATAAATGTTAAAATATACCCCATTCGCTTCGAAATAAGTGTCGTTTTGGAGATTAAATTTTATTTCAAATTAAGTATCGTTTTAGACTTTTATCTAATTTTAGTCCTAAATTATCTCCATTCCTAAATATTTTTATTTCATGGTCTATGTTTTTTCTTTTTGAAATTTTCTAAATTAATTGAAGATTATTTTCAAAATTATATACCTAGATCTATAAATAGTTTCTAAATCGTTATATCATTTTATAACTAAAAAGGGACAAATGAAGGGGTCATGTTTTCTACAAATTTTAAAAGCTCAAATGAAGAGGATAGTATTTTCAAAATCTTACTTTAAGGCCCAATTTTTATTAAGGTAAACTCTACATTAATATAAAAATATATATCACTCATTGGGAGCAAAATCTTAGCTAGCGCCCCCTCCTCCTTGCCGCATCTTCTTTATCACCATCGCCTCCCACCCTACCACTTTCTTTTTTTCTTGTCGGTGTCGCCTCCCACCCTACCGCATCATTTTTTCCTTTTCAGCATCGCCTCCCACCCTACCGCATCCTTTTTTCCTTCACCCACTGCTTCTGGCTCCTTTTAGCCGCCTACTCCTCTCCATTGCCACTTCTCCATCCACGTCCTCCACCACAACTCTTCTGTCCATCTCCTCTTCTACCTCCTTCCATTTCTCTCTTTATCTTTCTCTCTTTTTCCTTCTCTTTCTTTTGTGAATTTAATTTTCAAGGAAGATACATGTTTTTCATTTTCTTGAATATCTTATGACTCTTATCATGGATTAGTATAATTTAGAAAGAAATATTTTTTTCCTTTTTTTAAAATACAATAAACTATTGAATAATATACAGTCATAGATAAATTTGGAAAAACCAATCTTCTTTTCCTTCTTCAATCTCTTCTTTCTTTTGATAGTTTAACTTCCATGAAATTTCTTCTTATTTTCAACTTTTAATATCATCCAATGTATTCTTATGTAATATTTCTTGTGAGTTGAGAGTTGTAATTTAGATAATCAAAATGAAACACTTAAAAAAATAAAAAAAATTATTTATATAGCCAACAAATTGACATGACATTTTTAGGTGGGAAAATGACATTATTGTAATTATTTACAATTGTTCTGTTATTAGTATAATATAGATTAATTTTTGGGTAAATGTCATATTTGGTACCCGAAAGTAGGCTAGATTTCAAATCGAGTACCCTAAAGTAGGAGGTTATCAATTTAGTTCCTGAATTATTTAAAACACATCAAATTTAATACCCGTCGTTAGGGCTTCCATCCAAACTAATGAAGATCAACAGCCATAAACGATTTGGTGCCAAAATCAGATTGGGAGTCCTAATTTTTCCCCAAATCTGCGCAGCCCTAATTTTGATCTTCCTTTTCACTACTTTTCCTCAAAATCGACAAGAAATCGATCATCACTGGAAGCTCACGACCTCCCAACCCTTGAATAGTCGAACCTCACTGTAGTAGGCTCAAACAATCGGGCTTCTCATGGCAAGAAGAAGCTCCACTGGATTAAACAACACACCACATTTCATCATCTTATCTTCCTTTGGTTGCTCTTGGCCATTCTTAACTCTGCAGCTAGTTGCTTTTCTAGTATCTTCCCTTCATTGATTTCATCCTCAAGCTTGTCATATTTTCTTAGCAATCCAGGGATGATGCTTTTGGACCTAACACACATTTCATCATCAAACCATTTGAACAATCCACAATACCCTATTTTCTGTATTGACACATACAAAACATCACATTCAGTTTTGGCCAAAAAAATTCAGAAATTCAGTTTCATTCAAGCTCAAAACACTGATAATAAACCTTACCCCATAATTTGGGCAACACTAATATCTCCTCCCTGGATTATCTTTCGACCAAGAGGTCTTCAAGGGCAACTCAAATCCACATTTACAATGTTGCTATGATTGAAGGTCCTTTGAAGAACACCAACTTGAATTTGACGAAGAAACGCTATTTTGGGACATTGTAAACAAGGTTGAGGATCCTGAATTTCCCAGATTCGATCGAATTTAGAGTTGCGGAGAAGCTGCAAATTAGGGCTGCGCAGATTTCGGGAAAAAATTAGGGCTCCTAATCTGATTTTCGCACCAAATCGTTCAGGGCGGTTGATCTTCGTTAGTTTGGACGGAAGCCTTAACGACGGGTACTAAATTTGATGTATTTTAAATAACTTAGGGACTAAATTGATGACCTCCTATTGTGGGGTACTCGATTTGAAATCTACCAAATATGGCATGTACCCTTAATTTTTCACTTTTGTTGCTCTTGTATAAAAAAACAGCACCCACGTATATGGGTTGGAAAATTAGCCTCTATTATATATACAAAGTAGCCTAAAATAATACTAACCTTGAAGGAGAAGAAAAATATGGATTTGATCTCAAATATATCCTTAAGATTTGATATCGAATATATCTCTTTAGATTTGATCTCAAAAATATCTTCAAAATTCACATGGTATCGCTATGGCGCTGTAGTGTTGGAGATGGGAATCACGTTGTAACGCCTAGGATAAAAACGAAGCATAATTGATTAAGTAAATAAGTAAAATCTTAATTAAAATATCTTAGGTGTTTTAATTCTTGAGTGTTTAATTTAATTACGTGCGTTTCAAATATTGTTTAACGATCGGTTTTAGAGGGATAAAATTTATAAACATGGAACATAAAATATTTTTAAACCATTAGATGCGTAACAGAAAAATGAGAAGATAGAAATGAACTAGAGGTCAATCGGACACCCGTAGCTCAAACGGCGAAGAAAAGGGCAAAATACGAAGTTTCGGAAAAACGAGAAACGAAATCTTATCATGAATAGTGATCTACTCTATCATGAATAGTAACTTTCAAAATTTTCTATAAATAGGCCCTCATTCGATTTCATTTTCACCATTTCTTCGAACGAGCCGAAAAGCGTCGAATACACGTAAGTCTCTCTCTCCTCTCTCTTTCCTTTTAATTTTATATTCCGTCGTCGCCGCTGCCGCCATCGTCGCTGGAGCCACCGTCGCCGCTGCCGGAGTTCGCCGGAAAAAGTCAAACTCATCCGTTTTGGCTGATTTTCGTACACAACGTAGTCCTCGACGATACGAGTCTAGGGCAACTTCCGGAATTCAATTCCGATTCTCTGTTCGCTGGAAAACGGCGAAAAACCATCTCCAAACTCTAAACCCTTGATTTTGGCCACCTTTTCTCTCTCCGATTTTTCTTTCTCTTGCTCTTCTTCTCGTGGTTGCAGGCACCGGAGGGGCTGCCGGTGTTGTGGTCTAGCTTCTGGATGGGCGACGCCACCGTGGATGACGGCGTCGGTGTCGGAAAATGGGTTGGGAAAGTGGGCTGTTGCGTGTTGTTGGTGAAATGTGTGTGACGAAGGGTTTTTGAGGCTGTTTTTATGGCACTATTCATGCCGGAATCCGGTGAGGGATGGCTGGATCTGGTAGCCGGCGGTGCGGGTTAGCCGGAGGACTAAGGTCGATGGCATAGGGCGGTGCCACCGCAGCTGATGGCGCCGGGAAGGTGGCTGCTCGAGCAGGCCGACGCCGGGAAGCCTGGGAGCCAACCTGCCCCCGCTGCCTAGAAAATTAGACAGCCGACGGGAGATGCCGACGGGAAATTTTCCCGTCGTCGGGAACACGTGCGACGTCGTATTTTCGATTCGATTTTTGATCCGAATCTCGTTCTCTTTTCATCGTACTTTATCATCGAGACGTTGCCAACAAAATATCATTGACCGGGGGTCGTGGGTCCCGGTCAAAGTCAACCCTTTGATCAAATTACCAAAATACCCCTAAATTTTAAAACGCTCCGTTCGAGCTCGTTTCAACTCTGATTGAGCTCATTCTTGTTTGTTGTGATCCAAAATTCATTCTCTTTCATCTTAGCCTGATAAACTGATATTTCCCTCTTGTTTCTTCAATCTCAATCGTTAGGCTTACCGTTCCGATTCGTCTAATCTCGATCGATAGTATCCGATCCAATGTTAGTTTAATCTTTAATTATAGATTATAATGATCTAAGAAAACATCGTAATTTATGTAGGCTACCTGTTGATTGGAAGCCTTGGGATACGTGATCTTGGATACTTGCTGCTCACGTGGTAACCACCGAACAAGGTGGGGGTAATTTCTTATTACGATATTTATAATTCCTTCGAAGTATTTAAATTACGAACTATTATACTATATAAAATGAGTTGGGTATACGTGCTGAATGCATGAGATGTTATATGTAATAATGTTATGATATGATGAATGTGAATATTATACTTGAATGACTTGGGGTCGATATACATGCTATGTGAATAAAGTGCTATGAGCTAAGATTATTATTACATGAGAATGTGATTAATGAATGATTCAAGGTACGTGATAGATTGTGATTGTTTACGTAATGTGAACGTTTTACTAGGAATGCAAATGTGAAGAATGATGTGAAGTTAAGATTTGCATATGTGCAAATAAGATGTGTTTTTATGGCAGTTGAGAACTGCAACTAAGTGTTGTGCTAAATTAATGTGCTATTATGTGTATGTTGATGCGTGCATGTACATGCGTATGAATGTCGGTTGATCACCGAAAAAGACGGTTAAGTACGTCATAAAAGGTGGTTAAGACCCGCATAAACAGACGGTTAAGTACGTCTTAAAAGGCGGTTAAGACCCGCATAAAAAGACGGTTAAGTACGTCATAAAAGGCGGTTAAGACCCGCATAAAAAGACGGTTAAGTACGTCATAAAAGGCGGTTAAGACCCGCATAAACAGACGGTTAAGTACATCATAAAAGGTGGTTAAGACCCGCATAAAAAGACGGTTAAGTACGTCATAAAAGGCGGTTAAGACCCGCATAAACAGACGGTTAAGTACGTCATAAAAGGCGGTTAAGACCCGCATAAAAAGACGGTTAAGTACGTCATAAAAGGCGGTTAAGACCCGCATAAACAGACGGTTAAGTACATCATAAAAGGTGGTTAAGACCCGCATAAAAAGACGGTTAAGTACGTCATAAAAGGCGGTTAAGACCCGCATAAACAGACGGTTAAGTACGTCATAAAAGGCGGTTAAGTACGTCATAAAAGGCGGTTAAGACCCGCATAAACAGACGGTTAAGTACGTCGAAAAAGACGGTTAAGACCCGCATATGTTTCCAAGACGGCAAGACCCGTAAAATGTTTTTATAGCGGCTAAGAACCGTAAAATGCTTTCATGGCGGCTAAGCACCGTAAATCATGTGAAAAGTGATGTTTGAATGTAAATGATGGATTATACGTTTCCAGAGCGGCTAAGACCCGCATATGTTTGCAAGATGGCTAAAAACCGTAAATGTGATAATGAAAGTGATATGTTTGAATGTGAAGGATGATTGATTTGAGATGGATGCTTACATTATAAAATGATTTAAGTCACGTGATTGAAGTGATCTGTTTTCTACGGTTTTAGTAAAAGATAAAAAATTTATGAAAATCTGTTTTATGTGATAAAATCGTGTTTTGGCATGTGTGTAAAATCTTCTAAAATTATTTCATGTAATCCCGAGTTCCCCACCCCACTGAGTGTAATTTTGTCACTCACCCCTCTTTTAAAATGTTTCAGTTTAAAGAATTTAGGGCGTGGCGTGCGAGCGGTGGATGCTAGTAGCCGATAAGCAAAGGTTAAAGAACCTTTTTATTTTAAAATCATGAATTTTATGTATTTAAGAAATGTATGTTTTATAATTATTTTGGATTTTATTTATCTTTGTTCTATTTAAAGAGTGAAATTCTGATAGGATAAATTGTAATAGATTTTGATGAGACAAAACATGTAATAGACTAGAGCATTAGCTACCTGGATAGGTTTCCATATGTAAAATAGCTAAGGCAAAGATGCTGGAAAGATATGAAGATTCTGCTAAGGAATCTTAGAGCCAAGTCCCTGTTACCTGCATGTTGCCACAAGAAACCAGTAACCAAGCTTCGAAGGATGCTACAAGGAACCTGGAGAAGGTCAAGGAAGCTGACTCACTTGCTCAAAGAGGATACTACCAGATACATCAAATCAATGCAACCTGACTAGCCAGTAGAGTCACTCCAGTTCCAGCAAATCAGAGACTGTCATGTGTGAAAAAGCAGTAAGGACACAGTACAACAAAACTGCAGTCTGAAGTTGCGCAATAAAAAGGACAAGACAGTGGCAGAACAGAAGGAAGACATTTCAGAGCAGGTGTCAGAAGATCAGCAGAGCCAATTAGAGAAAGACACCTCATCAAGCAAATGACTGCCCTTCCAACGGGCAGAATACTCATTGATGCCTATAAATAGAGGACTGAATACACAAGAGAAGAAGAGACACAACAAGCAAATCAAGAGAACATACGCGAAGCAAATCCTTTCAAGCTCAAGCATTCTTATCCAAGTTATTCAGTCTTAGCAGCAGCAAGCCAGCTACCTTTGTGATCTTCAGAAGTTTAAGGAGCTTGCTGCACTCGATCGTTTGCTATTTCATATCTTATCCAAACGAACTGTTTAGGAGTCACTTAAGCAGGAGTTTACCCTGCTAAGTTGTAATCTCTCTGAAGAAAAGAAAGGATCCTGTGTGGGTCGGATAACCTGTGTGGAGATCCTGTGTGGGTCGCTTAGTTGGTCACTGTGCAGCTACCTGTGTGGATAGAGCTGACAGTTTTGTCTAGAGTATAGTTTGTGTTAGCAGAGACTATTGTAAATCAAGCTTACTTTAACAAAGTTCCTCCTTGAGAAGGAGTAGAGAGGATGTAGAGGGATTACTCCACCCTTGAACCTCTATAAGCTTGCTTGTGTTATTTACAGCTTTATATACATCTATCTGCAACCTTGAGCATACTGCATTAAAAACCGGTTTCGAAAATCACAAGTATTTCCGCTGTACATTATAGTCTCTGACTACGTCCTGAGGTCACTGCCCAAGCAGCAACTTATCGAGCATCAAGCTTACTAGCTACCTGTTCATCAAGGACTTAACATTTTGGAGTAAAAGTCAAAATTTTGATAAGGTTAATTCACCCCCCCTCTTAACCTTATACCATTGGGACTAACAAGTGGTATCAGAGCAGGTTGGATTAAAAACCCAACTTGTCTGGTCAAATCCCTAATCCTTGATTTTTGAAAATCTACATACATCGTTCTTATCATATCATGGATACGCATAAGCTTCCTATGTTCTCCATTGAAGAATATGATGACTGGAAGATTAGAATACAGACACATCTTTCAGCAATGCACGACGAGATGTGGATGGTCATCACTGATGGACCTCCAAGGATCACCAAGCTCAATCCTATATTCGCAAGAGCCGCAGATGCTGGTGATGCAGGAGCCATTCAAGCTGTTATTGATAAACCCAGAGAAGAGTGGACAGCTGATGACAGAAGGCAAGCCAACCTGGATAATGTAGCCAAGAATGCTTTATTCGTCACCTTGGACAAAGGAACCTTCAGTAAGGTCAAGACATGCAAAACGGCAATGGACATATGGAACAAGCTCGAACAAATCTGCGGGGGAACAGAGCTTATAAAGGAAAACAAGGTGTCTACAACAACTCAAAAATTCGAGCTGTTCGAGATGCTCCCTGAAGAAACCCTGGAACAGATGGATCTGAGGTTCACAAACATTGTAAATGAGCTGGAGTCTTTAGACAAATTCTATACCCAAAAGGAGAAAAATATGAAGGTGCTAAGAGCGCTACCTGCAGAATGGGATAGCAAGACGACTACAATGAGGGTCTCCATGGATTTAAAATCCATGAGTACTTTTGATCTCTTTTCTGACCTAAAAGCCTTCGAGTATGACATTAACAGAAGGAAGAAAGAGGCAGAAGAATCCAGCACAAAGGTAACTGCCCTGATAGCCAGAAGTACAAGGGAGATTGGAGCTACCTGCAGTAAGCAAGGAGAGCTACCTGCTGAGAACACTGATGAAGAAATGGCCCTCCTTCTAAGGAATTTTAAGAAATTCATCAGGTATAACAGGAGAGGTGATTTTAAGATAAACCAGACACCCCCCCAACAGTCCAGTCCTCAGTAACCAAACCAGGATACTTCCGATCTATGCTAT
Organism: Scutellaria barbata; assembly: GCA_028654395.1. Classification (NCBI taxonomy): domain Eukaryota; kingdom Viridiplantae; phylum Streptophyta; class Magnoliopsida; order Lamiales; family Lamiaceae; genus Scutellaria; species Scutellaria barbata. The sequence goes on from CM053654.1 coordinate 7,256,971, forward strand.
AACTGTCGAAAGTCAGGACACTATGCCAGAGAATGTCCTCATCCAAAGGTCAACCGATATCCTGATGGAGAATCCTCCCAGAAGAGGGAGAAACGAAGAGAGGAAAGGAGAAGAATCAAAGCCTTCCTCAGTGAGATGGAGAAAGGGAAGGAGCCTTATAAAGAAACCCAGCAGGTTGCAGATTCCTCTGATGATGAAAGTGACTCATCCTCATCAGAAGATGAAGCACTCATCTGCCTGATGGCACAGGAAGCAGAGGACAATGAGGATGATGAGGTAATATACCCAATCCAACCCTTACAGGAGGAAGAAAAGCTGAGTAAAAGCCTCTCCCTAAAACAAATCATGAGCGATTTCGAGTAGATGCTCAAGAGGAAAAACAAACAGCTAGCTGAAAAACTATCTGCATATGAGCTCAGTAGCTCAAAGTGCAATGACCTCCAGGAGCAGGCATCTAAGCTTAATCTGAGAATCGCCAAACTTGAGAGCGAGAAAAATAATCTTCAGGCAATTGTGAAAACCTTTAGCAAATCCGCTAAAGAAGCCAAAGAATGCCTTATGTAGGCCAGAAGTCCCTTTGATAGGATAGGCCTAGGATACTGCGCTGAAACCTCTCAAGATACAGCAAGCTCATCTAAAACTATTGCCTTCGTTCAAGCAGAAACCTCAATAGCAAGGGAATTATCTAATAACTCAGCAGGAAGCTTGGAGAAAGCAATAGACAAGGGTAAGAGACCCATGTATACATCCATAGGAAGTAAGCCTGTTTTCAAAAGCTGGCTACAGCAGAATCAATCTGCTGGTAGATACAAAAGAAAATAGCAACCTACAAGGATGCTGTGCAGAAACCTCTACTCCACTCATACTAAGACCAGAATGTCTAAACCTAAAAGAGCTCATGCTCAAGGAAAGTATGGTGGAGGTCCTCACTTCAAAAGTGATGAGTACACACGGTTCACACACACACAACAGTATTCTAAGGATACCGCTCATAAAGGAAGCCACCTAGTCTACAACAAAGCAATTGTTGTGAGACAAATCTGGATTCCGAAAGGTACTAACAAAGGACCCGTACATGTGTGGGTACCTAAGAACCAGTAATCTCTATTTTTGTAGGTACCTACAACAGAAACCAGCAAGGAAGTATGGTACATTGACAGTGGATTCACAAGACATATGACTGGAAACAGAGAAATTCTCAGTGATTTACAACCATGCAAAGGACCCAAAGTAATCTTTGGAGATGACTCTAAGGGCAGTACTAGAGGAGTTGGAACTCTCATCAAAGAAAACACTCACATAAAGGAAGTGTCATATGTGAAAGGCCTAAAGTACAACTTGCTCAGAATAAGCCAATTCTGTGACAAAGGTTACTCAGTGGAATTCAATCACAACAAGTGCCTGATAAGGGATAGCCAATCCAAAGAAGTAAAACTATCAGGAACCAGAAAAGGAAACATCTATGTAGCTGACTGGAGATCAGTAACTACAGCCACCTACTTCATTGTAAAAGGATCATCAGAAGCTAGCTGGCTATGGCATAAAAGGATGAGCCACCTGAACTTCAAAACAATCAACAAGTTAGCCAGAAAAGGGCTGGTCAGAGGATTACCTGACCTGGTATACAAGAAAGAGAGTCTCTATGAAGCATGCCAAAAGGGAAAACAGACCAAAAGCTCTTTCAAAAACAAAGTTTGAAGATCAACTAAAGGGTGCTAGATCTACTTCACATGGATTTATTCGGACCAATAGATTCAGTAAGCATGAGTGGAAGAAAGTATACACTGGTAGTAGTGGATGACTACTCAAGATTCGCATGGACCTTGTTCTTAACAAAGAAGTCTGATACTCAGCGGAGGTTACCGGAGTTACTTAAGAAGCTGCAGATCGAAAAGAGCCTGAATATTATAAAAATCCGAACAGACAGAGGCACAGAGTTCACAAACAAGTTTATTGAGGAATATTGCTCTAACAATGGAATCAAGCATGAATACTCAGCAGCTAGAACGCCGCAACAAAATGGTGTTGCAGAGAGGAAAAATAGGACCCTAAAGGAAGCTGCGAGGACCATGCTAGCTGAAGCACAGTTACCCAAGAGATTTTGGGCAGAAGCAATCAACACAGCATGCTACACTCAGAACAGATGCATCATCAACAAGGATTTGAATAAAACTCCTTATGAACTATGGTTCGATTACACTCCAAACATTGAACATTTCCATATTTTTGGTTGTAGGTGCTATGTGCTCAACAATGGGAAGGACTACCTAAAGGCATTTGACTCAAAGTCAGATGAAGGAGTATTCTTAGGATACTCTTCGGTAAGTAAAGCCTTCAGAATCTTCAACAAGAGAACACTTGTTGTAGAAGAAACAGTGTATGTGGACTTTGATGAACCACATTGCACTAAAGCTGATATAGATGAACTTAATGAAGACTTTGGAAAAACTCGCATTACCAATACTCGTGTTGAATATATTGATGCGGAGTTACCAAGTCTCCAAAATATAGAATCAATCCAGAATCAGCAACCTATACCAACTCAGCAACCTGGAGAACAAGAACCTACTCCAAACCAGCAAGCACTAGTGATTCAAGAAAAGATACACCATCCTGAAGGAATTCAACTGGAAGTACGCTTAGAAATACAGCCTGACCCAAATCAACAAGCTGCACAGGTTGATCAAGAGCAACCTGTTGAAAACCCGAATGAGCAGCAAGCTGAAGAAGCTAGAAGAAAGTGGTTAAGGAATCACCCAAGAAATCAGATCATAGGAGATTCCACCTCAGGAGTAAGAACAAGAAGAAGCAACCCCCATGAAGCAATGTTTGCTTGCTTTATTTCACAAACAGAACCAAACTGCATAGAGGATGCTCTAGCAGACACCAACTGGATTCAAACAATGCAGGAAGAGCTTAATGGATTTGAAAGAAATCAAGTATGGCATCTAGTTCCAAGACCCACTCACCAAGGAGTAATAGGCACAAAATGGGTATTTACAAATAAGCTCGATGAAGAAGGTCAAGTAGTTAGAAACAAGACAAGGCTAGTGGCGAAAGGTTACTGTCAGGAAGAAGGAATAGATTTTGAAGAAACCTTTGCACCAGTAGCAAGACTAGAAGCTATCAGAATCTTTCTAGCATACGCAGCTCACAACAATCTCACTGTTTATCAAATGGATGTTAAGAGTGCATTTCTCAATGGACTGCTCGCTGAAGAAGTCTATGTAGAGCAGCCACTTGGTTTTGAAGAAAATCCAGAAAATATGGTCTTCAGATTGAAGAAAGCTCTCTATGGACTCAAGCAGGCACCTAGAGCCTGGTATGACACTCTCTCGAAGTATCTACTGGATAATGGATTCAAGAAATGAAAGGTGGATAAGACACTCTTCAGAATTCAAGATGGAGAAAGCATACTGCTTGTTCAAATTTACGTCGATGATATTATCTTCGGATCAACAAACAAGGAACTGTGCCAGAAATTCTCAAGTCTCATGCAATCCAAGTTTGAAATGAGCATGATAGGAGAACTAAGCTTCTTCATCGGTCTCCAAGTCAAACAGCTAAGCAATGGAACCTTCATCAATCAAGTGAAATACACCAAAGAATTGATAAGGAGATTCGGCTTGGAAAATGCGAGCACAGTGAGCATACCGATGATAACCTCAGGAAGCCTAGACAAAGATAATGATGGTAAAGCAGTAGACATCACAAAATACAGAAGACTCATTGGGTCACTGCTCTACCTAACAGCTAGCAGGCCAGATATCATGTTTTCAGTAGGAATGTGTGCAAGATACCAAGCAGCTCCAAAGGAATCACACATGACAGCAGCCAAACGAATCATCAGATACCTCAAAGGAACCTAGGAAGCTGGCCTATGGTACCCAAAAGAAGGAGGAATTATGCTTATTGGCTATACTGACTCTGATTTTGCAGGTTGCAAAATAGACAGGACGAGCACAAGTGGTACCTGTCAGCTACTAGGGAACAAACTAGTGTCATGGTTCTGCAGAAAGCAAACCTCTATAGCAACCTCAACAGCCGAGGCTGAATATGTTGCTGCAGGAAGCTGCTGTGCACAAGTTCTATGGATTCAACAGCAACTGAAGGACTATGGAATTAAAGAGAAAGGAACACCCATCCTATGTGAAAATACAAGTGCAATAGCTATCACACACAATCCAGTTCTTCATTCAAGAACTAAACACATTGATATCAGACATCACTTCATAAGAGATCATGTTGAAAAGAAAGATATATCTCTTGAAAAAGTGCATACTGATCTACAGCTAGCTGACATATTCACGAAGCCCCTTTGTGAATCAAGATTTTCTTTTCTAAGAAACGAGCTAGGCATAATAAACCTGAACTAATCATCTATATATAACTGTCTTTCTGTTTAAATGGCTATGAAGCTCAGGGGGAACTACAGGTAGGACAAGAGTAAAACAGCAACCTAAAGGTTACTACTCAAGGTCCCTATACAGTTACTGGATACGATGATATTGGTCACCAAGCTACCTGCAGAACACAGTAACTGAAGCGCGTGAAAAAAGGAACAATTACCCCGTGTCAAGCAGCCGTTTTTGCAGGAAACCCCTCGATATCCACAAAATGTCACATCGAGCACTTGAGCGCACGTACACCGCGCCAAAAATCTCAGCCAATGGATCAAGAGTCTTTTCAAATTCAAGATCAACCTGGACCGTTCGATCAAAACCCATCAAATTCAAATATAAGGGAGTCTCTCTTCAATCTTCTCTCACACTTACACATTTTCATTTTCTGCAAACCCTAACTTCTCATTTTCTCTCAAGCTTTCCATTACCAGCTTACTCTCTCTCTCTCAGAAATGACACCAAAACAGTCTCAGGTTGTTGATGGCCGGCTGGTGGACCGTGAAATCCTTCTCAGGATGGTGGAAGACGAAGGTAACAAGAAGAAACTGATGAAGGACATTCTTCAAAGTCTTCGCATCACAGGTCTCCTAAGACTCTGCTCTTTCCACAAGACCTCTTACGCGGAGGAGCAAGTTGAGAAGTTCTACCGACGGGTGAAGGTCTCTAAAGATCGGTCAGAGATCCGATCAAAGGTTGGTGGAGTGACAGTGATCATGGACACCGGGCTGCTGGAAGAGGTGTTCTCTCTCCCCACCGACGGCATGGACGCCACTAACCTCTCCACATACGGAGAAGACGAATTGGAGGAGTTCTAGACAACCTTCACCGACAGGGAGGACACGGCGGGGATGTCCCGGAGTTGCAGCAAGAAGGTCTTCCTTCTGGAGTTTGAGATGCTGCATGACATTTGCTGCCATATCATAGAGAATCGATCTGGTTCCTTTGATAAATGTACCAACTTCAGGTACAGGATGATGATGGCCATAGTGAAGAAGGAGAAGGTGGACTGGGCCAGCTACCTGCTCTCTAGGCTGGTGGAGGAGGTGGAGAAGAAGGTTGGTAAGCCTACCTACGAGCTGATTGTGAACACCCTCCTGGGTCATCTGAAGGTGGACCTGTCCCAGGGGAAGCCTATTCAGAAGGGGAAGTTTATAGGTGCTGGCAGGGTGTTTGCTAAGAAGACCACTGCTCAGTCATCCCTAGTAACCAGTGAAGTCTCTGAGGGTTCCAAGGGTGCTCCAAGGACAAGGAAGGCATTCCGCCGGACCAGCAACGCCTCATCTTCGTTGGAAAGCAGCTCGAGGATGGAGGAACCCTCACCAACTCCTGAAGTGCCAAAAAAGATTAAGCACAAGAAGGATGTGCAGAGGAGACTGGTCATCTCTGATGATGAATCAGAAGGCACCACTACTCGGGCTGTTAAGAAGCCCGCAGTAGAAGTGGAGATTGATTCTCCACTAAGGGATGAACAGGCAGGGAATGCTGCTGTTCATGATGATGTTGAAGAGGAAGAGGATGATGAGGATGTGATGGAGTACGTTATCAGTATACCGAAGCTGGAGGAAGAGTTCGGTAAGATTATGGAGAGATTTACCACCTGGTGGCAGTACAGACACCTGCCCAGAGAAGAGCTTATCCAGTGGGCTGACTGGAAGACAGAGGAGGACTGGGTGTTGAACTGGGCTGCCATGAATGATTTGGAGGAGATCCTTCAAAAGAAATTTCTGAAGGATCTCAGGAAGATGAAGTGGCCAGAATTTCTTGAAAATGCGGAGATCGCCGCTGAATGTGAGGCCAGGAAGCAGAAGGAAGCTGCCACACAGCTACCTAGCCCCAGGAGCCTGAAGGGAAAAGCAGCCGTTGTCCAGCCAGACTTCTATAGGGAGGAGGTGATTCTGGATGCTGCTACTGACTAGGTCAGAGCAGGCGATGACGTGGCCTTTGCTGCAGCCCAGGTAGAAAGATTTGGAGAGGATGAAGCCCTGGAAAGGATGCTGAAGCAGGCTGCTGACATCAGCCTGACAGAGACTAGGATGAGAAGGTTAGTAAGGGAACCCCAGATGGGTGAAGGATCCTCCTGCTCAGCTCTCATGGTCGAACCCATCAGCAGGCGGTCACCTTCACCAACGGAGAAAAATGGTGAGGAATTTTCTTACCTTACTGATCTAATAATTCTGTCTGAAGTCACTGTGCAGATGCCGATGAAGGAGAGGAGCTCGACACCAACTGACTTTCCCAAGGCAAAGGAGTTGGAAACCCTCGCTACTGTGGCATCCCTGGACGCCATCCTAGAGCTTACTGATTCAACCACAGTAGCAGCCGCTGATGACATCACAGAAACATCCATTCACATACCAATGGAGGTGGAGGCTGAGGGGGAACCAGTGTAGGAGAAGGAGGCACCTGTTCTAATTGAAGTGTTGGAGAAACCTGCCCCGGTGGAGAAAGAACTATCTGCAGCAGCTGTTCCAATGGAGGTGGAGGAAACAGTACCTGCTAAGCTAGTGGACCATGGAGAAATGGTCACTGAAGGGGAAGTAGCTGCGGAGGAACAAGTGGAGGAAGTACAGGAGGTAGGAGGAAATAAGGAAGGAGAAAAGGAGGCTAAAGTGCAGGAAGTTGAGAAAGAAAATGAGGCGGATAAGGAGGCTGATGAGGAAGCTGGCAATCAGGAGGAAGCTGGCAAAGGAAAAGAAGTTGAGGAGGATAAGGAGAAGGAGGCTGGAGATGAAGAGGTCGGAGAGGAGGCCCCAACTAAGGACACTGGATCAGGAGCTGGAGGATCCAGTAACCCTTTCAACAGCGATGATGGGTCACCCAGTGAACAGGGTGACACCGGAGCTGAAAAATCCAAAACACTAACATCTGCTTCCTTTAAACAGGTACCAGCAGGAGAAAGCCAGGAACCTGCCAGATCAAATGAAGAAGTGCTGACAGCCATTGAGCAGATAGGGAAGTCCATAGTGAAAGCAAGCAGAAAACTCCACAAGGAAACCCGCTCCCATTCTGTCAAGACTTATTCCTTCATGGACTCCCTCAACATCACTCTGTCAAAGTTTACTTAGATGATCACTACCTACCGACCCCCCAAGGAGGATGCTCCAGTGGAAGTAGTCAAGAGCGTTATGGAGAAGCTGAATAGACAAGAGGAGAAAATGATCTCCCTTGAAACCAACCAGAGAGCTCTTATCACTGCAGTAGACCGGATGGACAAGGAGCAGTTCAACCAATCACAAACCTTGAGAGACCACTCAGGGACCTTATCTGAGATTCACTCTATGGTAAGTTTTGCGGTTGGGCGAACTGATGATGACAAAAAGGGGGAAGGGAGGATAAAAGACCGGCAGAAGACTGGACAGGATCCTACTGCCTGCAAGCAGATGGTAGTAAGCAGGAGAAGAGATGACATTGGAGACGGGGGACAAAGGGGAGCTGGACCAAGAGGCCCTTCAGACAGCAGCTTAAAGAGAAAATCAAAAACTGTCTCGGGGTCAGTACATCCAGGATTCAGGAAGGGTGCTGAGATAAGAGATGAAAAGAGGAGGAGGACTGAAGCTGAACTGAAGAGCAACCTGGATGCTGTCTTTTCAACAGACCCAAGGATTGTTCTTGACAAAATCTTCCCACCGCACAAGCTGCCTGATATGGCTGAGCTGGAAAAGAACATGCAGAATCCTGACAGCATAGCAAGTGCATCTCTCAGGACCTTTCTGGAAGCCAGCCCGGATCTAAGGAGCGACAAGTTCGTCACCCCAAGGATTCGGAGGTCACTCTCCCCACTGATGTCAATCCATCCTTCTTCCAGATTGAAGCATTCAAGAGAATTGAGCTGATGAAGTACTTCACCACACTCTGCAAGGAATCTGCTCTCTTCAGAGGATTCCGAACAAACAAGGAGGCTTTGCAGAGGTTTCTGGAGCTGACAAAGAAAGGTGGACTTCCAATCCAAGTTAAGCTAAGGCAAAAACTAGGAAAAGAGTTCATACCATACAGTGAAGACTTCTGGCTCAGATTTGAGGAATCTGAGGATATGGTGAAGAGGATGGAACCCAGCTATCAAGACTCCATAGCCAACTGGTGGAAAGGTACAAGATTCGAAAGAAAGAAGAAAGCCAACTGGTTGAAGACGTAGTGTTATGCTCTCTGCTCTCTATTTCTGTTTTATCTATCTGTTTGAATCTCTATCTGTTTAGCTCTTTGTTAAATTTGTTCATGCTCTGTATCTGATCCTGATTAATGAAAAATACGACCTTTCTGATTGATGGAAGCTCACATCCTGTGAACTTAATGCATGCTTATGAATGTTTATATTCTTCTGCATTATTGTTTCAAGTTAATGAAATATGGTTCTTTGATCCTGTTAAGGAGTTTTGTCATCATCAAAAAGGGGGAAATTGATAGGATAAATTGTAATAGATTTTGATGAGACAAAACATGTAATAAACTAGAGCATTAGCTATCTGGATAGGTTTCCATATGTAAAATAGCTAAGGCAAAGATGCTGGAAAGATATGAAGATTCTGCTAAGGAACTTTAAAGCCAAGTCCCTGCTACCTGCATGCTGCCACAAGGAACCAGTAACCAAGCTTCGAAGGATGCTACAAGGAACCTGGAGAAGGTCAAGGAAGCTGACTCACTTGCTCAAAGAGGATACTACCAGATACATCAAATCAGTGCAACCTGACTAGCCAGTAGAGTCACTCCAGTTCCAACAAATCAGAAACTGCCATGTGTGAAAAAGCAGTAAGGACACAGTACAACAAAACTGCAGTCTGAAGTTGCGCAGCAAAAAGGACAAGGCAGTGGCAGAACAGAAGGAAGGCATTTCAGAGCAGGTGTCAGAAGATCAGCAGAACCAATTAGAGAAAGACACCTCATCAAGCAAAGGACTGCCCTTCCAACGGGCAGAATACTCACTATTGCCTATAAATAGAGGACTGAATACCCAAGAGAAGAAAAGACACAACAAGCAAATCAAGAGAACATACGCGAAGCAAATCCTTTCAAGCTCAAGCATTCTTATCCAAGTTATTCAGTCTTAGCAGCAGCAAGCCAGCTACCTTTGTGATCTTCAGAAGTTTAAGGAGCTTGTTGCACTCGATCGTTTGCTATTTCATATCTTATCCAAACGTACTGTTTAGGAGTCGCTTAGGCAGGAGTTTACCCTGCTAAGTTGTAATCTCTCTGAAGAAGAGAAAGGATCCTGTGTGGGTCGGATAACCTGTGTGGAGATCCTGTGTGGGTCGCTTAGTTGGTCACTATGCAGCTACCTGTGTGGATAGAGCTGACAGTTTTGTCTAGAGTATAGTTTGTGTTAGCAGAGTCTATTGTAAATCAAACTTGCTTTAACAAAGTTTCTCCTTGAGAAGGAGTAGAGAGGACGTAGAGGGATTACTCCACCCTTGAACCTCTATAAGCTTGCTTGTGTTCTTTACAGCTTTATATACATCTATCTGCAACCTTGAGCATACTGCATTAAAAACCGGTTTCGAAAATCACAAGTATTTCCGCTGTACATTATAGTCTCTGACTAAGTCCTGAGGTCACTGCCCAAGCAGCAACCTATCGAGCAGCAAGCTTACTAGCTACCTGTTCATCAAGGACTTAACATTTTGGAGTAAAAGTCAAAATTTTGATAAGGTTAATTCACCCCCCTCTTAACCTTATACCACTGAGACCAACAAATTCCTTTGAAGAGGGATTTTTTTTTAAATGAGTAACGTCTCGGTTAAAATTTATTTACAAAAAAATCGAGACGTTACACACGTAGTGTTTGGTGAAGAGATACTCGCCGGCATCGCTATTTCGGCAGTTGGGCAATTAGATGGGGGGAGGATGAAGGAGTATTTTAAAACAAAATTCTGAATATTATTAAAAATTTTAAAATGTTTGTGCCATTCTATATTGATTTTTATATTTATTAGCGCCATTTATATTTTACATAAATTTTTTATTTTAATATTTTAAATGATAATTCATAAAATGTAATAACATTAATAAAAATATGAATATTATTTTGATATAAATTATTATTTATATTTTTGTTGATTTAAATATTTCTTAATGTTATTTTGTTTTTATAATTTTTATAATTTTAACATTCTTATAATTTCAAATAATATTCAAAATTTTATTTAATTTTTTGTATATTGTTAATATATTTTCTGTTTTTATAATAATTTTAATGTTAACATTTTTGAAAAATCATCTAAACACAGGAATTAGTAATGAAAATATTGAACTCTAAATCTTAAAAAAATTACTCCTCTAACAATTATTCATGTGAGCAAATATTGATTGGATTTTAAGACATGACAGCCAGACATATTGTAACTTGTAAAATTTATGTATTTTTTATGAAGTCAAATAATTTTTTTTTAAGTTTATATAACAAAATGGTAAATTCGGATACACTTCTCCGATGATGAGATTTTATGACGTGACATAAATTAATGTGTGATATTAAATAATATGAATATATTTGAAATTTGAACATGCATATAATCAAAAGGTATTGTTGGGCTAATGAAAGTATCAAAAATATAATTACATATATGCTAGGTTTATAAAGATGTGCTTGGAGTTTGCTAAGTTGATGAGGCAATTTTTATAATGTTCTATACATCGAAAAAAAGTCACGTCTTGGATATTTGAGGCGAATAGTTTGGATTAATATAATGGATTTGTATATATAGTTGGCATGAGTATGGATGTAGACTTGGCAATGACCGATTGAGAGTTATTAAAAATATAGATGTTGATTAATTTTTTTAATTTATTAAATTAATTTCCAACCGTACAATACATTGAATTCTTCACTATAGAATCGAGCAATTGGATCCATTATATGGCAAAGTCTTCTAAGAAGAGATGGACCAAGCCAACGACGACGTTTAATTAATATATATTAATTAGAAAAATGAATTCATGTTATCAATAAACTGACTACTTCTTATAAGCAACAACCACTTTATAATGAAAAAATAAAAAAGCAGAGGAAGTGGTATGCATGTAATTGTAAGACCATTTCAATTAGTAGTTACAAAAATGGGTATATATATGAAGTGATAAACAAACCAAATTATAATTCAAACATACATAGCCTCATTTTTGCTTAGTAACCATGGAACCCAAGATGTGGGTTCTATTGGCCCTCTTCTCCGCCATTGCGGCCACAGCCAGTGCCGATGACTCGCCATACATTTATAGCTCACCACCGCCACCTCCTTACAAATATGAATCACCACCACCTCCACCATATAAGTACAAATCTCCTCCTCCACCACCTTACAAATACGAATCCCCACCACCACCATCATATAAGTATAAGTCGCCTCCACCTCCACCGTATAAGTATGAATCACCGCCTCCACCACCATACAAATACAAGTCGCCACCTCTCCCTCCATACGTTTATAAATCTCCTCCACCACCTCCATACATTTATAAATCACCACCTCCACCTCCGTACAAATATGAATCCCCACCACCGCCTCCATATGTTTACAAGTCGCCGCCGCCGCCACCTTATAAATATCAGTCACCACCACCTCCTCCATACAAGTACGAATCCCCACCACCACCTCCCTATGTTTACAAGTCTCCACCACCACCACCTTATAAATATAAGTTACCACCACCTCCACCATATGTCTATAAGTCTCCACCACCACCACCTTACAAGTATGAGTCTTCACCACCTCCTCCATATGTTTACAAATCTCCACCGCCACCTCCCTATATTTACAAGTCTCCACCACCACCACCTTATAAATATGAGTCACCACCACCACCACCTTATAAATATGAGTCACCACCACCTCCACCATATGTCTATAAGTCTCCACCACCACCACCTTATAAATATAAGTCACCACCACCTCCTCCATATGTGTACAAGTCTCCGCCGCCACCACCTTATAAATATGAGTCACCACCACCTCCACCGTATATCTACGAGTCTCCACCACCACCACTTTACAAATATGAGTCTCCACCACCTCCTCCATATGTTTACAAATCTCCTCCGCCACCTCCCTATGTTTACAAGTCTCCACCACCACCACCTTATAAATATGAGTCACCACCACCTCCACCCTATGTCTACAAGTCTCCGCCACCACCACCTTACAAGTATGAGTCACCTCCACCACCACCCTACAAATATGAATCGCCACCTCCCCCTCCATATGTTTACAAATCTCCACCGCCACCTCCATATGTTTACAAATCCCCACCGCCACCACCTTATAAATATGAGTCACCACCACCTCCTCCATATGTCTACAAATCTCCACCGCCGCCTCCTTACAAGTATGAGTCACCTCCACCCCCACCCTACAAATATGAATCTCCACCTCCACCTCCACCTCCATACGTCAGCAAATCTCCACCACCACCTCCCTATGTTTACAAGTCTCCATCACCACCACCTTATAAGTATGAGTCACCACCACTTCCTCCATATGTCTACAAGTCTCCGCCACCACCACCTTATAAGTATGAGTCACCTCCACCCCCACCCTATAAATATGAATCTCCACCTCTTCCTCCATATGTTTACAAATCTCCACCTCCACCTCCATACGTCTACAAATCACCCCCACCTCCTCCATACAAATATGAATCACCACCACCGCCTCCATATGTTTACAAATCTCCACCACCACCACCGTCTTATAAATATGAGTCACCTCCTCCAACATCAATCTACTATTAGAGCATTCAACACACTTGACCATCAATCTTATTATTTATAAACCAATTAACATTAATATTATCTCAAATACTTATTATTTTACAAAAAAGAATTTTGGAAGAAAAACAACTAAACAAAGTCGTTCTCTCAGAAAATTTCTTTTTATTATCTATGATTCATGTTCTAATATCATGTACTTTGCACATTAATTTGATTAAATAAATTTTTTTATTTTTCATGTCTCCCTAATCATCAGATTGTAAAAGAAAATTGTGTTTATAGATAATGACTTCATATGTCTTTCTAGATCTATTTAAATGCATCAGAAAATTAAAGAAAATAACTTAATTAACCGAAGAGTTATTTGCAGCGGAAGAATTTCAAGAAATTAAAACAGAAAACTAGCAAATATTACATAAACAATTCGGGTAAACACATTAGGTCTTTGCGACCTTCTACGAAATCATTACTTATTTTTATAGTACATGAAGTACTTGGTTAAGTTTTATAATTTTTTTTCTATTTTAACCAATTCTTTTAAAATTATCAATTGTAATCATGAATTGATCAATTGATTTCAATTTTAGCTAATTTATGATGTAGGTTAAATTTGGATTATGTCTGTCGTGATGTGAATATTCCGTAGATAATATATAAATGATACATCATGATTAAGACTAATTACTTATGGTTTAACTATGTTAACCTAAACAAATTAAAATAATAAGAAAGAAAAATTAATAAAACAAAAGCACACATACAACAAAAAACAATAACTTCAAAATATTGTCAATAACATCTTCTTGCAACCTAGTTTAGCATGTAACTTTTGAGCACAACAAACCATATGAACTGCTCCACAGTCCGCACCCACGAAGCTTTAAAATTGCTTTAATTTTTTTATTAATTTTGGGTTTGGATTTTATAAAATAAGTTATTTTTCAATTATTTATATTTAAAATACCGATCACCTTTTCTTTTTTGATCTAATTTTTTTGTATGTAATTGCCTTGAAATTTCTATTATTTTTCTATCATAATTTTGGATTTATTTGTATAAGTGAATAAAGCTACATTTAATTTCTTGCTTTCCATTTTTGTTATATTGTGTTGTTTTTCTAAATTATTATTTCTATATTTTTTTCATTTGTTGTGGTCACAATGGGTTAATTCATAATGAATTAGACTTAATTATTTTAAGTGATGTATCATATATATATTATTTATGTGGCACCCTCATCACAACACACATAATCTAATTTTGGCCAAAATTATGTATTGGCTAAAATTGAAATCAATTGGTTATTTTATGATTAAAATTGATAATTTTAAATTAATTAGCTAAAATAGAAAAATAATGTAAGTCTTTGGATTTTTTTTGCTATTAAGCCATATATATAAGTATGGATGTTTTGTCCATTTTTCATAATACCAATTTTAATCTTCTTAGAGTCCGTACAAATCACAATTCTTCATTTAATTTGATTAAAGTCCTAACTAAAGAAAAAATTCACAATTTCTTTCTTAGAGTCCATACAAATTAATTTTTTTTCATATAATTTGATTAAAGTCCTAATCAAAGAAAACTCTCTATATCTAATTTAATTCATCTTCACGGGTAATTAAAGATTGTATTATTTATACAATTAGATATAATAACATATGTGTGTTAACAAGTGATTCAAGATTGGAGTTTTAAATAAAAATTTCGAAGGGATGTATAAAAATATAACATGTAAAAAGATATAAAACGTATATATGTTATATAGAAAGTTGTATATCGGAGAAAAATGAATATTTTTTGACTAAATAAGTATATATTTGAATTATAAATTATTCCCTACTATCTAAATTGATTATTTATTTTTAATATATTTTTAGAATAAAGTATGATGGTTAATTTGAAATAAATATTGAAAATCAAAATATTAGTATAAATTAGATTAAAAATTATATATATATAATATATAAATTTTCAATGGACGTGATTAATTAGACTACATAAGTTTTAATTAAATACATAAATGTAAATAATAGATCCAAATTTAATACTTAATTAATATGTTTTAGAACATTACTGGATACATTGTATTTATTGACTGTTAAACTTTTTTATTATTTTACTAACCCTGTTAAATTTTTTATTATTTGATAACAAAAACATTGTCATATAATTAAGGGGTTTGAGTGTTGCCTACCAGTACTTCTTCCCATTTATAAAAACAAAGTTGAAGCTTTGAAAGAGAGCTGAGAATTTATTTATTTACCAAAATAGTTTTTTTCCCTATCAATTAAAATAGTTAATAAATAAACCATACATGTGAATTAACATATTCAATCTTACTACATGAATGTATGTTTACACATGTTTCATATTAATTGTAAATTATTTTCAAATTTTTTTATTAACTCTTTTTTTGGAAATATAGTTAAAGAAAAGTGGCAATGTTAATTGTTGAGACGAGTGGAATTGATAACGATCCTAGAATTGGTGACAACTGTAAAACCTATTTAAATTTCATTCTTTGTTTGAATAGAATTTGTTTAATTTCTTAGTTTATCTTTATTTATTATTATTTAACCTTCTTGGATTTTTAGATTGTAGATCAAACATTTTTGGTTTACTTTTTTTTTGGTTGCGTTTTCATTTTATATTTAATTCTGTTTTGAATGATTGTATTACATTTACTTGGTTGCATTTACATTCTACATTTAATTAATTTTTAAATGATTGTATGTTTGAACAGTTTGACGCCAAATGTAAATGGCGTCAAAGAAAACTTGTTGGACAAAAGAAAATATGTGTAAATCTTAATGATGCTAAGAAAAAATTTCTATGTAGAACATGTTTTGCATAACCGTGAAAGAGACAAGCAACATGTAATTTACAAGTTCAAGCAAATCTAAGTAACTCTAAAGGTATATCTTTTTAATATTCTTTAAATTTTATATTAAAGTACATCTTTCATTTAAAATTGAAAATTGTATTTTAATATATTTATCTAATTATAAATTTTAATATCTAAAGAACATAAACTAAAAAGAGGCCAAGTTGCATTCATTGTGGAGCAACAATATTTTAGTATGAGTCTCCCACCTTTTGTTGTGATAATGGAAAAGTTAAACTTGCACCTTCAAAAGTTCTAGAGAAATTGTACGAACTATACACTTATCAGTCGGAAGAGTCTATTGATTTTTGAAAAAATATACATTCATACAATTACACATTCTCATTCATTTCATTTGAAGTGAAATTGGATAAAAAGCTTCCTTCGTCTCGACGGGGAGTTTCACTTTTCTAGTACAAGGTATGGTTTATTACAATCTCCCAAATTTGAGTCTTAAGGGAAACAAATCAGCTAATTTTCAGTTTTGATATTGAAAATGAAATTGACAACAAAATGTGTTTTAATTCACATGCATCAAAGGAATTGTGCAGAAGATCATTGAAATAATAGAGAAGAACCCATATGCCAAAATCTTTAGAAAACTAATTGAGTGCAATTTTGTATCACAAAAGATGTGAGATTGGATCAACTAGTTTATAATGCTCGACAGCAGATCAAGTTGTAGTTGTTTGGATTGAGGGAAATAATGATAATGTTGGGTTTGAACAAGATATTATTATTAGTGCTAATTTTGGGGGCCAATATTATAGAATAATGCATTATTTTTAGATGTAATGACCCTTCACAATACCCTCGTATATATATTTTTGGATATGCATGAAAAAGAATTACATGCATATTTATGTTATAGTATATTTTAGGAACATATATATTTTAAGAGATAATTAACTTTTATCAAAAATTAATTTTATTGGATTTTTTTTAATACACATACAATTGCAGCAAATGTATCAAATGTGCTAAATGCTTCTAGACTTACATCAAGATCTACTTCAGAGGAAATTATCTCCCAAGAGCAAGAAGATCTATACTACAACATACGTATTCCTAAAAAAATGGTAAGCATACCTTCTTTAAGTATTTGAAGAAGACGCTCGGATTGGTCATCATGATTTAATTTGTTTATTTTTAAGTTAAGTTTATTTTGGTTATAAATTTAAAATCTTACTATTTGGTTGTCTAGATAAAATTGGATGTTGAAATTAAATAGTTAATTAGGTTATAAATCACAATTAATCTACTATTTAAACTAGAAGAAGTTTCCGAAAATTTAATTTTACTTTCACACAAATTTATATAATATTTAATAATTATTATGATTATAAATAAAATATTAAAAGATGGGAATTCGAACAAGAAATATTAATAACCACAATAAAATAGAACCTAATAAAGAAAAAATAATAATGGTAAATTGGGAGGCAATTTTATAATTCTCTTAATAACTTGAACATAACAATGAAATGGAAACATATAATAATTTGTAAAGAGAATTTCAAGAAACATTTTCTTGGATGTAAGTGTTATGACGGGACATGAATATATATATATATATATATATATATACAGTAAAACCTTTATAAATTAATATTGTTGGGACTGGAGAATTTTATTAATTTAGAGAGATATTATATAATCGATAAATTAATAATTTATTAATTTAGAGTGGTTTTAACGTATATATATAACTGACCTTCAAAACTCCGAGTTGTATAATCCACTTACAATGTACATTAGTTATTAATAACAAATAAATTAAAACACAAGTTTTAATTACCATTCAAAGAATGTATACTCATATAATCATGTTCATTGGAAGTTTGAATAGTCTCATTCATTATTTTTTGTCAAAATACAATCCAACCATGTGTTGTCGAGATAATAAGAGCATTTAAAATGTACTATCGCAAAAGATTTTACCGTAAAATTTTGGAAGGCTATGAGTTGGACATATCTTCTCCAACAAAGATCAATGTTCTCGATGCTATCAATATGGCAATCTCAGATTGGATAACAAATGTTCAACAAGAGGCAATAACAAATTGCTTTAGACATTGCAAAATTTGTTTGGCGAATCAAATCGGCTCAAGTAATTTAAATGATGCAACTCTTGGAGAAGACATTCGTGAGCTTGAGAACATGATCACTGGTATGCGTTATCAGAATAAAATGGATGTGAATCACTTGCTAGGATTTCCAGGTGAAAATAATGAATGTTACGAAGTTCAAAGTTTAGAAGAAATGGTGGTTGATGTCATTCAAAATCCGATAGATGATGAAGCGGATGATGATTCAATAGCTTTGTAATCGGTCACTTGAAAAAAAGTATTGCAAGCGACAACAACTCTTCATAACTTTTTATTGCAATACGAGAAGACAGCGCCGCAACTCTTGGGTGCAATTGAGAGATTTAAAGATGAGATCAATGTAGATTTGAAGTTCAACAAAAAGCAAGTAACAGTAGATTCATATTTTACTAAATTGTCTTAGAATATTCAAGTAGATAACATATATATCTAGGATTTTTTTAATAATTATTAATTTATAGTTTCATCGGGACCTTAAATATACAATAGGATTTCCAAAAAAATTTATTATCTTATTATTTAATTGATTGGTGTCCAAATTTGAACTAGTCCCAAGTTGGAACGGGACAAATTATGAGTTTTATCGAGAATATTAATTTATCGAGTATTATTTTATGAAAGTTTTACTGTATTTGGGGTTTTTGTTGTCTTAAATTAAGGAAATGATTGGTTAAACTTTTTTGAAGTATTTTAAGCTCTATAATTTTGTATATTGGTGGCCTAAGGGATATGCGATGGAGATATCTTGATAAAGATAAGGAAAACCACATCTATTTATTATCATGACTTGCAATCCTGATTAGATAGAAATACAAGAAAATTTATTTGAAGGTCAAAAAGCTCAAGATCATCCAGATTCAGCTTCGAGAGTTTTCTGAGCAAAATTGTATGACTTTTAAGATCAATTATTGAAGAAACAAATATTCTGCACATGTTCATGTGGTCGAAATTTTAAAAAAGGAGACTACCACATGCTCATCTACTTATCTTGTAGAAACAATGACGATATTTGGTGACACATGCGGCATCATCAGTCACGGTGAGAACCCCATCCTCGCAACCATGGCGGAACCTTCACGACGATGGAAAAAGCAGCTGGAACCGAGACGAAAGGGAAATAGAGAGACATGGCCGCGGCCGTATGCGGCGAAGGCGGTGGTGGTTAGAAGTTCTGAACTCATACCCACGATGGGCTCCTTGAGACCTATTACTTGGTCCAATTACCTTACCGGAAATGGTTGGTTGGTGGTGATGAGAAGAAGAGAAGGAGAGACGTTTTCTTTCTTTCTTTCTTTTGTATCTTATCCCAAATTTTTCCCACATTACCCTTTGTCAATCTTTGTAAAGCAAGTAGAACATAAACACATTGTCAACCTTTGTAAAGCATGTAGAACATAAACACATGGGGGAAAGAGGTGTCTATCATATAGGTGTCTATCATATAAGGGGGGAAAACATATGAGGTGTCACCTGAGCAAACAAAAAAAAATAGGGTGTTAAATGTTCTTTATAAGGATTGAGATGGCCCCTAATCTTTTTTAAACAATAACCTCTAAACTCTTAAACATTTTATTTTGAAAGAAATATGATATCTTTAATATATTTTTAAGTTATATAAAAACATAAACCAAACTTTGACATATTTCAACTTATGGTTAAATTTTTTTCCCACCTAAATTTAATTTAATCCTACATACACTTGTCTCTAAATTATCTATTCATTATTTTTAATAATTATACTAATTTAACTCTTAACAAAAAAAGAAGCATATCCTCTTTCTAAAATACCTCATCTCATCTATTACATTCTAGTAATGATAATTGTTCACCTATTTTCTAACTTATTTCGTAAGTGCACAACGTAAATTATTGATAGGATGAACAAGGCCGATCCTACAAAGACTTGTGAATTACAATAATGTTCACTACCTAATTAATTTGTCTAATTTTATCTATGCGACCAAATTAAGAGAGTTGAATTTGAATCACCTTAAGTCAAAACCAATTTAACGAAAACAAAGATCGAGCAAACAATTATCAAGAAAAATCCAAACAAGATCTTCTATTCATATTGATGTTTCATCTGGTGTTCCAAAATAACTACTACACGCTAAGTGTAAAAGATAACATCACCAATTTACATATGGTATGAATTAAAAGCAATGAAATACAAGATGAAACATCAACTTGGAATAGAGGATCCAGTTCGAGGAAAATCAAGACTCAAACAAGGATCCGTACGCTACCGTTTCATACTACTTCTTTAATTAAGTTTACTAAATTGAATAACACTCAATTCCAATTTATCTTATGTGAGCAATCACAACTTATAGATTAACATCTCCTCCCGCAACTACATCAATCATAGTCCTCGTATTCTCGTTAAGTCCGATATAAAAGCAACAGACTTGCTGATTATGATAATCTTATTGAGGACACTTCCTCAACATGTCTTTGAACATTTCTCAAGTTTCCCTTAAAGGTTGTCCATCGAGTTGTTTGAATTGAGTGATTTATCTCTTCAACTTCAGCGTCTTACTCAATGGAAAATACTTGAAGAGAAACCTTTTGCTCAACTTGTCCCAAGTATTTATTGAGTCCCGTGGAAGAGAATAGAAACACAACTTCACTTTATCTCGTAATGAGAATGAGAATAAATAAAGTTTGATTGCATCCTCGGAGACTTGATAATATCAGAGACTTTTAGAAATTGCGCCAGATGTGCATTGGAATCCTTGCATGCTGATTAGGGCTGACTTCAATTCAAAATTATTTATCTCAATAGGTAGTCTTAAGACCTGTTGAAGGACTTTTTATTAACAATTTTTGTTAATTTTATTTTTGTCCAGAAACAAATGTTGGCTGAAATGTTGTCATAACATCTGTGGCAACATTTAACTCTGTTTTGTCTTCTTCACAAATTTTTCGATTGTTTTGCATTTGTGTCTTGTTATACTATGTTTGCAGGTCTTGGACTAGGTAAACAAGAGTGGTGAACATGTCAAGAGAAGGTGCAACAAGTTTACAACCGTTTTTGAGAGAAATCCTCTTCAAGTGATTGGAATAGACCTAGTCAACTTTGCTAAAGCTTCTTATCTAACAACCTGGAGAAATATTCTCATGCATGTCTCAGCAACTTGCAATGCATGTATCCACGTTTTTGAGTGGCTAAGTTTTAGGGATGTTAGTTAGGTTATCATCTTGGAAGGTGTTTATATATAGGAGGGTTATTTTGTCTTGTAACTGACTCCTTCAAGCCTTAACGTTCATTTATCCTAGAGTCCTTCCAAGATAGAATTTTGTGAGTCTAAGCGTACATTGTATACTCAAAGAGAACTTTTTGTTTTTGATCAATGGGATCTTTTGTGAGTTCTTTTCTTGTAGGTTTTTACCTATTTTGGAATTCACTTGTATTCACTTTTATTTGTGAATAAATTTTTGCCTAAGGTACCTCAAGATATATATTCATATATATCTTGAAAAGTTATCTCTTTGAGTCATTTTAATTTCCACTGCAAAAACTCTTCAGAATTAAGTGTTGGCTTAAGTGTTGTGGCAACATCTGCGGCAACATCTGTCTCAGTACACTTACTTTTGTTCTCAGATCAGATCCCACTTTTCAACAAGACCCTTCTATTTTAATGAGGTGGGAAATAATCTCGTATCGCCCTTTCTGGAGCAGCGACATTCGGTTGATTATTTCTTGCTGCTTCATTTTGTAGTGCATCTTCGGCCATCTGATTGAATAACATTGTTTTTTCTTTATTACATCTAAAAGTTGATTAAATCTCTACATCAGGTGTAATTACATGAATTTTATAAATAAAAATTAACAATAAAACAATCATTTTTTTTGTGTATAAGCAAATGAAAATATTAGATTAAAACCAATAAAATTTAGTCAAATATTAACTTACCTAAAACTCCAACCCCGGAAACGGCCTCAAAAATTTGTTCATCTATTTTCTAACTTGTTCCGCAAGTGCATGTTATAGACTATAGATAGGATGAGGAATGTCGATCATACAGAGACTAGTAAATTAGAACAATGTTGGCTACCAAATTAAATTTCCTAATTTCATTTAAGTGGCCTAATTAAGAGTATTGATTTTTTGAGTCATTCTAAATCGAAACCAATTAGATGAAAACAAAGATCAAGCAAACAATTATCAGGAAAAATCAAAATTCAAACAAAGATATTAAGACTACAATTTCATTCTACTTCAATTAAGTTTACTAATCTAGCAAAATAACACTCAATCCCAATTTATCATATGTGAGCATTCACAAAATCTCTCTCGAGAAACCTAACGTGTAGATTGAATATTAATGTTTGTATATATCACTAGCTCATATAGAGGTGCTCATTCGGTTCGAAAAATCGGAACAGACAAGGGTCAATAGTGTAGAAAACCATTGATCCGGTTTCGGTTCGACACCGAAACTGTGAATCGTGTTTCGACAATTTGGTTTCAATTCGGGATAATTTCAAATCGAAAACTAGCAATTCCAAACCAGTGGTTTGAATCTGCAATTAAACCGTCGGTTTATCTATTTATTTAAATTTTTATATTATGTATAAATAATATTATGTATTTATATTATTTTACTTTTTCATTTTAAGTTGTAGTGATTATTATTCTTAATTCATATTATAAGTTGTAATTTTTTTAGGTATATGATTTGTATTTTGTTGTATTTAAATTGTAATATCTTATAATTGAAGTTGTCACTTGTAAGTTGTAATATTGTGTTGTTGTAACTTGTAAATATAAGTTCTAATTTTTCATTTATATCAAATCATCTATTGAAACAGAATTATTATGTCATAATATATGAATAATTGTAATATGTATATGCAAATTTAATTAAAAAAAAGATATTAAAATCTCAAAACCGACGGTTCAAATTGGAACTGCCGGTTTATAAACCAAAACAAAAAATTCCACAATTTGCACTACAAGAAATTTGACTTTTTTACTGTTAGGATGTATACTATAAGCCTAGCTTTTGTGTAAACATCTATTTATGATATGAGAATCTTTTATGGTCAAATGTTTGCATTTTATATATTTGTTATATATGTTATTGCAATTGTCCAATTAATTTATATTGTAGATAACATGGTGTGTGGTGACTGGTGCCACACAGAAGATCATGTTAACAGTTCCTTATAGATTATAAATGGTAGCTCACAACCGAGATAATTTTGGACAAATTATCGGAATGGTTGTAGTGTAATTTGGTATTAATCTGTCTTGATTATAAAATTACACTAGTACATTTTGTATGTATTGAGCAGGACCAATTGAGGTTGTTTTATTTGTACTGACTACATAAATAAAATAAGACCTCTGTTATTATGGATGTGCGTCCTCTTAATCATTGTATGATAACGGGCATGTATACTCGATATATGTTTCTTTAATTTACCAATGGGTGAGATTTATTTATGTTGGGATTTCAATGTTTAGATTTTGATGAGACAAACCAATCATGTAATAGGAAGTTTTGAGTACCCCATTTTCACATTGTTTAAGTGAATAAATAGACTAGAATTGAGTCTTGAGTCAAGGATTGAAATGGAGGTTAAAAGAGGATAAAACTGCATCTAAGCTTTAAAGGAAGATATCGTTGCAAGAAGGCAGGATACAGTATCGCTGCATAAAGGCAGGATACAGCATTGCTGGAAGAAGAAAGGAACAGCAAAGCATAAATAAGGCTGTACTTCAATACAGCAAAACAAGGAAGAACGACGTGCAGCATCGCTGCATGAAAAGGATACAGGAGTACTGCTAGAACGATGATTACAGCAGCACTGCCAGATGATACTGCAAGCAGGTCTAGAATACAGCAACACTGAAAGAATGCATCAGCTGCACAAAGATCAAGGATACAGCGCAGACTTACAGGACAGTTAACTAAATACAACGCCAACTACAAGACGAAGTATCCTGCAAATCCCAGGAAGGATAAATGCAGTACGAGGAACGGAGATCCAAGCAGGGACAAAAGAGCCGTTCAAGAAAAAGTCAAAGTAGCAGACACAGAGCCAATAAGAAGATGCCACATGGACTGACGCGCCGCAGAAAGCTGCGAGCCGCAACTGCCGCATTAAATGCTCCGAAAAGAAAGGTCAGTCGCATTAAATGCGAACCATACTTTGGCCAAGCTATTTCAAATTCAAAAGAGGGATGTCTCCTTCAACGGACATCTTCTCCTACAAGTATAAACAGAGGTCGAGGAGAACTGAAGCTGGTTACTGATACTGTCACTGTTACTAAGAACTAAAATCCATACGCGAAAGTTTCAAGCTTACAAATTTCAAGCATTCAAACCAACAGTTTCAGTCACTCAACCTATCGAAGTGAGGCAGAGTTCAAGCTGAAAGTTTCCCTACGGAATCAGAAGCTCACTTCGAAGCACAAGTTGAAGAAAACATTTTTTATCCTTTTAACCTTGTTGCTGTGTGCTTAGGTTGTTTTAGTGGTGTCAAGCAGTTGATAGGAGAGATCCTTGCTGTTTGTTTTAGTTGTCTAGAGTCAGGCAGCTTCCCTGTGTGGGAGTATAGAACCCTGTGTGGGTTAGCCTTTGAAGTTTACAGTTGCTGTGTGTACGCTGGACTTCAGTAGGTGGTTAGCTTTGTAAGTTGATAGATTGTTAGGAGAGTCCTGTAAATCAATCTTGCTTAACAAAGTTCCTGCTCGAGAGCAGTAGAGTGGACGTAGAAGGATTACACCACCTTCGAACCACTATAAGCCATAAGTGTTTTATCGCTTTATTTATCTGTGTTTATTTTCTGCATATGTCTATCTTTTCTCATCATAAAACGTTTGAAAGAAGCATTCTTGTGTAAAACAGCCTTGTGTTTAAAAGTATATTTCCGCTGCGTACAAAACTCCAGGTTACAGCATGCAGCACTGCATTCTAGCGCTGCAAGCAGTAACCATCTATCGCTGCAAGCTCAAGTAACTTGCAGTGCAGAACGGTTGTTTTAAAGATTCTGAAAAATCGACCAAGGTTCATTCACCCCCCCCTCTGAACCTCGGACACCACTTGGGACCAACAAGTGGTATCAGAGCGTGTTGGGTTAAAAGCCAACTTATCTGGTCACCTACCCAGATCCACCTTTGTCTCGCTGTTTTCTTTACATAAAAATCATTTTTAAAGCATATCATGGATTCCTCTAATCACAAGCTACCTATGTTTTCCATAGAGGAATATGACGACTGGAAGATTAGAATGCAGGCACACCTTTCTACCATGAATGATGAGATGTGGACCGTCATAACTGAAAGACCGATAATCCCCATGAAGGTAAATCCAATGTATGGAAGAGATCACGTAGAAGGAGAGCAGCCACCACCAAACTTCCTGATCAAACCACGACAAGAGTGGGGAAACGAAGACAGGAAGAGAGCCAACCTGGATAACGTGGCAAAGAACGCTCTATTTATTACCTTGGATAAAGGCACCTTTAGCAAAGTCAAGACTTGCTCAACATCCAAAGAAATATGGGAAAAGCTGGAGCAAATTTGTGAAGGAACTGAGCTCACCAAGGACAACAAAATCTCCAACGCTACCCAATTGTTCGAGCTCTTCGAAATGAAGAATGAAGAGACTCTTGAGCAACTAGATCTGAGATTCACATCCATAGTGAATGAACTAGAAGCTCTAGGCAAACACTACACACAGAAAGAAAAGAACATGAAGGTGTTAAGAGCCCTACCAGCGGAGTGGGATAGCAAGACCACTGCCATGAGAGTGTCTATGGACCTGAAGTCCATGAGCACATTTGACTTATTCTCCGACTTGAAAGCATTCGAGTATGACATAAATAAAAGGAGAAAAGAGTCAGAGGAGTCAGTCTCCAAAGTTACAACGCTAACCGCCAGAGGAACAAAGGATACAGCAACCGCCAGTTGCAGTAAGCAGAGTGAGGATACAGCAGAAGTTGCTGAAGAGGATATGGCGCTCCTCCTAAAGAAATTCAGGAGATTCATCAAGAGCAACAACAATAGCAGCAACACCAACCTCAACAAAAAGAATGACTTCAGAAGAAGTCACTCAACCCCTCAGGTATCTTCTTCTCTTCAGTCAAATACAGGGAATGTTGACTTGTGCTATAATTGCAGGAAGCCTAGACACTACGCAAGGAATTGTCCTTATCCAACAGTGCACAAGTATCCTGAAGGAGAAAGAGAACAGAGGAGAGATAAAAGACGAGAGGAAAGGCACAAGCTTTGAGCTCTCATAGGAGAGATGGAGAAAGCCAAGGATGTAGTAGTTCCGAAGGAAGTACTGAAAGCTGCAGAATCCTCTGACAACGATGCTGAAACCTCATCCTCTGACGAAGAAGCACTCATATGCCTGATGGCCAAAAATGGCGAGGACAGCGAAGAAGATGAGGTAATCTACCAACCGTTGTCCATACAAGTTGATGAGGAGCTGAACATGATCCACTCCTTGAAAAGGATCATGAGTGATTTCGAGCAGATCAATTCAATTCATGAGGAGCTTAAGGTTGAGAATGAAAACCTTAGAATCGATAATGAGATCCTCAAGAGCAAAAACATCAACATTGCCAAAATGCTCGCTGCACGAGAATCTGATAACTCAAAGTGTAGTAAGCTGCAACAAGAGGTCTCTAGATTGAATCTGCTGATCACAGAGCTAAGATCTGAGAAGGAAATCTTACAGTCCAAGATGAGAACGTTCACCAAATCTTCAAAGGACGCAAGAGATTGCATAAATAGTGTCAGAGATCCTTTTGTGATTTCAGGCATAGGTTACAGCAATCAAGTCTCTCAGAATACAGCAAGCACATCCAAAGCTGTGAATTTTGTTCAAGCTAAAACTCCAATGGAGAAAGAGTTACTCTTTAACTCTGAAAAGATAGTGAACAAAACAGCAATGACAGATAAAGGGAAGAAACCCCAATGCTCAACTGCAGGGAATAAGTCTGCATCTAAGACTTGGCTGCAGCAGAAGTCATCTGCTGCATGCAGCAAAAGGATGCAGCAACCAACAAAGTTGCAGCATAGAAGAAACTTTCCCACCGATACTAAGACCTACATGTCTAAACCTCAAGGAGGATATACTCCAGGGAAGTATGGTGGAAGACCACACTACAAGGGTGTTGGTAACACACATGTTTGTCGAGCACACACCTTTCATAAGCAGTTTTCCAAGATAACTGCATACAGCTCGAGAACCAACAAATCTTACAGTAGATCAGTTACTGTTAAGAAAGTTTGGGTTCCCAAAGTAACTAACCCCAAAGGACCCGTATGGAAATGGGTACCTAAATCTGCTTGAATTTGTTACAGGTAACAGTGCCAGGATGCAGCAGTGATGTATGGTATATTGACAGCAGCTGCTCAAGGCACATGACAGGCAATAAGAAAATGTTGAAAGACTTCCAAGAATGTAAAGGACCTAAGGTCATATTTGGAGATGATTCCAAAGGAAGCACAAAAGGAAGCGGATGCCTAGTCAAAGGGAACATAAAGATCAAGGATGTATCCTACGTAAAGGGGCTTAGATACAATCTCCTAAGCATCAGTCAATTCTGTGACAAAGGATATACAGTGGAATTCAACCTCAACAAGTGCTTAATCAAGGACAGCACCACAAATGAAGTAAAGCTTACAAGAACAAGAAGAGGAAATATCTACCTAGCAGATTGGAATTCCTCCACTCAATCAACATGCTTCATAGTGAAAAGTCCACCGGAGCTGAGCTGGTTATGGCACAAACGATTAAGTCACCTGAACTTCAAGACTATCAACAAGCTAGCAAGAAAAGGCCTCGTGAAAGGATTACCAGATGTAGCTTACAAAAAGGAGAATGTCTGTAGAGCGTGTCAAAAAGGAAAGCAAGCTAAGAGCTCTTTCAAGGATAAAATTCAGAAATCGTCTCATAGGATTCTAGATCTTCTACACATGGACCTCTTTGGACCTGTAGAACCAGTAAGCTTGAGCGGGAAGAAGTACTCCCTAGTAGTAGTGGATGACTACTCTAGATACTCATGGACGATCTTTCTAGCAAAGAAGTCGGAAACTCAAGAAAAGCTACTTGGCCTCATGAAGAAAATTCAGAATGAAAAGAGCTTGAGCATAGTGAAGATAAGATCAGACAGAGGAACCGAGTTCACGAATAAGTTTATAGAGAAATTCTGTTCTGATAATGGTATTCGTCATGAATACTCTGCTGCAAGAACACCTCAACAAAACGGGGTTGCTGAAAGAATGAATAGAACCCTCAAGGAAACAGCAAGGACAATGATAGCAGAAGCAGAGATACCCAAGAGGTTTTGGGCTGAGGCAACTAATACTGCCTGTTACACGCAGAACAGATGTCTAATCATCAAGGATCTTGACAAGACACCGTATGAAATATGGAACGGTCATACACCAAACATTTCCTATCTGCATATCTTTGGATGCAGGTGTTATGTTCTCAACAATGGAAAGGAACATCTGAAAACTTTTGATGCTAAATCAGACGAAGGAGTATTTCTAGGATACTCTGTTGTAAGTAAAGCCTTCAGAGTGTTTAATAAGAGAACACTGGTGGTAGAAGAATATATACATGTGGTGTTTGATGAACCACATTATGACACAAAGAAGCTGGAAAAACCACCTGAATAAACCTCTCCTAGAAAAGGGAATGTTGTACCATACATAGAAGGAGTACTGCCTACAGAAGAGGAAAAAGAAGAAGAAGCTGCAACCTTGGATGCAGCAGACATTCTTACAGTAGCAGAACCTCCTGCAATACAGCAACATGATGAGCAAAACACACCAACGCACGTTTTTGAGCCTGACAGAACGTGGCTTAGAAATCATCCAAGAGATCTCATCATAGGAGATCCATCCATCGGTGTAAGGACAAGAAGATCCATCCCACATGAAGCAATGTTTGCATGCTTCATATCACAATCAGAACCTAAGAATGTTGAAGAGGCACTGCAAGATAGCAACTGGGTACAGGCTATGCAAGAAGAATTAAATGGATTTGAGAGAAATCAAGTATGGCAAACAGTCGTTAGACCAACCCATCAAGGTGTAATTGGAACAAAGTGGGTGTTCAAGAACAAGCTAGATGAATCAGGAGTCGTTGTAAGAAACAAAGCAAGATTAGTTGCTAAAGGATACTGTTAGGAAGAAGGAATTGATTTTGATGAGACTTTTGCACCAGTGGCAAAGCTAGAAGCAATAAGAATTTTCTTAGCCTATGCAGCACATATGAATTTCAACGTCTATCAAATGGATGTTAAAAGCGCATTCCTAAATGGTCTCCTTACAGAGGAAGTATATGTTGAGCAACCTCCTGGTTTCGAGGATCAAGTAGAAGAGAAGGTGTTTCGATTACAGAAGACCCTATATGGACTGAAGCAAGCACCAAGAGCTTGGTACGACACCTTATCTCTCTATCTTCTGGAAAATGGTTTTCAGAAAGGAACGATCGACAAAACGCTGTTTAGGATACAGGATGGAGAAAGTGTACTTCTTGTACAAATCTATGTGGATGATATTATCTTCGGATCCACAAACAAAGAGCTATGTGAGAAATTCTCCAACCTGATGCAGTCAAAGTTCGAGATGAGTATGATGGGAGAATTAAGTTTCTTTCTCGGACTGCAAGTAAAACAGCTACCTACAGGAACCTTCATCAACCAAGTCAAGTATACGAATGAGCTTATCAAGAAATTTGGCATGGAGAATGGAGCAGCAACGTCTGTTCCCAT
The DNA here is from genome assembly GCA_028654395.1 of Scutellaria barbata. NCBI lineage: Eukaryota > Viridiplantae > Streptophyta > Magnoliopsida > Lamiales > Lamiaceae > Scutellaria > Scutellaria barbata. Next base: position 7,286,819 of record CM053654.1, read on the forward strand.
GTCCACATCCATAAGTCTTGACAAAGATGAAGACGGTAAAGATGTAGACATTACCAAGTACAGACGCCTCATTGGATCATTATTGTATCTCACAGCAAGCAGGCCTGATATTATGTTTGCAGTAGGAGTCTGTGCTAGATTCCAAGCAGCACCGAAGGAATCACATCTTTTAGCAGTAAAAAGAGTGATCAAGTATCTGAAAGGAACTCAGGAAGTCGGCCTATGGTATCCTAAGGAAGGAAGATTCAAGCTTAAAGGCTACTCCGACTCAGATTATGCAGGCTGCAAGATTGATAGAAAGAGTACAAGTGGGACGTGTCAATTTTTGGGAAATAGACTTGTCTCGTGGTTCTGCAAGAAGCAGACCTCAATTGCAACCTCTACAGCAGAAGCAGAGTATGTTGCAACAGGAAGTTGCTGTGTGCAGATTCTCTGGATACAGCAGCAACTTAGAGATTATGGGATAGAAGAAAAAGATACGCCAATTCTCAGTGACAATACGAGCGCTATTGCAATTACCCATAATCCTGTCTTTCACTCAAGAACAAAGCACATTGACATTCGTCATCACTTTATAAGAGATCATGTTGAGAAGAAAGATGTCGTGCTTGAAAAGGTTCACACGGATCTACAGCTTGCAGATATCCTTACAAAACCTTTAAGTGAATCTAGGTTTTCTATGCTTCGTAACGAGCTGGGAATCCTTAAGTTGTGAAGAAAAAGAAAATGCAAGATCGCAGGGGGAACCTCCGCATGCTTGCAGGAAGCAGTAAAGATGGTACTGTAAGCTACGCGTCAATACAGCACTGGGTTCAGACAGCGCTGCAACCTACATTCTTACAGTACAGCAGATATCGAAGAAATCAAGCAGCACCAGGTTACAGCATTAATTTCAAAAGGAGTATTGATTGCTCTGCAACCTCGTACTAGAGTTGCTGCAACCTTAAAAAGGCATTTATTTAGGCGGCAAAGGGCATGTCTTTCAGCATTAAATGCATGACTGCGGGTGTCAGGAAGTGGAAAGGACGCTGACAGAGCCCACGCGCCAAGTAATTATTAGCGTCGATTTGACATCTCCGCTTTTTCCTGAGCCACTAGATCATTTCCCTGATTTATCTCAACCGTCAATCTCGCACGTCTCTTGAGAACCGCCATAAAGACCAAAACGTGCCATTTGAAATTCACTTTTCACCATCTTCAGAGAGAGAAACACTGTGATCGCAAGAAAATCTTCTAAGTGCAAAACCCTTGTCTCTTCTCTCTCTATCTCACAAAGATTTCATCAATGGCTGCCAGAAAGACCATCGTTCTTGATGGAAGGATGATCAACAGGGAAAACATCTTGGAGTCAGGGCTGTATGATAATACCCTGATCAAGAGGATTTTTGATGCTCTACAACAGACCCAAGTCCTAGGGCTGTTGACCACCGTATATGCTGGCTTCTCCACGGAGTCAGTACAGAGGTTTTATGCCTACGCTAGGCAGGCGGAGGACAGGAACTGCATCCTGTTCCGGATGGATGCAGATGGAGAGGAACGGTCGTTGACCGTTAGGGATATCTCCACCACCTTCAGCATTTCGGCTGCAGGCTTGACCCCCAGCCAGTTGGTGACGTATGGGGAGGCATCGGCTCAAGAGATGTGGGATCTCTTTCGAGCAAGGGATGCAGGGGCTGAAATCAAGAGAAACGCCCCCAAGAAGCTCTTCAAACCGGAGTTTGAACTTCTCCACGACATCTGTGCATACTTCATCAAAGGGAGGACAGAGAGTTATGACAAGTGCACAGATCTCCGGTTTCGGATCATGTCTGCCATCATGGCCGGAGAAAAGGTGAACTGGACGAGGTTCATCATGAAGAGGCTGTGGGAGGAAGCAGAGAAGATAACGGAGCGTCGGAGCTACGGTATCACCATCTGCTCTCTGCTCTGCAAGCTTGGCCTTCAACTTGCAGCACCCGCCCCCATTCATCCTGGAAAGTATCTCGGGGAGAAGAAGAAGGGCAAGACCCAGCCGAAGGCTGCAGGAGCAGGAGTTGCTATGAAGAAAACCAAAGACAAAAAGAATGCAATTCTTGCTCTGCAAGATGAAGCTGCTGCCAGCGGGGAAGATGCTGAAGAAGAGGATCCTTCGAGTCCTCTTCCTGTTATCAAGAGGAGTTCAGGGAAGGCTGTACCTGAACTTGAATCCTCTTCCCCAGATGATGACGCACCTTTGGTGAGAAGGGCTCCACGCAGCAAGAGAGCTGCTGCTGCTGTTGGGGATGTGTCACATCAACCTGATATGGTTGTAGTTGACCTTGGGGATGAGTCACATCAGCCTCAAGAGCTATATCAGCATCGGGTCGAGCCAACTGAAGAAGAAGCTCGTCTGCAAACAGAAGCTTCAGTGCTTGATCCCACCTTTTCGGCTGCTAGAAATATGCCGGCAGAGTACTCTCTTTGGAGAGAGATGCGGCTGTCTAAGGGGGAAATCCTGTTGAAGTGGAAGGATTTCCTGACAGTCGAGCAAGCTGTCCTGGAGTGGGCCAAATCAGAGGATATTCTGGCACTTCTACAACCTGACTTTGCAGCAAGGGTTCAAGAGCTTGATGGCTGCAGCGCTGCACAGGGAGCACAGGACAAGGGACAGGGCAAGACTCTTGCAGAATCCGACTCTACAGAGCTGCCGATGAAAGTAGCAGTGGAAGATGTGCAGGTCTTCCTCGCCCCGGCTGCAGAGGCGGTAAGAAGGGGCGATGATGTCACTTTTGCTCAAGAGCAAATCGACACCTTGGGAGTGGAGCAGGCTGAAGAAGCCATGCTGCATCTAGCGCTGCAACAAAGCTTGAAGGAAACAAGGATGCAGCACACTTCAAGGAGGATGCGGGGGGAAGGCAGTTCAAGTTCAAATCAGATGAACTCCCCTGCATACGAGCAAGTAGTTGAGGGCCTCTCCAACATTGTCACGCTGGATCGCTTGGAGGAGGAGGAAGCCCAACTACTGGATTATGGTGATTCCCCAGTGCGCGAAGATGAAGATGCTGCCCAAGCAGACTCTGAGGGGGAACCATCTACCATAATCAAGAATGTCATCTCAGACATTTCTGAGATTGTCGATGAAGCATCTACGGAGGGAGTTGCAGAGGCGGTACTCCCTGCACTGGACGCGACAGCAGTGTAGCCAGCAACCACCCTTCAACAAGAAGAAGGAGCTGCAGAGAAGAGCAGGGTGGAAGCTGAGATCCTAACAGCAATAGAGGATACAATGCTGAATACTGTGATCGCTGCAGGAAACCATGCAGAGCTGCAAGAACACATTCTTGCAGCAGAGGCTGTCGAAGAGGTTACAGGACCGGCCGAGGAGACGGGGTCCATTGAGAAGACCTCAGTGGAGGATGTTGTTCTGACAACACTCCCTGAGTGTGAGAAGACCTCAGGTGGGGAGGCTGTTCAGACAGTACCCACTGAGGATGCTGGAGTTGAAGACGAGGTATCCCCAGTGCAGCTAAAGACACCTCGTGAGGAGGTTGATGCTGCAGCTGCTGCTTGCTCTCAAGAACCTTCAAAGGTTACTGCAGCGAAGGATACTGTGGACGCTAACATGTCGGATGTCGAATTCGCAAGATGGATGAAGGAACGGAATATTGATGTTCATGGGCCAAAATCTGGCGGAGCAATTCCTGTCCCAGTCTTATCCAGCGAAGAGGAGGCAGAAGAAGAAGAAGGAGAAGAGCACCCATCCTCAAGCTCTACAAACCCTCATATCAGCAAGGATGAGGATGAGGTTGCTGCTGAAGTACCGAGGCAGGATGCAGCACCAGTATGCCAAGAGGTGATTCCATTTGCTGCATCCGCTGCTGCCTCAACAAGAAGGAATTCAGGGCTAACTCCTGATGAATCTATCAACAGGGTCGAGACCGCTGTTAGACATCTGTTGCATGCTCTCCAGGAGCATGAGTCTATCATGCGCAACAGTCTCAGGGTCAGTGCCCAATTCCATGTTGAAACCATGACAGGTTTCAAGAAGGACCTCGAAGTACTGCCTGATATGATCAAGTCGAATCTTGCTGAACATTCGAACAGGCTGTACTACGATCGGGTCAGACTGGAGAAAGAGTTGAAGATCGATGCTGCACTCACATGCCAGGATATCAGAGTGTGCAAGCAGCATGCTGAAAATGCCTCAATCAGACTCAACTCTCACTCCAAAGTCCTGGAGTCACTTCTGGATCGCGTCTATGATCAATCCTAGAGAACCAGAAGTGTGGACGACCGCCTGGGGAACCTGGAGCTGATTGTGGGAGAACTTAGGGACATCATGGTCCGAGCTTTCCCTCAGCATGTCGATGCTCCAGAGCCCGCCCCTGAACCGACCCGACGCCCGCGATCAAGGGCGGTCCCAGCAGCCCCTGCTCAGCCCCAGCTTTTGATGATGCCAAAAAGGGAGAAGGATTTGAAGATAAATACAGGAGCAAAGGGGCGGCTGAACCTGAAGAAGAGGAAGAAGATGATGACCAGCAACCTCTCAGCAGGAGGAGAAGGAGGTCTGGATCATCCGATGCGGCTGATATCCCTTCTCCGAAGAGATGGAGAAGAGATGATGATGGAGCTGGTGGAGCCGGTGCAGCTGCTGAAAGAAGATCTGCTGCAGGTTCTGCACACAGCAGAGCTGCAAGCAAGGATGCAGCACCGCCCAGCTATCATCATAAGAGAAGGGATGATAGCCAGCAGCAAGGCTCAAAGAAGAGGATGAGCGGGGACGAGTCTGAGAATCAAAGGCGCCAATATAAAGAAGCTACAGATCCTAATGCCTGGATTCAAAGACTCGGCGTAATTGGTGTTAGAAAAATATTTCCAAACAACTACTACCAATTCCCTCCTCAAGAAATCCCTCGCCTTGACACTGAGAACATCTCTGCTGAAGTGTCCGTGTTGATGGATCAAAGGCCTGAAGGAGAAAACATGGCTTGGAGATTCGACATCTTCAAAGAAGTCAGACTGCCTTTTGATCGGAATCCAACATTTGAGGCGATCACCATTTTCAAACGATCAGAGTACCTCAGACACTTCAGAGAACTATGCAGGCAAGGCAAATTCAGCAGATATCATACTTGCAAGACTGCATTGAGAAGGTATGAACAGTTTTTTTCTGGAAGGAAACCTTGACATTCAACAGCTGTACATCGATCGAGTCAAGGAAGGGCTGATTGTACCATACTGCGAGGACTTCTGGCTAAGATGGATTCAGATTCCTGTGATCAGACACAAGCTGGAAGAGTCCTACCAAGAGTCCATCAGGGACTGGTGGAAAGGATCAAGAGGAAGGGAAGGCCTTGAAAGGTTTGAAAGAAGATCAGACGAATCAGCAAGCAAAAGGTCTTCGTTTTACTAAGCTGTATTCATATACCCTCTTATAATCCTTGTTGTTGTATTTTTGATGTTGTAAAAATTTCTATCTCTTAAATGAAGAAATTTTTCTTTCTGCTCTGACCAAGTTCAACTCTAATGAACTCATGCATGCTGTTTATGTTTTCATGTTGTGTTTGTTGAAAGGAATAGCATGATGCATCTCTGATGAATCCAGGATTAGATTTATTTATTCAAAGCTGTGCAAGCATGTAATCTGGATAAACCATATGAGTTAAAGTAAAATGAAACTTCTTCGTGAACGAAATATTGTAAAGGTTTTGTCATCATCAAAAAGAGGGAAATTGTTGGGATTTCAATGTTTAGATTTTGATGAGACAAACCAATCATGTAATAGGAAGTTTTGAGTACCCCATTTTCACATTGTTTAAGTGAATAAATAGACTAGAATTGAGTCTTGAGTCAAGGATTGAAATGGAGGTTAAAAGAGGATAAAGCTGCATCTAAGCTTTAAAGGAAGATATCGCTGCAAGAAGGCAGGATACAGTATCGCTGCATAAAGGCAGGATACAGCATTGCTGGAAGAAGAAAGGAACAGCAAAGCATAAATAAGGCTGTACTTCAATACAGCAAAGCAAGGAAGAACGGCTTGCAGCATCGCTGTATGAAAAGGATACAGGAGTACTGCTAGAACGATGATTACAGCAGCACTGCCAGATAATACTGCAAGCAGGTCTAGAATACAGCAGCACTGAAAGAATGCATCAGCTGCACAAAGATCAAGGATACAGCGCAGACTTACAGGACAGTTAACTAAATACAGCGCCAACTACAAGACGAAGTATCCTGCAAATCCCAGGAAGGATAAATGCAGTACGAGGAACGGAGATCCAAGCAGGGACAAAAGAGCCGTTCAAGAAAAAGTCAAAGTAGCAGACACGGAGCCAATAAGAAGATGCCACATGGACTGACGCGCCGCAGAAAGCTGCGAGCCGCAACTACCACATTAAATGCTTCGAAAAGAAAGGTCAGTCGCATTAAATGCGAACCATACTTTGGCCAGGCTATTTCAAATTCAAAAGAGGGATGTCTCCTTCAACGGACATCTTCTCCTACAAGTATAAATAGAGGTCGAGGAGAACTGAAGCTGGTTACTGATACTGTCACTGTTACTAAGAACTAAAATCCATACGCGAAAGTTTCAAGCTTACAAATTTCAAGCATTCAAACCAACAGTTTCAGTCACTCAACCTATCGAAGTGAGGCAGAGTTCAAGCTGAAAGTTTCCCTACGGAATCAGAAGCTCACTTCGAAGCACAAGTTGAAGAAAACCTTTTTTATCCTTTTAACCTTGTTGCTGTGTGCTTAGGTTGTTTTAGTGGTATCAAGCAGTTGATAGGAGAGATCCTTGCTGTTTGTTTTAGTTGTCTAGAGTCAGGGAGCTTCCCTGTGTGGGAGTATAGAACCCTGTGTGGGTTAGCCTTTGAAGTTTGCAGTTGTTGTGTGTACGCTGGACTTCAGTAGGTGGTTAGCTTTGTAAGTTGATAGATTGTTAGGAGAGTCCTGTAAATCAATCTTGCTTAACAAAGTTCCTGCTCGAGGAGCAGTAAAGTGGACGTAGAAGGATTACACCACCTTCGAACCACTATAAGCCATAAGTGTTTTATCGCTTTATTTATCTGTGCTTATTTTCTGCATATGTCTATCTTTTCTCATCATAAAACGTTTGAAAGAAGCATTCTTGTGTAAAACAGCCTTGTGTTTAAAAGTATATTTTCGCTGCGTACAAAACTCCAGGTTACAGCGTGCAGCACTGCATTCTAGCGCTGCAAGCAGTAACCATCTATCGCTGCAAGCTCAAGTAACTTGCAGTGCAGAACGGTTGTTTTAAAGATTCTGAAAAATCGACCAAGGTTCATTCACCCCCCCATCTGAACCTCGGACACCACTTGGGACCAACAATTTATTAAATCAATAAGCTCGGTAAATTGGGATACAATGTTGTTTATATGGTGTGCTGTTGATTATATAATGAAACCGTGTCCTAATTATTTAGGATGATGATGTCCCCTTGAGGAACTCATAAGGATTATCATGTAAACCCTGCAGGTGGATTTATTCCGGCATGATAATAAAGTTGAGTGGTACTACTCTTAGAATTAAATGTTAATTAATTGAATTGTCAGTAATTCATTTAATTAACGAACATTCGATATCTTAAACGCGGGGAGATAAACGCACACATAATAAATAGGAGCCATATCTAATATGGATAAGGGACGGTAGTTCAATAATATCTTTTAGTGGATTAAAATATTATTGATAGGCTTAAGAAGTATATTCAGATCGAATTTAGGACTCCTAAGCCTATCAGGAGACCGATTCCTAATCCTCCTCAAGGTCCCTGTTGTAGCCTATAAATAAGCCTCAAGTCAGCCGTTTCTAGACACAGAAATATAGAAATACAGATACACAGACATAAAAATCTGAGATACGTATTAGTAGAAGACGGCTGAAAGTCTCGATAGCTCGTTGCCCACACAACGTTCGAGATAAAGGCGAGGAATACAGCAGAAGATCGTTAGGTCCAGACTTCATCGATTCCTCCATCTACAGTTCTGATCTTAGAACTAATTTCGGTGCAAAAGGTATGATTCGTTTTCCGCTGCGCGTTAATCATATTTGCATGGACCCCAATTCAGATAATCGTATAGGGTCGACGATCCGGCGGTTCCTACATTTACAACGGGTAAAACCCGTTGTTGTATCCAATTTTTGAGTAAAATTTCGCCATTCGAGAACGTACCAAAAAGCGTTGTCTTATCTAGATATGACAACGTTTTTATACCGTTGCAAGAAAAGGTTGTCTTTTCTTATTTTGTGCAACTGTATATGCAACGCTTAAAAAGTGTTGTCTTTCTGAAGTACAACAACATGAATTTATGCAATGCTTATAACCGTTGTCTTTTTTTTTTATTGCATACAATTACATTTATGCAACGCTTTTTTAGAGTTGTCGTTTTTTAGAATAACAATGCTATTGCAACGCTTTTTAGGGTTGTCGTTTTATAAAATAACAGAGCTAATGACAACCCTTTTTTGTGTTGTCTTTTTTGTTTATTCACATTTTTTACAATAATTTCATATTTTGCTGGATATATATGATAATATAATTTAATTATATAAACTAACAAATGCATTAAAAGAACATTTAAATATCGTCAATATCATCGGTTACATTCATAAATCATCCCAACAATATGTCTCATCCTACCACTTGAAATCACACAACCTTAAGTTCATAAATTTAAAGTACTCCAACAATTAATAACAAAATGATCGAATTTGTTTGAATAACATCACAACCTTTACAATCACGGCATCACGAACTTGACATGTACTCCTTACGTCTCCATAATCTGTCAAATGTAAGAACAAAGTTAACATGAACACGTAAAAATCATAACGTGATCATATTAATATTAAAAAAAAAGCATTGCAAGTTAAAATATAGTAGTCACCTTGTTCTACCCATTTATATGTTCTTGAACGCAATCAGCCCATTCAAGACGAACTTCATCAATATCAGCTCTAGTGCACTTAACATCCGTGAACTTTGAAAAAAGAATATATAGAATAATCAACTTCATTTAATTTTGGTGAAGTATACAATATGCAAACTAAATAGGAAGTAGTTACTCACAATTGAACACAATGAAACCATGTCCGCCGTTGCATCCTTTTCAACAAGTTGTCTCATGTACCACAACACAAAAAAACCATATTGTTTGGTATCAGGTTGCAACGGAGCCTACATTACAATGTATAAGTCTCAACTTACATATATGCTTGGTTATGATAAAATAAATATATACATAAGTATCAATGTATTATTCACATCTTCGCCATACATACCTCTACTTCCCATGTAGGTTGTTTTTTCCCATTCTTTCCAATTTCTGTATTGAACATTCTCAAGGCCCTTCATGATAAAAAAAGTATTCATCATCGTACATGCAACATAAAATAAGGGAACAGAAATGTACTAAACTTATTTAAATTGAAACTTACAGATCAACAAATTTTTTTCCAAGTTTGATCATGCAAGCGATGATAAAGAGGGTCCAACAAATGACAAGTTTGCTTGTGGGGTTGATGACAGTTAGAATCCAATGGAATCTATGGAATTAATAATTAAAACAAATCAATCACAACTTCAAATTTGAAGTCAACAAAACAAAAGGCTGCAAAACCTTGTTAACAGTTACTATAAGGATCAAAACTGAAACTCTCCAAATCAGCTACTCGAAGTTATATTTACTATAATTATCAGGTTAATAAGCACATATATAAGATCATAATTAAAGAAATTATCTATCATGCAGTTTACTACTTACCTTGACTCATTTTCCATCTTCACTCATACAATTATAACATCTATGAAGTTAATTTTCTCACAAACAAATAGTTTGAGCAAAACGTCAAGTTATCACAATATGGAGTGCAAAAAAGCTAATCAAAACTTACCCTACATTACAAAGTGCCAAAACTAATTGGCTAGGCAATATACCACTAAACCTTTTTGCTAGAGCGCATGCCCTTCATTTCATCTCATTTTCACGAAAATCTTAATCAACTTTTGTTGATGGCAAATGTCCTATTTCATATGGATCCACAAATCTGAAATTTTGAAGCTTGTTTTCGTTTACCAACCTTTTGTAGAGATGCCTAACCATCATTTTTTTAAATGGAAAAAACCACAATGTTAAATATAATAATAATAATAATAATAACAACAAAACAATAATAATTGCCTAGAATACTTACCACATATAAACAACAACACATACGTATGAGATTGGCTCCAACTTACAGAATGGAACCATATCCTCAATGTTAACAAAGATGTTGAACTCATGACCAAATACTTCATGATCAAAATCTATCTGCACATTGCCTCCATTCTGAATAACAAGCTTAGTATAGCAATATAACATATGTAATGGCTTTGGCACACTTGATAGATCAACAGAAGGCAAGTCTTTGTGCACGATTTTCTTCTTCCCAGGTTTCTAAAAATTGTATTAGCATGATATGTAAGTAGGCATGCTATATTTACGGAGCTAGTAAAACATTAATGTAATATAAGATGACGTAAAAAAGAATTACCTTCACTTTGGGTTTTATCAAATGCGATGGCCAAGCAACATGAGAACCTACCGCCTCACCAATACTATTGCATTCTCCACGAATTGGCAAAGGGGCATCGTGATCCAATGCTTGGTCAATTGACACACTCATGCAATTTTTAGATAAAAGATTACCATGAAGAAATTGATTAACTCCACCCACTTTGATAATTGTGCCATAAGCAGTAATATTTGCTTGAGATTCCAATGTTAATGCGACTGGTTCACCCTACAATGTAGATTAGGTTATAGAGATAATTCATATATATTACAGAAACATTGTTTGTGTAACATGATACAAAATTTTACCTTTGATGGCTAATTATTCTCAACAATTTTGAGATCATCATCCGAGTCTTCATTTTGAAATAAGTTATGCATTTGTGGTTTATCATCTTTGTCTCTCTCATCTTCCATTAGTAAGGGACTCGGGAGTTTAACTGAACAACTGCCCTTCTCTTCTTTATCATAAGCAGACGTTTGTGCATTCTTCAAAATCATTGCTTCTAGTTTTCTTACTCGTGCATCGAGTTCTGAATTTATCTTTTTTTGCTCTTGCAAAAACAAATCTTTATCCACCAGCATACTAGACGAAACAACCTTGTAAGTTGAGGGAGTGACATGACCTCCGGTCCCCCTCAAACATCCAGAGTGTTCTTGTGAATTAAGAGCTTTTACAAGGATGCTATCTCTTTTTCCTTGCACGATGAAGTTACCTTCCTTTTTTTGTTGTATGTACTCGTTCTTCAAAGTAAATTAGTAACAACATAACAATAAATGGGATGAGTAAGTAAGAGAGAGTGTTAGTTTTAAAAATAATTAAGTACTAAAAAAACTCACAATCTTCGTAATTGTGTCTTTTAAACTCTCTTCTTGTATTTCCCCTTCTTTAGGCAATCGTGCTTTCATCCATAAAATAGCTCTGTTGATTTCATCATCATTGCCCAATTCAGCAGCCTACAACCATTAAAATATTATATAAAATAATCGTTAAATATGTGAGTGATGATACAAATAATAATTGATCAAAAATGAAAGACTTACACACCCTTCAACTAAACATGCATATCCTTTACGAGAAAGCTTATGAGGATATTGCACTTGACTTCTTCACTTCTTTTGTTCCTGACTTTTTGTCTACATCAATTGATTAACAATCATAAGACACCAATGACAAGAAATATCAATTAAGCATCATAATTTGAATCTTACCTTGAACTCTTCTGATAAGCGAGTGATCACAAAATTACTCCAATCCTTTTGCTCAATACCAGACTTATTGGGTGGAGTATTCAACTTTTCAGGATCATGGATTCTGCTAAAAACTTACTTATTTGTGAGTCTTATCTTGTATTGACGCCACTTCTGGTTAGCCGAATTCAAACAACCCTTCTTCCATGAAGGAGGAACCTCAAACAACAACTATAAAATAATGAGCAATTAGGACCATGACAGCAAAATATTCTTATTTTAATTAAAAACACAATAAAAGAAGCACATGCACTTACATTAACAGATTCCCATATCGAGTCCTTGACATCAGTATGCACCTCCCTCCAATCATCAATTGTTATTTTGACCTTTTCCCGAGCTAACACTCCAATGTAACTCTGCATTTCTGCACCAAAAGGCCTAATGGGCTGACCTTTGTTATTGAACAAGACTTTCTTTTTGAAACATTGAGCTCTTTGTATCGCAAGAGCATGCATGTAAGTACGACCCCTATACTGTCTTGATGTGCTCTTCCCTTTAGACAAAGAGCTGCCCTCTTCATTCGAGATTCCCAAATCTTTATCACCTTCACTTGAACTTGCTACATTTTTATCTTTTTGCAGTTTGTTCTTACTCTTCTCAATTATCTCATCTTCTTTTGCAGATGACCTTTTACGACACACCATGATTCAAGCCTACAAAATAGGTAAGATTAGGTTAGTTGGCAAATATTTAACAAACAAGTCGAATATTATAAGAGAAAAGTAACACGAAGTGCAATTATTATAACCAAAAAGATAATCACATAACTACGAAGTGCAATTATCAATCCAAATCCCATCACAATCTTCACGCACACATGATGCTTCATTCTCATCTATACCATCAACTTCTAATGGGGGCATCCCCATTGTAAAACATTGATGGTCCATGTTACATTCTTCTAAATCATAACCGTTAATGTGATCAAAATACTCTCTACTGGGGGTTGAAAGTACAACATGCCATGCAGGATCTCGAGAGTCTTCAATGTAGAAGACTTGTTTAGCTTGACTACCCAATATAAACAGATCGGATTTGAATCCAATTCTATTGAGGTTTCAATAACTTCATCATAAACCATATCCGTCACAACTGGATTTTTATCCTTTACACTAGCCACTTGCATGGTTTTTGCAACTAAACTGACTCCTGAGTTTTAAACCGCTCGTATGCTATCACGCTTAACTCCGTTAATCATGTAACTAGAGTACTTCAACACATCTTTTTCGGGACCACTTGCAATCAACTTTAACTTCTCTGATACTTGACCATTGGAATGATTAATTTTATTTGAAACCTATAATTCAACAAGTCGTAATTAACATTTTAATTAAAATTATAAAATCCAATAGGACAGGTTAGAGTTATAATACGTACTCGATCATTTATCCAATTAATAAATGTCTTGTTATGTTCATCCAAGAGTTGTTTCTCCGACTTTCTTCTAGAAGTTAGCTTTATGTGAGCCATATGTTCACTAAAAAGTTTAATGAGATGAATATAAGAATAATAACATATAAGGTTTAATGAGTTAGTGAGATCACCTTATATACGGTTCAACCTCAATGTCATTTGTCAAAACATAGAGATGAGCTTGTCTCAAATCATCAGGACTAGCTTGGAGCACTTTTGAAGTTGATAATGGCCTAGTCATGTTACCTTGATGATGTTTTGATGGGATTCCAATTGTGTGAACACTAGAAAGGTAGTTTGAAAAAAATTCAACAGCCTTCTCGGCAATATAGCATTCAGCTATACACCCTTCAGGTCGATTACAATTTTGCACATAACCTTTTCAGACCTTCATGTATCTCTCAAATTGATACATCCATTTGTATCAGACTGGTCCACACAATTTCATCTCCCGTACAAGATGAACAATTAGGTGAACCATGATATCAAAGAACGAGGGAGGGAAATACTTTTCAAGTAAACATAAGGTTGTCACAATCTCCTTTTGAATTTCATCCAACTTTGAGACATTTATAACTTTGTTGCATATCACATTAAAAAAGAAGCACAGTCGAGTGATTGCATGTCTCACATTATCAGGTAAAACACCACGTATAGCCACTGGAAGCAACTGTTACATTAAAGTGTAGCAATCATGTGACTTCACGCCAACAAGCTTCAAATCTTTCATTGAGACCAAATTTCTGACATTAGACAAGTACCCCGTAGGGACCTTCATTCCCATCAAAGAGTTACAAACTTTTCTTTTTTCTTCTTTACTTAGTGTGTAACAAGCTAGTGGTAAGAAAGTTTTTTTGTCACCCACATTTGGTGCCAACTCTGTTCTAACTTTCATCGACACAAGATCTAGTCTAGCTGCTATTCCATCTTTCGTCTTTCCTGGAGTGTTAAGTAATGTGCCGACTAGACTTTCACATACGTTCTCCTCAATATGCATCACATCCAAAATATGTCTCACATGTAAGTGTTGCAAATACTCGAGTTCAAAAAAATTGATTTCTTCTTCCAACATGGCTTATCTTCATTTACCTTTGACACATTGTTACAACTTTTTTTGCCCCATGTATATTGGATTTCTGATACCAGTTTAAAAACATCACGACCACTCAATGGTATTGGGGCAGGGTCAAACTCTTGATTACCATCAAATGACTTTTTTTTGTCTTCGATAAGGATGAGTCGCATGGAGAAACCTTCTGTGATCCATATACGATATTTTCCTGGAATGTTTCAGCATTTTTGCGTAAGTTTTATCACCACAAATAGGACAAGCACGATATCCTTTCATAATACAACCAGATAAGTTTCCATAAGCTGGAAAGTCATTGATGGTCCACAACAACACTGTTCTAAGTATGAAGCTTTCATCTCGAAAACTATCATAAGTTTCAATACCTATTTCCCATAGAAGTTTTAAGTCCTCAATTAACGGTGACAAGTAAACATCAATGTTGTTCCCTGGCTGTTTAGGACCACCAATTAACATAGTGAGCATCATAATTCTTCGTTTCATACACAACCATGGAGAAAGATTATATGTGATCAACATTACTGGCCAACTACTGTACATAGAAGTCATCATACCATGAGGATTGATCCCGTCTGATGATAGAGCCAGTCTGAGATTTCTTGACTCGGAAGTAAATTCAGGCCACTTATGGTCCACTACTTTCCAAGATGGTGCATCAACTGGGTGACGCAAATAAATATCAACAACTTGATTATCAACATGTCAAGTCAAGTCCTTAGATATCTCCTTGTTTCGAAACATCCGTCAAAACCTTGGAATATGTGGGAAGTACTGAAGGACCTTTACTGGAATTCCTTCATAAATCTTAGAATTTTTCCCCATTTTCCATCTTGAGATACCACACTTAGGATAATTAGTAAGATCCTTGTACTCCTTACGATACAGGACACAGTCATTTGAACATGCATGAATTTTCTCATAATCTATCCCCAATGCAACCAAGGTTTTTTTTGCATCATACAAAGATGAAGGCAATTCATTTTGGGAAATTGCATTTGCCTAACCAAACTAAGCAGCTCAGTTAAACTTTTATCACTCCAACCAAATTTTATCTTTAAGTTATACAATTTCATAACGGCAGAAAACTTTGTGAAAAAAGTACATCCAGGATATAGAGGTTTCTCTGCATCCTCAAGCAATTTACCAAATTCATTTGGATTGTGATTAGTGTATTCATATCCAGCATGTACCATGTCAATAGGTTCTTCTACACCAAATTTATATTCATTTCCCCTAAACTGATCACCATCATAGTTAGACATTCTTGACCTAGATCTCTTTCCATGCCAGATCTATGTATGATATGTTTTAACAATTCCCTCAGTCAACAAATGCAACCTAATAATGACATGTTTCCATTTCCTAAGATTACCACAATCTGAATATGGACAAGACATTGCATTAACATCATCTATATTTTGAAATGCAAAATGCATAAAAGACTCGACCCCAGCCTTGTATTCATCTAAGAATCTGTCCTTGAACATCCATTCTTTGTCTATCTCAAGTAGGGAATAAATTAATTAACAAAAGATCACATTTCAGTAACCATTGATAAATTAATTACACTAATTCAGCATAGTTAGTTAATGTATAATACAACATTCAGTGGTTAACAAGTTATAACATAAATTTAGGTAAAACATCAGTAAGTCAAGCTATCATCTCATTCGCATCCCCAAAGCTAATATTAGTCTCTAATTCTTTGGGTAATTCCTTATTCTAACAACAAAACAAAATGTAATTTACCAGAACACAGTCCATTGTCCTGAGCAAAAGCTAGCTAATTAAGATCCTAAGAAACCAAAATATCATAATTCTACGATGAAAAATGAATACTACACATGTTCCCATTGCAACAATTCAAAACCACATCCAAAAATAAAAAATCCTAAAAAGGGGATTTCTCAAATACAAAATCGGATCATCCAAAACATTCATACGTGAATTTGCCCAATGCCAGGAAAACAGAAGCACATTAGTATAATCAAAGAGTGAAGCGTGAAATGCATACAGGCCATAAAAGGGGAAATTGAAAGCAAAGAGAATGAATTAAGGAAACACACCTCAAAGCAGAAAAAATTCTAATTTCTTATTCGCCTTTAGATCCAGCTTATAACGAGAAGCTTATGAAGGAGAAATGGGGAAAGGGGCGAGGAATAACGTGTGTAGGTTAAGAATAAAGATAGGTCATGGGTGTTGCTTTCTAAATCTCCATTATTTTTCAAAGAAAGATCTTGTGCTTTGTTTTCGGGCCCGAATTGATTGATCGGATAATTGATATTCTGGGCGGCTATGAGATGAAGAGAAAATAGAATGAGAAGATAGGATGGCGATGACTAAGCGCCAAAGGTGGGTTAAGCGGTGAAGTGCAGTGGTGGTGGAAAGGGATGGCGGTAAGACAATGGATTTTGGTGGGGGTGGAAAGGAATTGATGAAGTTTGGGTATATTTGAAAAAAATCGAAGTCCAAAATTGTGTATAAGAATTAGTCATGTGAGTATTAATATAAATTGTTGGAAAATAATGACCAAAGATATGTTTTGTAAAATTGGTGATAGCCTTCCACTTGAGTGTTAGGTTTGACCCTGGCAGCCCGCGGTCTTATTAAAATTAATGATTAAATTTTTATATATTCTTAATTTTAATTGATATGATTTATATATATCTTTTTTTTATAAATTAATTGTTTAAACTAATTTACGTTTTTTGTATTAATTTTAAAGCACAATAATTTTATCTTTATTTTTTTTTAGTAAAACATTCATAATTTATGAATTATGAATTATAAAACACAATTTTCAAATTATGTTTTAAAATAATATACCAATTTTGTATTATTATATAAAAAGGTGAGAGTAATATTTTAAGTGTAGTTTCTTAATTAATTCAAAATAGTATTTTATAAAAATACTATTTTTTAAAATTATGAGTTTGTTCATATAAGATAATATTAATGCAAATAATATAATATAAGATAACATTATAAATTAATTAAATTTATTAAATATAAGTTAATTAAAAAATAATTATTTTATAATTAACACAACACAAAAAAGGGTTGCATAATGGGTTGTCTATTGGCAAAAAAGTACTAAGAAAAAACAACGCATAAAAGCGTTGCACAAAAAAGTTGCCTTTTTAAAAAAAATCTGCTATACGACAATCCTTTGAAAAAGCGTGCACAAAAACATTGTCTTTTTTAAAAAAAAACGTCATTTAACAACCCTACGAAAAAAGTGTTGTTGTTTCTATTATTTGCGTTGTCGTTGAACGAATTTTTTGAAGAAAGACAACACTTTTCGGAAAAAGGGTTGTAAATTTAGAAAAGATAACACAAATTCATAAAAAGTGTTGTCTTTTAGGGGTTGTTGTATCCCAAATTTCTTGTAGTGTTAGTTTTGATTTGAGATTTCACGGTTTTTCGAACCGACAGTTCGAAACGTTTGAACATCTCTAACACCATAGATAACTAACTCTCAAGAGCTCATAAATTCATATTATCACCCTAATTATTATCAATCTCTTGATCTGGCAACAATATAGTCATGTATTCTCAAATGTATAATTAAACATCATTTGTCAATCTCAATTTAATTAGTTAAAGCATGGACAAATTTGATCAACATTCATACATGGTGTTGACGTTGGAATTTGTTTAGATGTAAATTCCTAGCCAAACACTCAAATTAGGGAAATACGGTTTAAATGAACTAAATTGGATAAAGAAATTCAATAAAAAAGTGTAAAAAACACTATGCCCGGAGCTTACTCAGGCAAATTAGGTCAGCTAATTCTGGTTGGTTTCTTACTCAGAGTTGTGGTTGATTCAATTTTTGGTCCTTCATATGTCCAATTTTATTCGGTTCAGGTTCGGTTTACAATAATAGCACCCCAGGTCATAGTACAGACATAAGATGTGCCAGGATCTGGACATAGCAGAAGACCTAATCCGAGTATTTTTATTCTTCGTGAAGGAATTTCAAACTTGATGTCCACCCTTTTTTTGGACATTTATGCTATGAACTTTCATACTTTATGCTCGGCTCGGTTGCCCCACCAGCCATAACTTGTATATTTTTCTTAATGAAATTTGGCTCAAAACTTTATCAAAGCAATGCACTTCATTTCTCTCATTTTGGTTTAAATTTTTCCGAGGCAGGTTTGGCTTCTTTGAAAGAATGCTTGTACCATTTAGGACTTGCGCCAAATAAGCTTGGTCATCCTTGAGTTGTTTAGCTAGGTCGGTCATGGGTTGCGTCATAACTTTGAGCTATGTGCTCGGCTTTGACCTTTGTAATCATTTGTCCATGTTAAGCCCCAAGTCTTTATGGCTTTGGTCGGGTTTGCTTTTGGTTGGCCTAGGTGGTGTGCCATGTTAATCGACATCTGGTCTTCCTAAACCTGGTCCGCTCGGTTGGTTGAAGCCTTGTAAGCTGAAACTTCTCTGAGGTCAGAACCTTTTTATCAGAGTCTGGTCAACCCAGACTAGGCAATAGCCTCATCTCTTTCGTCTGAGCTTGGTCGGCCCAGACTAGGCCATAGCCCTTTCTGTTTTGTCCGAGCCAAGTTAGCCTGAACTATGATGTAGTCTCATCTCTTTCGTCCGAGTCTGGTCTGTCCGAACTAGGCCTTAGCCCATCTCTTTTGTCCGAGCCTAGTTGGCTCGGACTAGGCCTTTTATATGAGGTTTTGGCCACGAAACCAGATCTGTTCAATATCAGCTTTTGCACATATCTGTTCAGCTCGGCTTTGTATATCCTGCTTTTGAATTATCTGCCTTGTATAATTGTCAACTGAAACATTTAACTTAAAAAAACATAATAATAATCAAAGAATTTGGTCACTTCGGTTTATAATAACATAATATTAACTTTTAGCCTTTTTCAGATTGGTTTGGTTTATCCGACTACTACCTTACCATTTCGTCCGAATCTGGTTGGTGTGGGTGAGGACATAGCCTGTTACTTTTTGGGTTGTAGTCTTACTATTCTGTCCGGACCTAATCGATTTGTATGAGGCCGTAGCCTTGTATTTGGGCCATAACTTAATTGTTCCATTCAAGCCTGGTTAGCCCGAACGAGGCCATAATCTTGTTTTTGGGTCGTAGCTTTATTGTTTCATCCGGCCTGATCAACTCGAACAAGGCCTTAACCTTGTATTTTTGGGCCATAAACTTATCTCTTTCGTTCGAGCCTGGACGGCCCGGACTAGTCCATGCCTCATCTCTTTTGTTCGAGCCTAGTCGGCTCGAATTAGGCCGTAGCCCCATCTTTTTTGTCCGAGCTTGGTTGGCTCGGATTAGGCCGTAGCCCTTTCTCTTTTATTCAAGCCTGGTCGGCTCGCACTAGGTTGTAGCCTTTTACTCTTTCGTCCGAACCTGGTCAGCTCGGACTGGGCCGTAGCCTTTTACTCTTTCTGCTCTTTCTCGGCCATAAACTCTTACCTAGCAGTCTGGTCGGTATTATGGTTTTCAACCTATTGAGCCCCCTCTTTCGTATAAAGTTTCCTGGCAGACTTCCTAGCCTCTAATGCCGAGGCCTGACCTATCCAGCCGAAGATGCTTCCGATCGGAGCCTAGAAATCTGGTCACATTTCGTTCTTCGTCGTTCATTACCCAATTTAGAGTTTTGTCCATTGAATAGTAATGCCCCCTCCTTCTAGCGCCAAAATATTGATATTGGAATTTGTTTAGATGTAAATTCCTAGCCAAACACTCAAATTAGGAAAATCCGATTTAAATGAACTGAATTAGATAAAGAAATGGAATGAAAAAGTGTAGAAAATACTATGTCCGGAGCCTACTCGGGTAAATTAGGTCGGTCTATTATGGTTGGCCAGAATCGTATTTAATATATTGTAAAGAAATGAGCTCTCTAGTACTTGAATACAAAAATGTTCGAACCCTTTTTACATCTAATTTTCTACTATTTATAGACTAAAAAATACAAGTAGTGGAGATGACCTCCACTTCTCCATTTTCTCTTCTTCAACCGCCTCCTATCTTCAAGGAAGTGGGGAGTTAACTTGCTCCCACTACTTCTTGTTTTGTAGGATAGTTGTTAGAATGGTCTTCTCGGAACCCTGCTTATCCATTTTCCTAATCTTTCTCAACAAGTCCTGATTGGGTCGGTAATTGTTATTTTGAGACCAGCAATAAGTCTATCCTGGTCGGCTCTTTTCCATTATTTGTCAGATCTTATATCCTATCCAAGCTCGGATCAGGGTTCAATGAGCTCTTCTCAGATAAGATTGATTTTGTGCTCTCTGGTCATCTGAATTCCTCATGATTTTAGCTCTTTCTTAGATGGCTTACGTGGACTGTCGATTTTCTAATCGGCTAAGTATTTTCAAGCCTTTTAAGTTTTTGTATCTTTGGTCTGACCAATTATCTCTGATCAGCTCGGTCATTTCTGGTCGACGAAGTCCCAGATTGGTCCACTGAAGATTTATTTTTGGTCGGTTGGTCGAGTCGAGCTCTTCTGGTCGGCTTCTTACTTAGAGTAGTAGCTGATTCGATTTTTGGTCAGCTGCTTCTGCTCCTCCATGTGTCCGATTTTGTTCGACTGGGATTAGGGTACAACACATGAAATATGCACGAATAAGAATGAATAAGATATTATGGAAAAGATTAATGATTAAAACTAGAAATTTAACAAAATAATCATAGAACTACTCTGATCTCTAAAATCACGAGATCCTTAGTCAACAGTCATATTCATGAAGCAAAATAAATTACAAAACAATATGATAAAAACTTGAAATAAAATCAAAGAAAAACTTAATGAAATCGTGATTGGTTGCTTCTTATTTAATCTTGGATCTTCAATTTTTTTGCTTTCTTGCTTACTTTCAAAAAAAAAGTCTCATGTATATGGGGGCTCAAAAGTATCGTCACTTTTCAACTAGTTTAATTCTTTGGCTTTTCAAGTGATTTCAACTTCATATTTCAAGTCATACATGACTTCTCAAGTCTCCATTAGACCAATTGAGCTTTCAACTTTTTAAAAGATATTGTATTAACTATTTAAAACCACTTTTTTTTTTTAAATAAATAGTTGAAATAGTTGACAAAGAAGTTGATGAAAATTTGTTCTTTATGAGGTATGAGATAGAGCCGCCAATATTTTTTAAACAACATCTAAACTCTCAACATTTTATTTTGAAATAAATATGATATCTTTAATCTTTAATCTTTAATCTTTAATCTATAATATATGTACTAAATGAGAAACCTATTGGAAACTAGCATGGATCTATTTGGGTGTAATTTAAATCAAAAATATTATAGATTTAATCCTATGATTTAAAACAAATTAAATCAGACAAATTATGCTTTGAAAAATAATAAATTATACATAGCCCTAAACATGCGGAACTATGGGATGGATTTACCTCTTGATCGGAGAGACACCATTAAGAAGATTAATAGTTTCAACCCAAACACCTTCTTGAGTATTCCCCAAGTTCAAGTTCGTAGATCCGTTAACTATTTTAATAAGAATTAATTTCTCACTTTTGTTGCTTTTATATAATAAAAAAAAGCACTCACGTATATCTCATGGGGTTGAATCAGCTCCTATTTTTACACAAAGTTGCCAAAAATACAAGTTTGGAGAAGAAGAAATATATCTTCAAGATTTGATCTCAATTATATCCTATAGAAATCTTGATCTCCACATATTTTGCAACAATAATTAATTATTATCTTTTAACCACCTTAGTTAAATGGAATTTTCTTGGGTTACTCGAGGGGCCTTTAATAGAATTAGGATTGAACCTCACAATGGGCCTAGAAACAAATATTGAGCGATAATATTATTCTAACTCATTAATATTAATTCATTCCACTATAGAATTAATATTGCACTATTCATCCTAACCCATATTATGAAATATGACTCCCAATTATTATTTTTCGTGTTTAAGATTTAATGTCCATTAATTAATTTAAGCTATTGAATGCTTTGACTAATTAATATCTTTATTCATTGAGAAATGATGACTCAACATTATTATCATACCAGAAATTAATTCACTAACCAGATTTGATATGATAAACGTCCTGAGCCCACCAAGGGGACATTATCAACTTGACATATCAAGACACGATTTTATGTACTAATTTAGTAATCTATCATATAATTAATAATATTGACCAAAAATACAAAGTATTGAATCTCATTGATTCTTTACCCATAATAAATCAAAACAATATCAATTAATTATATATAATCTCAATTAAGTGACAGAAATTAAGGAATCAATAAACACTAAGATCTAATTCTTCATTTCAAGTCAGTCTAGAAGGATTATCTATTTAGAGGTCATTTTCCTAAAATTGACAAACTTAGAGTCATTTTTACCAATTTTCCCTTAAATTTATACTTGCATTGCTGACCAACATCAGAATTAGTTTTGTTGTAAAGCTTTTATCTCCAAATGATATCGTGGTTCAGCATCCAACTTTCATTGTCGAAGATATTTTTATGAAAATCTTAAGATTAATGAATATATTTATAACCCTTTCTATTATGAATAGTTCGTTGTTTTTTAAGTTCTTCATCACATTTTTTTCTTATAAATATTTATTAAGGTAAATATCATTATTTGTCTGGTATGGCTATCCAATTTTTACTTGTCGATTTTTTCCAACTTCAATATGATTTTAATTGAAAATTGTTTCCAATTAAACTGACATAATTGCTGAAATTGCTTATGGGGCATCCGAATTGAAAAACCCGCAACTTGTGGAGGAAAATTGAGCATGTGACAATTTGAATTTGCAACATAGTTACTATTTTGAATAAAATTATTTAAAAAATTACATTTTTTATGAAAAATAAAAATTTAAACAAATTATAAAATTTAAAACAAAATAGAAAATTAAAAAAATGCAATATATATATATTTTTTTTTGAAATGAGATAGAAATAAAAATTAACGAATATATACTATATTTAAATAATTCTTTAAAATTGTTTCAATCCAATTTGGTTAATTAGTATGATATACAATTCGCTTTGGCAAAACTTTTGTACCCTAGGGTCATGAATCTAAGATTCGTGCCTCCAATTCGACTTAGTACATGGGCCGCCTCCACATGCCCCACTCGTTGGTGCACCGCACACTACCTGATTCTATATAGTTCATCTATGAAAGGTATTAATTGTATACTATTAAGATATTAAAGTATAAGTTGTATACTTTTAAGGTATTAGTTACTCATTCAGTGAAAGATATAAGTTGCATACTTTTAGGGCATGATTGGTATGGCTAACATCTACCTACACAAGGGAGGAAGGAAGTCCCTACTTTGATAGCAGTCAAAATAGCGAGCAATTGATCTTAGAAGAATTCCACTTTAAAGCACAACGGCTTCAAGACCACTTAGGTGTCGCGGGTCACCATGTTAGTCTCATAGAAGACAAAACTCCTCTTCTTCTTTCTTTGTATTGCTCCATATGTACATGATTAATAGAATCACTACATAGGGAGTACAGTCAAGTGTAACACAATTCTGTCCGATCTCTCTACTCCAAAGTTCAAATTGAATTACTTGATTCAGTCTGCATGGGAAAGGGAAGTCTACAGTAAGCCTTCTCTGGCTCTTGTATCGGCACTATACCTTACTATCTCTCTAGCTACCACCTTTTTCTAAAATCTTAACATGGGATAGAGGCGGTTTGTAACCTTTGTCCAAAAGATAAGAAGGGAACTTGGTAGCTCGTAAACTCGCTCCTCGTTTTCCAAGTGCGATCCACAAAACCATCATTGGCTAAATAACTATTTTGTTATGCCATTTTAAGCAGGTGGAATGGAATTAGGAGGGAATTGAATGGAATGATGATGGGAAATGAATGATATAATTATTCTAATTCCTATAATTTGTATCACAAAAGAATACGAAATGAATGAATAATATGATTATATTTTATGATTGATAACTACAAATAAAATATATAAACATTAAATCAATCTTTATTTAACCAAATTACCTTCCATTATAATTTTATTTTTTATTTTTATTATTAGTTTACTATTTTTGTACTCTTTATATATTCTAAAAGTAGTTAAATAATAATATACTTATCATATTTTTATTAATTATTTTATATGATTTTATATTATTAAAATTATAATATCTTATTTTATATCATCCAAAAAAAAAATATGTTAGTTACAATTTATTTATATACCTATTATCTATACTAATATTCATTTATCTTATATCAGAACTAAAATTATTTATATTATAAAAAATTATACTCATATTTTATTTATGATTAGCTTTTTTACATTTATTAATTATTTTTTGCTATTTTTATATTTTATTTTATACTAATTTTAAATTATTAATTACTATTTTATAACTTTTTATAAATAATTTAATATTATTCATACAATTTTACGTAATAATTTAACTTTAGGAAGTTAACTTATGAAAAAATTAAATAAATAACAATAATTGTCAAAGTTAATAAAAAAACATTTATTCCATTCTGGATAGGAATACAGAATATCATGGGGTAGGAAAGAATGACTAATTTCTCATCCATGATAATACCAATTCCTATGGGAATCATCATTCCCGCTTATGAAATATACAAATCAAAGGAATATGAATGAATGGTAAGAATGATGATTCAATTCTCACCTTATTCCATCATATCAATCATATCATTAAGGTATTGGTTGCATACTTATAAGGTATTAGTTGTTCATTTAGTGAAATGTATTAGTTGTATACTTAAGGTTTTAGTTATTCATTCAGTGAAAAATTTTAGTTCTATAATCTTAAGATATTAGTTTTATACTCTTAAGGCGGTAATAGTAGATTACTTATAAGGTATTAATTGCTTATTTATTGAAAGGTATAAGTTATATACTCTTAAGGTAATAATTTTATATTTTTAGTGTTCGTTTGCTTATCCTTATTGATAGTATACCATATCAAAAGATTAACTTGTTGCTTGAAAAATGTGAGCCCATGATATAAAAGGGCTCATTTTTGTATCACTCAATCTTGTGATATAGCTACCCATGCGGATGGATGAATAGCTTAACTCATGTATTCAAACCAACTCATTATCTATGGATATAATCAATAATTGAAGCAAATGCACCCTTATGGCATGATTGGTATAATAGAATGAGTTGAGAATGGAATCATCATTCCTACCTTCATTCTCATTCCTTTGATTGGTATGGTTTATAAGTGGGAATCACCATTCCTTTAGGAATTGTCATTACCATGGATAAGGGAATGACCATTCCTTCCTACTCCCATGGTATTATGTATTCCTTACCCACAAATGAATGAATTATATTTATTAACTTGATTATTTATCATTATTTAATTTAATTTTTTACAAATTGACTTCCCAAAATTAATTTATTATATAAAATTGTATAATAATATAAAATTATTTATAAAAAAATATAATATATAAATTTAATATAAAATAAAAAAATGAAAATATCAAATAAATAATAAAATTAAGTAGATAAATAGAATAAAAATAAAAAATAAATATAAATTTTTAAAAAATATAGAGATAATATGAATATAATATTAGTACAAATAAGTGTAGTCTAGTTTATATAAAAATATATAAATAAATTATAACTAACTAAAATATTTTTAAATAATATAAAGTATTATTTTAATAGCACAAAATCATATAAAATAATTAATAAAATTATCATAAAAATAATATAATTAACTACTATAAAAATATATAAATAATAAAAAATTAATAATAATATATAAATTAATATATTAATAATAAAATAAAAAATAAAATATCTAAGTATGATATACCTTAATATTAGTGCTAAGGGTGAGCACGGTTCAGAACAAGTTGAGGATAAGATAATCTCTGAAATTGCTTCAAAATTCAGAGATTTTTGGAAAATTGCAAAAAATATCTCCAAACTTGCTCCGTCACATTGGTTCGGTTCCTTCAAAGATTCAGGTATTACGGATCAGATCAATTTGGATTTTGGAAATTAAGAACTTTATAATATAAAATAAATATTTGTTCAAACAAGTCATAAACTAATAAAATAAATTGGATAATTTAATAAAGTAGTCGTCTTTTTTCGAAAATAATAAATTACATTCAAGTTTTTTTCAAATTTTATTTTTCAAAAACTTTTTAATCTACATCTCATAAATGGTCATTAGAAATTATTCATTTTAAAAGTGAAATAAATATACGTTTTATAGTAAAATTTATAGTAAAATTTGAAGGTAGGTATAACCTATAATTAGTGCAATGATTAATTTTTTATAATTTTTTAATTAATTAAATATATCATATTATTTAAATTAAATGGAATAAGAATATTAAAATAAAATTATAGTGAATGATAATTTGATAAAAATTGATTTAATGTTTTATTTGTAGTTATCAATTATGAAATATAATTATAATGATTATTTCATTCATTTCCTATTCCTCCGTGATACCAATCATAAGAATAAACATTTTAATACCATTTCATTCCCATCACCATTCCATTCTTAAATTCATTCCATTCACATCTTATTCTATTCCACCATACCAATCATGCCATTAAGGTATTAGTTGCATACTCATAAGATATTAGTTGTTCATTCAGTGAAAGGTTTTAATTGTATACTCTTAATATATTAGTATACTATAGGGTGTAAGCTTAAAATCTTCAAATTTCAAATGTGATTTTTCATCATCTTATTCCTTAAATTTTCTACAATTAATCTAATATGACTATAAAGAAGGGAGCCATCAGTTTAGCTTTACTTGCATGAGACTGGCTCGAAACAGGTGGCCAAAAACTGTTGATCTCAAATTCCCTCTTTCAAGTATAATTGATTTCTAATACTTAAAAACATTGTATTGAAATCATAGTTTTTAATCAATCATCTAAATCCATAAAGATGAAAAATAAAAGGAAGAAGAAGAAATCATAAATATGAAATTATAATTTGAAGAAAAAATCATAAATATGAAATTGTGAATAAAGAATGAGGAAAGAAGATATGAAAGAAGACGAGAACCCATATAAGGAAGCAAAACAATGTCATATGAAGAAAACAATATTCAAACTTCATGCTTACCTTGCGTTTGAAAAGAAGAAGAAACTGCTGTGGAGATTTGAGAAGAAAAAAAAGGCTGCAAATTATGGCAGAAAAAGAAATATATATAGGTCAAAATATATATATATATATGGAGACAAAATATTTATTTGGATAGATTATAAATTATTTCCAAAAAAATTATTGACTTTTAATATTTAAGGAATTGCATTTAGTCTTTTAATCCACAGTAATTGGTTTTTAAAAAAGACCCATTTAAGAATAGTTTTTTTCCAATAAAAATCCATTCATGATATTGAAAATAAATATCCATTTGAAATAGGATAAATTTCAAAAAAAAACTTAATTTATAAATTAATTCTCAATTCTAAATCCAAATTTTAAAGTTTCTCAATAAGGGGTTTAGTTTTACATTTTTTCTTAATTTAAGGCTTGAAAATTAGATTGAATTCTTAATTCAAGACAATATTTTATTTATTTATTATTTATATTTATAACTTATTTATATTTAATATATATATATATATATTTCAATATAAATATTGAAATATAAATAAATCTATAAATATAAATATAAAAATAATATGAAATTTTGTTTAGAATTGAGAACTAGCCTTAAATTGAGAAAACATGTTAAATCGAACTCCTTATTAAAAAATTTTAAAATTTAAATTCAAAATTAAAAACTAATCTATAAATTGGATAGTATTATGAAATTTATCGATTTGGAATATGAAAACATCCAATAAATAATGAACTATTTGAATAAAAATCCATTCTTCATTTCTTAGTGGCACTAAGTTGACTTTCCCGGTTGAGGGAATTAATTTGAATATTATTAGAAAAAAAAAATATCTCAATACCAATGGCAGCAGCTGCCACGTCCAATCTAGCACAATCGAGCATACAAGTATCCGTTCGCACCCCAATACACTTTCGGTATCATCTTGGATGACATGAAAATCAACATTCCCTTAAATAGCATTTCTAATTTTGATATAATAAACTCTAATTACAAAGTAAGAAGAAAAAAATTAGGTAATGAAAATATTGAACTCTAAATCTTTAAAAATAAAATTACTCCTCTAACAATTATCCATGTGAGCAGTTTTTGATTGGATTTTAAGACATGACAGCCGGATAAATTGTAACTTGTAAAACTTGTGTACTTTTTATATAGTGAAATGAATTTTTCTAAACTTCATATAAGAAAATGTTAAATTTTGATATACTTGAACAGTCTTTCATGAGATTTTATAATGACATGACATAAATTAATGTGTAATATTAATTAATAAGAATATTTTTTTGACATTTGAACATGCATTTTCAAAAGATATTGTTGGGCTAATGAAAGTATCAAAAATATAATTACATATTTGCTAGGTTTATAAAGATGTGCTTGGAGTTTGGTAAGTGGATGGGGCAATTTGTATAATGTTCTATACATCGAAAAAAAGTCACGTCTTGGATATTTGAGGCGAATAGTTTGGATTAATATAATGGATTTGTATATATAGTTGGCATGAGAATGGATGTAGACTTGGCAATGACCGATTGAGAGTTATTAAAAATATAGATGTTAATTAATTTTTTTAATTTATTAAATTAATTTCCAACCGTACAATACATTGAATTCACAATAGACTTGAGCAATTGGATCCATTATATGGCAAAGTCTTCTAAGAAGAGATGGACCAAGCCAACGACGACGTTTAATTAATATATATTAATTAGAAAAATGAATTCATGTTATCAATAAACTGACTACTTCTTATAAGCAACAACCACTTTATAATGAAAAAAATAAAAAAGCAGAGGAAGTGGTATGCATGTAATTGTAAGACCATTTCAATTAGTAGTTACAAAAATGGGTATATATATGAAGTGATAAACAAACCAAATTATAATTCAAACATACATAGCCTCATTTTTGCTTAGTAACCATGGAACCCAGGATGTGGGTTCTATTGGCCCTCTTCTCCGCCATTGCGGCCACAGCCAGTGCCGATGACTCGCCATACATTTATAGCTCACCGCCGCCACCTCCTTACAAATATGAATTACCACCACCTCCATCATATAAGTACAAATCTCCTCCTCCACCACCTTACAAATACGAATCCCCACCACCACCATCATATAAGTATAAGTCGCCTCCACCTCCACCGTATAAGTATGAATCACCGCCTCCACCACCTTACAAATACAAGTCGCCACCTCCCCCTCCATACGTTTATAAATCTCCTCCACCACCTCCATACATTTATAAATCACCACCTCCACCTCCGTACAAATATGAATCCCCACCACCGCCTCCATATGTTTACAAGTCGCCGCCGCCGCCACCTTATAAATATCAGTCACCACCACCTCCTCCATACAAGTACGAATCCCCACCACCACCTCCCTATGTTTACAAGTCTCCACCACCACCACCTTATAAATATGAGTCACCACCACCTCCACCATATGTCTATAAGTCTCCACCACCACCACCTTACAAGTATGAGTCTCCACCACCTCCTCCATATGTTTACAAATCTCCACCGCCACCTCCCTATGTTTACAAGTCTCCACCACCACCACCTTATAAATATGAGTCACCACCACCTCCACCATATGTCTATAAGTCTCCACCACCACCACCTTACAAGTATGAGTTTCCACCACCACCACCTTATAAATATGAGTCACCACCACCTCCTCCATATCTCTACAAGTCTCCACCGCCACCTCCCTATGTTTACAAGTCTCCACCACCACCACCTTATAAATATGAGTCACCACCACCTCCACCCTATGTCTACAAGTCTCCGCCACCACCACCTTACAAGTATGAGTCACCTCCACCAACACCCTATAAATATGAATCGCCACCTCCCCCTCCATATGTTTACAAATCTCCACCGCCACCTCCATATGTTTACAAATCTCCACCACCACCACCACCTTATAAATATGAGTCACCACCACCTCCTCCATATGTCTACAAATCTCCACCGCCGCCTCCTTACAAGTATGAGTCACCTCCACCCCCACCCTACAAATATGAATCACCACCACCCCCTCCATATGTTTACAAATCCCCACCACCACCTCCATATGTCTACAAATCACCACCACCACCACCTTATAAATATGAGTCGCCACCACCTCCTCCATATGTCTACAAATCTCCACCGCCGCCTTCTTACAAGTATGAGTCACCTCCACCCCCACCCTACAAATATGAATCTCCACCTCCACCTCCATACGTCTACAAATCTCCACCACCACCTCCCTATGTTTACAAGTCTCCACCACCACCACCTTATAAATATGAGTCACCACCACCTCCTCCATATGTCTACAAGTCTCCGCCACCGCCACCTTATAAGTATGAGTCACCTCCACCCCCACCGTATAAATATGAATCTCCACCTCCTCCTCCATATGTTTACAAATCTCCACCTCCACCTCCATACGTCTACAAATCACCCCCACCTCCTCCATACAAATATGAATCACCACCACCATCTTATAAGTATGAGTCGCCTCCTCCACCGTCAATCTACTATTAGAGCTTTCAACGCACATGACCATCGATCTTATTATTTATAAAGCAATTAACAACAATATTTTCTGAAATACCCAATATTTGACCGAAAAAGGAATTGTGGAAGACACACAACCAAATGAAGTCGTTCTCTCATAAAATTTCTGTTTATCTATGATTCATGTTCTTTCATGTACTTTATACATTTGTTTAAATAAATTGTGTTTATTATTCATGTCTTCCCCAAAAATCAGATTGTATGAGAAAATTGTGTTTATAGATATGATGACTTCATATGCCTTTTTAAATATTCTAGTTAAATGCTTCACAAAATGACAAACTAAAACGTTGATTGTAATGATTTTCAACACGACAACTTGATTATCTAGAATTTATCAAAACCAACTAATTAGTATTCAAAGTTGAGATTGGTGATAGTTCATATATTGTAATTATCTCCATTGATAAACACAAGATTCGAAATTTAAATACAAAATACAAATGATTGAACTCGTATGCATGGATGATACATTCAATTCAATAGAGTACAAAACTATAACATCCAAATTCAAAACTACTTTTTTTCAAGTCCAGATGTCATTAAACTTTTCGTGCTTTGGAAAAACAAATGCAAAACACGCACTTAAGAAAATTCTTTGAAGATATAAACTTCATAACAAAGCTTTTTTAGCAAGATTAAAGAAAAATAGCTTAATTAACCGAACAATTATTACAACGGAAGATTTCAAGAAATTGATTGTGGGTTTACTACAAGAAAAATGAGTATTTATGACGACAAAATATTATTGCAAAAAACATTGATAATTGTTGTAAAAATATTTTGCGACAACATTTATCATTAGTTATTATCTCAAAAACTTTTATGCAAATAGTTTGTTTTGCGACAACATTGTTATCACTAATGTATGATGTTGTCGCAAATAAGTTTTCTTCATTGTTTTTTGTGACAATATAGTGTCAATTTATATTTGCATTTTTTGCGACAATTTATTGTCGCAATTATTAGACTTTTCGCGACATCTTTTATTATCGCAAATGCTCATTTTTCATTTAGTGGTTGGTTTGAATTCATTTTGTAATATTTTGCAAAAGATGGGAAAGTTTTGAAATTGGAGGGGAAATGAGATCAATTGATCATAATATATACCGCCGCTTATTATACACAAAATTAAGGATTTTAAAATGTCGTTGAGTTTAAAAACAATAGTAATGCAAGTCTTTTAATTTAGAATTATTTTATTTACTAGTACATTCAATTGAAAGATACAAAACAGTACTGAAATTAAATTTACGAGCAACAACTAGGGATGATATATGCTTTCGATTCAAAGTGTTATTAAAGCACTTAGGCTTCTTTATAAAAAATTTACAGTGCGGAAAATGCTTTAAAAATTTTCTTTTGAAAATTATTTAGTTTATAAACTCAAACATCCATCATACATTTCATGTGAGAAAACAGCTGAAGAGTTATATATCATCAAAAATACTTAACATATATTTACAATCTAAAATATTTGCATCTTTAAATCTCAAATATTGTAAATTTTCATAAATATTATTCACAAATTTCGTCAAAGGTTGTTCAAGGGAAATAGACTTTGAGTCTAACTCTCTGGTTTGTCATCGACATCTATATAGAAAAAACACAATTATTTCTATACACCAGGTGCACGGACCCTAGATTCGTGCACCCGGGTCAACCCGACCCGAAAGTGCCTTTCACGCGCTCCCACGAGCGCCTCACGTGCCCAAACCTAGCCCAAACTCTAACTCAAAATTCTAGTTCTGCTGTATATTGACATAACCTTTTAGTTTAGCGAACTTAACCTTTTAGTTCTATCCTTATAACCTTTTAGTTATATGCACATAACCTTTTGCAGTGCTGAGTAGTGAAAAAAGTATAAGTTATTCATTGAAAAAGTTATGTACATAAAGGTTATAGTATTACAATATAAAGGTTATATCATTACAACATAAAGGTTTCGCCTATATTGATTTTTTATAGTGAAAAAACTATAAGTTATTTATTGAAAAGGTTATGAAATCTGTATATAAATGTTATACTATTAAAACATAAAGGTTATATTATTACAACATAAATGTTTGGGCTATATTACATGAATTTTTATAGTGAAAAAAGTATAAGTCATTCAGTAAAAAGGTTATGAAATCTGTATATAAAGGTTACACTATTACAACATAAAGGTTATATTATTACAACATAAAGGTTATGACATAAATAAATAAATAAATAAAAATTTGGACGCGGATCCGGGTTAAACCGGACCCGACCCGACCCGAGTGTCCAGTTGCATGGATCATGACCCATGCAACTGGTGCACAAAAACACTACTCTAGAAAAAAATGTTGTGGGGATAAGTATTATTGGATACTTAGTGAGTAGAAATGATTTTTAAATTAAATATATATATAAATAAAACATTCATAAAAGTAAATTATATAAATAAAGCAATCATAAAACATTCACTTGAACATATTGATCAAAGTAAATTATGTAAATAAAGCAATCATAAAACATTCACTTGAACATATTGATCAAAGTAAATTATGTAAATAAAGCAATCATAAAACATTCACTTGAAGATATTGAACCTCTTTCGGATCAGTGAACATTACGACCACCTTGGGGGTTGGTTCAATAGCACATAGCCTTATTGGGTACAACTATTGGAAATTAAAGCTCATTTTTTAGCACCCAACTCTCAATTAATGCAGCAGTACCTACATTTAGTCGGATAAGTCTCTAGACTCTTCTCAATTATGTAATGTCCATGATATCTAGAAGTCTTGTTAAGTTAGTGTCTAGAATTTTCTCCATTAGTACTATATATACTCCTAAGTATGTATTCAAATACAATACAATAAAAAGGAAGAGTTCTCATTTAGTTTGAATTCATCAGAGCACTCATTTCACTTTCATTGAACCTTTTCATTTTCCTTCATTTGTATTATGATCTTGGGGTACTGAATTAATCTTACTATGTAGTTAATTCACAACAACATAGCACGAAGTTCCAAACTTTGGGGAGTTGTCCATGACTAACCATTTGGAATAATAACGTGACTACCATGGATCAAATGAACACTACAACCACTTAGGGAGTCGGCTCAAAACACAAATCTCAATTGGCTACTCATTACAAACATATGTCATTATGCCGCTAGTTCGCCATTGGAGATTTGGATAAATTTTTGCTAAACTTGGGATGGATTACCAACATAATTCAATTGGGGAATTACCAGGTTTTAGTTCTGTCAAGAGTGGCTGAAAGAAATTTTCGTTAACAAATCAAACCAAAACAACATCGTTGTAAGATTCTTCAAGAAATATATTAAAACAATGCCATTTTGGATTTAAAATAGACAGAGGAATTCCATCGGTAACTCTGTTGGCTTATCCTAAATATTATTAAGGGTTTATTTTTTGATTTAAAACCATTTTTTCCTTAAATAATCTAAAATTAATGATTATTTTGGAAGGAGTCACATCTTTCCAATTGAAATTGAAAATAATGTTACTGCATGGATTTGGTATACATTCCCGTATAAAATGATCTAGCTAGGTTTAGTGAAGAATCCACCCTACATTTTATCGATCATAAAGAGTTGGTTAAGTTTGAACAGTACATGAATTGTACAACATCGTATAATTTCAGTATTCATGCGATTCAAAATGTGTAATCGTGTATTTCACATTCTAACGTATAATGTCTAGTTTTAATGAATTGTGCTACAATATCATAAGTAAATGACCGAAAAAGTAAATCCTACATATTATTTTGTAGACATAACTTTAATGTGTACTTTAAATAAATTTTGAAAATAAAATATATCCAAAAAATAGTAAAATTGTATGATGAATTTTCTGATAAATTTCGTCACTATTTGAAAAACAACGTTGTTCACTAATTTCTTTTAGCTACGCCCGTAAGTGTACGGTGTAAATTGTAGGAGTGGTGAGCAAGGTCGATCCCACAGACACTATCTATCTAGGCACTAATTAACTACTCAAATCCGGTTCTCAAATTTATCTAGAAAAATCAAATCTCATCAATTGCAGAATTCTCATTAAGATATCACTTTAACCAATCCAAGTTCATTAAGATATCACTTCAACCAATCCAAGTTCATTAATGAATCATCCTATATGAGCAATCACATATATCAATTAATAGCTCTCCCGAGTCAATTAATTAGTTGATCGTTATGCTATAAGAGGTATCCCTACTCAATCTGATAGAAACATAACAACTCCCAAAATACCCAACATTCATCTCTCATCACATAAATTTCTTAATCTCCCGATCTAAGTCTTTTTATGTGTCATGTGTTTATTCTTCCATAATTAAATCTGATCTCCCAAATTTTGATTCAATTATTAAAACACGCTCAGAGTACTAACAAGCCCTAAAAACCCTAAAAAATTAGCTAGACATGATTATCCACAAACTCATAGACAAGATTGGAAATATCATCTCTAAACTAACAAGAGAGGAAAGATTAAAATCTTAGCGACGATGATCTTGCGCTTCCTTCGGTTCTTGAATTCTTATTCTTCTCTCTCCGTCCTTCTTCTCTCTGCCTCTTTTTGCCAATAATCTCTTATTTTTCGCTTTTGGAGTCTTATATATCAATCAAAGAATGAGACCTCGCCAAAATAACTGAAATCGCTGCGCGTCCGGGCACAGCCGTGCTACACGGCACGGTCATGCCCCATCCTTCAGCCTCAAATCCTATCGAGCACGGTCGGGCCGTGCTATTCGGCACGGTCGTGCTCTCCTTTTCAGCCATTTCACTCGAAACTTGCACTTTTTCTTATTAAAATCATGAAACTAAACACAAACCTATCAAATGTATCTTATATATAAATAATCTCAATAATCACCATAAAAACGTAGCTAACACATTCAAATGAATACATAAACATACGTAAAAATAGGTGAAAATTGGCACTTATCAAACATCATTTCAAAAGTTCTCGACAGACATTTGTCGACAAATTTTATTTTTCTATTTTTTTAATTTACCGGCGGAATATTTTTCATCCGTAACTTTGAAAACAACGACATCGTTTTAGTTCCTCAAATATTCGTGAATGTTGGAAAACGACGTGTTCTGTTACTGACATAATTAAGTTATGTTGGGAGTACTATTCATTTTTTAATTCAAAATTCACGATAGAAATTAATCTGTCGCTACTTTAAATAAAACCTTCGATTTTTCCTTCCAAATTTTTTCGGGATGATTAATACAACATAGTTTTGTATCCGAATTAGTACTCACGACATCGTTAATTTTGATAAAAATTAAGGGGCGAGGTTTGTTAAACCCTTCACCACTACCACCACCACAGCCAAATTTGACATAAACAGTGCTGAAAGTCACGGAACTAAATGCCACCACCGCCCCCTCATCATATCGGAAAACTCCATTGTTGGCCAAGCTCCCAAATATTTTTCTCTCACGTAATAACAAGTTGTACTTCTTAGGTGAAATTTCCATGACAAGTTATAAAATCTTGGGTGAAATTCTCATGTCAAGTTGCGTGACATTTTATGATTTTTTTTATGAATTATGAATATATAATCATGTACGTTCTTTATTATCGCACTAAGTGTTTTGAGATAAACACAAATGTCTGCTTTAAGTTTGTATTTACCGATGTCGCAAATAGAGACGATGAGTCAAAGCTAGAATTGTGGGAAATCCATTTGTATTTTGTATTTAAATTTCGAATCTTGTGTTACCAATAGAGAAATCACAATAGATATATGAACCATCACCAATCTCAACTTTGAATACTAATTAGTTGGTTTTGATAAATTCTAGATAATCAAGTTGTCGTGTTTGAAAATCATTACAATCAACTTTTTAGTTTGTCATTTTGTGATGCATTTAACTAGAATATTTAAAATGGCATATGAAGTCATCATATCTATAAACACAATTTTCTCATACAATCTGATTTTTAGGGAAGACATGAATAATAAAACCAATTTATTTAAAC
This sequence comes from Scutellaria barbata, assembly GCA_028654395.1. NCBI lineage: Eukaryota > Viridiplantae > Streptophyta > Magnoliopsida > Lamiales > Lamiaceae > Scutellaria > Scutellaria barbata. Next base: position 7,323,781 of record CM053654.1, read on the forward strand.
AAATGTATAAAGTACATGAAACAACATGAATCATAGATAAACAGAAATTTTATGAGAGAACGACTTTATTTGGTTGTTTCTCTTTCACAATTCCTTTTTGGTCAAATATTGGGTATTTCAGAAAATATTGTTGTTAATCCTGTGCGTTGAAAGCTCTAATAGTAGATTGGCAGTGGAGGAGGTGACTCATACTTATAAGGTGGTGATAGTGGAGAATTGTAAACATATGGAGGTGGTGGTGGTGATTCATATTTGTATGGAGGAGGTGAGGGTGATTTGTAGACGTATGGAGGTGGAGGTTGAGATTTGTAAACATATGGAGGAGGTGGTGGTGGCTGATATTTATAAGGTAGTGGCGGCGGCGACTTGTAAACATATGTAATCTGATGTCGCGTGTGTCATCAAACATTGTCATTGTTTCTACAAGATAAGTAGATGAGCATGAGGTAGTCCCCTTTTCTAAAATTTCGACCACATGAACATGTGCAGAATATTTGTTTCTTCAATAATTGATCTTAAAAGTCATACAATTTTGCTCAGAAAACTCTCGCAGCTAAATCTGGATGATCTTGAGTTTTTTGACCTTCAAATAGATTTACTTGTATTTCTATCTAATCAGGATTGCAAGTCAGGATGATAAATAGATCTGATTTTCCATATCTTTATCAAGATATCTTCATCGCATATCCCTTTGGCCACCAATATACTAAATTATAGAGCTTAAAATACTTCAAAAAAGCTTAACCAATCATTTCCTTAATTCTAGACAACAAAAACCCCAAATACTATATATATATTTATGTTCCGCCATAACACTTATATCCAAGAAAATGATTCTTGAAATTCTTTTTACAAATTATTATATGTTTCAATTTCATTGTTACTGTCAGCAATTGAAGTTCAAGAATAACCAATGAAACTACTCTGCAAAGCTATCTTCAAGAACCGAATTCAAGAAATCTACGCTTCACACTTTGCAGCAATGAATTTGAATAGAAATCAAACAAGAAAACACAATGCACACAATCTTACGTGGTTCGGCTTAAAGACCTACATCCACGGGCAACAGGGGAGGGATTTTTATTGATTTGCAATCGAATTTACAAAGTATACAAGAAACTTGAAAAACTGAGTGGCAACCTATCTTTCTCTTGCTGCTATCTTCTATATGAACTCTGAAAAACTCTCTCTAAGATAAACTCGTAAGAAAGTTATATATAACCAAACTATTACAACTGAAATGAGATCAAACCATCAACTAACAAGTTTCCGGTGTTGATTTGAAACTGCTAACATGAATCTTGAAAAACTGAAGACATCCCGTTTCTGAAGCTTGAATACCTTTCTGTTAAATCTGTTATGTAACCATGCTTCTCTCATCCCGATTTTATAAGTTGAAGAGCGACTTTAACTATTCCAGTGTTTGAACAAGAAATAAGAAGAAAGAGTTCTTAGGCAAAGGCGACTTCATAAGTGAAACCGCAACTTTCCTTACTTTTATTAGCTGAACCAAAACCGCACTAACCTGAACCTCACTATTATAAGTAAAAATGCGATTTTCTGTTTGAATTAATCGACTGATAATCTGAACCAAAACCGTGCTTTTCGATTATGTTTTATGAGTCAAGCACGTTTTCTTCTGTACTTAGCAAATGAAAGGCTGAAGCATGCTAATTCTTATCAAATCTCCACCTTCAGCTTCTCTTCTTCCTTTCCTTTTGCTAACTCAGATTATACTTTCAAGTGACTTTTGAAGCTGCTTTTCCCATCAACCCACTTAGCTCCATATATAGCTTGAACTTTACTACAGGGACAGACTTAGTGAATGCCTCTGCAGGATTAACTTCAGAAGCTATCTAGCTGACTTTAACAGCCTCTTTATCCACTTCATCCCTTATGAAATATGAAATATAACCTCACATCAATGTGTTTGGTTCTTTCATGATAACCTTGGTGCTTTGATAGATGTATTGCACTGCTATTATCACAGTTTATTGTCACACATTTCTGATATAAACCAAACTCCTTCAAAATACCTTTGAGCCAAACAGCCTCTTGTACTGCATCAGTTAAAGCTATAAACTCAGCCTCTGTTGTTGAAAGAGCAGTTACGGATTGCTGTGAAGTCCTCCAGCTTACAGCAGTTCCAAACATGGTGAACACATATCCAATTAATGACTTCCTTGTATCAACATTAAATGCATAGTCAGCATCAACATAACCAACTATAGGAACTGAATTTTCATGCACTTTCTTAAACCTTAATCCATAATTCAGTGTCATTCAAGTATCTCAATACTGATTTTACTGTCTCCCAATGATCAATCCTCGGTTCAGCCATATACCTACTGATAATACTCATGGAATAAGCAAGATCTGGTCTGTAGCACACCATGGCATACATAATGCTTCCAACAACATTTGAATAAGGTATATTTCTCATTCTATCTGCTTCTTGCTGTGACTTAGGGCATTGATCCTTTGATAGCTTGATATGCTGCCCAATTGGAATAGCAATGCTCTTAGCTTGATTCATTTGATACTTGATCAAAACCTTCTTCAAATAATCAGATTGATCCAGGAACACCTCATCAGTTTCCTCACTAAAACTAATATCCATTCCCAGCATCCTTTTTGCAACTCCAAGATCCGTCATGTCAAATTCAGTCTTAAGTAACTTCTCAACTTCAAGTAAACCATGCATTGATGTATTAGCAATGCGCATGTCATCTACATAGAGAAGCAAAAATGTGCGTGCAGTTTGCTCATGTTTGTAATAAACACAACTGTCATACTTACTTCTTATGAACCTTATCTCTTGCATGAACTCATCAAACTTCAAGTATCATTACCTAGGGCTTTGCTTCAATCCATATAATGATCTCTTCAGAAATTCTCATATAGATTTCTTTGTCCAACTCTCCATGAAGTGTCATGCTGAACTGAGCCACCATTGCTAGCAAGATTCTTATAGAACAATGCTTCACTTTATGAGAGAAGATTTCTGAGTAATCCACACCTTTTCTCTAAGTGAATCCCTTAGCCACAAGTCTGGCTTTGAACCTGACCTTATCTCCCTAGCAGCTTCAATTTTCTTCTTAAAAATCCACTTGCATCCAACCAACTTCTGCTTCTTTAGCTTATCAACAATCTTCCAAGTGTTATTCTTTTCTAGAGAACACAGCTCTTCTTGTATAGCAACAAGCCACTGCTCATTTTGTGTGCAACTCACAGCTTCATGATAGTTTCTAGGTTCTTGAGTCTTAATTTCTTGAGCTGCAAGCAATGCAAATGACACATTATTAGCAAATCCAAGTCTATTAGGTGGTTTTACCTGCCTTCTTGATCTGTCTCTAACCAATGGGTAGTTAGAAAGCTCTGCAGGTTCATCTTCATGATCACTGGTCTCAGCTTCTTCATGTTCAGAATCTGATTCTTGAGAATGATCTTTGATTCTCAGAAGCTCCACCTCAAGCTCAGACCTCTCCATGTCTTTAGATGAGCTAGCTCCTGATTCATCAACCTTGAGTGGCATTTTAGACTCATCAAATACCACATCCTTGCAGATTATACACTTTTGTTTATCCTTCTCAAGACATCATAGCTTGTATCATTTTATTTCCTTTGGATAGCCAAGAAACACACATCTGAGAGCTATTGATTCTAGCTTATCTTGTCTGATGTGAGCAAAAGCTAGACAATCAAATACCTTTAACACACTGTAATCTACAGATGATCCATTCCATACTTCTTCTGGAGTTTTGAATTCAATAGTTGAAGAAGAACTTCTATTGATTAAATAGACTGCAGTAGCCATAGCCTCACCCCAAAAACCTTTTAAGAGACCAGAGCTGATAAGCATACACCTTACCTTATTGAGAATGGTTTGGTTCATTCTCTCAGCAAGTCCATTTCGCTGAGGAGTTCCTGGAACTGTCTTATGCCTAGCAATTCATTCCCTTTTCCTTGCAAAAACCATTAAACTCATCTGAGGTAAATTCAAGCCCATTATCTGTTCTAAGATACTTTACCTTCTTATCAGAGGTATTCTCAACTTCAGCTAGCCAGGTTTTGAATGTCTGAAAAGCTTCATCTTTGGTTTTCAAAATATACTCCCAGACCTTTCTGGAATAGTCATCAATCAGTGGTAAGAAATAACTTCCTCCATTCCTTGTCTTGGTTCTTGCAGGTCCCCAAAGATCAGAATGAATATAGTCTAAAGGTGCCTTAGTAGAGTGCAGTCCAGGCTTGAAACTTTATTCCTTGGCTTTGCCAAGAATGCAACACTCACACAATTCCAGCTTTGAAATTTTATCTTTTCCAAACACCTTCTTCTTTGCAAGTTCTTGCAAACCTTTCTCACTGATATAGCCTAACCTCTTATGCCAAAGTAGAGTTTTGTCCATTTCTTTGCGCTGCGTTAACTTGAGATAGCCATGTCTTGCCATCCAGAAAATATAGCTCATTAACCTTGAAGCCTTTCATTACAGTGACAGATCCTTTTGAAACACTTAGGCATCCTGATTCTGATTGAAACTTGTAACCTTGAGAGTCAAGCATTCCAAGTGAAATCAAGTTCCTTTTGAGATCTAGAACATATCTAACCTAAGAAAGAATTCTCACAACTCCATCATGCATCATCAATGCAACAGATCCAATGCCTTTTACCATACAAGACTTATCATTTCCAAGAAGTAAAGATTATATATCTTGCAGCTTCAAGTCCTGAAACCACTCTTTCTTTGGACTCATGTGAAAAGAACACCCAGAGTCTAAGATCCATTTTGTAGT